>CM062812.1:914424858-915084858 GCA_031772625.1 Pinus tabuliformis
TCATTGCAATAATGTTCAAATTCTAAGAAGTAAATTCACCTTCATTGTTAGTTCAAATATTTTATTGTATTTATTAGAGTCTTCCACCATAACTTTAAATATTTTATAAAGTATTAAATACTATATCCTTTTTTTTAACATATAATCCTAAACCTTTTTTGGAGTAGTCATAATAAATGGTTTAAAAAATAGGTGCACTCCATAAGACATTGTAGGAGATGGTTCCAGAGATCGTTTTGAATATAATCCAAAACTACTTTACTATTATGACTTCTTAGCTTTAAATTTGTGTCTACATTGTTTTCCATATACATAATGTTTACAAAAAATCCAGACTCAACGATTTCCAAAATAGGAAGTAGTTTGTGATTCATCAATACCAGAGAGGCATTTCTCTCTCATGTGACCCAGTCGCTAATGCCATAGGCGAGATTCTTCTCGCTCCTCAGATACATTCGTTGCCTCATTGACCTGAGCATTTCCATTAAGTCTGTAAAGTTTTTTTATCTTCTCTACCTTCATAACAACTAGAGCACCATTTTAAACTCCTAGCGCTCCACCTTTACTTGTGAATTTGTAACCCTATGAATCCAACACTCCCAAAGAAATCGAATTTGTTTTCAACTCAGTTACATGTCTGACGTCAATAAAAGTTATAATTGTACCATATACATTTTAATTCTGACATTTCCCACCAACAGATTGAAAAGATACATTATTACCCATAAACACAAAAATTCCATTCACACCTTGATATGAAGTGAACCAGTTTTTGTGCAGACTCATGTGATGAGAAGTGCCAGAATCTAAAAACCAATCTTTAAAAATTGCAACAAACATTACACATAGACAAAAATCATCTACCATACTTGATTCAACAGAGAAAAACTCATCTATCATCCCTGACTCGACTTGTTTTGCTTCCTTCTTTGGGTTTTCACCAAAATCTTGTATTTCTAACATCCTTCTTAATATGCCATGTTTTTTTGCAAAACTAGCATTTAGTTTTACACTTCTTGCCTCTTGACTTTGATCTAGAAGAAATTCTTTATTTTTCTCCTCTCTCCCTAAAATCGCCTCTGGCTACCATAGCTTCTAGCGTGGACGTTTCATTGCTATACTTTCTCTGCACTCCTTCAAATAACAAAGCTCCATAAAATAATCTAATTCTAGAGATTTAGTTGTGTTGAAACTGATAGAAGTCACCAAATGGTAAAGGCTCAGGAAAAGAGCATAAAAAAGTAATGTTTTTATCTTCTTCTTTCAAATTTAATCTCCATATCAGTTAATTGGAATATAAGTGTATTAGGTGATTTGCAATTTTAGTGTCTTCCTTCATCTAAAGGCTATACAACTACCTTTTCACGTAAATTATGTTGGTTATAGATTTGGTCATGTATAAAGTTTCCAATTTACCTCACATATATGTTGTTGAGGTTTCTTCAACAATGTTGAAGAAAACATCATTAGCTAGACACAACCTTATGGTATTGAGAGATAAGGCATCCAAGTCCTCCCATTCCAAATCTGTCATGCCAACTTGTCTCTTTCTTACCACATCTACTACTTTGTGCAACTTTTGTTGCACAAACAAATGGGCCTTACTTTTAGTTTCCATAATGAAAAATTATTTTTGTCGGTGAATTTCTCCACCTCAATCTTGACATTTGTCTTTTTCGCCATTTTCCTTCTACATGAGCTCCTTTCAATATTTTTTTTTTTAATTCACTCGGTTCTTTCAAATTTCTTGATTTGAATTCTTTAACTAGGCTTTTCTGAAAAATGATTTATTTCAGAATTTTACAATTGCACAATTTTTATTCTTTATTTTGTTTTATTTTTAACTATTGAATATGTCGTTAATTTCTTCTTCTGACATAAACTTCCTAGGGTTTTTTGTGCTTAAGAAAATCACTACTTCAAAAATAGACACAATTTTGTTTTCTTCCAGTAGAAACTCTTTAGAGATACCATATTAAAATTGAAATTCTACTAGGTTTTTTTTAGGAAAATTACCCAACTAGGGTTTTGTTGTCACTGCTACAACACCGTCCAAAAATTTCACTACAATTGAATTTTGGAGCCTACTATCATTTTCATATCTAATGTGTTTCCTTAATCATCAAATTTCGTCACATGCTATTCTGTGTGTTTCAAGTGCTCTTGAGTGGTCTCAAGTGTCGTCGCATTGATTAGAACATCTCTAGGTGCATTTCATGGTCATAACATCTTTGTTGTTATAAAACAACACTTTGGGTCATAGTCACACACACTTCACTCATGGTACTCAAGGAAAGTGTAGAAAGTAGAGTTTTGACATATATTTATCATTTTTCAAGCTTGCCTAGTTTTTCTCGATGAGTCGGTATGAGTCACACATGGTTTTATGTTTAAACTCATCATGTTCGCCCCTTTTCCTATATCCCAGACTTAGAAAAATATTTGGTTTCAAAGCAAACCCATTGAGGCCAAGAGTGCATGAGCACACCCTAAAGCCTTGATCCGGGATCCTTCATTGTTTAGAAGTGCACCATGCGCCCTCCAAGAGCACAAAGCACACTCCTTAATCCATATTTCCTTCCATGTTCTGAATTGTGCCCTTCAAAAACCAGGGCTTCCTTTGAGCACAATCCTTCAACTTGAATGAATGCACCCTCCTTGGGAGCACTCCTTCGACCTAAAGGAATGCGCCCTCCTTGGGAGCACTCCTTCGACCTAAAGGAATGCACCCTCCTTGGGAGCACTCCTTCACCTAAAAGAATGCATCCTCCTTGGGAGCACTCCTTTGACCTGAAGGAATGTTCCCTCCTTAAGTGCATGAATGCACCCAAAGGCCATAAGCTCCATGCTTCAGCCTTCCACAATGCGCCATGCACCCTCTTGACCCTTTGAGCACATGAGCGCACTTCGAAGGCACGAAGCTTCATCCTTCAACCTTCGGACTTGCGCCATGCGCCCTCTTTGGTCTTTTGAGTGCATGAGCGCACTTTGAAGGCACGAAGCTTCATCCTTCAACCTTTAAACTTGCACCATGTACCCTCATGGTTTCCTTTGAGCACATTCCTTCGACCTAAAGTGATGGGCCCTCCTTGAGAGAACTCCTTCGACCCGAAGAGTTGCAACCTCCCTGAGAGCACTCCTTCGAACTGAAAGGTTGTGCCCTCCCTGAGCGCACTCCTTTGATGATAAGGAATGTGCCCTCCTTGAGAGCACTCGTTTGACCCGAAGGAATGCGCCCTACTTGAGACCACTCCTTTGACCTGAAGGGATGCTCCCTCCTTAGTTTCTTGAGTGCGTGAACGTACTCTGAAGGCCCGAAGTCTTATCCTTCAGCCTTCAGGAGTGCACCTCGTGGCCTCTTTCTCTCCCTTGAGCACACAACGCACTTAGGAAGCTCGAAGCCTTCCCCTTCATCCTTCAGACTTGTAGCATGCACCCTACCTTGACTATCTCCCTCTCTTGAGTGCATGAGAACATGTCAAAGCCCCGAATTCTTCCCCTTCAACCCTTCAACCTTTCAAAGTGCGACCATTTGCCCAGAAGCCCCTTTTGTCCCTCTCAAGAGAACTAAAAAGGGAATGAAAAAAAATATGAATAAAACATGGTAGAATAAGATATTTTCATCTTGATCGTTGCTTGGCATGAGTGATTCCAGATGTAAGTATTCCAGAAACATCATTTCAAGCTCGCACGAGGAATATTGGGGAAAAGAGAACAAACGAAGGAAGTTGCACGAAGAATGAAAAACACACTTGAACCTTGATTATCAAAGCACCCCAAACACTCCATTACATCAAATACCTTTGGAGGGTGAGGACATCAACGATTTAAGTTTATTGAAGAAATGAAGACATAAGTGGCAGCCATGTCACCACTAGAGAAAGTTTGTGCCATCAGTCATGATTAGTCCTAGTCATCAAAGATAATGACATGTCAAGTCTCATCACATGATCATGTGGAAGTCATAATGTATTATTGTAATCATTGTTAAAAAAAACAAGTGGAAGTACAAGAAAGACATGTAATATCAAAAGTCGTATGTAATTCCAAAAGTCATTTTGAATTCCAAAGGCTGTAGAAGTCTAAAGGTCACTATAAGTTGGAAAGTCAAGAGTCATGAGGATGTGAAAGGTCATTCCTCAAGTTATAAATAGATCTTATTCTTCATGTAAAAGACTTTTTAACCTTGGATTCTCCCATAAGGCATTAGAGAAACAGAGTTAGTACTTTTGGGGAGCAAGTAGTGGCTCTAACGCTCCACTATTGGAGCTATTAGTGTTCATTGTATTTATGTATCTTGGGAATTTTTCTTAATATTGAAGCCTTTTCAGGCTAACAAATTTTCACGCATGGATTGTGAATGTTTCTAAGACTATTATTTGAATGTTTATGGTTCATGTTTTCTTTCATTCATACTGGAGTAATTGAACTATTTCAGTGACTTCGGTGCTTACTTTTTGGAAATGTGTTGTTATGTTTATAATGATCATCACATCTTTGTGAACTATTTCGCTTAATGTTAGACGAGCCTTTCTCTTTCACATGTGTCTCCATTAGGGTAGTACTATTACTTCTCTCTTAGAGGCTCACTTTATTCTCCCTCTCAGAGTGAAAGAACCTAGATACACCTACAATTGAATATTCACAAGGCGCACACGCTTGCTCATTCAAAAGGACATTTGCATTTCTCTCTCTTGCTGACATCTAAAGCCAAGACATATCTTTAAGTTGATTGTATTTGGTATGTATTACATATGGGACTCCTACATCAAACTATGTAAGGTCTAATTAGGACCTTATATCGAGGAGATCCCCTTTATGTTGGCGGTTTCCAGCGCCGTCAATATTTTGGCGCTAGAAGGAGGGCCAAATTACAAGTGGTGCCTGTTGATTTTGTTTTAAATCTCTTATCGTTAATGGCTCTTTCCAAAATCATAATCTTGGAGTTTTTTTCAAACTTACCTCTTGGTAAACTTTCAATCTCGGTCGAACTTGTTCATGCTTTGTCTCAATTCAAATTTAATGTCGAGAGTGGTATTTTTTTATCCAGATACATAAATGATTTTATTGGGTTTTGTAAAACTCATGAAATCAATGATGAAGATGTTATGTGTATTCTATTCACCCTCACTCTTGAAAGTCATGTTAATCGATGGTGTCATACCTTACCATATGACTCCATACATTCCTTTTGTTAATTCCTTAAGTAGCTTCATCAAGATTTTTATAGGTATGATTACCGAGATGTTTACAAAAGAATCAATCATCTTAGAATGAATCCTAATAAATTAATTAAGGATTTTTTAGTATATTCCTTCATTTATGTTGTGATTTTCCTGGGAAAATTTGGATTGGGATTTCCTTAAAAGGAACTTCAAAATTTTGGTTCAAATATCTTTACAGGGTGAATCTAAATCCAGAATGTTCCTGTTTCCCAAATTTCAAAAATCGTGAGACTTTCTATTCCAGAGAAGCAACCTACTATCCCTTTTGTTCCTTTTCATCCTCCTTTTCCAGTACCCATTTGGGTGCCTCCTTGTGATAATTTTGAAGTTAGGAAATCTAGAAATCAAATTCCTAATTCGTCTTCCCAACCTTCTCCCACTTTCCATGATTCAGATCTAATGGAGGAAACCTTGGAATGGTTCATGGATCCCAAGGTGAAGGCTAATCCCTCGATTTATCAAGATGGTATTGACACTCATAACTCTAGTCTTGAATATGATTTGGATTTTTCATCCTCTATCATATTTTTCTCATAACCCCTTGTCCCTTGATCCACTTGATCAGTCTCCTTCTGCAGATTCTTTATTTTCAAATCTAAAAAGTGATCAAGTGCAAGGTAGTCATTTTTCACAGGTAGAGGAGTAGGAAGGTGAGGATTCTTTTGATATTTCTTCTCTTTTTCAAAATCCTCCATGTCAAGATAATGTTCTTCCATCCTTGGTTGATTTTGAATCTAAGAATCTCAGTGATAAATCAAATAGAATTGATTTTCCTAATCAATATAAAGTCTTGGATACCTTCACCCATTATTGTATGTGATGATGTCTGCCCAAGTGCACCATTTGATCTTTTAGTTTCTCAAGAAGATTTTGTTTTGGAAGATTTAGACCTCAAATATGATTCAGTCCAAGAAGTTGTTCTCTTGGAAACTTCCTCTTCACCTCATTATCCCTTGTGTTCTACTATTTGTAATGCATCAACTTGTGAAGAAGATACTCCATGCTCTTCAAGTTCATCATCTAATGAGTTGGATTTTTAATTGACATAAGATAGTGAGGTCATCCATGATGAAGAATAAGGTAAGCATCTTATCAAGTATCCTTTCCATTCCTTATCATTTCCAATTTTTCATGAAGAAAAATATTCTATCCAGGTTACTCATGATATTTGTCTGATTGATCATTATTTAGTGTGCAATTAGAAGAATCTTTTGACTTGGGTAATCTGTTTGTCGAAAATGTAAAATTTAATCAAATCGATGACGTAGATGGCTACCATTTGGATAATAGTGATATTGTTGAAATTACTGATGGTAGTTGTCCATATACCATGCATGATCTGATCCAATCTTAGATATCTCATTCTAAAATCTTGGAAAGTTTCGGGACTTATCAAGAAGTCAAGGCACTTCAAATTTTGTCAATGGTTACATCGGGTTCTCGCAACTCTGGTAAGATCCCTTAGCTAAGTCAAATTTTGATTTTCTTGCACAATTCTTTCTTTGCATGGTTTTACTAGATGTAAATCCCTTCTTGAAAGATGTTTTTTATTTTGAATATGGATCTTTCAACTTTCAAGATCTCATTTCGGTTGGATTGAAGATTTTATTTCAGTTAGCTCATCTTCATGCAAATATCTTATATCAAACTCAAGTTTGGAATGTATACCTTTCATGGATGAGTGAAGTTGTGAAGTTGATCTTTCTAAAGATTATCTTTGGCCAAAGGATTCATACCTCTCACATTATTTTGAAAATAACTAGCTCCTAATCCTTCTTGTGAATATTCTGATACTGATTATTTTCTTCATGGCACCAAATATCCTCTTCAGTGTTAGTGAATTCTTGTGTTATTTGTTGAATCAAGTTCCTCTTTTTCATCTGCTACATCTCAATTGGTTTCATGTGCTTGCCATATTGGCATTCCTTTTTAATGATTATGATGTCAGTTCAGGTTGTAGCCAGTCACAAGTAGATGGTTTGTCACATTTAGCATATGAGGAAGATGATTATGTCATTCAAAGCATTTGTAAAGCTACTCAAACTTATCTATATTTGTTGTCTCCTAATCGAGAATCTTGTGCCTTAATCAACCCATCTGATCATGGTTCTTGTTTTAACAACTATCATTCAATTGATAATTTTCCCACTAGTGTATCTAATGATGGTTGTTTTACATCACCTGATCTTCATGGTTTATCATCTCAATATTTAGATACTTGTCAAGCAGTTGAGGCACTTCAGCCTCCATTGATGGTTATGTCAAGCCCTCACTATTTTGACAAGCTTTTTGAATATGATCAGATTTATTTTCCCTTGCAAGATTCTCATCCTGATTCCACACTATTAATTGAAAATTATTTCCCCCAAGGATTTTAGGATTTCCAAGAGGATTGTTTTAAATTTATGTTACCCAATCTATAATCAATTAGAAGTATCTTACTTAGCAAGCCCATTTTTATAATAGCAAGTTGCAATCATTCCTGATGTTTGCTAAGCAAGACAATATAGATGCAGGTGCTTTCACAAGAAGTTTTCAAGGTTTGTTTGATTACTCTTCCCGTCGAAAAGGTAAGGTGGTAGGTTGCATAGGCTGGTTGTCATGACACATTTCTCTACATTTATAAAATACCTTTTATCTTTTGTGCAAGATATTGAATTTCTTATCTTTTCTGTTGCACATTATATTACGTTAGTTTTCATTGCTCATATCTTTATGATTGTAGGTGAGGAGCAATTATGTTGGCTTCACTAGAAATATCATTACACTTATCCCTAACCGTTTAGCTGGTTAGGTTAGGAGTAGGATTAGTTGCATTTATTTCCTCTTTTATTGCATCCACATTCTTTCATGTTATCCATCTAGTTTTTTAATCCTTTTTGTTTTTGTATGATGTTTTTATCTTCAGCCTCCATTTGCTTTGTCTCTTGTTTCTTCTTTTGGTTTTATATGTCTTTTCTTTCTTGTTTACCTAATAAGACCTTGTGTGAAAAGTGCATGACTTAAAAGGGATGTTGTCGTGGGAATAAAAGAGAAGTGTGACAACCACAACACTTGGCTTTCTGTTATTCTCCCTCTTTATTTGAGAAAATGCCATGGGTTGAGCTAAGTCTAGATGGAAAATATGATTCGTACAATAGAAGAACCTTGAGGGAACCTATTATATCCAAGCCTATGCTAGTATCTAAACTACTCGACTGGGTGTATATCTACTTGTGTGTTAGCACTTGTCCAATCTAGTAGAGAAAGTATAAGGGGAAAATCTAAAGCGAGCAAACCAATATCAGAGGTCTTAAAATACTTTTCTGAAGGGGAAAACTCCTTTTCTCTCAATAAGTTGGGATCCCTCTTATACCTGTTGAAAATAATAAGTGTCGATGCATATTTATATTAAATAAATAAATAAAGGGTGAAATAAGAGAAAGGCTTCCTGCGTAGGGAGGTGGAGCAAGTGACTTCGCCAGGTACTGACCAGGCTTGCTAGCAAAGAAGTAACGCTTGTGCTTCTGAAGTGACTTTGTTGGGGCACTGCCTAAGCCTATTGGTAGCGGAGTAACACCAGAGATGAAAACTCATACTATGAATATCATAAACTCACCATGCACATTACCTTTCTTAGATTGAAACAATTGTGATATGGTGTATCTTTTTGTGTGTGTTCAACCAAGTAGAGGAAAGTGAGATTCTATGTATAAAACTAGGTCGAAAGGGGGAAATTGAGGCAATCAATAATTCTTGAAGGTATGACCCTTAGCCAAAATCTATTCTTAGACAGAGAAGTTGAAGTTCGCCTAGTGTGTCGCCAAGTGTTGTCACTGCTACAACACCCTCCAAAAATTTCACTACATTCGAATTTTGGAGCCTACTATCACCGTCGTATCTAATGTGTCACCTTGATCATCAAATTTTGTCTCATGTTATTCTATGTGTTTCAAGTGTTCTTGAGTGGTCTCAAGTGTCGTCACATTGATTACAAGATCTTTAGGTGCATTTCATGGTTATAACATCTTTGTTGTTGTAAAAAAACACTTTTGGGTCGCAGTCGCACACACTTCACTCATGGTACTAGGGGAATGTGTACAAAGTAGCGTTTTAACTTATATTGATCATTGTTTAAGATTTTCTAAGGTTTCTCGATGAGGCATTAGAATCACACATGATTTTATGTTTAAACTCATCACATTTTCCCGTTTTCCTATATTTGAGACTTAAACAAATATTTGGTTTCAAAGCAAACCCATTGAGGCCAAGACCACATGAGCACAACTTGAAGCGATGATCAGGGATCCTTCATTGTTTAGAAGTTTGTAATGTGGCCTCCAAGAGCACAAAGTGCACTCCTTAATACATGTTTCCCCTTCCTTGTTCTGAAATACGCCCTTCAAAAACCAAGCCTTTCTTTGAGTGCAATCCTTCAATCTCACGAAATTCGCCCTCCTTGGTAGCACTCCTTTGACTTGAAGCAATGCACCTTCCTTGGGAGAATTCCTTCGACTCAAAGGAATGCAGCCTTCTTGGGAGAAATCCATCAACCCGAAGGAATGCACCCTCCTTGAGTGCATGAGCACACTGTAAAGACCTTAATCTCCATCCTTTAGCCTTCCACAATGTGCCATGCACCCTCTTAACCCTTTGAGTGCACGAGCATACTTTGAAGGAATGAAGGTTCATCCTTCAGCCTTTCAGCTTGAGCCATGCGCCCTCTTTGGTCTCTCGAGCACATGAGCGCACTTTGAAGGCATGAAGGTTCATCCTTTAGCCTTCGAAATTGCACCATGAACCCTCATTGGTTTCCTTTGAGTGCACTCCTTCAACCTGAAGGGATGCACCTCCTTGAGAGTACTCCTTCGACCTGAAGGGATGCACCTACTTGAGAGAACTCCTACAACCCGAAGGAATATTCCCTCCATGAGCACACTCATTCGACCCGAAGGAATGTGACCTCCTTGAGAGCATTCCTTTAACCTAAAGGGATGTTCCCTCCTTGGTTTCTTGAGCCCATGAGCACACTCCGAAGGCATGAAGCCTCATCCTTTAGCCTTTAGGAGTGTGCCCTACACCCTATTTCTCTCCCTTGAGTACACAACGCACTTGGGAAGCCCGAAGCCTTCCCCTTCATCCTTTGGACATGTGCCATGCACCCTACTTTGATTTCGACCCTCTGTTAAGTGCATGAGCACATGCCAAAGCCATGAAGCCTTTCCCCTTCAACCCTTTAGCCTTTCAAACTATGCCCATGCGCCTAGAATCCCATTTTGTCCCTCTTAAGCGCACTAAAAAGGGAATGGACATAATATATGCATAAAACATGGTAGAAAAGGATATTTTCAAGTTGATCATTTCTTGGCTTGAGTGATTGCAGATGCAGATATTCTAGAAACATGATGGCAAGCATGCACGAGGAAGATTAGGAAAAGAGAAAACAAAGGAAATTACATGAAGAACGAAGAGCACACTTGAACCTTAATGATCAAATCACCCCAAAGACTCCATTACGTCAAAGACCCTTTGGAGGGTGAGGACATCAATGATTGAAGTTGCTTGAAGAAATGAAGACACAAGTGGCAACCATGTCACCACTGGAGAAAGTCCATGTCATCAATCACTATTAGTCCCAGTCATCAAAGATAGTGACATGTCAAGTCTCAAAACATGATCACATGTAAGTCATGATGTATTATTGTAATCATTGTAAAGACAAATAAGTGGAAGTCCAAGAGTCATGTATGAACTAAAGAGTCATGGAAGTCAAAATACATGTAATATCAAAAGTCATATGTAATTCCAAAAGTCATTTGGAATTCCAAAGGTTGTAGAAGTCCAAAGGTCACTAGAAGTTGGAAAGTCAAGAGTCATGAGGATGTGAAAGGTCATTCCTCAAGTTATAAATAGATCCTCATTCCTCATGTAAAGGAATTTTTAACCTTGGCTTCTCCCACAAGGCATTAGAGAGACAAAGTTAGTACTTTTGGGAGAAAGTAGTGGCTCTAACACTCCACTATTGGAGCTAGTGGTGTTCATTGTATTTATGTATCTTGGGACTTTTTCTTAATATTGAAGCCTTTCTAGGCCAACACGTTTTCACGCATGGATTGTGAATGTTTCTAATACTATTCTTTGAATGTTTATGGTTCATGTTTGCTTCCACCAGTACTGGAGTAATCAAAACTATTCGTGACTTTGGTGCTTCTTGTTGGAAATGTGTTTTTATATTTATAATAATTGTCACATGTGTGTGAACTATTTCGCTCGATGTTAGATGGGCATTTCTCTTTCGCATGTGTCTCCATTAGGGTAGTAATATTACTTCTCTCTTAGAGGCTCACTTTATTCTCCCTCCACAGTGAAAGAACCTAGATACGTCTGTAATCATATATTCACAAGGCACACACACTTGCTCATTTGAAAGGACATTTGTGCTTCTCTCTCTTGCTGACAACTAAAGCGAAGGCATATCTTTAAGTTAAAGGTAGCCGAGTTTTATTCCAGATGAGACTCCAACACCAAACAGTGTAAGGTCTAATTGGGACCCTATATCAGGGAGATCCTCTTTATGTTGGTGGTTCTAGTGCCATCAACAGGTTTATGTGCAGACTGAGCAAAACTACAACTTTTCTTCCACGTGGACCCCAAGAAAAATGGTGGAATTATTTCATCAAATCGAATCACTATTGTTTGTACCTACGTTTTAGGTTTTCACTGGCTGCAAATTTCCTTCACTGCCTCAACAAACATGGGCTTTGATTTATTTTGTAGTGGGTCCAAACCAGAAAAATGACGGATTCCCTAGTGACTAGACAAAACGGTAGTGGCCTTTCTCTACGCATGAGATTTCCTTGGCGGCTAGACAAAATAGCAATGATTTTTCTTTGTGCATGAGATTCCCTTGGAGGTTGTCCACAACCCTCAAATACCATTGTTATCATGTGGTTCTACCTCATATGACGTCCTCTTCTACAATTGATGGTTAGAGGAAACTTCCAACTGGCCTGAATTTACCTTGCCACTCGTGACTTCATTTTCCTGCCTCTTTCATTATTAAAAATCAAAAATTTTTTACCTCGCGACCTTTCAAAACCACAAAGCTCTGATACCACTTGTATTTTGAGCTTGTAATTTAATTAAGAAAGAAAAATTCACATAATAAAAAGAAACTAAATTCATACAGATAGACATGTAATTTTACGTGGTAAAACCCTGATAGTGTATCAAGGAAACCTCCACGAGGCAAGGGATTGGAATGCTTTATTATACAAGTTCAACAATGCCTCTTTGAAAATACAATAAACCTATCAAGGAACAAGATTTTATACAAAGGCATCGTTACAAAACTACCTATCGTTACACAACTACATAGGAGCTTCACTTGGGGAGAAATACCATACCACGTGTATTCATATTGGGGGATATATATTGAGGAAAAAATGACATAATATATTGAGCATATAATATGGGGTAAAGGTTTTTTATATTGGCAGGTATAAAAAATGGAGCTCAAAGTTAATGAAAAAATATAAAGGGTTGTAAAAAATGTTAATGAAAAAATGGATACCTACAATATGTAGTGAAGGTGGGGGGCTTTTTAAATTGGGAAGGTGTATTGGGTTTGTATTGGTAGGGGGTTAATAATGTGATATATATATATATATAACAAAACTAGCGTGTATATTGAATAAAATCATGACAAACCCACTCTGATAGGACTCCATATCATATCTAACTAGTTTATTTTTAACAAAAGAATTTCATTCAAAATTGTAAATAATCTGATTAGCCTAAGTTTTATATTATTATTACTCTTGTACCCATGCCATTAAGCTATACTAACTTACAATTCCAAAACATTGAAAAAATACATGTGTTGAGGAACTTTCAATCTAAATATGAAAATAATGACCACTCAAGCAAAGTTACTTTCAGTTAAAATTTTGTGGAAATTATGAACTCCGTGGAGTGCAAAAGATGTCTCTTCCTCCCAAATAATTTAGGAGTAAGAAGACTCCAAAAAATAGTTGTCCACTATTAATTATTTCTTCTTAGTGCACTCAATAGTCGAGTAAGAACTTGTTTTTTTTACATGATATAATTGATTGCAACAGAATTTATTGAGCATGCCTCTTCCTTACATTCAATCGATGTACAAGGAAGAAGAGAATCAAAGATTTAGGGTTTATGATACCCATATGCACCCACAAAGTTGAGCGAGCATACACAAGATTCTAATCAAATGAATGAAAGTCCTAAGTATTCTTATGGTTTTACTCATTATGAAAGCCATGGGTATGCTTGTGATTTTACTCATTCTTGCATCCTCAAGGTGTATAAGGGTTTAGGGTAATGCATATATTTTATTTTACGGATTTGAATTTTCTATAGGAATAGACGAGATAATAACAATTGAATAGTATTGTGAACCCATAACAATATGACTTGTTCAAAAGAAGGAAGTAGATAACAAAAATTTCATCTCTGAATGTAGATATTGCTTATGCCAATAAACCGTTGATATAGTCTACAATTAGTTTAGCTCCACCTTAGCCACGTGCCACTAGGAAAACCGGGTTTATCCCACTTTTACTAGCTCATTTTAAAACATACAAAACCAATGATTGACTTCAAATTGTTGTCAACCTTAAAAGATGGTATCTTGACTATACAGAAAATGTTTATGCAATAATTACCTTAATTCTAAAGAGTGCATATAATGATTATTTGAAAACATTTTCAGAAGAAATCACATTGGTAGATTTAGGCCGACGCGTTTCGAACCAACCAGTGTGGTTCATCATCAGGACAAGATGAAAAATCAGATCATAGCGGCAAGTTAAATCGGGAGTCAGGACCTTCTAACAGCTATAGGGAAACAGCTAAAAATGGCTATTTTTGACTGGATAGGAAAATGGGACAAATTATTATTATTTATTATTAATTAATAATAAATTAATAAATAAGATATAATATATAACTATAAATAACTAATATGACCCCCAAATAAAAACAATAATTAAGTCAAATAAAATGTAATAGAAATAATATTAAAAATATAAATATATTATTTAGTTATAAACTAAAAGAGGAAAATTAATTATCTTGGTTATAAATGTAATTTGATTAAATAAATTCTATTTTAAATAAATTAAATTTTTATAGAATAATTATAAATTAAATTTAAATGTATTTTAATTTTAATTATTTATTATTTTATTATTTCATAGATTGTAGTTACCTTGATTATAAATATAATTCGTTTAATTAAATTCTATTTAAAAATAAATAAATAAAAATATAATTTAAATGTATTAAAATACATTTAAATTTATTTATTTTTGTTAGTTAAAAAAAAAAAAAAAAAAACCTCAGGGGGAGAAAAACCGAAAAGAGGAAAAAGAGACAAGAAAGGGAAGGGACTAAGAGGAAAGGGCTCGAATCCAGCAGCTGCTGATTTTCCAACCGTCGTCCTTATTAAGATTACTGGGCCTCCTCTCAATTTCAATGGCTTCCCTAAATTTACGGTGATGAAAGTGAGAAATCTTCGCAATGGCCTTAGCCTCTTCAATGTATATCTGATGCTTGGTCTTCTCAGCATTTTCTGCTAATCAATATGAAAGAACATGATTTTCCAAGCTACTAACCTTGAATACAATAATTAACTAACATCCATACAAAAATTAATCTAATATCCATGTGTAATATATTTTAGAGAAAATAAAAAAACAAAATACTTAGAGTGTATATATATTAATTAGTTAACTTTGTTTTTCAACTCTAGAAGAAATCGAAACATCATAGAAATTACAAAGAAGCACACATATATAGACTACCAGGACTCCTCGAAGTGATACAACTAAGTGGTCTCTTTGTTGCAACCCATTTAGAAAGTGTCTCAGAGATTTGTGCTGCTTCATAAGTCTGGCAATGCAATTGTTGTGCAAAACCTTTATGTAATCAAATGAAAATGAACATTAGGTAATGGTATGTTTGGAATATATAGTAAAAACTCGCGCTGACATTCCAATAAATGTTGAGAAGTTTATTGAAAATGTTAAATATCTCATACAAACATCGGGTCGAACAAAATAATTCTATTAAAAAATAAGAAAGTTGTGGAGTAGATATGAATTTGATTGGCCTAAGGTTTATGTTTCTAGTACTCTTGTACTCATGCTATTAAACTAGACTAACTTACAAGTCCAAAACATTGAAAAAAAATACACATGTTGAGGAAATTTCAATCCAAATCTGAAAACAATGACCACTCAAGCAAAGTTACTTTCAGTTAAATTTTTACGGAAATTATGAACTCCATGGAGTGCAAAAGATGTCTCTTCCTCCCATAGAATATAAGAGTAACACTACTCTAGAAAATAGTTGTCCACTGTTAATTAGATTTTCTTGGTGCACTCCATAGTCGAGTAAGCACTTGCTTTTTTTACATGATATAATTAATTTCAACATACTTTATTGAGCATGCCTCTTCCTTACATTCAATTGATGTACAAGGAAGAAGATCATAAAATATTTAGGGTTTATAATACCCATATGCACCCCCAAAGATGAGAAAGCATATACAAGATTCTAATCATATGAATGAAAGTACTGAGTATTCTTATGATTTTACTCATTATGAAAGCCATGGGTATGCTTTCGATTTTACTCATTCTTGCATCCTCAAAGTGTATAAGGGTTTAAGGTAGTGCACATTTTATTTTACAGATTTGAATTTTCGATAGGAATAGACAAGATAATAACAATTGAACAATATTTTGAACCCATAACAATATGAATTTTTCAAAAGAATGAACATTAGTACAAAATATCTAATTAGTTACTAATAAAATGACTACATTTTGCATATAAATGACCATTTTTCAATCGGTGACCAGTCGTAGCTAATTTACAGTATCTTATAACGTGACCAACTTTTTGTTTGTTTGTTAAGATTTGCAGGACCTTCTTTCTTCTATTTATAAAAAACAAGTTTACACCACATATGGGAGATAGGTGGCCTCAACTTGCCCAGTGGGAAACCAAGTCTATTGGCCACCTATCCTCGTTATAAGCCATCCAAAAATAATATAGTTTCAGTCAATCTAACTAAGCTATATACGTATCAATATCATGATAAGATTCTATGTGTCTATCTATCATAAGCATGTATCAGTAAAAGTAAATTCTACCTGTAAGAAACAAAAAAATCTAAGAAACTGACTAATCCTGTTGTTCTTCTGAGGCAGACTCCACCGGAGCCGGGTCTTTGGCTGAGTCTCTAGGTATGTCAGCAAGCTCGATAATGCAAGGAATGTGCCTTTGGATTCGATCTAGGCGAATGTCCTGCTTACACAACTGAAATTGAATTGTCTGCAAGTCTTTTTTGTAGTTAGGCATGTCCTGGATGGTCATGGCCATCCCCACTACATTTGCTCCATTGCCTTCCCCATGAGGCTCTTCATGAGCCAGTACAGATATAACGTCTATTTAAACTAGGTGAGTCTGACCCTAATACTCCCAGGATCCAGGATTACAGCCCACCAATTCTCCATTTCCTCATCGAACTCCTCCTCCTGTTTTATCTTCTCCTCCCATTCTTCCAGAATCTTAGGTATGCCTGCATCTGTTCCTTCCCCGTAAGATATTCTTGCTTGACTAATGAGGCATTCTACGAGCTTCCTCCCACACCTAGGTTCTGAGGTTCTCAGGTCAGCTGCACAAGTCCACTCCCTACCGCTTCTGCCGCGTCCCCATCCACGTGCAGGCTGGGCCATCTCTTCTCTTTTCCGGGCCTGTTCACACACAATATGCATTAGCTCTCGAGGTGTGGTCTCATACCTCTCCTGAATGATGCAGTTTCCCCTCCCCTCACGATTCCCACCACAATTACCTCTGCCCTAGTGCCCCTCTGCCCCAAGATGCATTGCCTCTCCTCTGCCTGATGTGTTTGTGCCTCTCTTCTGCCTCTCATGTTTCTTTCTCACCTGTCTTGCAATAACCTCACCACCCCTCTGGTTATGCCAATGCTCTCACCTTCTCACAGGGATGACATCTTGGTGCCCGACCCAAATTATGCTTACAACTCTCACCGCCAACCCATCGAGCCAGGTTACAGTCACTCCCCATCGCAATTCCTTCCCTCGCCCCTCTACCTAGTGTTGTTGCCTCTTCTCTTCTCTGCTTTCCATGGCCCTCGCGCATGCTTGGCCGCAGTCTGCCCACCCTCACTGGTATACCATCTATCTCAATCATTCGCAGGGGATTTTCAACGTCCCAGCCCCAGTTTTCTCTCCCAGCTATAGCATCTGGTTCTAACTCGCTCAGCATTCCCCCCAGCTTACGCTGGTCTCCCTGACCTTCTCCCCAATTTCCCTCCCCAGTCTTCACCCACACCCCCCAGCCATGAATTAACATAGTAAACATAGTAATGGGCTTGTAAGGCCAGGGAACATACCCAGAAACGGTTCGTAAAGGTCATTGTTGGTAGCTCCACTATCTTGCGCCCTCGCTCCTCCTTCCTCCTGTAATCTTGACTATACTCCTCTCTCTGTCCCTACTTCCTTAATAATCCCAATCCACCTTTCTCTGTCCCATCACCCGTCCTGCCTTAACCTCCTCACCTCTCTCTCCACCCTAGCCCTGACTGCCACTTCTCCCATGTCTTTTGTCAGGTTGCATGCGGGAGGCCACCGCACCCATCGCTATGAGCGTGTGGGGGGTAGTGGATAGTACCCTTCCCTTACAAACCATAACTACCATCTCTGACCAGCGTCCTCGCCTTCCTCAGGCACGCACCCCGATCAGGGGTATAACGTGACCAAGCTTAGTCATTAATTAGTTGTCTCAAATTTTATTGTCTAGTAGTATATTTAGTCATTAATTTGGTCATTAATTTAGTTATTTATTTAGTCATTAATTACCACAATTAATGACCAAATATACAACAAAATATATTACTATATGATCACCTAAGAAAACCAATTAATGACCAAAAAAATATGTTGGTCATGTTATAAGATACTTAAAATTAGCTACTAATAGTCATCTATATGAAAATTTTATTCATCGTTTGAAACCAATTAATGACCAAAGAAATATAATTAAATTTTGGTCGTGTTATAAGATACTATAAATTAGCTATTAATAGGCGCATATATGCAAAATTTAGTCTTCATTTGTAATCACAAATTTATCATTTGTAGTAGTCATTTATCTTTTGTTGGTAGTTTCATATTCATTATATAAGAGACAAATTTAGTATTTTATATTCATTTTACTTTCATTAATAATCATAATAAATGGCTAATTTAGTCGTATATTCATTTTATTTGTGTTCATCATTAATCAACATGAACTATTAATTTAGTAGTTTTAGATTGATTTTATGTGTTCATTATTAATAAACATAAATTAATTAGTATGAGTTTGCGACTAAATTAAGTAAATAAATAAATAAATAAATAAATAATAATATATATATATATATAATATATATATTAATATATATATAAATTGGCATATTTGTGTTTTCATCTAATATGAAAACACAAAGTTACATATGTTAATTACAATACTAAATAATATCAAGTGCAACTATAAATAACTTCAACCACATAAATTATATTATATGAAATGTCAAGTATTACAATACGAGTTTCCAACTTAATATTGGTTGGACTACAATTTACACATGAAATATTGTTTCATCACTTCAAAATATTATCATTGTGTTGCCAAGGCATTGTAGGTGAATTCACCAACTCTGAAGACTTGATCATCAGTCTCTATGTGTGTCTCATGCGAGATATTTTCTTTAAGGGTATCATTAGACCAATTCTCTTCTCTCTCTCTCTCTCTTTCTACATTTGTCGCTCTAGTGTTATTGTTCTCCTCTTTCTTCAATTCTTGCTTTTGACCATCAATATTGAGTTCCTTTTCTGAAATGAAAGAAGATATAATGTAGAGTATAAGACACTGAAATATAAACTAAATTAGAATATAAAGGATTTATACGACATATACCTCAACATCATCTATGTCAATGCCATTTTTCCCCAGAAAAGCAAGAAACTCAAACAAGTTTTCTTTAGTTGGGCGATAGTGGCCACTATGTGGCCATATGACCTATATAAACAAAAAAATAAAATGTCACCATAGAAAAAGAACACCTTGGGAACTTAATAACAATCATGTCAGCTAAGTTACAATCTAAAAAGATCAAGTTGTAGATATCTTGTGAAAACAAATGGAAAGAAAAAGACAACATATAATAAATAATGTATGACAACTAGCTGGAAAATTGCATCATAGAAGAAAAAAATTCTCCTATGGTTACCCATACATGTGGGTGGGTAGCACCCATACATGTGGGTGGGCAACATGCCCCAATATTGAAGTAAACCTCCTACTAACATAATGATTGATTGGTTGCATCTTGGCCTTGCCTCTCCTTTGTGAGTCCAAAAAATAAAAATAAGTCCATCATTAACTAGTTGTACTTCATAGTATCATTTTCGCATGTTATCTCCACATACCTACCAAAAATTTCATATATGCCAAACAAATGGAATTTTGGAATTGTTTCTAAAACTATGTCATTTATACCCCCTTCCAATGTATCTAACCAAATGTACCCACTTGATTTTCTTCTTTCATATTCATTTACATCCTAAAAAATATTCGTTTCAAAAACAAAGACAACCCCAATATCTCCAGATCCTAATGCTCATCCATATTTGCCATAAAGCATAGGAATTAATACTCTCTTATGATCAACATTTTACAACAATGAAGCTACACAAAACTAACTATTCGTATAAAACAAAAATGAAGATATTGATATAAAACAAACAATGAAGCTTAATTTCTTTGGTATAATTAAGTTTAATTTATATTGGTAACTACAAAAAATAGAAATGAAGTTATACTCATAAAACAAACAACAATGAAGCTACACAAAATACTCAGTCAATCGGTATAAATTCCAAAGATAATGAGAAAATGAGTAGTGCATCATTCTCTAACATGTGTTCTACTGAATAAAATGGTAAAAATACTAAGAGGAAAATTCTCTTCTTTACAATGCATTTTAAGAAGAATAAATGGATATTTAGTTCCTTATATTCTATTTTAAGAAATCTATTTTTATTCCAATGTTGAAGTACCTCCACATAAAGAGATATAACATTTCAAGTTTCCACGGACATCATAGAAATTCAGGATTATACTTCCATAAATAAGAAATTGAATTAGAACCAAACATCACATACTTGTGACAAGAAAAGGTATGCACAACATTGGTTATCTTGCACATATCAAAATGTTTCGTTGTTCTGTTTCCAAGTCCTGTAGCCAAAAACACACTCATTAAAAGAATTGAATGCAAGACAGTTAAACTGAATAAATAGGAATACACTTTATCAAAAGAACCAAAATAATACCTCAACCCAAAACAAAACTCATACTACAATAGAAACAAGAAAATAAACCTTATTGATATGTGCATGAATTGAAAGAGCAATGAGAACAATCACACAAGAAGGAAAGTGCGAGAGAAAATCAAACTGTACACTCTATATTATATTAGGTATATACAAGAGTATAAAATTGGTGGATAGAAATATTTTATGAGTTAGGAGAGTGATAATGTTTCACCCACCTCATTGTAATAAACTTACATCATGCCAATCAAACCTCAAACATCATGCTAACAAAAGTTTTCAAGTGTTGCAGACATAGTTATTAACAAGGACACTAACTTGGGTCATCAAATCTATGTTGATCTATGGTTTAAACTAGTCAAGAATCATGTTTGGCTAAGTGTCAGTTGACTCACTAACATTTGGGTCGTGAGTTGGATAATTTAATAGATTAATAGGATAATATTTTGATTAAGAGTGTACACCCATCATGGTTTATCTCTTGTTACAGATATAAGAGGTGAAAGATGCAAATCAAGTTACAATCTCTAGTATCAGGATAACGAAAGGTACAAGTCTAGTAGTTAGTTAATATACATTGTAGGGGTTCATTTCTTGTTTGTAGATATATTATAAATAAATGTAATTTATCTAAGAGATGGATTTCCATCTGCATTACTGAATTGGGAACTACTTTGAGGTTTTTTTTCTTGTTTAATACATTTTATTTTAAATAAAGAGAAAGTTCTTAAGTGCACCAATGATTTTCTAACAAAAAAAAAGCCATGATTGGTGGTGCAAAATGTCCATCCTTTTTATGATTGGATCTTTTTCAAGCTTTAACTGTGATAAGCTATCCATAAATAAATGAGAATGTCTCACACCATAAAACCTCCCAAGTTTTAGCAAAGATGTTATAAAATTCCTTTCTTGGTATTTATACTAAATCATCATAGGTCTGTCTTAACCCTAGAACTATTAAGCAATGCGAGGGATTAAAAAACCCATATGCAGACTTCTTAGTGCTTTGAAAATCCCAGAATTAAAATGAATATATGCTACTTATTTTTTTATTTTGTTGTCAGATTACTTTTGACATTAGGCATTGGACGTCAAATTTTTTCCATGTTAATATCTATATATATATATATATATATATATATATATATATATATATATAAGATCTCCCATACCATGGGCTATAAAAGTACTTCCATTCGATTGGTGAAACTTAAAGGTGCATTTTTAAGATGAGAAAGTACTCTTTTTCCAAGGTCGCTAATGTTCAAGGGTGTCAGTGTGGCCTTTGGTAAGGGAACACAATTTATAAAAACTAGCTTCATTATGTGGGGATGAGCCTAACATGTTAAAAAAATGTTGTTGAGCCTAAGATTGAAATATGGGAACATTTTATGAAGTCTAGACAGAATTAAATTTTCTTGTTTTTCATAACTTAAACACAGACATGTAACAATCACAAACATTTTTCAAAAGCATGGTATATAGGATGGATGTTATTTTCTTGGTAAGAAAAGGTAGTTTTTGTATTAACTGAGCCCAGGTTGGGTAAAAATACACACATAAAATATGAGGGGAAGTATGCTACATGATTTTTGGAATAGATTTCCCCACTCTCCACTCCAGACATTCCAATATAAACAATACCATTCACACAAACTAGACTATTGATAAAATAACATTTTCTCAGAAAAAGAGGTGTAAATTCTAACTATAAAACAAGAGATATATACATTATTTTTATGTGCATGTGCATTTTGTACTATCCAATGGATATATCCTCAAGATCTGTAATTGTCTCGACTCTCAAATACCATAAATGATATCTCCTCCAGCGACGTAGCAAGACAAAAATTGATCCTATGCCTCCAAGCTTCAGAAGTCCTCCTAGAGTGGAATCAAAATACATTTATACATAGTGAGGCTACTACCCCTTCTTCGAATCTCCTATGCTTGTCAAAAAAAAACTCAGAAAACCATTTAAGAATGTCAAGTCTTTATGGCTCAGTTCTTTGCTTTTACAGTTTTAAAATATCATAAGTGTAACTGACAATTGTACTACAGTTGTAATCCCAGCAGTGAAGGTTGGCATTAAAAAATTGATTTGAAGGATTCCTGAACAGAGCCATCTCTAGATTGCAACAATATCCATTTCCCAATTTCCCTTTGGGGTCCTTTGGATAAGGACTCAGGAGTCAATCTCCATGTTCAGTTCTCTGAATACATGGATAAACAAAATGGTGTTAAGAATTGATTTCATTCTTTGAATCTCCTTGAATAGTGAACTTGAGAACAACTTTTCCATCCTATATTTTCCACACATCCAATTCATGACAACAAGAGAATCACCAAAATTTTTCAACTTTTGAATCATTTTTTTTTTAAGCCAAGGATATCAACAATTTCAGTTCTAGAAGCTCGACAAGTATATGGAATAGTTATCTAAGTGGTTATTTATTTCTTATACTATCCAAAGGAGATTCCAAACCATTGAAGATAACATTCTCCATATATAAGGAATTTCATTATATAGACATTTATATAAATGTGGATAATAGTTAACAACTCTCTCCACTTTTATACCAGATAAGAACCTGAAATGTAACTTGTTTCTATAATATCCTTTTTTCTGGTGCTATATGTCCTATCTCACCACCTTACCACAATTTGCTCTATTTTAACTAAGCGAGTTTTTTGGACTCTGAATTATGTAATTTTAAGAAGTTGAGATTGTCTAGTCCCTACCATTAACTTGCAAAGAGAAATCATATGCACGATAGTTGAAGAGAAAAGTAGAAATTGAATACTACTTCTTGTCAACATTCTTAACATTAACCCTTTATTTTTTTCCTTATACATGTGGCTCACACTATGCGTTGGTGCAAATAGTACAACATGGTGCAAATACCAATATGTGAAATTTCCCACATGCACAAATGCAGGTATCCTCAAGGTCTTCGTTGGAATTAGTGCTACAACATACATGGAAGTTTTCACTGGGTTCCTTAGCCAGAGATCCGTAAATATGTTCTTTTTCCGGCAGTGGGTCCTCTTGAAGTCTTCTTACTTATCATGTATTTGAGTAGACCTTGTACACCGATTTCTGTGGAAGATATATAAGAGAAATGGTACTTTGTTTTCATCCAAGCGATTAGCATTATTTTGGCTTTGTATCTTCTTTCAATTTCTATAGCAAATGATCTTTTTTCTTTAGAAAACCATCCTATCTCCAAGATATGTGTAGTGGTAATGCTTTTGTTTCTCTTGTCACCCACTTTGATTCCTTTAGAATTGACATTACGTGCAATCAAGGAAGATCGTGTAGATGTGCAGAAATCTCTTCACTTGCAGATGGACCCTTGTAGAGAGCCACTTCTTGGTATGGAACAAAAAGGCCTAGACATGAAGCCTAGTGCAGATAAGAACATCATTGAATCTCTATATTTTAATAACCCTGTGTCAAGCATGTCAGAGGATAATATCAATGAATTGTAGAGATAATTAGAGGCTTCGCCCCTGTTTCGTGACTTTAAGGAAATGAACCTATTCTATTAGTTAAAGGAGAAGGAGCTGTCTGGAAAAAGAGAAGACCAAGACGAGGAGAAGATTTCAATTTTCACCAAGTTGTGGTGAAAGCTAACTTTTAGCTACTTTTTGTAGTCTTCTTCCTTGGGGTTGGTTCTAGGGGTACATTTATCAATAATTTGGCATAAATAGGACTGGCTGAAGGCCTATCAAAATATCATGATTCTATTAGCGATAATTGGTGCTTGCAACTTTGTTGGGTGTCTTGGACCTGGGGTTGTCTCGGAATATTATGCTAGGTTTGTTGTTTTGGGATTATCATTTTGTTTTGTTTATGAACATCTGTTAATCAGTGAGATGGGTATATTATTTTTCTGATTAGTAAAAAAGAGTTATTTCATGTTATTAGTTTTACTTTTTATTATAACAGTGGATGCTAAACATGAAGGAAAAAGTCCATTCCTCGAACAGTTTGGATGGAAACTTCATAAGCTCTTATGATAGGGGCTTTTCTATTCTTTGCCTTAGATTTTCCAAGATCTATTTATATATTTTCTTTCGTACTAGGAATTTGATATGGAGTACAGTTCTCTGTAATGGTTCCTACAGCTCCTGCTCTCTTTGGTTTGAAGCACTTTGGTAAGATTTACAATTTCCTAACAATATGGAATCCACTGGGATCTTTCCTCTTTTGTGGCCTCCTTGCTGGATACATATATGACCAAGAAGCTCAAAGGTAGCTTGGGTATTCCTACCCAACAAACATCAGTGCCGCCAATTTTGATTGTTTGGGGAATAACTACTTCAGGCTTACATTTCTTATCATGGCATGGGTGTGTGATTTTGGGGTTCAGGTGAGCATTATTCTTACAAAACAGATAAGGTCAGTTTATCAGACACTATATAGCTGGGGTTCCTTCTGCATTTCGAAAAAAATAAGTAAAAAATAGTCAACCTTGCAGAAAGCATAAAAAATATGAATTTCATTCAACATTGGTAGACCTTTTCAGGTTCATGTAGTGACAGTTATGCTATCAAGCAAATATTTTTCTGAAATGAGGTTGTCTTCTTAGCTAACTGTTTAAATTCTAATTATTTTTCAAAAACCTTATTGTTGTTACTCTTGTTCTATATTTGAATGTACCATTCATAATAAATATATTTTTGGGTGGGGTGGAGAGTAAGGTTTGTATAGTTATCAGATAGGGTTGAAGGAAGTATTTTTCAAACTCTTAAATCCTAGGCTCAATCCCCCTTCCAAAACTTGATCCTCAATTGACTCTGAAATATAGAACCATCTTCTACATGGCCAACTTGTAGAAAATGAGACATTGCGACAATCCTTCCTATTTGGAATTTGTTATGAAGTACATTAATTTTACTAATATCAACTATGTTCTCTAAACACTAGTGTAAGTTGCATAGCTTTCACTGGTGTAAGTGAAAGCTTAATTTTGGCTGCTTTTTGTAGTCTTCTTTCATAGGGTTGGTTCTAGGGGTACAATTTTCAATAATTTGGCACAAATAGGACTAGATGAAGGCCTACCAAAATACCACGATCCTATTAGTGATAATTGGTGTTTGCAACTTCATTGGGCATCTTGGTGGTGGGGTTGTCTCAAAATATTATGCTAGGTTTTCTATTTTGGGATTCTCATTTTGTGTTATTTATGAACATATGTTAAAGAGTGAGATGTATATACTATTTTTCTAATAAGTAAAAAAGAGTTATTTCATGTGATTAGTTTTACTTCTTATTAGAACAGTAGATGTTAAACATGTAGGAAAAAGGCCATTTCTCAAACAAATTTTGATGATAGCTTCATAGGCTCTTATGATAGGGGCTTTTCTATTCTTTACCTCAAATTTTCCAACATCTGTTCATATCTCTTCTTTCGTACTAGCAATTTGATATGGAGTACAATTCTCTGTAATGGTTTCTAAAACTCCTGAGCTCTTCGGATTGAAGCACTTTGGAAAGATTTACAATTTCCTAACAATAGGGAATCCACTGGGATCTTTCCTCTTTTCTAGCCTCCTTGTTGTATACATATACGATCAATAAGCTCAAAGGAAACCTAGCTATTCCTACCCAACAAGAATCAGTGCCACCAATGTTGATTGTTTGGGGCCTAACCACTTTAGGCTTACATTTCTTATCATGGAATGGGTGTGTAGTTTGGGGTTAGGGTGAGCATTATTCTTACAATCCGGATATGGCAAGTTTATGAGACACTATATAGTTGGGGTTCCTTCTGCATTTCGAAAACAACAAGTACAAATTAATCAACCTTGGAGAAAGCATAAAAAATTTGAAGTTCATTCAACATTGGTAGACCTTTTTAGGTTCATGTAATGACAGTTATGCTATCAAGAAAATATTTTTTTGAAATGAGGTTGTCTCCTTAGCTAGTTCTTTAAATTCTAATTATTTTTCAAAAACCTTATTGTTGTTACTCATGTTCTGCATTTGAATGTACCAATAATAGTAAATATATTTATGGGTGGGGTGGAGAGTGAGGTTTGTATAGTTATCAAATATTATGCTCCCAAGAGGGGCTTTCTATTAGTCCAAGAGATTCAATATCTTGAATGTGTGCAAAATTACAAATGCCAATTTTGCTTGTTAAACTATGTGCTCCCCCTGTTTACTTCTATGGCACAGTTTCAAGTCAAAGAAATGAGTTTCCCCCGTTCACTTGATTTCTATGCACTGATTCTTAAATTTCCATTGTTAAAAACACAACCAATTCTTATCCAAGTTTTATAAGTTTCCCTCCCAATAATTCCACTTCATAGAGAGATAATGGTGTATTTTCTTTAAAGTAAACTACAAGAAGATTTCAAAATACTATAAAAATGTAAAGAGGGGGATCACAATGAATTGGAACAAGACCTAGATGACTTGCAACCAATCCCGTGTGCTCTGATTATCTTGTTCCAACTCTATTATAATGCCTTTGCAGCTCTGCTTCACCTTTCTAACTACCCTCCACCAAATCTTCCTTACACAAACAGAGTAATACAAAAAAAGCTAGAATAAATTTGAATGAATATTATCTAGGAGTTGGTTTTTCTCTCTGAAAGGGGCTTAACACATCCAGTAAACCAAATTCCTGCAAGATGTTAATAAATCCTTAGTAGGGTAAATAACCCTCTTTGAAATCAATACCCAAACCAAGGCTATTATCCTCAATCAAAACTCAACCTTTAGTAAACACAACTATCTATCCTTGTTATAATTTTTTAAGATAATGGTTAAACATTGATTTTGTAGCTTACTCCAAATACAAATGAACAGAGATCAAATATATTATATTTTCCTGCCTAGCAGCTTAATTTATTTAAAAGTAGGGCTTCCAAGACAAGATTTTACCATTGTAAGTTCCAAACACTGAAATATCTCATTCTACCCAATGATATCATTGAGGACAGTGTTGATAACCAATTGTCAGAATTCATGATTCTCATTTAATAAGAATGAAGTTACAATGTATCCAACCTGTAAAAATGCATATCCATTAAAGTCATGAACAACTTGCAGAGTACGTGGATGTTAGTTAATCATATATAAATGAACATATTGGAAATATATGTAATTATAGAAGTTCAATAGTTTTAATTATATCTTCAGTTGCATTTGAAGACATAGCCTACAAAATATCATTGTCACCGAGAAGACAAAAAAGCTCATTATTGTTGGTATGCCAAATTATCCTTTGTAATGTTGAAATGACTAAGGGAGAAAGAAATTATTAATGTTTTTTACAATAGCTTGAAGTGAATAGCTTCTAGGTAGAGGGGACATGAATGGTGTGCCATGAATTAATCCCAAAAAATTATAGAAAGCATTTATCAAGAATTATCAAGCTGGATATTCAAAAAGAAACTGTCATTAATCTCACAGATTACTTTGGTCTTTTATGTTATACTGAACTATAAATTAAGCAAGATACTCTGAAGTTTAAATTAAATTTGACATAAATGAAAGGATGACAGATCACTTGTTTCTCAACACCATGGACATTTAAGATATGAGCATTAGATTCTTTTCAATGTCATAGTATTCATTCTAGGTGACTATACATGCATAGACCTTTGTCACCAGATATTAAAATGTTGATGCAGTATGCATTTTGCATATGTCCAATATGCAAAATTCATTTTGCACCTTTAGTGGACATTTTTTGGTCTATTGATTTGCGAAAGCCTTTCACATTAAGACTATAACTTCCTTTACACAAGGAACCACATTCAAACCACCAATTCTTTCTTCTTTGCTTTTGAGGTCTTTCCCTTTAATGAAATAATAATTCTATGTTTGGTCTCAAATTAAGAAATATTTCTAGAAACTTTATGGATTCCATATTTGTATTTCCTATCCACAAAAATCTATTATGTTCAAGCCTAGAATATTTGCATTTTGCATTTGCATTCTACATGCACTTTTCATTTCCAATAATATGGATTTAAGTGCAAGTAGTGAACAGAATAAAGAAAAAAATCCAAAACACAACAATATCAGTACATAAAATAAGATAAGAGAAGTTGACTGAAACCAACTTGTAGGAGGCCACAGAGGACAAAAAAATTCATTAAGAAAAAGGGATAGCAATAAGTGTTTCTCTAGATATTTAGAAGAAGATATAAGTGATACATTCCCCATATAACCAAAGTCTACATCATAGCCAATCATGTAAATGTAAATCATCTTCTAGACATATTTCTTCTTTTCATATGGCGTCAAACCCTGCCAGAAAGCATACACATTAAGATTAATAACATGCATTTAATGACTATTGTAAATTTACAAACAAATTGAATTGTAACAAGATCTACTTTTCACCTTGTAATTCACTTCAACAATATGTTTTTCACAAGATACCATCACTTCTTGCATGATCCATGCAATACCAATGCTTCATGTATGATCCACGCAATTTAGAATAACGAGTTAATTGCAAAAAACAACATGCCTTGACTTCATGTCTAATGTTGCAACTTGGCACCCAGTTGAGGAAAGAAGAACAAAAAAGGGCAACAGAAGTGTATAAAGTTGTACATAATATTAAAAGGAAAAGTTAAAGGTTTTGTGAAACCATGCCTTTTGCAACATCCTTAGGAGAACAAAAATATGAAAGAAAAATTGGTTGGCATTTAGGAAAGTATAATGAGGTAAGAAGCTACACCACACCTTTGAAGAGGAGAAAGATGTTTTTTTCTAGCATAGATCAAGTCTTCACTAGAGAGGAAATATATTGGAGACAAAAATCCAAGGTTTACTGAATAAAGCAACATTAAAACACCATTTTTTCTCATAAGGTAACAGTTTAGGAAAAAAACATAGAATAATAAACTTATAGGGATAAATAAGAAACATGAAAATAAAGATGGGAAAAGAAAAGAGTAATTTGAAAATTTCCTAATGGAGCTAATTCAAGAAACAAAGTTAGAATCAACTAGACATTGCACAAAAATTACCAAATTATTGCATACAGTCATAACAAGAGACTGATGAGAGAAGTGAAGATTTAGGCAATTAGGCAGGTAGTATTGAATAGGGAAGAAAAAAATTTCTTCGGGGCTAAATTGGTTTTCTACATCCTAATTAAAAGTTGTACAAGTGCAGCATCTAGTAGAAAAGCACATGATGGATAATGATGTGCCCCTTCTAGCAAGTTCAAATGCTTAAAAGAAATTTTATAGTAAGAAAGATGGGAAACCCCTCAGATCGAGTACTTGTGGAGCATCCAATAGAAAAGCACAAGTGCAACATCAAATAGAAAGTCACAGACTGGTTAATGATGTGCCCCTTCTAGCTATTTCAAATATATAGAGGTGATGCTATCAAATTTCTTCTAAGATATGTATTCCCTTGTCACTCTTCTGAAAAAGAAAGGGAAGACAAAGAAATATGAAATAATTAATCTTCTACCAAGGGACCTAGATGAGAAAGGAAAGACATAAATGTGAGAAAATAATCTTCTACCAAGGCACCCATGTTCAATGCTCATCATGCATAGAACCTACAAATTGAGTTCTTGGTGGAGTTTGACCACGTTTCATATTCAACATTCATTCAAAGCAAAATTTTAGGCTGTGTGAAGTGATAAAAAGACATTGTACCTACAGAGCCTCAGGGGAGAACATAGAGAATTGCAAAATACATTCATAAGTATGACAAAATTCCTTCATGTCTCCAATATAATAATGTGTCCATGTCTTCAACAATTTCCATTCTATCTCATATGGTTCCACTAACGTCATTATGTCAAGGGTTTTCATGATGCCTTGTACATCATGCTTGATCATCCCGATATGAAACAAAATCTTGAGAGAGTTCTTGTCATTGGAATGTTCTTTCACATGTTCAATGGTTGAAGCTTCCCCTCCATCTCCATCCCCTTATCCTTCCGTGAGTTGTTTGGTGGGAGCGGGAATGGAAAATTGATTTGGCTGGCTAGAAGCACTATTAGGAGCAGTAGTGGGTGGTGGAGAAGTACAACAGCAGGGTGCTCCTCCACAAGCATATTCAGACTTGCATAGCCTCAAGATGAAGGCTTTAAAAATAACCAAAAATCTTGTCAGTAAGAATAGGGTGGTAGACTCTAGGATCCTTTGCTTTGCTTCTAATGGTGCCGAATCTCACCATTCCCTAAAAATGGTGGTCACTAACCTAGCTATTTTATTACTTTTAAATCCCTAAAATTGATTTGGGTTTTTCTTGGAATGTACTTATTATTCTGTAGGTATTGTACAATCCCTCCAACTTGGAAAATTAGTTTTAGGGTTCGATCTCAGTGCATCCTTGGCACTACTTCTACACCACCACAGCCACTTCGAAGTCAATGTGGTATGTATTTTGTTTGGTAAAACTTTCAGTTGAGAAGGTGGTTGTCATTAATCCGGCGACCAAAAAAACCAGAATGTGCAACGAAATTGTCCTGCTTCTTCTAACACGCTCTACCCTCCCCTTCCATACACTCATTAATGACTTCCCAAAGTTTACTAATTGAAAAAACTACAACTTCTAGGAAAAAAGAAATAAAAAAATAAAAAAATCCAATTCGCGAAGTGAAAATAGATTCAAGAAAACCCAAACCCCGATGCCATTTGAGTGCTAATGATAGTTGGGTGAAGAAATAAGGTTTTGGGAAGTAGGACAAAGTTATGCATAACCTTTGAGGATGAAGAAAATGAATGAATATAAGAATATCCATGTCATCATGACGGGGAGAAATTAAGACGTAATAAAATGGAAACCCAATATAGAACTTAAACAATCCCCCCTACTTTGAATGTTTAAAAAAAACAGTCCATGGAGCCTGAATATGGATACTTCCCGCTCGCATCAGGTTGCATATTTTGTATACAAGTCTTCACATAATCAAAGGGTAGACTACATGCTGATGCAAAAAAACTAGAAACAACACTTGCACCAACCACAATTGTAGGGTGTCCTTCAAAAATTCTAGAGACTAGTCATAAGAAGAAAACATGCCCATATTTAAGGCCATTGCTAGGAAAACTGTTGGACCCACCCCTTTCCATAGGGCTAGAAACCCTTTATCACCTATAATAGGGTATAGTGCATGGAATGCATTTTTGTAATGTCATCGTTGTGTAGCAGGAAAAGTTGAATCCTCTTGCATGTGAATGACCCAATAGCTCTTGCTGTCAATCCACAAATAGCCTTCTGAGAGAGAGATAGTGGTTTCCCATCATTAGTGTAAATTGATTTGTTTGTTAATATCCTAAATGATCCAAGATGTTTGTTGTGTAGGTTGCCTATCTTAACAAACCAGCTAATAACCCCTTGTAAAAAACACCAAAGCCCTCATCTCTTAGCATGTTCTTTGCAACATTATAACTTGAACCTTAACCCAACTGAATGCGCACCTTGATCATGTCAACGAGATGGATGACACACATGGCAACCATACCAAAGGCTCCTCCATTAAAAAATAGCTTCACTGTATTCCACACATTACTTATCTTGGGCTTCTCTTCTGCCATCTCTCTAAAGGACCCAAACACCTGATCGATCTGAAACTAATCTCCTTCCTCTCCCTGACGTCACCATTGATATTTGAAAAAACCGGTAAGAAGAATTTGTTTGTCTACGCCTCCTCAACAAGAAAGAAGAAGAATAGGCAAAGATCTGATCTCCGTTGTGCTGCAATGCCTCCTATTGGCGGGGTGAAATAGCACACATCTCTTATTTTAATTGATTAGAGGATGACAAAAACTAATGTCTTCTATTGCCACTGTCTCCTCACCCACAGAGGAAATGCTTATTGAGTAAATATATTTTTAATAATATATAAAGATTTAGAAAAGTACATTAATAATAGCATAACATAACAATGTTTATAAAACTATATATATATATATATATATATATATATATATATATATATATATATATATATATATATATATATATATATATATATATATATATATATATATATATATTATCTAAAATAAAAATTAAATGTCAATCACAGCCGAGTATATGATGGAGATGTTGTCATGTAACGTTACATTAAAAAAAAAATATGTGTCGGCTAATATATATTGTATATGTTGAAGATATGTGTAAAGTTACTTTAAAAAAATAAACTAAATAAAAAATGTGTCGACTAATATTAAAAAACTCAATTTTGAAAATGATATACATACAATTTAAAAAAATTAATTACATAAAAAAATGTGTCCGCTAATATTAACAAACTCAATTTTTAATATGATATATATACAATTTAAAAAGAGATCAATTAGCTTGTTCATCGAATAACAAAGAAAAATAGGTAAAGGAAACTAGGATTCAATTGGGCATATGTTGTAATAATAACCAGGGAAATTTCGTGGCGTTTCTGTAATAATAATAATCAGATAAATTTAGTTGTGTTCACGTTTTAGTTGTAGGAAGGAAAACTCAATATAATGGAAGGTTCTCAATAAAATTAGTATGAGTGAGGGGAAATATTGAGTAGAATGTAATATTTAGGGTGGGGTGTGACCTGAAATATTAGGTAAAATTTAATAATAGTACATTTTAATTAGTATTTCTCCCCACCCCTAGCCACTATTTACTAGGTGGGGGATGTAATCAATGTATTTGTAACAATTAATATAGATGTGTTCCATCTATAAATTTATTTAATAAGCAGATAAAACCTTAATATTTACAATATGACAAGATTTTTAATCATGAATATTTACCATGGATATTATTAACTTCTGAGTAGTTTTTTTTACAATACCATGGGTCAATACCCACAAGAGAAAGATAGAGAGGGAGAGGAGGGAAGAAAATTAAAATACCATGGTTTATCAATACCATGGGTCATCTAGACTTTGGATTATTATGTTATGGATCTAAGCTTTTAATTGTTACAATACCATGGTTCAATACCATGGCTTATAAATACCACATGCCCAAAAACTATAACTTATTTCAAAATAAAAATATTTTACAAATATGTTATTTTAATTTAATTTTATAACATTTTTTACTTAAATCTAAGAGCAAAAAGGTTATAATTACTTTTGAGGTATATCTAAACCCTCCATCCTCACATCTATTAATAATATTTTCATAGATATTAAATGGAGTTTTTAATAAATTAAAAAATGAGGATACTTTTATATGTACATATGTGAAATTTATATAATATAAATAATATTATAATGAACTAGGATAGATGCATCTTAACCAAGGATCCAAGAAAAGTGAGAAAGAAAAGTGATTAACAATGATAGAGGAAAGATAGTGCTTGAGTATTTTATTTAACATGATTGATCCAAAATATAGGTTTAATATTTTACAACCGATTATGTTTTTTATTGATTTAGATACTTTCTTAAATACAATACAACAGGATCATATTTAAGAAAGAGAGTTACATGGAAGGGGGAATAGAGTGTGGGAGAGAGACATAGAGGTGAGAGACACAGTGTGAGAGAGAAAGGAAGAGAGAGAGGAGGGGGAGAGAGGGAGGAGGAGAGATGTATTTGAAGGGGGAAAGAGAGGGAGTGACAAGGGAGAGATGAATATGGAATGAGGGAGAGAGGAGACGAGGGAATAGAGAGAAAAGTAAAAGATAAAGATAGGGAAAGAAATGGAAGAGAGAGACAGGGAGACATAGATATGGAGGGGGAGAGAGGGGGGAGAGAGGGGGAGAGAGGGAGGGAGATTGTGACAGTTTTGGAGGGTGGAGAAAGAGTGTGTGTATGATGGGGTGAGAGACGGAGGGAGGTGAGAGAGAAGGGGGGAGAGAGGAAGGAAAAAGAGAGAGGACATGAGAGATATGAGAGAGAGGGGGGGAGAAAGAGATGGAGTTGGAAGGGGAAGAAAGACATAGATAGATAAAGGTGGAGAGGGAGTGGCAAGGGAGAGATGGAGAGTCAGTGAGAGAGAGAGAGAAAGAGAGAGAGTTTGTATGTTTTGGGGGTGAGAAATAAAGACAATGGGAGATAGAGAAATATATGGGGCGGGGGAGGAGGTAGAAGAGAGAGGCAAAGAGAGGGAGGGAGGAAGAGGGATAGATGGGAGATAGAGATATAGATGGAGGGGGTAGAGAGAGAGAGAAGGGGAAGAGATAGAGAGGGAAAGGAAGAGGGAGAGATAGATGGATAGATAGATATGGGGAGAGAGAGTGTGTGTGACATATGTTTAGGGGGTTGAGATATAGAGACAAATAAAGAGAGATGGTGGGAGGTATAAATATAGATGGCAGGGGGAGAGAGGAAAGAAGAGAAAGATAGGGAAAGTTAGGGAGAGGTAGGTAGAGTGAGATGGGGGAGAGAGGGAGGGGAAGAGAGAGAAGGAGAGGGGGAGGTAGATAGACACATAATGGAAGGTAGAGAGAGAGGGAAGAAGAAAGAGTCTCACAGAGACAAATACAAACATAGAAGTTAGATATAGAAAGTCGTGAATATTTTATATTTTCATTAAAATAGATGTATTGATTTCAATGTAGTTGTTGATTTCTATTCCTATTTGATCACATGCACTATATGCATTGATTTTAATGTAGATGTCGATTTATAATTCTATTTAATACCTTACACTATGCATTGATTTCAATGTCGATGTTGTTTTCTACTCCTATTCGATTGCTTGCACAAGAGGCATTGGTTTCAATGCAGATATTGATTTCTAATCCTATTTGATCGCTTGCACTAGATGCATTGATTTCAGTGTAGATGCCAATTTCTAATCATATTTAATACATTACACTAAATGCATTGATTTCAATGTAGATGTTGATTTCTACTCATATTTGATTGCTTGCATTAGATGCATTGGTTTCAATGTAGGTATTGATTTCTACTGCTATTTGATTGCTTGCACAGGATGAATTGGTTTCAGTGTAGATATTGATTTCTAATCCTATTTAATCACTTGCACTAGATACATTGATTTCAATGTAGATGTCAATTTCTAATCATATTTAATACCTTACACTAGATGCATTGATTTCAACATAGATGTCGATTTCTACTCATATTTGATTGCTTGCATTAGATCGATTGGTTTTATTGTAGATATTGATTTCTAATCCTATTTGATTTCTTGCACTAGATGCATTGATTTCAGTATAGTTGTTGATTTCTAATACTATCTGATTGTTTGCACTAGATGCATTGATTTTAGTGTAGATGTTGATTTTTTATTTGATGCAACAAGATGTATAATGTACATTAATTTCAAAGTAATTAGATTAATAATGTACATTGATTTCAGTGTAAGCACATCTCTACCTCTTCCATCTATATATCTATCTCCCATTGTCTCTCCTTATCTATCTCTCTATCTCAACCCCTAAAACATACTCTCTCTCTCTCTCTCTCTCTCTCTCTCTCTATATATATATATATATATATATATATATATATACCTCCCTCGGTTTCCCCTCCCTCTCTCTCTCTTCCCCTTCTCTCTCTCTCTAACATTTCTCTCTCCATATATATATCTCTTCCTCCCTCCCTGTCTTTGCCTCTCTCTTTTTCCCTCTCCCCTCATCTATATCTCTATCTCCCCTTGTCTCTCCTTCTCACCCCCAAAACAAAACACAGACACACTGTCTCAATGTAAACACATAAAAATAATTCAACCATAAATACAATACTTGAATTTTCATCCTAAATAAAATGTTTTCTTACCCCAAATGTTTGCTTCTTGATACTATAAACTATTTATAATTGGGTACATTTTTATTATTCCCATTTTCCATCATTCAACGTTGTTAATTACTTTACATTCAAACGCAGTAATAGAAAACAAATATCATTGAAAATTATTTGGGGTTTAACACTCCATAAGTCACAATAATTGACTTTGGAGAAAACTACTATTAATATTATAGAGCAATAGAGACAAGGTATGTTGTTTACTACAATAGCCCAAGTTAAATATTTGAATGGTCTATGATTCCAACTAATTTTTTCATATGATCGATATGAGAAAATGGAAAAACTAATTGGTGTGACAATAGTAACAGTAGAAGAAAATAGTTTTAGATTGATTGCAATGAAGATTGTTTGTAATTGAATATATTCTTAGTATTCACATTTTCTATCTACCAAAATTGTTACGTTGACACTTTGCACTCAAAATTTGTATTTCATCATTTTTCATAATTCAAGTTACTAACAATCTCTATCATCTCAACAAATTGAGGTAACTAAGAAAAATTTTAAATTAAATTGACCAAATTAATCTTAGACATATTTAGCATATTTAAAATGACCAAAATAATTAGATGTTCAATAAATTTTGTATAACCACACACGACTGAAACCAGCGTAGATCCATCTTAACACTGGATCTTTAAGCCCAGAGGGGGATCAAATCTCTAGAGGTGCAAACCTTTCCTCAAGTTTTGCACTAAAAAAATAGGTTTGCACCTCGAGAGATTTGATACCTCTTGGCGCTTGATAGATCCAGTGTTAAGATGGATCTAGGCTGGTTTATATTAATTGAGGTTGAATTTCAGTTAGAAAAAATATTATTCAAAATACTATTTGATAGAAAATGTATATAATAAATTTTCAAAGTGAACAAATGCATGGAATTCTAGATGATTATATGAAATCAGACAATAATGTATATATATATATATATATATATATATATATATATATATATATATAGTTACATATATATATATATATATATATATATATATATATATATATATATATATATATATATATATATATATATATATAAAATACAAATCTGTTATGTTTATTTACCGAAATAAACATCAAAATTTGAATTAAATACACTATTGAATTATTAATATTGTTATATTTTTTTTCATAATTTTAAAAATTATAATATTGAAAGGATAAACAACAATATTTAGTTATATAACATATAAATAAAACAAAATTATCAACAAAAAGGTACATTAAAAGTTTATTATAAATATATTAAAATTTATGAAAAAGTAATAAATTTAAAGAATACTTTAACGATTAATCTCATTTATCTTCATTTATCTTAAATTTGAATATACCACCTGTCCGGAGGGATAAGTCCAAAGTTAAATGGATCTAAACTTGTACTCTTAGCCTTCCATATTTGATTTCCTAAAGCCTTTAAATAGGCTTCATCATAACTAATACCATGGACAAAACCATGGGTTGTCAAAACATGGAGTCCAAAAATTGCTTGTTTTACTTCAAGTTTATTTTAATTAATAATTTTATACTTCTATTTAATTTAATTTTTATTTTTACGCAATTTGAACGATCAAAGATGTTGCATTAGTCGACTTAGCGGTATAAAAGATAATTAGTTTATTTGTTTTACATTTTGAAAGTTTTTAGGCTTATTTTTAATTCATGGGATTTCTTGGAATTGCTAGTTTAAGTTGTAAACTCTCCACAATTTGAATGCTTCACTGTTTTTTCAAAATGCTCAAAACAACCAAAAATATTCACTAAATTTAAAACAAAAACTTCAAAACATCAATTACATTAATATTTTTTTATAAAAAATAGAAAAAAAATATTATCAAAATTAAAAAAATAATACTCATAATTTTAGCATCATATATTTAAAATAATTAATATAATTAAAAATTAATTAAAAAACATTTATAAGAAAGTGTTATTATATTCACTATAATAAAAAAATTAATTTAATCACTTCTAATTAAAAAAAAAATGAATATTAATTATGGTATTGCATAGTCATACAAAACTCAAATGACCATAATCACAACCTAGACCTAAATAGAAATATTGATTCAATCTTAAAAAAAATTAAAGTATAGATAGAATGTTCAAATACTATTGGACTATACATTTACACTTTTATTTGAAGATAGAGCTTTTTCTATACTTCTTAATGTTTTTTTAATGAAAACCTTGTTTATGAGTATATTGAAAATATGTGAATAAACTAACTCTAAGCCAAGTAGTAATTATGAAAAGACAAGGCAACATAACAACACCCACGTTATTCAATTTTGAAACATTTCATACACCTTGTTCAAGGATTTTAGTGAAAGGCCATTCATTCAGTCCAAAATTTGGCTAATAACTAGTATATTCTGTTGGAAATAATACTGAGAGGGGGGGTGAATCAGTATTATCAGATTAATCAAACTTTTAAATGCCCAAAAACATATACGCTACTTCAGTTAAGTGAACCAGCGTGTACACGCTACTGTGACGAAGTAAAACAGCGTATAAGCAGAAAACTCACAATTTAGTTGGCTTATTCTTCAATTAAGTGCATCAGGACATTATTCATCATATTAACAGTAAACATGTGCAGTATAACAGAACAGATAAAAAGCCACACACATGAACACCAAGATATAAGGTGGAAACCCAATGTGGGTGAAAACCACCTGCTGCAAGTTGTCTCTATCTTTCTTAATATGAAACTTCAGTTTACATTCTTTTGTACTGGTGCAGCCTTATACCAGTACGCAGGCTACAACCTGCAGAAGGCTTCAACCTTCTCTTGTTCTCCAAACTTCCTTGGAAGGGAGCTCCAACCCCCTTTGCTTTTGTACTAGCCAAGATACTAGTACGTAGGTGCTGACCTACAATCTTCCTTCTTCCAGGTATCACTTTTCATACATTTTCAGACTTGGATATTCCTGAAGCACAACATTACAATCTGAAGACCACAATTCATTCAATTTTCACAACAGATCATTGAAGCATAAAACAACCCAACTTTGAATCACTGAACCACTGAACCCTGTCAATCACCAGTTACCAGAACACAGAGCAGACTACAGAACTCTGTAAAAATAGTCAGACCCCACTGTAAACCAAAATCAAGCTTCAAAAGATATACGCTACTTTAATGAGCAGAAACCGCGTATACACGCCCTTTTACCGAAGCCAACCTGCGTACAGATCTAAAAATAAACTTTCTCAACTTGCAGCTGTACCAGATATTAGTTAGACTCAGAACGTAACATTGCGACAATATGCAGATCTAGAAATACGCATAATCAACCATATCATGATAGTGCATTTCAAACCATTAGATCCCGATCTATCCTTAGATCTAGTCTTCCATTAACCGATGTGATCTCTCCTTGGCTTAGATCAACCAACTCAGAACCTGCATATCAGATCTCTTTCTCTCTTAGATATTCATGCCTTGTCAAAAGATGATCTTTGCCTAATGATCTTCTTCTCCTTATATAGCCTTAGGCCTTTCTCAATACCAAGAGCCAAAACCATAGTAACACAATACCATCAACTTTAAAACTAGGGATCGACACGCCCGTCGAGACATAATGGTCCGAAATCATAGGCACAACTTCCAAGGTCTAACCACCATGAACCAAAGGAACCTTTCCACATACACGCGCTTTTTATGAATCGAACTTGCGTGTACACGCGACTTGGGCTTAACGAAACAGCGTGTATGAGCTTTCTTGCCATGCTGTACTGAGATCTGTCTTCTGATTAAGTTGCCATCACCTGTACTAACCTTTGAGCACCTGTACCATCCACTGAGTGAGTTGCCATCAAGGACAACACTTGAACCATAATGCCAACAATCTCCCCCTTTGGACTTGATGGCAACCACCACACCAAGTCACTCTCCCCCTTTGACATCAAGGGCAAAGGGAGGACCAAGATATTCTCTTCCTTGGTAATCCTTCTGCTGTCCATACTGCTGTCCATACTCCCCCTGAGTACATGCTGAAATCTCCAAGTGTGCTCCCCCTTTGTGAATGCCAAAGAGTACCAGTCTATCCATCCTGCTCACCAAGTGCTGTTCATGCTCCCCTTGACTGTAGGCAAGATCTGCAAAAGATGTTCTTCAAGAAGAACATGACTCTATACATCATAAAAGACCTTCCTATAACCAAAGACTCATACATACATCCATTTCTCAACTAAGTGAGGATATACAAAAAATGACTCATCCACCCAACCAAGTGGGGATACATCAATATTGACTCATCCACCTAACCATGATAATACATGAACATTTCATCATTCATCCCAGGCATAGTGGGGAAACCAACAAAGGCCGTTACATGACCTTGACACCATAAAAGAGACAAGAGAGATACATGACATAGAGACAACAGATCTAGACCAAGACTTAGGAAAGACACCAGCAGCATCTGATAAACATCTTGTTAGATCAGCAACGAGAATTTCTTTCTGAGCTCCTTCTTAAACCAATCAACCAAAACATCTGAATGCCAACAATGCTTTATGAGACTTTTGAGCTGCTCCCCCTGAACCTGTGCCTGTTGCACTCCCTGAAACTGTGCCTGAATACTTCTGACATTCCTATTGCTGTTCAGAACTTCAGAGATTTCCTTTGCTGTTCAGAACTTCATATACGCGTTTTATCCTGTATAAAGCAGCGTATGTACGCGGATATTCTTTCTGCAACAAGCGTCCAGCATACACGCGACTTACTCAACATAAATCCGCGTGTATACGCTCATATCCCTTCTGTAACCTGCGTATACCAACTTTTCTGTAGAACAAACAAATTTCAACAACAGGATGAAGCATCAACTACTCCCAGCTTTTGTTTGAGATATTCAAAAGTTTCCCTGGGCAGTGGTTTTGTGAGAATATCAGCAACTTGCTCCTTAGAAGGAACATACTCCAATTTGACCTTCTGCTCAAGCACTTGTTCCCGAAGAAAATGGTACTTGATTGGTATGTGCTTGGTCTTTGAGTGCATGACTGGATTCTTTGAAATGCTGATTGCACTTGTATTATCACATAAGATAGAGACAGGTGGAGTGCAAGTGATTTGAAAGTCCTGCAAGGTCTGCATCATCCAAAGAAGTTGTGTGCAACAAGATGCTGCAGCCACATATTCTGCTTCAGCTGTAGATAAGGCAATCGAACTTTGCTTCTTGCTGAACCAAGACACTAATCTGGAACCCATGAAGAAAGCACCTCCACTTGTGCTTTTCCTATCATCCACACTTCCAGCCCAATCTGCATCTGTGTAAGCATGAAGAGTGAGATCTGTATTTCTAGGATACCATAAGCCATAGTTTTGGGTCCCTTGAAGATATTTGAAGATTCTTTTGACTGCCTGAAGATGGGTTTCCTTTGGGTTGGCTTGAAATCTTCCAACCATCCCTACTGCATGAGTAATATCTGGTCGAGTACCTGCCAAATAAAGCAAACTCCCAATCATGGATCTATAAGTGGGTTGGTGAACTGCTGCTGATTCATCATTTGCACTGAGGCTGCATCCTGTAACCATGGGTGTACATACTGGTTTTGACTCTTCCATGCCATACTTCTTCAAGATCTGCTTGAGGTATTTGGTTTGAGACAAGAAGATACCTCCTTCATTTTGTTGGATTTGCAATCCAAGAAAATATGTCAATTCTCCAAGAAGTGACATTTCGAACTCTTTCTGCATAACCAAGGCAAAGTTTTGACTCATAGTTTCTTCATTGCTGCCAAAAATAATATCATCTACATAAACAACAAGAATTAGCAATTTGTTATTTTCAACTTTTATATAGAGATTGCTATCTGCTGATCCTTTTGAAAAGCCTTGTTGGTGAAGATATTTGTCCAACCGATAGTACCAAGCCCTTGGGGCTTGTTTGAGCCCATAGAGAGCCTTTTTCAATCTGCATACAAGGTTTGGATCATTCCCAAGAATGAACCCATCTGGCTGCTCAATATATACTTCTTCTTCTAAGTCTCCATTCAGGAAGGCTGATTTCACGTCCATTTGAAATACCTTGAAGTTTTGAAAGCTTGAGAGAGCAAGGAACATTCGGATGGCCTCTAGTCTTGCCACAGGAGCAAAGGTCTCTTCAAAATCTATTCCTTCTTGCTGTGCATACCCTTTACAAACAAGTCTGGCCTTGTTTCTAATTACTTCTCCATTTTCATTTAACTTATTCTTGAAGACCCATTTTGTTCCTATTACATTCTTATCTTTTGGTCTAGGAACCAATTCCCAAGTGTTGTTCCTTTCGATTTGCTCAAGTTCTTCATCCATTGCTTTGACCCAACATTCATCTTTGCATGCTTCTTTCACATTTTGTGGTTCAATGGAGGAGAGTAGAGCCAAGTAGCTTGAAGCTTCTGCAAGTGTCCTTCTTGTTTGTACTCCTGCTTCTTTCTGCCCCACAATCTGAGTTTCTGGATGATTCTTTTGGACATATCTGGATGGAGTCTTCTCTTCTATTCTTGTCTGCTCCTCTGGTTCTTCTTGAGATTCTTCTTCTTCTTGAGGTTCTTCTTCTTCATCATTTCGCCTTTGAGAGTAACCTTCATCTTCTTCATGATGAACTTGCCTAGGAATATATCCCTTCTCATCAACCACTATATCAATACTGTCAACAATTCTGCCAAGTCTTTTATTGTAGCACTTGTATGCTTTGCTATGTGGAGAATAACCAAGAAGAATGCCCTCATCTGCTCTAGGTTCAAGTTTTCCAAGTTGCTCATCAGTGTTCTTAATATAACATTTGCTCCCAAAGATTTTGAAATGCTTCACGGAAGGAGTTTTACCACTCCAAAGCTCATGAGGTGTTTGAGTGCTGTTTACTCGGACATTTGTTTTGTTAAGAATGATAACAGCAGCATGTGCGGCTTCTCCCCAGAAGGTTGCAGGAGTACCTGATTCATCGAGCATAGCACGAGCCATTTGTTGGATAGTTCTGTTCATTCTTTCCACAACCCCATTTTGCTGAGGAGTTCTAGCTGTAGAGAATTCTCTTCTTATCCCATGTTCATCGCAGAAATCAAAAAATTCATTTGATGTGAACTCCCCACCTCTGTCAGATCTGAGGCACTTGATTTTGTGTCCTGATTCATTTTCGGCCAATGCTTTGAAGGATTTGAATTTTTCGAATGCTTCATCTTTGTGCTTCATAAGCCCTAACCAAACAAACCTTGAGAAATCATCAATGAATAATATCAGATATTCTTCTCCTCGAGGTGACCTTTTCCTAAATGGACCACATACATCTGTATGGACTAGCTCAAGAGGCAAGCTAGCTGATCCTTCCTTCTCTGGAAAGTTAGTTCTGGTCTGCTTTCCAAACTGACAAGATTTGCATATGGTGTTGTCTGGAATTTTGATATCTGGAAGATCGCGAACTGCCTGATATTTGCATGCTTTCCTTATTTGTGAGAAGCTTAGATGTCCCAACCTTCGATGCCATAACCAGTGCTCTTCATCCTTGCTAAGATAGCATTGTTGTTGTTCTTCTTCAAATATGTACAGATTATTTGGAGTTCTTTTGCCTTTGAGAACTGTTTTACCTGTATCAAGATCACGAACAAGACATCCATTCGATCTGAAAATAACCTCTGTTTTTTGATCACACATCTGGCTGACACTTAGAAGATTATGTTTCAATCCATCAACATACAAAACATTTCCAGCCTTGACCTTTTCTTTTAAAGGAGCAATACCTTTTCCTTTTATAGTAGCAGGAGTATCATTTCCAAAAGAGACTTTCTTTCCCTTTTCTAAAGTAGAATAAGATTCAAGTTTTTCTTTATCACCTGTCATATGTTTCGAACATCCACTGTCAATGTACCATAGATTTTCCTGTCCTTCTGCATAAAATGCTATCCCACATCTTTCTGTTTGAGGTTCCTTTATTCTCCATGTTTTGGTGCTTGTGGCTTGTTCCTTTTTCTCCTGAAACCTGCTCCTGCATTCAGAGTCTTTATGACCAAAATTATTGCAAATAGAACATTCAACTTCATTTTCAAGCACCGAAAAGTTGTTATAGGTCCTTTTTGTAATCCCTGTCATACTTCTTTGTTTTTGAGCTTCCCTAGTCATGATTGTTTTGTATGCAACACATTGAGCTGCTCTGTGACCAAAGTTGTGGCAAGAAAAGCATTGTCCATTGAAGAAGCTTCTACGGTTATTGAATCTACCAGCCAACTGATTGTAATTTCTATTTTCATCTATTCTTGAGCCAAACTGAGAAGATTTTACCTGTGGTTGGTTGTAGCTTTTGTTCATCCTTAAGGAGGATTGTCCCTGATAGTTTCTGTTTGTAACTCGCCCCTGCTTTACCTGATTATCTTCATTGTTCTTCCGCTCATTTCCTCTTGCTGCATCAAGATAACTTTTTGAGGTGGATGCTTGAGAGGTTTCTCCATTATAGCCCAAACCTGTTTTGTTTAGAGGAGACCGCTGCACACTAATAATCTCATCCAAGGTTTCAGATCCTTTGACAAATTTAAGATTAATAGTTTTTGTTTTCTCAATTTCTTTTCTGAGACCAACAATTTCACCTTCTAGTTTTTCAAGATGTTTTTCCTTTTCATCAATCTGAAATTGCAAAGTATCAATAATCACATTCCTTTCTTCTATGCTTCTCTTGAGTCTAGTGATTTCATTATAGAGATTATCCACATCTATAGCATCCTCATAATCATCATCTTCAAATGCCATTAACAGCTTATATTTATTACCTTGTTCATCTTCATCACTGTTTGATAAGCCATCACTATCTTCATGGGTGTAGTAGCTTTTCCTATTTGCACTTTGTTTCTTGTTCCATCTAGCAGGTTCTTTTCCTTTATCCTTATAAGGACATTTTGCAGCATAATGACCTACTTTCCCACAAGCAAAACATTTGAAAGGTAGCTTACCTCTGAACCTTCCAGAACCCCTTTGAAGATTTCTGACAAAATTTGATTCTTCTTCCTCTTCTTCTGGAACATGGCTTGCTTCATAGTAATCTTCTTTTCCTGATGCCTTAAAAGCAGCTTCCCTTCTGTCAGATGGACCTCCCTTTCTCATTTCATAAGCGGTTAGAATTCCATGTAGCTGAGACATAGTGAGAACACGGAGATTTTCTTTTTCTTCTATTGCAGATACTTTAGATTCAAACTTGGGGGATAAAGATCTTAGAACCTTTTGAACTACTATAGTTTCTCTTATTTCTTCACCCAAGTTTTTCATACAATTAACAATCTCATCTACCCGGAGAAAATAATTAGCCACACTTTCATCATTATACATCCTGAGAGTCTCATATTGAATCCTGAGTGTTTGAAGTTTAGCTTCCTTTACCTGTTCATCTCCTTCATAGCTAGTGATCATTTTGTCCCATATTTCTTTTGCTGATTTGAAGTGCATGACCTTCATGAATTCTGTTTGAGATATACTTCCTAATAGGGTAGCGACTGCTTTTGCATTTGTTTCATATGCCTTTTTTTCATCTGGATCTGTAGGAGTAGCTGAAGGAAAAGCATAGCCTTTTTCTACAATGTCCCAAACTTCTGTACCAAGAGATTGAAGATATGCAGTAACTCTTACCTTCCAATAATTGAAATTTGTTCCATCAAAAACCGGTGGCCTGATTGATGCTTCTTTCTCGTAGTTGCTCATGATGAATGATCTTCCTTCAAGCGATCAAGCTTCTCTGAAGGACCTGCTCTGATACCAATTGTTGGAAATAATACTGAGAGGGGGGGTGAATCAGTATTATCAGATTAATCAAACTTTTAAATGCCCAAAAACATATACGCTACTTCAGTTAAGTGAACCAGCGTGTACACGCTACTGTGACGAAGTAAAACAGCGTATAAGCAGAAAACTCACAATTTAGTTGGCTTATTCTTCAATTAAGTGCATCAGGACATTATTCATCATATTAACAGTAAACATGTGCAGTATAACAGAACAGATAAAAAGCCACACACATGAACACCAAGATATAAGGTGGAAACCCAATGTGGGTGAAAACCACCTGCTGCAAGTTGTCTCTATCTTTCTTAATATGAAACTTCAGTTTACATTCTTTTGTACTGGTGCAGCCTTATACCAGTACGCAGGCTACAACCTGCAGAAGGCTTCAACCTTCTCTCGTTCTCCAAACTTCCTTGGAAGGGAGCTCCAACCCCCTTTGCTTTTGTACTAGCCAAGATACTAGTACGTAGGTGCTGACCTACAATCTTCCTTCTTCCAGGTATCACTTTTCATACATTTTCAGACTTGGATATTCCTGAAGCACAACATTACAATCTGAAGACCACAATTCATTCAATTTTCACAACAGATCATTGAAGCATAAAACAACCCAACTTTGAATCACTGAACCACTGAACCCTGTCAATCACCAGTTACCAGAACACAGAGCAGACTACAGAACTCTGTAAAAACAGTCAGACCCCACTGTAAACCAAAATCAAGCTTCAAAAGATATACGCTACTTTAATGAGCAGAAACCGCGTATACACGCCCTTTTACCGAAGCCAACCTGCGTACAGATCTAAAAATAAACTTTCTCAACTTGCAGCTGTACCAGATATTAGTTAGACTCAGAACGTAACATTGCGACAATATGCAGATCTAGAAATACGCATAATCAACCATATCATGATAGTGCATTTCAAACCATTAGATCCCGATCTATCCTTAGATCTAGTCTTCCATTAACCGATGTGATCTCTCCTTGGCTTAGATCAACCAACTCAGAACCTGCATATCAGATCTCTTTCTCTCTTAGATATTCATGCCTTGTCAAAAGATGATCTTTTCCTAATGATCTTCTTCTCCTTATATAGCCTTAGGCCTTTCTCAATACCAAGAGCCAAAACCATAGTAACACAATACCATCAACTTTAAAACTAGGGATCGACGCGCCCGTCGAGACATAATGGTCCGAAATCATAGGCACAACTTCCAAGGTCTAACCACCATGAACCAAAGGAACCTTTCCACATACACGCGCTTTTTATGAATCGAACTTGCGTGTACACGCGACTTGGGCTTAACGAAACAGCGTGTATGAGCTTTCTTGCCATGCTGTACTGAGATCTGTCTTCTGATTAAGTTGCCATCACCTGTACTAACCTTTGAGCACCTGTACCATCCACTGAGTGAGTTGCCATCAAGGACAACACTTGAACCATAATGCCAACATATTCAATATAAAACGTGAAACCCAGAAAATTACGTATGTGATTCTATGTTGAGTTCAAGAAGATTGAAAAAGGAAACTCTAGAAAATTACGTCTGTGATTTTATGTGGAGTTCATGAAGATTGAAAAAGGAAACGACCCTCTGAACAATATGATAAGATAAACTGCCCATTCCAAAACCATCGAAGTCGCTTCTCTACAGTCCGTGCGAGAAATAAGATCCATTCTGAATATAGGGAAAAAAATTGTATTATAATCATCAGATCTGTGAAATTTATAATGATGGAACTTGTAGGGTAATCTTAAACTGCAAAAATGTGAAATTTTCTATTTAAGACTCAGTGATTAAACAGTCAAAATTTCGAGACGACGATTTTTTTGTGCAAGCTGCTCAAATACACGCTCATCATATTCCAATATGTAATATGAAAAGATATTTGAAACTTAGAAATCGATGAGTAGTACTTACATTTAACTAAAAAAACCCTAAGCTTCAGAAATGTCTAACAAAAAAATAGAGAACTCAACTCGTCCACTTAATTTCAAATCCATGAGATTAAATGTGATTCTAGGCCGAGCCGATTCGTCGAAGTGGAGAGCTTGGTTCATGCTTTATTTTCTGCAGCCAATGTTGAAATCGTAATTTCAACGCAGACGCCAGAAACCGTCGGGCAAACCCACCGTAGAGTTCTCGGGCCAGTTTCCGGTGAAGGGAATCTCCGTACTCTTCAACCCGAGAAAATTTGGAGCCGCCACGTGTTTCTGACCTGACGTAACGCAACGTCACGTTCTCGGGAGGTAAACTTCAGCAGTTGTATGGTTTCTGATATCAACCTCCGCCGTCCGATCTCCTTGCGTGTTGTCAGCCGTCGATTCTTGAAGGTGCACGGGCCTGCGTCAATTCAATGGTTTGCATCGCGTGCTTGGTTTTCCTGTTGACCACCGCAGAAAAGGAATTAAATTGAATTTATTGAGGTCGTAAATGGGTGGTAGAACATTTAATTTTAATGTTCTTTTATATGCACGGCGGTATGGGCACATACACTATATGTGTCATATTTTTAAAAGGAGCGTTGACCATTATTTTTTTATATAAACACATGGAACGAAAAAAAAGTGTGCTCCGGGGTTGTTATACATGGACCATTGTAAAAGGAATAGATGGGGCAGCATATGTTAAAAAAAATGGAAAATTGTAAAATGTATAGAGTGCATGGTGAAAAGAGGAATGAATATGAGAGTGGGTAAAAATTAGTTTTTTGCTGCAGTGAAAAACTTGCAAGAAAACTATGGTGATGCACAGAAGTGCATAAGTGAATGTGAATGTTTTTATGCGTAGATCTCTGTTGATCTTGCAAGGAGAAAAACAAATGCACAGCAGTGCGAAGAAATTACATGGAACAGGTTGTAATGTTTTGTGAGACATAGTAAAACAGAGGAGTAGCAAAAACCATGTGTGGTTTTGCACAGCAGTGCATAAAGAAAATGGTGGAGCGTTTTTTGTAAGTCTGTGTAAATTTTGTTTTACAGCAGCCTGTAAAAGGAGTTTTACATCAGTAAATGTAAATGGGGTTTTACAGCAGTAAACCCAGCATAGTGAAATCTCAGGTGGAGAGAAAAGACAGAGTTTTTATTTTTGATGGGTGAAAGTAATTTTGGTAAATCCCTCTGAGTGAAAGAGGATGAATGTGTATCAGTGTTTTTGTTTTAATGAATTGAAATGATTTTATGGCTGTGTAATACTCTGTTCTGAGTTATTTTTTTTAAAAGAGGTTCTGTGCAAAAGATCCTGAACAGTGGAAACAGAGCATTGGCTCTGTGGTGTTAGAATGTCTGGTTTTGGTATTTTCCCCCATTTAAAAAAAAAATACCCAACAGTGGTATCAGAGCTAGTCCAGGCTCTTTGAAGGCTCAAAGATGCTGAAGGAAGGACTCTTGTTGCAGCAGTGAAGGCTCTCCAGCAGTGTGAAGCCACAGCCAAAAGGGGTAAGGTATTTCTCAAAGCTTTCCCTTGTGTTACTGTTGAAGGAACAGTCAGTGATTTAAAAAAAACACAGTCAAGTATTTAAAGCCTAGATAAGAATGGCAAGGTCAAAGAAGAAAGCCTCCAGGGCTGTTAAAAATGTGTCTCCCTCCTCTACTAAACTAGAAGGGAATCTATTTGAAAGCATTGTATTTGAGGTTCCAAAGTTTGATGGAAACTTTGATGTATGGGAAATAATGATGAGGGCTTTCCTAATGTCTGAGGGGATTGAAGTCTGGGAGTCAGTGATTAATGACAGCCAGAAGGATAAAGAATCCATGGAGTATGATGCACAAGCAGCAAAACTAATCTTGGATGGACTGCCTGATTCTGTGAAGAGGAATCTAGGAAAATGTTCATCAGCAAAGGAGATATGGGACAGACTGCATGACCTTCATGCAAAGGAAGCACTGACCATGACAATGAGTCAAGAAGAACCCATCATAGAAGCTGAGAATGAAAAGCTTGAACTCATCAAGCTTCAAGTAATAGAAAGGGATGAAGAGCTTGCCAAGCTTAAGAAGGAGCTTGATCAATGCAAGAGGAAACACCATGAAGAAGTCATATCCATGACAAATCAGCTGAATGAAGCAAAGAAGCAAGAAGATGCCTTGACAAGTCAACTTGAACAAAGGCACATGAAAGTGAATAAGCTTGTGGAAGAGATTGGACAGTACAAGGTAGAGGTCTCCTCCCTTAAGTCCGAACTACAAGAAGCTAGGAAGCAGACACAAGAAGCTAAAAAGAAAATGAAGAGCAGTCAAGCAAAAGATGAAGAAATCTCCAAAATGAAGACAGAGATTATCTCCTTCAAAGTAGTAGCAGCTGAAGCTACTCGTAGCAAGGAAGAAACTGAGGGACAACTAGCAAAGAAAAATAATGAATGTGAAAAGTTAGAAGAAGAGATTGTCCTCCTCAGGAAGAAGGTTGAAGGGATGAACAAGATCATGAAGAGCTCTCAAGTTTTGGATGATATGCTTAGCTATCATAGATCTCCATCTGATAAATCAGGACTTGGGTATGTAGCTGAACCCTCAAACAAGCATGAGGATGATTTAAGCAAAGGAGATGTGAAGAAGCCAGAAAGAGATGGTGATGCTCCTAGTTCCAGCAAAGGCAAGGAGAAAAATGAAAGCTGCAATAGAAGAGATCTTGCTCCAAGTAGAAAACCAGCTCCAAGAAGAAATGTAGCTGATGGCAAAGAGGCAAGAGGCAATGGTGATCATCAAAGGATCTCAAGGCAGCAAGGCTTCAGAAGTGCATCAAGAAAACCTCCATCTCCCAGGTACCAAAGTTTATTTTATGGTTATTGTTATGCTTTCTCAAACTTTGGTCATATGGCAAAAGACTGTAGAGCATTTCATGGAGATAGATGTTGTGGTTCCCAACAATCTCCAAGAAATAATTTCACAAAAAGAAATCATGAATTCTTATTCATGAATAAAGTTGAATGCTTCAAGTGTCATAACATTGGGCATATGGCACGTGACTGTAACTTGACATGGGCTCTTACACAAGCTAGACCCATGCAAAAGAAGAAAGTTAAACAAGTATGGAGAAGGAAGGTAATACAATCTGAAAACCCCTTGAACTCTCCAGTGGATCTAAATTTGTTTTGAGAAGAGTCTGCCAAAAGAAGACAAGCATACACTAAAGGGGAGCTTGAATTTTTTGTTTGCTGAACTGTATTAACAGTCATTTGTTGATGGAGGATGTATTGTAGCGCAGCAGTTGCAAATGAAATCTTTGTTAATCCCTCTGAAAGGTAATATGCAGCAGTGATGAAATCAGCAATGTTTTTGCTTTGTGTTTATGCAATATGCACATAAATGCATAAAGAAGAAAACATGGCAGCGCTGAAATGTAAAGAGCAGCAGTGAGATAAGAGAAAATGCAAAGCATGGAAACCCTCACAGCAGTGGGAAGACAAAATACAAAACAACAGTTTGGAAAAAAAAAATTGAGCACATGGATTAGAATGAACAGCAGTTTATTTTTTTATGCAATGCAGCATGCAAAGAAATGCATAAAGAAAAACAGGGACAGCAGATTGTTAATGCACATGTGTGAATGAGAGTGTATGTGGCAGCAGAAAATCGAAAGGAACTGCACAACAGTGCATTGTGTAAAAAAAATGAAGACTAAGATTGTGTGAAGCAAGGGTGCATGAGAAAAGGCAGCAGCCTGTGTTTTTTTTGTAGAGAATGAAGTGCCAAGAGTATGGGCACAGCAGTATGATGAAACAAAAGGCAGCGACAGTGCAAATTGCAGAGGCAATGCAACAGCAAGAAGTTATGGACAGCAGCATGATGGCAAGAAGGAGAAGCACACAGCAATGCAAATGTGAAAAATGCAGCAGCAAGAAGTTTCGAACAGCAGCACATGCAAAAGAAATTTTCCTTACAGCAGTAAAGGTAAATGTAATGAATTTGTTGTTCATTGAATTGAAATGGAATATATGCAACAGCAATGAGTGTAAGAAATGTTTACACACAGCAGTGTAAATTTGTAAATTGGGACAGTGTAATTGTTCCAAGAAAGACAGAGTATTTTGTCTTTGAAAAGTGCAGAAGCAGTGCAAGTGTAGACACAGCAGTGTGGGATAGACACAGTAAAGAAGATGGCACAACAGTGCAGCAGAGAATATGCAGCAGCATAAAAGAACAATGTAATGAGTTTGCACACACAGCAGTGCAATGATTGTTTGTTTTTGAAACTGCATGTAAAGCAGTGTCTGTTTGTAATCCCTCTATTAAAGAGGAAGGTGCTTTTCAGCACATTGTCATTAGTGAATCCCTCTATCAAGAGGATGATGCTTTTCAGCATAGTCACAGGTGAATCCCTCTGTCAAGAGGAAGGTGCTCTTCAGCACATTGTTATGGTGAATCCCTCTGTCATGAGGAAGGTGCTCTTAAGCACAGTTTCAGGCTAATCCCTCTATTAAGAGGAAGACAAATTTGTTGTTTGTGAACTGCATCAGAAGCAGTTGGTGAATCCCTCCATGTGAGGAAGTGTTTGGGTAAGATTGAATGCCCAGCTGTTGAAATTAAAGGGGAGTGTTGAAATCGTAATTTCAACGCAGACGCCAGAAACCGTCGGGCAAACCCACCGGAGAGTTCTCGGGCCAGTTTCCGGCGAAGGGAATCTCCGTACTCTTCAACCCGAGAAAATTTGGAGCCGCCACGTGTTTCTGACCTGACGTAACGCAACGTCACGTTCTCGGGAGGTAAACTTCAGCAGTTGTATGGTTTCCGATATCAACCTCCGCCGTCCGATCTCCTTGCGTGTTGTCAGCCGTCGATTCTTGAAGGTGCACGGGCCTGCGTCAATTCAATGGTTTGCGTGGCGTGCTTGGTTTTCCTGTTGACCACCGCAGAAAAGGAATTAAATTGAATTTATTGAGGTCGTAAATGGGTGGTAGAACATTTAATTTTAATGTTCTTTTATATGCACGGCGGTATGGGCACATACACTATATGTGTCATATTTTTAAAAGGAGCGTTGACCATTATTTTTTTATATAAACACATGGAACGAAAAAAAAGTGTGCTCCGGGGTTGTTATACATGGACCATTGTAAAAGGAATAGATGGGGCAGCATATGTTAAAAAAAATGGAAAATTGTAAAATGTATAGAGTGCATGGTGAAAAGAGGAATGAATATGAGAGTGCGTAAAAATTAGTTTTTTGCTGCAGTGAAAAACTTGCAAGAAAACTATGGTGATGCACAGAAGTGCATAAGTGAATGTGAATGTTTTTATGCGTAGATCTCTGTTGATCTTGCAAGGAGAAAAACAAATGCACAGCAGTGCGAAGAAATTACATGGAACAGGTTGTAATGTTTTGTGAGACATAGTAAAACAGAGGAGTAGCAAAAACCATGTGTGGTTTTGCACAGCAGTGCATAAAGAAAATGGTGGAGCGTCACTAATGCAAATCTTTTGGTAAAAGGGTAAAAGGAAACAACATCATGGCCTCCATAAAGCTTTTGAAATTGAGAAACAAAACAGGGTGGGAATGTTGAAGTTTTGAAAATGAAATCAGAGCACGAGTGACAAGGACAAGTAAACATTATGATAACCTTCCAACTAATCGTCCCTCAAAATCATGCAATTACAACGGCAACAAACAAAGAAAGGAAAAAACCGACGCGAGGAGTGAAAACTGTCATTGAAAGCTGTGATTGTGCTCTCGGGTTGCCTTGCATGCAGAGTCTATGACTGGAGCCGAATATTGCCAGATGTAAATTAGTTAGAGTATGGTTAGATCCTGGTAAGCGAAGAACTGCGGCGAGTGAGAGATGAGCAGTTGACTGGTGCAGTGTTGTCGAGTGCAATACGGGTGGCGGGACGCCGAGGGCATGATAATACTTTGTTCCCGTATACAGGATAATATGCCTCACGCCCTTGGTCATTGGTATCAGACCTTAGAGAGCGGGATGGCCATGGTTGGTTGTTGAGCAGGATTGGTTAGATAGCTAGGATAATGGTTGAAACAATTTCAGCTTCTAGATTTGCTCCCATGGAGGTTGTTCCTAAGGTTTGAGGGATTTCCTCTCTCTACATTGTTTGATGGTCCGCTGGGTAGTATTTGGATATACCATTTAGTACTCCGGAATCTCCTTTATACTGTGGATATTGTTTCGACCATATCAGAGCATATCAGAACTGATAAAAGGGAAAGATGTGATGGTCTGATATCAAGGGTGGAACCGAGAGACTAGATTTACAGTTGTTCGGGGTGATTAACTAGAGAAACAGGAGCTATGGAGTTTTTACGAAGGGTCTAGGTGAATTCCAGGTGGGGCGAGCCCTTACAGAAGATTATCATTTTGAATATTTTCTGAGGACAGAGTGATCATCTGCGTGAAGTTGTTAACAGGGTCAATGGTGGTTTGACTTATTTTTTCTCCCAGGTTGGATGAGACTATAGGGGTAGTTGGCTGAGTTGGAGGGGAGGGCCTACATAGTCGTGGATTAGTATTGATATTTTTGTAGGATTACAACTGACTGGATTCCTCTCTGACTAGGCATGTGGGGCCTATCACAGCCAGATCCCTAGTACACTCGGGGTTAGACTCTACATAGGTGGGAGGATTTATAGGGTGATAGATGTGGGACGAGTTATTGTATTAGGATTTCATTTGATCCTGCATTTAAGAATTGGTACTACACCCCCTTGATATTTCGGTACGGGTAGTGTTGGATTGAGGTGCTTTACGCAGCGATATCATGGTGTATGTGGTTGACAAGACTCTTAATTGGGAGCCATTTTTGTTAGGGGGTTTTCTCGGTTTGTGAGCCAATTCGGGGAATAGGGGAGAGATTTCTAATGTTGTGCACGGACCAATATAGTATTGGTCTCACCAAACCACCATAAATTGAGACTTTTGAAACCAATATTTAAACAAAAACAAATAACATTAAATATAAATAAATATTAATTTATGTCCAAAATTTCCCCATACATTGACTGGGCCCACAGCTGTCCATAAATAGTATCTTACTACTTAAGACTGTAAACCATATTGACCCAACTAGAAAACAACTAAAACAATAAAGGCTTCCAAAATGGTCTATTCCCGAAGTACAAAGTAGCAGTCACTTCAAACCCCACTCATCAGAACTGAAGCTTTGTATCCCAAATAAATATCCCTACCTGCACATAATAAAAGGGAATGTATGTCAGCGATAACTGCTGTGTTTTTCAACAACTAAACACCCTATGTTTAATAAATAACACCCAACCCAATAACATTTAAACCCACTTTGTTCAATAAATGACACCCAGACCTAATAACTGTAATAAATGACACCCAACTCAATCGATTTCTCATTAAAACAGATCAAAGCACATGGATCAACAAATAACCAATTCCCAACCATTAGATCACATCAAATTAAATCCAGACCACACATTCAAAATGAAGCCATTGCAATCTATGTGCATCCATGTCCACTAATTAAATTCAAGTGCCAAAAACTATAAAAGAAGTGCACCCACTGTTGAAGTTGCATCTTATGCTTTCAAACTATTCAGCAAACTTGAAGACAACATCACAAAACAGTTGCCAATATATCCAGGTTAGTTATATCAATTACAACTCATTCTTCTTACAGTTCTGTTTTCATTGTTTTCATTTATCAGATTTCTTACAGATCTGTCTGGCCATAACTGCTAAAAGGATAGCTGGATGGTTTCACATACAACCATTGAAACTCATTCTTCTTACAGCTCTATTTTCATTGTTTTCATTTATCACAGTTCTTACATGATTTGTCTATCCATAACTGCTAAAAGGATAGCTAGATGGTTTCACAAATAGCAATTGAATAAAAAGTAGGTTCTAAATTCAGCGATTTAGAAAAGTTAAAACCATTCCTTAAAATTAAAAAAATGAATGCCTTCAAAATACTTCATTTTTTCAGTTCAATTTTCTAAAACTTTTTATCACTGATAAGTCCATTCCAACGCTGATCACAACTGCAAGTTGTTCCCAACATAGAATTTATGCCCAACCTTACTGTGATTATGACAGGTGTGTGGTCTAAAATGCGGATGCAAATTAGAGTTTAATTTAATGTCAACCCGGGAAGGTAAACTTAGAAGTGCTTATCTAAAATATATAGATCTAGAAAGATTCCTAATAACTAATCAAGCCTAGATCTAACAATTGTTTGAGATCTATGATTCTATTACAAGAATACTTTCTACAAGATCTCTTCCAACATTAGAACATCTAATAAGAAATTAAAAGCTGAAATGAAATAAACCTAGATCTAATAATTGTCTGAGATCTTACGGTTCTCTTACAAGAACACCTTCAAATAAGATCCTTCCAATATTAGAACATTTAAGAAAACTTGAAAGATGAAAAAAAAAAAAAAAAAACATAAAATAAATTATAAACAAATAAGCATGCAAGTGAGACCATGGGGGCCCTCCATAACTCCACAAGCACACCACTTCAATGGAGACTCAAATGTAGAAGAAAAATTGAAGTATGATCCTTTATTTCAAAATTCTAAGATTACAAAAAACTTCCAGATTACAAATGGAGGAGATTGTACTCCTATTTATACAATGGGATGAGTAACAACTCATAATGATCATCCACTAATCTACTTTCCCATTATTACAAGATATGATCCTACAAATCTCTCAAGCATTTTTAACTACTTTCTCATTATTCCAAAATATGATCCCTTTGAATCCTCCATAAATCTCTCACATATCTTGGATAAGATATGCCAACCAAATCCTCCATGATCTTCTCCTTAGGAATTGGATATGATATGCCAACCAAATCCTCCATGCTTTTCTCCTTAGGAATTGGATAAGATATGCCAACCAAATCCTCCATGCTTTTCTCCTTAGGAATAGGCTTGCATAATTATCTCCTTAATATGGTGGAGGAGATATGGATAAGTCTCTTGGAATTAATTCTTCACATATTTCCTACACATCACAAAACTCGCATATTCTTGAGATATATTATAAAATATGTATATTTTCTAATAATTAATCATAAATTCACTTGTAATACAAAAATGAATAAAATGGAAAATAAGAAGGTGAAACCCAAATGTATATATGAAAATGATATGATAAAAAGGTTAATGGGATGATGAAATGTAAGGAATAGTGAAGAAAAATGTGGATGAAAATATGACTTTTATGAGTCCCAACATCCTCCCCAACTGAACTTGTTGCATGTCCTCATGCAACCATGCAAGGGTCTCTTTAAGAACATTTGGCATCTTGAACTTTGGCTTTACATGATGTTGTATTTTAATAATGAATGTTTCCAGGATATGTGAAAGACATGAGTAACAACTTACATTTTCTTATGGTTGGTTCTTGTGTGACAACCATGAATATAAAGAATGTTGGTTCTTGTGTTAACAACATTCATTTCGTTTTCTGTTCTCTTTTCTTCAATAATAATGTAAACATTCACTGGAAATCATAATGTGCATAAGAAATCCCTTTTGTAATATTAATGAAGCATGCCAATATTGTGTATGAAGCAAAGTGCAACAAAGTATCATTGGAAAATAAATGTTGGTGAATGGTAAATGAAAAAAAAATGGAGTGATAGTGGTGAAGAAATGGAATCATGGAAGTGAATATGTAGTGAGGTGAAGAAATGGAATCATGGAAGCGAATATGTAGTGAATATAGTTCTCCCCCCTTCAACTGAATTGGTTGCATGTCTCGCAAATTAGAGTTTAATTTAAATTCAACCCGGGAAGGTAAACTTAGAAGTGCTTATCTAAAATATATAGATCTAGAAAGATTCCTAATAACTAATCAAGCCTAGATCTAACAATTGTTTAAGATCTATGATTCTCTTACAAGAATACTTTCTACAAGATCTCTTCCAACATTATAACATCTAATAAGAAATTAAAAGTTGAAATGAAATAAACCTAGATCTAATAATTGTCTGAGTTCTTACGGTTCTCTTACAAGAACACCTTCAAATAAGATCCTTCCAATATTAGAACATTTAAGAAAACTTGAAAGCTAAAATCAAACAAAAACATAAAATAAATTATAAACAAATAAGCATGCAAGTGAGGCCATGGGGGTCCCCCATAACTCCACAAGCACACCACTTCAATGGAGACTCAGATGTAGAAGCAAAATTGAAGTATGATCCTTTATTTCAAAATTCTAAGATTACAAAAACTTCCAGATTACAAATGGAGGAGATTGTACTCCTATTTATACAATGGGATGAGTAACAACTCATAATGATCATCCACTAATCTACTTTCCCATTATTAAAAAATATGATCCCACAAATCTCTCAAGCATTTTTAACTACTTTCCCATTATTACAAAATATGATCCCTTTGAATCCTCCATAAATCTCTCACATATCTTGGATAAGATATGCCAACCAAATCCTCCATGCTTTTCTCCTTAGGAATTGGATAAGATATGCCAACCAAATCCTCCATGCTTTTCTCCTTAGGAATTGGATAAGATATGCCAACCAATTCCTCCATGCTTTTCTCCTTAGGAATAGGCTTGCATAATTATCTCCTTAATATGGTGGAGGAGATATGGATAAGTCTCTTGGAATTAATTCTTCACATATTTCCTACACATCACAAAACTCACATATTCTTGAGATATATATAAAAATATGTATATTTTCTAATAATTAATCATAAATTCACGTGTAATACAAAAATGAATAAAATGGAAAATAAGAAGGTGAAACCCAAATGTATGTATGAAAATGATATGATAAAAGGTTAATGGGATGATGAAATGTAAGGAATAGTGAAGAAAAAAGGTGGATGAAAATATGACATTTATGAGTCCCAACAACAGGCATAGCACTCTTTTGGAGCATATGACCATATTTTGTTTGAGTTTCCAAACTAATTACTATACCTGGAATGGTGGCCATGGACTACAATGGAGAAGTTGCAGTACTGAGACATTTTTGGCAATGCCAAATAGCAAAAAAATAGAAAATGATATTTGAAACAAAATATATGTGCACATTTCACTTGCTTATGCCTTAGTTAGTTCCTATCCTTACATTAACAAAACAGTCATGGAAATGCATCCTTATAAGCCCAACGTGCTATAAGGGAATTTTGAGCAAAAGCCTTGGAAATTGATTGCTGAATAATGCCTTCAACTGCACTGCAACTTCTATCATAGAATCCTACTTGAAGCCCATTAGCAAATATCCATATAAAAGTTGCTAAACTGATGAACAGGCAGGAAATTGAGAGACTACAAAGTAATTTGCAATGAGAGACTACGAAGTAATGCAATTCGATTTCCTGTAACGTACATGTTGATAATTTACTATAAGAAAGCATAAGTATTTTTACCTTGTATGAAAGAATAATTTACAAATATTCTAATGTCTAAGTGCATGCAATAATTTTACAGGTTGTTGCATCTATGGCAAAAGGAAGTTATACTTCTCATACAAGGAGAAGTGGCAGGAGAGTGACAAGGGGTGTGTAGCTGCGATGCACATCGTCTGATGAGGATAGGACAGCTGATGTCAATGCCAACAATGCACCAGGGAACATTGTTGAGGATGACCATGTGACAGCAGCTGATGTTAACACACCATCAGTGACAGAACCACCATCAACAACAGTCCAAGGAGCAAGCTCAACTAAAAATATCAGTGCTATAAGAGGATGGACAAAAGAACAAATGTTAGTTGCAATTGATGAGATAGAGTTTAATGGATACTCAGTTTGGGCATCTGCAAAAAAACATGGTATTCCTCCCTCATCAATACATTATTGGATAAATGGATTGACTCATACAAAACGTAGAGGGCCTCTTACAGTTATGACTGAGGAGGAGGAGGCCGAGGTGGTTGAGTGGTTTAAAGAGATGGCCCAATTGGGACATGGGCTAGAGTTGATACAACTCAAATCAACAGTTGCTCAAATCTGTCAAGGGAGGCCAAACCCATTCAAAGATGGGCTACCTGGTAAATCGTGGTGGTTTGGGTTTAAAAAAAGGCATCTAGAACTTGTATTGCGTACTGTTGAGGACCTTGACAGAGACAGAGAATTAAATTTGTGCCCTGCAGTTGTGCAAAATTTCTATGATACACTTTCTAGTGCTTACGATAAACATTCTTATGGAGCAGACCATATATGGAACTATGATGAAACAGGTTTACATGTAGGGAGGAATTGTGGCATGCGGGTAATTGCCAAGAGAGGGAGCCAAAATGTGCCAAAGATTTTGCCTAAGAGTAGGGAGTGGATAACTATTTTATGTTGTGTCAATGCAATTGGTACTTCAATCCCAAGATTTTATCTATTCAAAGGTAAAAATCAACTGAAAAACTATATACAGAACTGTGAACCAGGTGCATGCATGGCTGCACATCCCCATGCATGGATGACTAAATAACTGATTCTATGTTGGCTTTTTCACTTTGCTGCATCGGTACCAAGTGGCGTCTTGCCTAATAACAGACACCTAGAGATATTAGATGGCCATGGGAGCCACATGGTTGTACAAACAATTGAGGAAGCAAACAATTTAGGCATCAACCTGTTGACGTTGTCCGTTCATACCACTCATAGACTCTAACCCCTTGATGTTAGTGTGTTTGGCCCTTTCAAGAACTATTTCAGGTCAGAGCGCGCTGCATGGATGGCAAAGAATCCAGGGGTTGAGGTGAAAAGGTTCGAGCTAACAGAGCTTGCAAGTAAAACTTTTAAAAGGGCTTTGACACCATCAAATATCAAGGATGGCTTTAGGAGGATAGGAATCTAACCACTGAACTATGATGCTCTTATGCATGATACTAGTTGTTGCCAAGCGTTTCATGTGGATGGTCAGGAAGAAGGGAATGCCCAAACAGGTGTTGAAGTGCAAGAAGTAGATGACCAAGACAATGTTTTTGTAGCTGGTAATATGATTTCCCTATCTCAAGGACACTTATATGCTGAAGATGATGAAACTGTATGTGAAAAACAATATAACCATGAACAAATTCGCAGTAACATGGAGATCATTCCACCAACTCAAGAACATGAAACCCCTATTGCTGATATTGTTAATGACATTGTTGAACATGCAGTTGACAATGACTAATTGACATTACCAAGCCAAGTAACCCCACCTTCATGGCTAGTAGAAGCAATGATCAATATGAATGCACATAGTGTCTCAACAACCAATGAAGAAAGCATGAGCATGCCCTCACAACCCGCAGAATTGAACAGTGAAATTGTTCATTTTTTTGTGGACAATAGAGCAATGGAAAAAGATGAAGGACATAATGAGGCATCAAATGAAGATAATGATATAGTTCAATTAGTTCCAACAGATACTTAAAGGAAAGTACCAAGCTATGACATGTAGGTGGGAGGGGTGGAGAAGACACTTGGACGGTTCCTGAAGCTACCAGTAGAGAGAGTATCAATGAAAAAAAACAAGGTGCACCGGGTAGTCTTCATCTGGGCCGAAGCTCATAGTTACTCACCTCAGAGGACTATATAAACCTATTAGTTGATTCTGAAAAAAAGAAATTTGAAATGCAAGAATTAAAACAGAAAAAGAAGGATCTAGTCAAGGAGAAGAAGGCAGCAAGGATTGTTTCAGCTCAATGTCGAGTAGATGAAAGGATTGAAAGAGATAAATCAAGGCAAGTTAAGTACCAACAAAAGCAAATGGCAAGACAGGAAAAGGAAAAAAGAAAGGCACAACAAATGCTTGAAAAGGAACAAGGGATGATCAACGATACAAGAATAGCAGATGAAACCAGGATTATTTCAAACTCATTGGACTCCATTGCAGATAATACACCATTATTCCAAGATCTCATAAACATTCAAGTTCCTCACTATCAAACTGAGGGGTTACCCACTTGCCTTGTTCCTACCAGAGTTGGTGTCAATTCTTTGCTTTCTCATTACATACCTCAACTTAATGTACGGGTCAGTAGTGCAAATGTGAGGTATGGATACTCAGTACCTCCATGGTTGGAAGCTGCAAATTGGAATCAATCATATGGCAGCGATCAACCTTTTCCTAATCAACCCTTGACTGGTAGGCCAACCTACCTGGCTCAAGAAGATAACTCAGGGAGTTTTGGCACTCAAGATTCTCAGGGCCATAAAGAATAGGGGTGTCATATGTTTTTGGTTCTAACCACATTATGATGTGGATTTTGGATGGATTGTATCTTTTTCTTGTCACAAAAATATTTTGGCTTACAACCTTGGTTGTTTTATTTCATAATGTGTGCGACATTGTAGCCAAAATCCATTTTAGAAGGAACATCTATAGTCTATTAAATGAATCAGTCATGAGAACTAAGGTATATCTTATACACATTGTATAAAACAACTTTTCAATTTGACTAGCCTTTGTGACCAGTGCTCTTTTTATTAGCAAATCTATCTCTAATCTTATGTCTGCGACTTAAATCAATTTATTGTAGTTTATATAATACAGAAAAATACAAAAAATATGAAAGTTTGAATGAAAATTATACGTGTACATCAATGTAAATCCAAGATTCCAAACCATTAGAGACAGTTGCTCAAGTTGAACTATTTGCTTAACTCATGGATTCCTTAACTCATGTTGACCTAGACTAAAATATTCTCTGATGGTTTTATGTAAGAACATTTTGTAGTCATCTTTCCGGTTGATGTTCACAATATTCTAAAACGTGGCTATAACTGTCCATAGCTTTCAAGCCTATTCCATAGAATCCATGTATGCTAAGCTCTGACACCAAATACTTGGAAGATATGTCAAATATATTCATAGCCAATATTAATAATGCAACTTGGTTGTTCCATCAGCAAAGATAGAGTATTTTGGCCTTATAGAAACATTATGGATAACATGTATCTCAATAGACAATTGAATGAAAACAACACCGTAAGATAGTCAGTGGCAGGGTCATCAGGCTCTATCCAAAATTCCAAGTCTGGATAGGATATCTAGTCAGCGCATAGAAAAAGGATGAATTGGAGAAGAAACTTACTAAAATATAATTCAAATCAACAGCCAGTTTTAAGAAATTGGTGAGGTTTCAAGGAAAAGCCAGGACTATTATCTAGTAACTCAACCCAACAGAAGTAAAGATCCTTCAGGAAGCTCTTAACCAAAGGAAAGTTCTTCATATGCCAAAGCTTGAATAAACTGTGCTGGATTGACAAAGACAAATGCTCTTTCTTGGTTAAGGACTATTACACCCAAGCATTGCTCAGAGGCTACCAGTGAAGAAAAAGATTCCTTCTGGACCAGATTTTGGAAAAAGGGGATTTGATAAGAGATAGCACATTTATTGGATTAGGCCGATTAGGCTGAGACTTTAAGAGGACAAAGTGATTTCCCAAGAAGATGGACAGGTTAAGGAGCCACAAGGAAAACATCTATTGGAGTTATGCAATCAAGGATAGCTGACAAGTCCCCAGGAGAACAACGGAAACCTCCTTGGAAGAAATCTACAGCCTGAACTTTGATGCAACTGCAAAAGGAAATCTAGAAAAGGTTTCCGTTGAAGGGGTATAAAAGACAGTAATGTAAAATGGGTGTAAGGAAAAAATAGTAAGGAGGGAATCCATCTTATCAATTGGCTAGCACTATCTATCCCCTAGAAGACTCAATCTTCATGGGATTCCTCTTGATGTTCCTGTCAGCAAGGGAACCTAAGTGGGGGAGGGGGACCGACCAAAATGTGAGAGAACAGATCTATCCACATTAGAATTAGTATTAGACCCGAGACAAATACCAAAGCAGAAATAATAACAACTTGGACTCTTTTGGTAGTTGTAGAGCATAAAAACATTAAAAATATTATGATCCTAGGTGACTCAAAATGTGTAATTGATTGTTTAAAAGGAGCAACACAATTAGAAGTTCTAAAACTGGTAGCCTGAAAACACAAAATTGGAGAAATAAGAGGATACTTATGAGAGATCAAATTCCAATACATTTATAGGGATTTCAACAAATATGTTGACATATTATAAAAAATTGCACGTCACGGACCTTGGGCTTATTATAATTGAAGAATTAGAGGGCAGTAAAATCCAAGGTTCCTACCACATATCCTTAGAACACTTGGATTAACTCACAAACACAATCACCCAACAATGTAAAAAAGCAATTTCATCTTCCATTTTTTTTCAAGTCAAAGACAAACGTTGAAGCATAACAAAATCATAGATTTTAGCTTTTACCCCCTGCTTATTCATCTTTTTCAAATTCCTTTCTGATGTAATATTCACTCTTAACTAAATATGATTTTACAACAAATGTATTTTACATTTTACAGTGACAAGTTTAAGAAGAATAAACCAATATTTTTAAGTATGACTCTCTGACAAAAATAACTCATATAAATTCAAGCAAAATTTCGAATTGCCCTCATCTTAGAGAGAAAATATCAAACACAAACGAATATCAAGGAACAACTGTGAACCTAGGGAGGGGGACTGATCAAAATGCGAGATAACAGATCTATCCACATTAGAATTAGTATTAGACCCGAGACAAATACCAAAGCAGAACTAATAACAACTTGGACCCTTTTGGTAGTTGCAAAGAATAAAAACATTAAAAATGTTATGATCCTAGGTGACTCAAAATGTGTAATTGACTGGTTAAAAAGAGCAACACAATTAGAAGTTCTAAATCTGGTAGCCTGGAAACACAAAATTGGAGAAATAAGAGGATACTTACGAGAGATCAAATTCCAATACATTTATAGGGATTTCAACAAATATGTTGACATATTATCAAAAATTGCACGTCACAAACCTTGGGCTTATTATAATTGAAGAATTGGAGGGCAGTCAAATCCAAGGTTCCTACCACATATCCTTAGAACACTTGGATTAACTCACAAAGACAATCACCCAACAATGTAAAAAAGCAGTTTCATCTTCCATTTTTTTCCAAGTCAAAGACAAACGCTGAAGCATAAAAAAATCGTAGATTTTAGTTTTTACCCTCTGCTTATTCATCTTTTTCAAATTCCTTTCTGATTTAATATTCACTCTTAACTAAATCTGATTTTACCACAAATGTATTTTACATTTACAGTGACAAGTTTAAGAGGGTTTCGAGGGTTTTTTTGGGGGTCATTGTTGAGATGTTCCATTTTCCCTTTGTCTTTCTGCTCGGGGCTGGTTGTTGGGTGAATCCCTCCACCAAAGAAACTGGATGTTCCAAGTGAAACCTAATGACTAATCCATTTTGGAGGATGATTCAAGAAAATACTTGACTATGGAGTAGAATTTTAGAGCTATGTACACAGACAATGCTCTAATACCAATTCTTCTTTCTAAGGCTCTTCACTCTAGAGTCTTTTGTTTATGGAATTTGACAATAAAAGAACAAAGCTTGTTTGCAGAAAATACCTTCTGGGTCAGTGGCAATGGCAAAAGAACAAGATTTTTGGATAATCAGTGGCGATGGATTAGGGTTTGCTGGTTCAAATCCTTGGAAGCTCAATAAGCACGATAACAACGAATAAGCACGATAACAACAAAAATTTCACAAATGCCAGCATGAAAAGCCACAAAGAACATCAAAATATCCACAAAAAAGGGATGAAAGATCCCTGTAACCCTAAACCCTCAAAAGCTGCCATAGAAAGTTTACAAAAATTCCAAATAGGGTTGTTTGTGTGGAAAAACACAGAGAAATTGCTGGTAGGACTAAAATCCTATCGGATAGAGGCCATGGATGGTCGCCGATCTTCTCCGGAGCTCACCACACCTTCGCTAGACCTTCTCCACACCTGTAATGAGAAGACATAAGCCATTAGACAACAGAGAAAAACCAAAAAAACCAGCACAAAACAGCAAAGCCTGTAATTATCTCTTAAAAAAACCTTCAACCTCGAACTCGGTAAAACTACAACCGGCTTCTCCCCAAACAACAAAAACTACGAATAAGACCACCACTAAAGAAACCCTAAACAACCGGCGGTCCAAAACGACCAACAAATCCAGGCGTAAAACGACAAGAAAGCCAGAAACCCTGTTCCAACCATAAACCCTAAACCTCGAACAATGGCGGACATTAGCACCTGCATACCAGACGAAGCGCGTAGGTTTTGGGGCCGTCCCGTGGCATCTTCGGCGGAGAGCTTTGCCCAACAACCGGCCCCGAGTAGAAAGACAAAGGGAAAATGGAACATCGTAGCAATGACCCCAAACAAACCCTAGAAACGGCATGGAAAGGATAGTTAAGTACATGACATGATGCCCAACATGTGGACCTCCACAGCGGACAGGTGTTGTACGGTCTTCATGAGGGTTCACGTGGCGGCAGGCAACGTGGCGGGGAGGGCGCATAGGTAATGGCGTCCCTCCCCTATAGAAAGTCGGATTATGAACTGTGACATTGGCCACCTGGCTTACGTGCAGAATAGTACTTCTTTGTTTGTTAAAGATTTGATACATCTTAATATTCTGGCAGAACAGAAGGTTGGAACGTTTGTGGTATCATGGTTACTAGCTCAATCTTCCATGGTTCAGGTTATTGACTCTAGCGCGAAGCCTAATCCTATAATTTCTCTACCTTTGCAAACCCTGGAGTGTCATAAGACTGTACATTCAAAACACAAACTGGTGAAGGCCTTTGTTGGTCGCCACCATTGGTTTTGGGTGGAGGTGCATTTTAGACGAGTGTTGAGAGACTAAGGCAAAAAAAATTGGTTGGGAGGTGGTATCACTTGAAGATGTCGGGGGAATAAGCAAAGAATTGGACAAAGGAGAGGTGGTATTTGATATTGAAGTATAGGCCGAAGGTAAGCCTATTATTCAATGGATGGTTCTAACAATGTAAACTTTGAAACGAGAACTGAGATTGTTACCTGTTTTGTAGAGATAGCAAAAAAGTGACCCGATTTTGAAAATGGGTGATGCAGAATACACATGTTTTGTAGAGATAGCAAAAAAGTGACCTGATTTTGAAAAGGAGTGATGTAGAACACACATGTTTTTTTTAGAGCATAGTTTTTGGCACTTTAATTTTTTTTATGTACATTGTGTTTTAGAATGGTAGTGATTTTCATGCTGATTTTAAAAAGTAGTTATTCTGCATCAGACCCATTTTTTAAAAGACCTATTTTTTTTTTACTTTAACTTTTCTAATGTATGTAATGTAAATAATTATTTTGTAAATTTAATAATTTTGGAAGTGGTCTTCTTCTTCATATTTTCTTGTTTTTATTTTTATTTTTATTTTTTTTGGTAGTGGAGTTTTTATTGATTTGCATATTTAAAAAAGAAGGTCAATATTTTGCATTTTCCATATTTTACATATTTATACATTGTTAATTAAATTTTCAATCCAAATGAAATAATTGTCTCTAAAAAACAAATATAAAATTATATATAAAAAAAGACAAAAATAAAAAATAGAAAAGTGTTAAAAAAAATTTATCTTATAAACCATAAAACACTTTGGAAAAAAAAAACAAAATTATATATATATATATATATATATATATATATATATATATATATATATATATATATATATATATAAAATAAGTCGAAAAAAAAAAAAAAAAAAAAAAAAAAAATAGAAAATTAACCAAAAAATAAATTAAAAAAACTAATAAAATAAATATTAAAAAAAAAAGGGTTAGAAAAAGTATCTCACAAAAAAAACATTAGCAAAACTGGAAAAAAAAATTGAAAAAAAAAAAATTAGTTTAGAAAAAAAATAGAAAATTAACGAAATTTTTTTTTTTGAAAAAAAGTAAAATTAATATTAGAAAAACAAAAATAAATTCAAATTAAAAAAAAAAAAAAAAAAAAAAATACGTTTTAAAAAAAAAAAAATTAATTATTTTTTATTAAACATACATATTTTATTTAAAATATATATATATATATATATATATATATATATATATATATATATATATATTTATTTATTTATTTATTTTAAATAACCTTTTTTATTATTTAAAAAAAAATTATAATTTTTTTAAAACAATTTTTATTTTTATTTTTATTTTTTCCCTATAAATACAAATTATTAAATCTACGTTTTATATTTAAAAAAATAAATAAATAAATAAAATCTAAATTTAAAAAAAAAAATTACATTTCTATTTTTATTTAAAAAAATTAATAAAATTAATTTTCTTTTTTAAACAATTCTTTTTTTATTAAAATAAAAATTATAGCTTTTTTTTCAAACATTATTTTTGTTTTTTATTTAAAAATATAAATAATAAAAAAAAAGATTTTTTTAAAAAAATTATATATATTTTTTATTTAAATATTAAAAAATTATTAAAAAAAAAATAAAAATTTAAAAATTAACAATTTTTTTTAATTATTAAAAAAAAATTTACGGGTCGCCCATCGGCCTCCCGTGGTGGCGCGGCGGTGGGCAGAGGGGCCTGCACGCAGAGGAGTTGAAAGCTCTTTTAGAGGAAGAGGTTCCGAAGGTGAGGGAACGATTCGATAATGGGGACTTCCCAACTGCAAACAGAATAAACAAGTGCAGGACATATCCCATTTACAGATTTGTGAGATCAGAGTTGGGAACCGATCTGCTAACAGGGCCCAAGTGGAGAAGCCCTGACGAAGATATAGAAAAGGTATTTGAGGGCATTTGCCAAGGGAAAATTGGAGACGTGATCCTCAAATGTCTGGACGCTTGGGGTGGGTGCGCTGGACCATTCACACCACGTGCATATCCTGCGTCTCCTGCAGCGTTCAATGCCTCATATTGGGCATGGTTTGATAGCACCAAATCACCCTCTGCAACGAGCGACAAAGGTTTTTGGAGCGCCCAACAACAACAAGTTCTTTGATTTAATTGACTCTTAAGCATTCCTAAACAGCTTGTTCTTAGCAATAATGAATATTTCATCTTCGTTACTTTGTAAAAGATGGGGTTCCAACAAAATAGAAGAAATATTTTCGATCCACAGGGGAGACCAAACATTTTGTGATCATTAGCGTTTTAGTTTCAAACTTTCATGTGTCGTCAAAAACCAGAATTCGAAATTTTATGCTCAACCGTTAGCGCAACTAACCACTGGAGCTCGACTCTCTCAGCTTTAACCATATAAATACTAACCGTTCTTGACAAGTTTTTTGCTCAGTAAGTCTTAAAAACTAAGCAAACTTCGCCCTTGTGAGATACTTTGATCATTTTTCAGAAATTATCTTTGATTCAATAAGATGTGGACTGACAACAGAAGGAAGAATAATTCCTTACAGTTGAGGGTAGTATAATGCCACAACTATGGCACCACAACTGTAAATTCCTAAAAAATATATTAGAGCACTTCTCTCTTGCTACGAACTCTGAAATTCACAATGCTGGTAAGTGACAACATGCACTAGTGTGGATAGCAGTAAGAATATCAATGCCATGGATGGAACTCTAGTTCTGTCCAATTAATTTTAGCCTTCTAAATATCAAATTTATGCAGAACCGCATCTTTTTAAAAATGCATTAACCCGATTCAATACATTCAAAATCTAGGAAAATATCACAAAGTATTTTGATTGCTTGACTAATGCAGTGCAAGTAGGGATCAACACTATTCCGGAAACATTGCCAACAACCCCATTGGTTTTCATATCAAGCGTGTTCGTAATGATGGAGCTTATACAACAGCACTCTTCCTACAGCATTGCCAACCGCCAAGAAACCTCCACCTGGACTGAAATCTAGTGAGTGTACATACTGCAAACGATTTTTAGTTGACGGAAAATTCATGAACACTGTGCAAGAAGGGAGATGAACCAATCCCATATTCTCTTTATTCATCCTCGAGAAAATAGCCAATATTTGTGCATCACAATTGAACTTCAAATTATCCACTACAGTCGCAAGATTTGTAAGGGTTTTCATTGGCTTTCTATTGCCACCAAGAAATTCATTCCTGTTATAAATATTAACAATCCCCGAGTCTGACCCAGTGGAAAATACATTACTGTCGGGAGAAACGGCCAAAGCTGAACTGTGAAGACAACCTTCATCAGCCCCCCTGTGAATGCATTTCCTCATTCGAAGATCCCAATGATATACTTGTCCATCTCCCCCCGAACTCAACAACTGTCTTCCATCATCAACAAAGGAAAGTGCACGAGATGTTCCGTTCATTTTCAAGGTCATGTGTGCAGCCCCTCCGCCCACCGCCGCGCCACCATGGGCGGCCAGTGGGCGGCCCGCAATTTTTTTTTCTAATAATTAAAAAAAATGTTAATTTTTAAATTTTTTAAATTTTAAATTTTTTTTAATATTTAAATAAAAAATATATATAATTTTTTTTTTAAATCATTTTTTTTTATTATTTATATTTTTAAATAAAAAACAAAAAAAATGTTTAAGAAAAAAGTTATAATTTTTTTTTAATAAAAAAAGAATTGTTTAAAAAAGAAAATTAATTTTATTAATTTTTTTTTAAATAAAAAAAGAAATGTAATTTTTTTTTTTTTAAATTTTGGTTTTATTTAATTTTTTTTTTTTAATATAAAACGTAGATTTAATAATTTGTATTTTTAGGGAAAAAATAAAAATAAAAATAAAAATTGTTTTAAAAAATTATAATTTTTTTTAAATAATAAAAAAGGTTGTTTAAAAAAATATTTAAATATATATATATATATATATATATATATATATATATATATATATATATATATATATATAATATGTATGTTTAATAAAAAAAATTACATTTTTTTTTAATAAAAATTACGTATTTTTTTTTTTTTATAATTTGAATTTATTTTATTTTATTTTTAATATTAATTTTAGTAGTTTTTCAAATTTCTTCGTTAATTTTTTTTTTTTTTTTTTAAACTAGTTTTTTTTTATTTTTTTTATTTTTTTTCCAGATTTGCTAATGTTTTTTTTTTAATTTCTCTATTTTTACTTACTTAGTTATATATATATATATATATATATATATATATATATATATATATATATATATATATTAATTTTGTTTTTTTGTTTTCCAATTTTTTTTATGGTTTGTGAGATAATATTTTTTAACATTTTTTATTTTTTTATTTTTATCTTTTATATATATTTTTATATTTGTTTTTTAAGTAATCAACATTTTAATCTTAATTTTAGTAATTTTTATCTTTTTTTTGTTAATTTTCTATTTTTGTAGATCTAGTTGGTTTTTAATTTTAATTTTTAGTTTTTTAGTTTTTCCTTAATTTTTTTTTTTATTTTTCTATTTTCACCTACTTAATTTTTTTTTTTTTTAAATGTTTTTTTTTTCTTTTCCATTTTTTTTTGGGAATTTTTTTTTTTTTTTATGTTTTACAAGATAAATCTTTTTCTTTTTTCTCTCCATTTTTTTAAATATTTTTTTTACTATTTAATTGTTTATAGTTTTTTTTTTTAGTTTTTTAATTCTTATCATTAATTTTGTTTTTTTTACATTTTTATGATTGACTTTTTTTTTTCATTTTTTATTTTTATTTTATATTTTCCTTTTAGTATATATTTTAATCTATGTTTTGTTATTTTTTTTTAACTTTTTTTTGTGTTTTTTCATTGTTTTAATTTTTTTTTTTTTTTTTTTTTTAATATGTTTTCATTATTTTTTAAAACTTAATGTTTTTCGGGTTCATGATAAAATATTTTACACCATTATTTCTAAATGTTGAAATTTTACTGTTGAAAAAAAAAATTTGTTCTCCCAGCATCAACACTTTTCGTTTTGAGGATGTTTTTTGGATATTTTTTGCTCAAAAAATTTGTTTTCACCGCCATTTTTAAAACATGTTGAAAATTTACCCAAGAAAAAAAAAAGTGTTATTCCAGCATCAACACTTATCATTTTTAAAACTATTTTTGATGTTTTTTCGAGGTTTTTTGGCCAGAGTTCCTGTTTTGAGTTTATAGTTCCCGTTTCATAGTTTACATTGTTTTCTGTTTTTATTTTATCAGTGATGAGGATGCTGAAAGAATTTTAAAAGAGCTATGGGTCAAGGGGAGGGGATCTATGTTTCTTCCCGGGAGGGGATTTATGTTGCTTCAATGTTGGAAGGTAGGTTTTGATTCGTTTGCGATATACCTCGTCTAAATTTTATTTGGGTCAAACTGTCTGGCTTACCATTAGAATTATGGAATCCGGTGGCATTGGAAGAGATTGTGAATAAGGTTGGCATGTTCTATTATTGGGATGACAGTTTTTTTGAACGGTTAAAATTGCATTTAAAGTTTCATTAAGTGGGAGGCAAAAAATAGTTAAAGTTGCATTTAAAGTTTCATTAAGTGGGAGCCAGCCCTGCGGCCAACTCCCACCCCCATGTGACCGCGCACCACAAAACCAAAGGATAGTGGATAGGCACTTAGCGCACTAATCACGCTTAATTTAGTTAAATTTTTTAGCGTTTAATTAAACTGTTGATTAAGTAGGCAATGGATTTGGCGGTGCGCCAAATTAGGCAGAAACTACTAGTTTTGGCAGACTTCACTGGAGTCTCTCCAGATTTAGCGGGGATTCCTAGGAAAAAATTGAATGTAGCATAATTTGAGCAATTTTCGACCAAATTGAGAGCAGAAAGAAGTGTTCTTAGCTAATTTGGACACTCTGAACACATTGGTGCAGGAATCCAGAGTCATAGAGCTTTGTAAACAATTTTTTTCCACATTGAACTAATATAGAGGCCCAAGCCATGATCCTTGACAAAGTCCTCGAAGTCACACCAAAAAATTGAGGGGTACCATTTATATTAACTCCATAATTTACTTTAGTGGCGTAGGCCATTAGTTGTTCCACCAAGTTCACTGAGAGACCAATTTTATGTTAAATTAATCTCAAGAATGTACAATCCACATTGTAGTAAGCTCAGTGAAGATCCAGTGTAAGGACAATTGCCTCCTTTTCGTATATTTTTATTGTGTAAAGCCTCCTATGTGATTGCTACCGCGTCGTCTTGGATCCTTTTGTTCTAAAGGAACTTAGAATGCTTAGAAGAAATATGTGTATAAATACATTCTCTTATTTAATTTTAAATTATCTTTGATATCAATTATAGAGTGATATGGGCTTGAAGTCCTTGAAAGTGTTCAGGGGATTTTTTTCTTTAGAATCAATGCAAAACCACATTTACAACCCCAAAAACTTTCAAATTTTGTCATGACTCCTCCACCATATTTAATAGGTTCAGGTCCATGATGTAAAAAAAAATGTATAAATATATGAAAAGACCATCCATCTCTCTTTGGTCATTTTTCTTTCGTAAAAAAAGATGTAAACGTTTACACTACAACATCTCCACCATACTTGGCTCTGTATTACTTTTAACCTTTTATTATTTTTTAATTGAGTTGACATATAAATGTTAAATGTTAAACATTTACATCTACACATCTAGTCTTATATTGAATTGTGCGGCAAACAAATCATATTAATTTCTATTAATGCTTGGTAAATGTGAAGTTAAGATGGATCTATGCTAGTTTTGAGAAATAAACTAATAGAGTGAATTCAACTAACATCAAATAAATTAAGCATGATCTAACACCAATAATATTATTTTTACATGCCCTTTGTGAGCAATGGAGGAGTTATATCTCTCCGCCACACTAAAAAGTAAACTATTTTTTTTTTTTTACTTTTAATTACTTTGCCTTTCTATATAGAGTTAAGTAAAATTAAGATGGAAATTGAAAATATTTATTGCACATTGTTTTCTTTTTTATACTAATATTTTTTATTTCGTTAATCAATAATATTATTTTAACCTGTCCTATGTCAACTTTAAAATGTCTTGTTTTTTTTTGTTCCTTTTACTTTCAATTATTTTATTTGTCTATATAAAATTAATGTAAAATTAAAATCAAAATTGAAGATTTTATGTAAGATCAACATTTTTATTATTTTTATTATTATTTTTTATTTTGTTAATGTAAATATTATTTTATTATTTTTAAATGTAATATCTTCTCGATCTAGAGAAATAGACACAATAATCCTAATAAAATACAACAATTAAATAAATAAAATTGAATATGTATTCTTTACAAATCTATTAGTAAAATATAGTTATATCTATTATAGACATTTTTAAAAGGTCCAAAATTTAACATTAGATATTTCTTTTTTTAATTTTGGTGAAGTTGAATGAATAATTAATTTTCTTGGTAAATATTAGAGATTTTTTTTTTTTTTCCTCTTTAATGAATGGAATTTGCAATTGAAACCATACTTTATCAAACAAAAAAAACTCATTATTTTGAATAGCATATTTATATGTTTTGCCAAATAATTTACATTATTAAGGATTTAACTAACTCTTTTATGTGAATTTTGAGATTATTGTTACAATTAAATGTGGTTCAGACCTAAGAACATGTTATCAAAATCATTAAAGATCACACCAGACCTAAACCAAACTAACTCTTAATATAATTAATTATTCCCCATAAAATGCTTTAACGAATAAAAAATAAAAATCAATCAACTAAAAAATTGGAAAATCTCTTATAATATAAAACAAAGAAATTAAATAATTTTATTTCTTAATATTTAATAAATTTAATATTAAAATAAATATATACTAAATTACATTTATAAATTCAAAAATTATAATAATATAAACCAAGTTCATTTTATTAATTAACCAAATCCACATAATTTGTGTAATTTGATTACGCAAATTTACTCCAAATTTCAATAATTTAGTTATCATTACTTTATCAAAATCATAAATATGAAAAATATGGTTACTTGCTTTGAAATATGTTCTCAAAATTAATTTTTAGCATTTTAATTATATATATTCAGTTTTACAGGTTTATAAAATAAACCCCAAAATATAACCTTATTTCCTTTAGAAAAAGAAATAGTTTATAGAGAAAGGTCATAATTTCTTGCAACTTGATTTGAAGCCTTTATCTAAGATACATTCTTTCCATGGCTTCAATGCACATTGCCGGTCGATTTGCTCCAGTAAAACTGTGAAGTCATATTGAAACCATGACTAAATAAATTAAAAGTCGGTCGATTTTGTCAGAGCATGCACAGTAGAAACAATACAAATCATACACACAACAGAAATCATGAGACAACTAATTTAACGGGGTTCACCCAACCAATCTGGGCTGCGTCCACCAAACAGAGGCATCGGCAATCTTATTATTCAACAGGAGATTACAACAACATAATTCCTCACAACCTCTCAGCTCAAATATCCTCTACGGGTTTACATTTTATAGTTGCAAGTAGAAAACTGAATCATAAATTCTCTCACAACAAATATAGGATGCAATAACTCCTCTTCAGGAATAACTGGAGCTAACTTAGCAACAAATCCTATTGTTGTCACATTCATGAGATTTTTTCCAAAATTAATTAACAGAAAATCTCAACAATCTCCACCTTGACAACAATTAGCATGATCCCTTGTTCCCTTATTATTTTATCTTTTCTGCAAGCCAAGAGAAGCCAGACACCAACGTAGCATCTCTAACAAAACTGGTTTCGTGAACATGTCTGCACAGTTTTCCTTTGTATGCACTTTTCAAGAGAGACTCCCCTTTCAGTGATAACTTGTCTTACAAAATGGTACTTGATAGGTATATGCTTTGATTTACTATGATATGCCAGATTCTTAGCCAAATGAATTGCACTTTGACTATCACAAAATAACTTGATGTTGTCCTGTAACCTACTAAACTCACCAAACAAACCTTTCAACCAAATCGCTTCTTTGCAAGCATGTGAAGCAACTATGTATTCTGCTTCAGTAGTGGATAAAGCAACAATGTTCTGTAGCTTTGACATCCAGCTAATAGCTCCACCTGTAAGAGTAAAGACATAACCTGAAGTTGACCTTCTCTTATCCAAATCACCTGCAAAATTAGAATCAACATATCTGCAAACAAATTCACTACTCCTGTTATAAGTGATACAATAATCACTTGTGCCTCTCAAATACCGAAGCACCCATTTCACTACTGACCAGTGTTCTTTTCCTGGATTTGCCATATACCTGCTGACAACCCCAACTACATGTGAAATATCTGGTCGAGTACAAACCATCACATACATCAAACAACCTACTACATTGGCATATGGAATTCGAGACATATATTCTTTTTCTTCATTTGTATTAGGACATAATCTAGAAGAAAGCTTAAAATGGGAAGCTAAAAGGACTGAAACAGGCTTCACATTGTTCATACCAAACCTCAAGAGTATTTTCTCAATATTCTTCTGTTGTGATAGCCACAGCTTACCATTGCTCTTGTCTCTAAAAATCTCCATGCCCAAAATATGTCTTGCTGCTCATGGATCTTTCATATCAAATGTCCTAGCCATCTGAGTCTTTAACCTGTTGATCTCTATTATGCTTTTGCTTGCTAAAAGCATATCGTCAACATACAACACTAAGATAATGAACATGCCATTACTTAATTTCTTAAAGTAAACACAATGATCATATTCACTTATATAATTTTGACTCATCATAAAAGAATCAAATTTCTTGTACCATTGTCGAGGCGACTGCTTCAGACCATACAATGATTTCTTGAGCCTGCAGACAAATTTCTTGTTGTGATTTTGAACAAACCCTTCCGGTTGTTCCATTTAAATCTCCTCATCTAAATATCCATTTAAAAATGCAGTTTTAACATCTAGTTACTGTAATTCTAAATCAAGTAAAGCAAATAATGCGAATACAATTCGAATTGAAACAATTTTTACAACTAGTGAAAATATCTCATGAAAATCAATGCCTGCTTTATGAGAGAAACCTTTTGCGACCAGCCTTGCTTTGTAACTATCCTCTGTATCATCAACACCCGTTTTCAATTTGTAAACCCATTTACATCCTAGATTTTTTCTATCTTTAGGAATTTCTACCAGATTTTATTTTTTGTGTGTCAAGTTGTATTTATTTTTATCTTCGCCTTCCAGCTCCAGCACATCTGCATCGATTTCCTACAAGAATAAAGCATTTAAATGCACATATGAAAGCAAGGAAATTTTGAAATTTTGTATTAAAAAAACTCACACTCTACGGCTATGGAATTGTATCCAACTATTGTTATACTGAAATTAGATCTTACTGTGATACATTAGCATAATATTGTTGAACATAAATTTTGTGTTGCTCACTTAGAAGCAAATGCATGGGCTTATCTCCTTCTTGATATTTATGAGAGGTCGATGACTTTAAAAAGGATTTTATATGCTCTATTTTTTTGCTAAATCCAAATAATGATTTATCTCCATCTTTAAAGCATTTCCATTAATCAGTTTTTCCACTCAGTACTTGTTAAATATGATATTGAATTGTGCCATGTTTCTATAGCTTTTGTAATTATATTTGACATGATGTTTGATAAAAATGATATTCTATTAATTAATTGGCTTTCTAGGTGAGATACCTGGAGAGTTCCCAAGCACTACACACAATACACTATATCTTCAACAGCCTAGTACATATAGGCTTTCACACAATCAGGGTGGTTTCAACCACTCCCTAGATAGTAGGATCTAAGATCTAAGATTAGAGTCTCAATCCTATCATCATCATAACAGTAATCTATGTTTAGCTTTCTCCATTAATTCCAACACTTCCGCTTAATGGAGAAAGGGTATTGAACAATAACATATGCCTGCTGGTCTAGTCTCATCTAGGCTTACAATTAAAACATGAAACAACTTGGTAACATAGGTTTTCATTTTTGTCTTCTTGCAGCAGAGCCCATACTTGTTCATCTTGAGTCGAGGCTTCATCTTTGCTTTCCTCTCCATGAGGTAGTGATATCCCTTCACCTCATTTCTTCCCCCGTGAAGGAAAGTTTGAATTCTTATTCTCACCCTTCTCAAGATTATGACAGGCTCGATAAGAGAATTTTCCCTCTCACTATTTCTAGTGTCAACCACTGAAAGTCAACTATGATGTCTTCATCATTCATTGATGTAACGTCTTCACACATAGAAATATTAATGAGATCATCACAATTTAAATTTAAATTCTCTCCAGCTTTGTCTTCTTCTGCCACGTATTTGCAATCAACTTCATGTGGCTCGTCCAATTGATCTTCAACACTTTGTTCCTCTTCACACCCTTCTTGAAGATCAACTCATGAATCTTGCACAACAGACTGTGCCTCTTGATTCTCATGGTCATCAACAGAACCACATTTTTCTGAAATTTCTTCTGACTCGAACATGCTGCCCATGCTAATGCTTCCAAATTCCCACATGAGAAAATCATCATCATCAAAATCAAAAATATCTAAAAATATAGACATGTTGTAAAATTCCAGCTTATCTCACTTCGAGATTCTTTTTCGGTTCCACACATTCCTTTAACGAGCTCCTCCAACAACCCAATTACCACGCAGGCGGGAAACTTTTCCCTTTGGCAACTCTTCAATTGTAGAACCTTGTAAATTGTGGCTTCTGTGCCACATAGGTCTCAGTGCCCTCGACTCTGACGATGAGCAGCTAAATGAGCTCTCACAAGCTGGAAACATTCTCAATATCTAATTCTGATGCACATATTTCTGAATATGGGTTAAAATCAGCCAAAAAAAATCGCATTTTCTGTGGCATATAATAATTTACAAGAAAATTTACCCAATTGGTTTTTTTGGGATCTCCACAACCTGCAACTTAAGTTTCTCAAACAATTAAATTTTGAGGACAAATATGCTATAATAGAAACATTGCCACATGGATGAGCAAGCTACCACTGAAAACATAAACCAACGTTCTGCAATCAGCTACCCTCCTCTGATCCTGCAACGATTTTCACTCTTTTACGCTACACCCAGAGGCATATCTACCGATCCATGACACCAAAAATCTACAACGATCAAAGGCACCAACAATTGAATCCACACGGAACCACCAATCCATGATCAATGCAGTGCTAGCCTCAGACTGTTCGGCCTCAATCAAGACAAAACCTTCTCGGCCTCACACCTGCCACCCATACACCCATTCCACTTGCACGAATTTGAAGTGAATGTGGTATTGGACCAAAAAATTGAATTAGGAGTTTTTTCCAACACCAAATGCCAACAAAGGAAACTAAAATGAGGCAATCATCAATTTATTTTACATAAAGCAGAGTGGATACACAATGCTCTACTAGCTATGCTTGAGATCTGACATGAGGCTTCTTTACGATCGTTACAAGACACTTTGCATGGTGTACACAATGGTCGTTGACACCCCAGAAATGTTCTTTTGAAAGCACCATAGCCATGGATTCCAATGACGAGAAAATCTGGCCCTACCTTCTTCAGTACTTCGCACTTCTGCTCGCGGCCTTCACACAAAAATCCACAGCCATACCAAGAGGTTCTCAGTCGTTTGTCCAAGCATGCAGGCTTTTCAAATAACACGTAGTCTATTTCTTTAGCTCAAGATCGGCACATCTTAGCACCACGTACTCGCGAAGGTCTTCACATCTGTACACTTGAAATCTGCAACGGCTTGAGAAGCACGAAAAGTGATATAGTGTGATCGACACAATTTTCACTTCACACGCTTGCGAAGATTTCACCTTAGTCGCGCTCTCCACTTAGCTTATAGGATCGAAAACCCTGAAGCTCTGATACCATGATAAAAATGATATTCTATTAATTAATTGGCCCTCGAGGTGAGATACATAGAGAGTGCCCAAGCACTACACACAATACACTATATCTTCAATAGCCTAGTACATGTAGGCTTTCACACAATTAGGGTGGTTTCAACCACTCCCCAGATAGTAGGATCTGAGATCTAAGATTAGAGTCTCAATCCTATCATCATCATAACAGTAATCTAAGTTTAGCTTTTTCCATTAATTCCAACAATGTTGCTCATGATATAATGTAGTTCCTCTGTCACTTCTTTCATGGTTGTCCTCTCTTTCCTCCTCTCTTGCAAACAACTCATTACTAAAAAAATCATTGCTTTCATGGTTTCCAAAACAAATTGCGAAGTATTTTCCTTCAAGTAAGGATCAACAACGTCCATGACCCTTCGTTTTCCTAACTTATTAAGTACATACACTGCCAAATTCACATCATCAGGTTCCCTAGAGAAATCAATGGCCTTCTGCGATGTCACCAGTTCTAGAAAAACCACACCAAAGCTATAAACATCACTTTTATTAATACGCTGGTAATTGCTGTAATAAATCCCAACGTCCCTTGAGCGCATGTGAAGATGTGAGACAGACCTATATGTGCTAGCCGTGATAGCCAAAATTTGAATTTAACCTTGGCATTCAATTTAGTGTTAATTAAAATATTTTTCGACTTGAAATCTATGCGATATATTGGAGGGAAGGCAACAAAATGGAGATAAGCCAGTTCTTATGTATTTTTCCATAAAATGTCCTCCCTCTACCTTATCAATTAGCTTAAGTTTGCATCTGCAACCTTTTTCTTCTATATAGGATTATTTCAAGTACTGCTACTGCCATAACTACACACATTCTTGTAACAAGACCTTCATGAAATGTAAAAATACTAATATTGAGGCATACAAAATTCGCCAATATTCATCGGGAATTTGAAGGATTTATTAACCCCTTTTCTCTAGAAAATCTTAACTAGTTTTGAAAAAATCACTATCATTCACATTCTTTATTGGAAATTGAAATGTTTGTAGCAATGCTAGAAGGCTTCTAATTCTTCAGGGTAGTGATGAACTAGAAATTGTTGACATTCATCAATATATCCAGCATCATCAACTACAATGGATTCATTATTCCACCATCCCTTACCAACAACATCCATTGCTAATACTTCATACACAGTGAAAATGTATCTGATATGAGATATAGTAGTCATTGTTAATACCTCTAGCCCCATTACTTACAATCTTCCTCCTTGGCAACTATGTACAAATGCATTCATTACACCCAATTTCTATCTCTCTTTCGCTTCCCCAAGACATAGTCCATGCATATACACTGGGATGGATTTAAGACAAATGCACATTAAATTACTAGAATTTCAAGAGCTCCAAGATGCAATGTTTCAATTGGCAAAGTTGAGAACTTAGCATATGGGTCAATGGGATTGCAAACCAAGCTTCTCCCAGTAGAAACTTGTAGGACATTGATGGAGCTATACTCAAAATGCACTCTTTGTACATTGACTGAAGATGGGTGGCCTTTCAACGATTTTTTTGAGTTTACAATCGATGCTCAAGGGATGCATGCATTATACTTGGATCCTTTGTTAATGCATTCTCATCATGTATCACTTCATGGACTGTGTAGTTTGCATGTCAAGGTATATATATTAGATTACATTTTCAAAGATTTTTTTGAATATTTGATATTTTTAGTTTATTTTTGGTTTGGAAGTTGCTTTCAGAAACATGGTTGAGATCAAGGGTTTTACCACATAACACGTCCTTCTGGTTGGGTGTCAAGTAAGTCTCAGGGTACGCGTTTTTCCAAATTTGTTAGATTCTTGCACCTTGCGTCATTCATTTTTTAACATGCCACTGGGTTTAGGCAGAGTTGTAGGCCACAATAAAAATGGAACATTGGTTGATAGCTTATGTTGACCTCATTAGTGAACCAAAGCTTGTTGGATATATTTTTAGTTTGGATAATCAAATTATTATAAAATACAATAAGACACACTATTTTTTCATAGTTTACTTAGGTGGCTTGGGATAGAGTTACCTATTAGGGAATTGGAAAATTGATTGTAGATAGCTTACAAGGAGGTAAGAAACCATATTATATTCCAAAAATAGGTAAAGTTACCACTACCACAATCTTTAGCTCATAATATGTTTCAATTTGAGGTTGTAGTATACCAACTAAATATTGTTTGGACCTGTTTATTTCATTGGGAGGTGACCCTTAGATGTGTGGTTCATCCCATCTATGATACTATCTTGAGTTGCATTATGTTACACAAGGGCAATTGTTTTTGAGTTTTTGACTTAGATTGCATTTGATGAAGGCATCATATCATATCCTTGAAAAATATTTTTGAAAGAGTCATTTATATCATTTCATTGTATTTAAGTTTTGAAGGAAATTGTGTCACTATTCTTTGTTTATATACTTTTTTTAAACCTACAGTAGCTTTGCTAAAAGGAAACCAGTTGGAGCTACCTAGATGTAGAAAGTAACAATGCACACTGATGGACACTCTTTCAAAGCCAGAATACAAGATACTCAAGCAAGTGAGTTGATTCTCATATGTTATGTGTCTTTAAGGTTGGGTATATCATATAACAATAGAGTCGATGCCATCTTCTAAAATAGATGTGGTTCCATTTACTTGTTTCAGGCAGTTTTTATTGGGGGTTTGTTTAGTGATTTTGGGTGCTTCTTAGTGGTTTTGACTAGATTTTATCAACAAACAATACTTCTACTCTAACAAATAGAAGGTAATATTCTTACCTTTTTGGGGACTACCAATCTTCTTTGAAGAGTTAACAGACAATGAATTGAAGTGAAACTCTTTAACTTCTAAAGTTAAGCTCTTTAAGATTTCCTTGAAGCATATATTGAACATGTCCAGTAGCCCATTGTTTGTTTCCAAATGCTTTTAAAAAGATTCCATACCATGCTTGATAAACTCTATATTGTGTATTGCACAAGAATATGTATTTATAACATAAAATTTGTTCCATAATTGGGTGAATAAGTTTAAGAATCATCATCTAAGCCAACCCAAAATAGGTTCACCCCTTTAATATTGTCACTCACTTCTAAATCTAACCCTACTTCTAATTTAGGACAATATGGTGCCCAATAAAAAATGCCATTGCATATTTGATACTTTTAATACACAAACCATTGCATTCTACTAATTGGAATTGTTTTGGAGTTCACTGGGATTGTAATCATTAATATTTGTTAAACAAAATGAATACTTAAACATTACATTACAGACAACTTGGACATTTTTGGAGGTCAATGAAAGTGTAACATTTGTGAAATTTAGCAATATCACAAAAAAAAAGAAACAAATAAGAAATGTTGAAACAATAAATAAAAACATTGAGTGATAACTTGAGTTTGCAATGAAAATGAAGCACCCTGTCATGTATAGCAATTTTCTTACATGAAGTTCCTTGCCTTTATTTTATTACAAACAGTTGGTATCGAAATTTACCAAGTGCCTGTAAAGGTTATTACATTCAGATAAAGAATGCAATCTCCACTGCACACGTGTCAGAGATTACATATATTTGGAGGCAATTATATTCCACCTGAGGACTCGTACCATGAGATTGCTTTACATATGGCTTGGTGTGGAGCATGCTTTCAAATTTACTGGGCATTATGGCTTGAAAAAGTAAATTGAGATTAGGTTTCTAATAAAAATCAAATCCAATAATTTTGCAAAATGCTTCAAACACGGATACATTTTTGAGTGGATGACATTTGTCATTTATTTGTGAAAATAGGTGTCTAAAATATCAATTTTAAAAATTGATTAAAAAGCTCGAACTACTAGGAATATAGAAGCGTGGTTAGAAAATTGTGACATACAAACTTTCCAAAAATGCTTTTGGTTCAAAAGCATCAGTAGACAACCAATCAATGAATTCAATATTGATATCAAAAGTTTTTAGGTATATTTTAAACTATTTTTTTCTAAATAAGTTTTTCCAAGAATTCAAATTTATCTACAAGATTGTGCAAGTGGGTGTTCAAAATTGTTGCAGCCACATATGTCCCAAAATAAAGACAAAGTCCAAAAAAAATGAATGGATGATGTTACACCCAAAATAAAGACAAACTCTAGAAAAAATCAATGGATGAAGATGTTACACTACTGAGTTGTGTGTTGAATCATGACATTAAGATATTATGACATAATTCATATTAGATATATGTTAATATAAAGTGGAAGAAACTTTCAATGGGAAGATACATTTTACAAGTACATTTACAAAGCATAGTAGTTAATTCTTTTAATATATTGAAAAGAGTTTCACTATTCTTTTACTAAGCGGCAGGATGTAAGTCAAAAACATGGTTGAGCAAACTGAAATCCATAATTAAATCATAGTTTTGTCTAGTGGAATGGAAAACCGTATGGGTTTCATAACAAATGGATCAATTTAACCTTAACGAATCATGGAATGGTGAATCCCTCAATTCAATCATTGAAAGCATTGACATTCCCTTTCATCAAGCCTATTATCAATCCTTGTAATGGTGTATTTGGCATCTCCACTTTAGACCACTTTGTGAAAACAAGGGGGTGAAAGATTATGGAGACAAATTTGAATTTGGTGGAATGATATTCAGGGAAGGGAAATCATATTCAAACAAGGGAATTCAAGGATGGAATAGAGAGATGGGACATCGAAGGTGACTCTAAGTGGAACATTAAAGGTGACATGATGTTAGAAAATTATATATTACGGAGCAATGGAACACATAAAATATTTCAGAAATATAAACACAGAAAACGCACAAAACAAGAGAGACACAGATATACGTGGTTTACGCAGTTTGGGCTATGTCCACCCCGAACAGTCAGTCCTTCCTTTCTATTATCCAGCAAAAATGAAGAGACACAACCTACAACAAATCCGTTGTAATATCCTCTGTTTTCTCTCACAGTCTCACCTCTCTGTTTCTCGCTCACAGAATACACATCTATTTCATAGCCTCAAATACAATACCCTCATACAAAGAAAGGGGTTACCTTCTAGGGCAAAAAAAACCTAAACTAAACATAAGTTCTACCGTCAGATCATCCGCCTAATGAACGGCCCAGATTGACTAGAAATTACTATACTTTTACAAGGCAATTTTACATTTGTTTTTAGCTTCGGGGGCACTGCCCCCAAGCCCCCGCCAAGGGACCGCTGTCCGCCGGACCCCCCAGCCGGGGGGGGATCGGCCCCCCCGGACCCCCTCGGGGGGGACAAGTCCCCCCCGCACCCCCCCCCGCGTGGAGGGCTGTAAAAACTTCTTGGGGTATACATCCAACTGAAACAAAGACCTCTGAACAATCATGCTCCACACACAACAATCTCGCACTTGGAGAATGATTGTGGAAACTCCACCACTGCTTCATATGCTGGACAATGACTCCTCTTTGGACCTGGCTGTTTCTCATCTTCATCGTCATCCTTGAAGACCAACTGAAACTGAGCATATTCTCAGTTTCTCCCTGGTTACAACTTTTGTTAGCATATCTGCAGGATTCTGGCTAGTGTGTATCTTTTCCAGCTTCAACTCTCCATCTTCCAACACTGATCATATGAAATGGTACTTGAGCTGTATGTGTTTAGTCCTGGAATGAAATGCTGAGTTCTTTGCAAGATGAATGGCACTTTGGCTATCACTGTATAACGTGCCCATATCACGCTCCTTACCCAATTCACCCATAAACCTTTGTAACCAAATCAATTCTTTACTAGCCTCTGTAGCAGCAACATACTCTGCTTCTGTTGTTGAAAGTGCAACAACACTTTGGATTTTTGAAGTCCAACTAACAGCTGTTCCACCAACATTAAATACATATCCTGTAGTGCTCCTCCTGTTATCCATGTCACCTGCCATATCTACATCAACATATCCCTGTAGAGAAATGTTTGCACCACCAAAGCATAATGCTTGATTTGTGGTACCTTTCAAATATCTGAGAATCCATTTCGCTTCTATCCAATGTTCCTTTCCTGGATTGTTCATGTACCTGCTTACAACTCCCACTGCATGTGCAATATTAGGCCTTGTGCAGACCATTGCATACATTAAGCTTCCAACTGCTGATGCATATGGAACTTTAGACATATAATCCATGTCTTCTTGGGTCTTTGGGCACATTTCCTTACTAAGTTTGAAATGGCTAGCAAAAGGTGTACTAACTGGTTTTGCATTGTGCATATTAAATCTTTTCAACACCTTTTGTATGTACTCATTCTGAGACAATGTTAATTTGTGATTTTTCCTGTCTCTAGTGATTCTCATACCAAGGATTTGTTTTGCAGCTCCCAAATCCTTCATTGCAAATGAATTTGCCAATTTTCTTTTGAGTACATTTATTTCCTGCATGTTAGATCCTGCAACAAGCATGTCATCCACATACAATAACAATATAATATAGCTGCCATCATTTTGCTTTTTCAGATAAACACAATGATCAGAGTGACATCTAGTATAACCTTGTTCAGACATAAACTTGTCAAATTTTAGATACCACTGCCTTGGAGCCTTTTTTAAGCCATACAATCTCTTCTTCAACCTGCACATTAGTTTCTCCTTCCCTTTCACCTCATATCCTTGTGGCTGCTACATATATATCTCTTCCTCCAAATCCCCATGGAGAAAGGCTGTCTTTACATCTAACTGCTCAAGATGCAAATCTTCAGCTGCTACAAGACTTAAAATAGTTCTTATTGAAGTCATTTTAACAACAAGAGAAAATATTTCATCAAAATCAATACCTTTCTTCTGTGCAAACCCCTTCACCACAAGTCTAGCTTTGTACCTCTGTTTTCCTCCATCTTCTTCCTTCAGCCTGTAAACCCATTTATTCTTCAATGTAGTTTTTCCTGCAGGCAACCTGACTAAATCCCAAGTCTGGTTATGCATTAAGGAGTCCATCTCTTCTTCCATGGCTACCTCCCACTTCTTCCTGCTTTCAACCTGCATTGCTTCTTCATAACATTCGGGTTCACCAGAATCAGTCAACAATAAATAATATAATGAAGGAGAGTATCGTTCAGGTGGTCTACTTATCCTGGTAGATCTTCTAACACCACTTTCAGGTGTTTGGGGTGCCTGTTGCTATTGTGGTGGTTGCTGTTATTGATTATTATTATTTTCAGGCACCTTTACCTTTTCAGTGATTTCATCAAGAATTGCGTATTCCTTGTTTTCTTTTTCCTGTTTCTTTTCCTGCAACTGATTCTTATACAAGACCTTTTCATTGAATATTACATCTCTCCTCCTAATGATTTTGTGATTTTCGTAATCATATAAGCGATAACCAAAATCAATAACACCATATCCAATAAAAGTACATTTCTTTGACTTTGCCTCAAGCTTTTTTCTATTTTCTTTATCAATATGGACAAAGGCCTCACAACCAAAAGGCTTAAAAAAAGAGTAGTTTACCTTTTTACCTGTCCATGCTTCCTCCGGAACACCACCATCCAACGAACTTGAAGGCCCTCTGTTTATTAGATAAACAACAATATCTACAGCATCTGCCCAAAACTGTAAAGGCAATCCTACATGAAATCTCATGCACCTTGCACGCTCCATGATTTTTCTGTTCATCCTTTCTGACACACCATTTCCTTGTGGTGTTCTTGGAACTGTCTTCTCTCTGCGAATTCCATGCTCTGAACAGTACTATCAAACTCTTTGCTACAATATTCACCTCCATTGTCTGATCTAAGACACTTCAATTTCTTTCCTGTCTCAATCTCAACTAAAGCTTTCCATTTCTTGAAAGTATCAAATACATCAGATTTATTCTTAATACAATAAATCCAAGTTTTTCTAGTTGCATCATCAATAAAAGTAACATAATAATGAGAGCCACCGAGAGATGATACCTGAGCAGGTCCCCATACATCTGTATGCACAAGCTCTAATTTTTCATTCTTCTTTTCTTTCCCAACTCTGAGAAATCTGACTCTCTTCTGTTTGCCATAAATGAAATTTTCACAGAAGTCCAAATCAACATTCTTCAAACCCGGCAACGAATTCCTTGAGTGAAGAATCTTCATCCCCTTTTCACTCATGTGTCCGAGCCTATGGTGCCATAATGCTGCATCTGCTCCTTTGGAAGTTAAAGCATTAACAGAGTTAGAAATACCATTGCATAAATACAATGTACCAACCTTTTCGCCTTTTGCTATTACCAGGGCTCCTTTGGTGACCTTCCAAGCTTTATCTGTGAAAGTTGTCACAAAACCTTTACCGCCTAACTGCCCTATTGAAATCAGATTTTTCTTTAGATCTGGAACATGCCTTACCTCCTTTAATAGCCATTGGTTTCCATTCTGTTGTTTTACAAGAACCTTACCCATTCCAATGATTTTACAGGGTTTATCATCACCTAGACGAACTTTTCCAAAATCTCCTTGAACATAGTCATGAAAGTATTTCTTATCAGGCGTGGCATGGAATGAAGCCCCTGAATCTACAATCCAGGAAGCAGTAATATTTTCGAAAGAAAGAATCAAAGCATCTTGTAACACCTCACCTGTCACATTTGCTTCATGATTGTTTTCTTGTTGTGCATCTCCTTCTTTTCCCTTCCGAGATCTACAGTTTTTCTTTAGGTGTCATTTCTTTCCACATTTCCAGCACACTATCCCCGATCTGGACTTGGATCTGCCTTTCCTTGATTTACTGCGATATTCTGAGCTCTTTCCTCTTTCCATTTTTCTTCCTCTAGACTCTGCACTCAAAGCATTTCCCGATGTCTCACCGGAGCTTTTCCGTCGCATTTCCTCGCTAAGGATAGCACCGACAACATCATCAAACTTTAAAGTACTAGATCCAGAAACAGAGTTACTAATGGCCATTACCAAACCATTCCAACTTTCTGGTAATGAGCACAAGAATAACAGAGCTCTAACTTCATCATCAAAGTTTACCCCTACAGAACTTAACTGACTTGTAACTGTATTAAAATCATTTAAATGGTTTGCAACAGATCCACCTTCCGACATATTCATATTAAATAACCGTTTCATAAGAAAACCTTGTTTGAGGTCGAGGGTTTTTCATATAGTTTTGACAACGTCTACATCAAACCCTCTGTCGTGGTTTCCTTCAAAATGTTGAAGGCGACTGACGCAGCAAGGCACAATTGTATTGTTCCGAGTGCCTTTCTATCGAGAAGGTTCCATTCTTCGTCTTTCATACCCGTCGGCATCTTTGTTTTTCCGCCCAATGGTAGGTATAGATCTTTCTGATACAGATAATCTTCCATCTGCATCTTCCATAGCGAGAAGTTTTGGCCGTTAAATTTCTCGACCCTAAACTTACGATCTTCCGCCATTGCTCCCACTCGAACCAGGAACCCTTATTTCCTACGAGTTTATCAGCCAAATAGACCTTCGACTCTGATACCGGTTGTGAGAAAATTATATATTACGAAGCAATGGAACACATAAAATATTGCAGAAATATAAACACAGAAAACGCACAAAACAAGAGAGACACAGATATACGTGGTTCACCCAGTTTGGGCTACGTCCACCCCGAACAGCCAGTCCTTCCTTTCTATTATCCAGCAAAAATGAAGAGACACAACCTACAGCAAATCTGCTGTAATATCCTCTGTTTTCTGTCACTGTCTCACCTCTATGTTTCTCACTCACAGAATACACATCTATTTCACGGCCTCAAATACAATACCCTCATAAAAAGAGTGGGGTTGCCTTCTAGGGCAAAAGAAAACCTAAACTAAACATAAGTTCTACCGTCAGATCATCCGCCTAATGAATGGCCCAGATTGACTAGAAATTACTATACTTTTACAAGGCAATTTTACATTTGTTTTTAGCTTCGGGGGTGCTGTCCCCGAGCCCCCGTCAAGGGACCGCTGGCCGCCGGACCCCCCTGCCAGGGGGGATCGGCCCCCCCGGACCCCCGCGGGGGGGACAAGTCTCCCCCCCACCCCCCTGCGTGGAGGGGTGTACAAACTTCCTGGGGTATACATCCGGCTGAAACAAAGACCTCTGAACAATCATGCTCCACACAGAACACATGATAGGAAGTTTCTAATAAGAGGATCAACGAAGGTAAGGTCATTGCCCTCTTTATCGAATATTGGGTTGTCAACAAAAGGCCAAAGCATTGGCCTTTTAGACTACTTTTATTAATTCCATGATTAAAATACATCATTTCTAATATTAATAATTATACATATTTATTTTTCTGTTATCTTGAAAACTTTTTTTAGGTGTTAATGAAAATCCTTAAACTTTACATTACACAATGAAAACCATTACTAGGAGGCATGATGTATTTCAAAAATCATGGTTGAATAGGCCCTTCCACAAAAACATGGTTGAGCAAACTCAAATCCACCACTAAATCATAGTTATGTCCCCCTTTAACTAGTGGAATGGAAAACCATATGGGTTTCATAACACATGGATCAGTTTAACCTTAATGAATCATTGAATGGTGAACCCCTCAATTCAATCATTGAAAGCATTGGCATTCCCTTTCATCAAGCCTATTATCAGTCCTTGTAGTGGTGTATTTGGCATCTTTGCTTTAGACTACTTTGTGCAAACAAGAGGGAGAAAGATTATTGAGCCAAATTTGAATTTGGTGGAACGATATTCAGGGAAGGGAAATCATGTTCAAACAAGGGCATTCAAGGATGGAATAGAGGGATGGGACACTGAAAGTGACTCTAGGTGGAACATTAAAAGTGACAAGATAAGAAGTTTCCAATAAAAGGATCAATGAAGGTAAGTTCGTTGCCCTCTTTATTGAATATTAAGTTGTCAACAAAAAACCAAAACATTGACCTTTTAGACTACTTCTTTTATTAAGTCCATCATTAAATTACAACATTTTTAATATTAATAATTATACATATTTATTTTTTCTTTTATCCTAAAAACTTTTTAAATGTTAATAAAAATCCTTAAACTTTACATTACACAATGAAAACCATTACTTTTAAATGGTTAACTACAATGTGATTGAAAATAAATTATATATACATTTAAATTGATTCCATATTATTGTGAAGAAGTAATACTTTACTCATAAATTAAAAAAAAATAATAATAACAATAATAATATTATTTTGTTTCTAAATTTTGAAACATGAAATTGATATCAAACACGATATAACATTTTTATTTTTTATAAATTTATTACTAAAATTAAAACAAGATAATAAAAATATAATTTAAAATTCAAAAAACGCACATATTGTACTTCTCCTTTTAAAAACAAAAAATAAATAACATATTTTAATTATCTAATCCAGTGAAATTATACCAACAATACATTTTTCAATGATCCCATAGCCCCAGCAAAACCCACCCAAAAACATAAATAAAAGAAATTTATCTCGAAAACTACCCCACCAACTACTAAAAAGACCCCAGTTCGCTAAAGCTGCCCATTCCCCAAAAAAGCAGAATCTTGCCTTACCTGTTCTACATTCCAGACGGAAGGCCCTTTAGTCACAGCAGTAGACAATGAAATATGTAGAGATGTGTAACCACTGATTGACATTAGACCATGTAATTCCGTTTCAAGGGTTTTCAGTGCTGGGCGTGGCACGCAGAAGAGCATCGTTACTCCGCTCTTGGTCTTCGGGGGAGGCAGAAATGCAATTGGGCATACCAAAATTTTGAGCCAATTACCGGGGCAAGCAATGAGGGGCTCACCCCAACCAAAGTCCGTTTGGCTAAATCCCAACCACCTCCAGTCAGTAAGAAATGTATCTTCAACACACATATGCACATGATCTGTGAACTCTGGGCATGACCGTTTCATTTCAAGGAACGCTATGCTCGATCTCAGGTACTCCTCATTTAAACTTAACTTCGCCTTCTTTATCATCATTACAACATGCGAAAGGGAGCCATTCACAACCTCTTCTGCTCTACTGCTGCGCGCACATGCCACGTACATACCATTGCCATAGTATCCCTCTGCCAGAGGGGGGCTGAGGCGTCCCCTCATGTCGACTACGAGGAGAAGCCTGACTTCGTGATGAAGAGGGATTCCCAGAACCCTTGTTCTCACTCGCCACGCGAACGCTGCTAAAACATCAAAGGTTGTACAGTGCTCCTTCAGCTCCTCTACGATGGCGTGTCTTATCCTTCGCAAAGCATCTGAGTTGACAAAAAATGAGGCGAGGACCAGGTCCTCGGTTTTCACAGTCGACAGCGGAGTGTTAGGACTAACGAGGTATCCACTTTCAAGGACCTCATGATGCTGAAAACGGACAAGATAGGGCTGGTGGGGTTTGAGATCTTCCCGCTGCCAGACTGGTTCGACTGAAAGCTTCGCCTCTCCTCTCGCAATCTCTGCAAGTCCCATCAGAAACTGGGCTGCCCCTCGTCCGTCACACAGACTATGGTTGAAACTCACACCCACCACAAAGCCCCCGCAATGGAAGCGCGTGACCTATTTTTTCAAGATAAAAGCACGCGGTGTGATCAGCCATTTCATTAAAATCTTCCCAGTAATTGTAAAGAGAAATCCAAGAGTATATGAAATGAGGTGTACCTGAAAAATGAGAGGGGGGACTTCCTCGACTTCTGCGGTGAGCGGAAACTGAAAGAGCAGCTGATCGAACGACGATTTCAGCTCCTCGAATTCTCCCAGAATTGGTAGTGTGCTGTCCGTGGCGGCTTCAACAAAGAGAGCACCCTCTCCCGTGCAGTCTACTTCGAGTTTACGACCGTCTTTTGTTTTCCTTACCCGGCCTGCGAGCGGGTAATAGTAAGACAGAAGTTGTGACAGTGCATCCTGAATAACCCTAGCTGGATTTGTGGCGATGTAATTATTCCGGGAACCATTAGTGTAGACAAAAAATACATCAAATCTCCTCCTCATAAGGAAATGGTCGTCCAGATTCGAAAGATAGAAGATGGATTTGGGAGAAGGTCGAGAAGGTGGTACGAGGAAAGACTCTATTACCTTTACAGGCAGCCGAACTTGGGAGCAATAAATATCAGGGTTCTCCATTGACAGATACCAGCTGCACAATGGATACAGCTGCAAGTTCACCTATTAAATACTATGTATCAAGTTAATTATTGGTTCATTGCTTTCTCATTTTGTCCATTCAATATCATTTTATTATCTTGTTAATTAAAAATCACTTTATTTTTATCCATTAAATATCATTTTATTAACTTGTTGGTTAGATCTCGTTCATTCAATATCATTTTATCATTTTATTATCTTGTTCATTAAATATCACTTTATTCTCATCGATTAAATATCATTTTATTATCTTATATTCAATATCAATTTATTATCTTGTTCATTAAATATCACTTTATTCTTGTCCATTAAATATCATTTTATTATTTTGTCAGTTGGATAAGCAAACAAATGTTAAACATCATACACTAAGCCAATGGAATAGTCTACCCGGTGGAGGAATTGCCCGGATTATCTACCCGCCGGGAAAAAAATCTGTTCAGGAAGACGGTAAACGGCAGGGGCAATGATCAGCCCGAAAATTTGTTTCGAGCCGTCTGGGGATGACCGCCGACGTGGCTAATTAACTATTATGTACCGTTTCTGCAGTCCGTCGTTGTTACTCCCCACACGAGTCGTGAACCCGTGTCCTCGTTCAGTGATTTGAATTTGGAATTTGAATTGGTTTCCCGGGCCAGTTTCATTTTCAGCTGCAGCTATTATCCTGTGATTGAATCCATTTTGAGTTGTCATATCCTTACAGCGATTGTTCACAGTTCTCCGATGGATACGCAGAGATCCTTTTGAGTAATGGGTAATGGGATTTGCTTGCAGGTGGAGGAAACATCATGGTATCGAGTGTTAATTATGCTGGAGTTGCAGAAAATTTAATAGAAAGCATGTAATTGTTTGGAGCTTCTCTGCCATCGCATACTTCAGATGTCTCTAGTTGTCGCTAAAGAAGTCGAAATTGCATTTAAATAAAAAAAATATCACGATAATGGTATACGCAACCCATGTGCGTTTTGAAAAAGCTTCGTGTTTATTTATTCAGGAGTCAATAGATTGAAGGATGATTTATCAGAGGATATGCGTAATTTCAAAGAGTGCATTGCCCCTGTGCTTAAAACAATAGCCAAGGCTCTGTCAGTCAAGTTGCCAAGGGCATTTCTTCATGGAAAAGATAATACATGGGTGTTCGCGAGGCGCAGTTCTGGCCTGGCCCCCGCAGTTTGTTTGAAAGAGTCAGGAGTCAGAACAAGGTGTAAAACCTCTCGTTGTTTATTGCTTGAATTAGAAAATAAAGATGCTTTAGTTAGAAAGTTGTTTGCCATAAAAGATCATGGAGAGGTGAAAGAGTTAGTGGACGCACTGAAGAAATGAGTGGTACATTTCGCTGAAGGGATTGCTGCACGGTAAAGTCAAGAAATTGTATAATGCTCTTATTAGAATTCTCTATATAAAGTGTTTTTTGTTCTTCAAAAAATTGCAGAGACAGAATCCTCTGTTGGTTTTATAATTATAGTTGAGCTGCTCTTGGAATTGCTTCGGCACCCAGGAGTCCATAAGTAAAAAATTAGTAATATGATCGCCACCTTATCGACTGTTTTAATGATTTGTCATCAGATGGGAATTAGAACTTTCCAGAATCACAACTTCACGTACGGAAGGGTAAATCCAAAAGTTAAGTCAAACGTTACTGGGAAGGGTAAATTCAAGGGCAAAATTGAACAGACATGCGCCGAACGGAAGGATATATTTAAATAAGGATATGCATAACTGAATGATAAATTTAAACTAAGAGATGTTTGAGGGAAGGATAAATCCAAAAAGCAAAAGCCAAATGACTCAACAGATAAATTAAAAGTGGGTTTTTGTGTTTTTTTTCAATTTTAATTTATGATTTTTTAACTGTCTGTGCTTATATTATTTCCTAAGTGTTGTGTGGAGTGTTATCAGTTAAAAAAAAAATTGTTGGTTGGTTTTAATGCATGAAGTATTTTTAGTCCCTGTATATATTATAAAAAATTTGTATGGGTGTAAATTTGTATTTTATTTTATATAAATTTAGTTATTTAAAATATTTTTCAAAAAAACATTATTTTTATTTTAAAATTTAATATAATTTTAACTTTATATTATATTTTTTTTAAAATAAAATTAAGAATTTACTTTGAAAACATATGATTAATTAATTTAACTTTTCTTATTTAGATAAAATAATGTTTATTTTATTTTAAGGAGTTGGTTTTTTTTATGTACATATGTAACACTCCAGGTTCTAGGAAAGATTCATTATGGTTATTAAACGCAGTTTTATGATTTACTATATTTATTTTACATTGTGACAGTAACAAAGAAATAGTTACACCCCTACTCTGGAAAGGGAAATATACAGGGGAAAAGAAGAAGAAAAGAGGGCTATCCTAGAGCTGGGAGAGAGACCACTGGGAAGTTTCCCATTTACACTCAAGTGAGTGAAGGATTTGAGGTTGGACAATGGAATCCTGAGGCCCAAGGCACTGTAACTCGATATAATCCAGGTGTGAAACAGAGAAAGTGCTCAAGGGAGAGCGGGAGAGCCTCGACGTAATGGCCAGGCCGGAGGAGAGACTTTCTAGACGAAGCTGGGTATTTAAGACAGATAAGTATCCTAGGCTTTAACTAAAGGATGGTATTAATTTATGAGAAGTTATTTGTCTACAGGAATAGAATTATGCAGTAATATCCAACAATAAATATGCATTAGGAATCAGTGATGTCAAACAATAGGCGATCATGAAATCTTCCTTGCTCAACATTTCTTTTCGTAGAATGTTATATATGCAGTAAAGTATAAATAACAAACACACAATGGATCCCTTTTAACTAAACTCTTGACAAAGCAAAACATATATATATATATATATATATATATATATATTCTGTCATACATAAAATATTGACCAAAATCCAAAACCATGCAGGAACCTTTCCGTTTCCTTTTTGGCTTAACTACCCTCTGCAAGCTAGAGTCAAGGGAAAGAGGCTGTTTGGCATAAATAAATCAAATCTTTAAATCCCAACAGAAAGTATAATAAAACCCTAAGGCGAATTCTTGTTTCGACCAAGGGCAAGCACCACTTCGTGGAACTACTGTAATAGTAAAAAAATCGCACAATTGCAAGTAAAGAGTAAAACTACTTCCAAAAGGGAATAACCCCTTAGTAGAGGTATGACAGCAAATAAAAAATAATTAAAAGGATTTCAAATCAAATATATACATCATAACTACATTACGAGATCATAAACAATTCTTCTAGCAACAATATATCAGGGACAAACCCTTTATAAATATATGCAACTGTGCAAAGAATCTATAAATTTCATAGAAATAAACCAATTTATATAATTTAACAAGCTTCAGAATTTAAGTAGCAGAGTTTTCTTCTCAAAACCCAAATTGAGGCTAAGAGGTTTCTTCTCTGTCTCTTAAAAGATTTAAGTACTTCAAAAAAGATTAATTACATTTAAAACTAGCAATTTAGCCATTGATTTATGAGAGCAGCGGCTAGAAAAACTTTAAATACAGTTCATTACAAAATTCCTGAGTGCGGCATCACTAAAACAGTCTTTCACATATTCATGCGCACTGTAAGTTTAGGCATTTCACCAGAACAAACGAGTAACATAAACCGCAATGGGTCAATCATAAGAATCTGGGATGATGGGTTTCCAACCTGTATCAGTGTGTAAAGTTATGAGTGCACACAATCGTCGAAAACCCAAAATATTAACCACAAAAGCACCTTGACTGTATAGCAACATACCTGTAAAACCCAATTGCAAACATTATTAAATGAATGGGAAAAACCTATATCATATCTAAAACACAACCATTAATTCATGGAAAGAGTCAACCCTTACCTGAGTTCAACAGGCTGCAACTGGGGGTCATCCAACTGCATTGCATAAATCCCTTCTGTGGTTAGAAAAATGTGTGGAAAAAGAATAGAAAGAACTGTAAGAGTTTTTCACAGATAGAGACTTACCTATTTCATGCCAATGACGGAAATCGCCATTCCTCGCAGCATCTGAAGGGTTGGATACCAAACCTGGCCAACAAGAGGATGTATTAACCCTATGCACCAGAATAACTCCCAAGTAAATACAGAGTATGACTTGGAATAAAGAACTGATATAGCAGAGAGTAAAGGTTCGGGATTACCTCCCCGCGGAGGACGAACAGATGGAGCCATGGAGCATATAAATAAAACATCAATTCCTAAAGATCTAAAATTAGAAAAAGAGATGAAGCGAGGAAAGAAATTTAGTAATGTAAATTGGTGAAAAAATTCAATGGATAAGTGGAAGAAAGTTATGATTACACAAGGCAATTTGTAGAATGTAAATAAAACTTGATAGCAAGGTTTGATCGAATAAGCTAACATTTGATAGATGGGACAAGTTCAGAACAAGAAAAATTACATTCCAATGGCTCTAGGAACATGTTATGATTATTGAACATGAATGATTGTAAGGGATCTCACATGCATGGAGTGGAAGAAAAATCGGTGTGAAGGATCTTGTCACTCAAACATACTCGAAATTCACTCCATAATTGGCTACTCTAGGCGTGTACCTTAATATGAAATCATTTAATTGAAGGTTAAATATAAACTCTTTCCTAGCTATTGCATGTAACCCTTGACTTGAAAATTAGTTTGTATACATTCTCAAGAATCACTAATCAATCCATGATAGTTTCCATGAAATAAGAGTTAAATTCTAATGCTTTAAACAAGGCTAAAATGAAGGGATATTCGACTCTTTCAAAACATTATTTGAAATCATTTCTCTAAACAAAGTGTTATTTTTTACTACTCCAATTTATTTTGTATAGTATATGAGAAACTCTTCCAAAATTTAATTACCTCTTCATTTAAAAATGGAAAATAATACATGCTTCCTACAAGATTAAGAAGATTACATTGACACTTGGTGTGTGATCTATCTAATGATAAAGAATACATGTCGAAATAAAAAATGGCCTCCATTATAAAATAACTTTATAAAGGAAAAAAGATCATAATAATCAAAACATAAGGACTAAAATGTCAATTCAATCATTAAAAAGATATGGCTCAAGGAATCTGTAATAGCGCAAATTGCTTATCATGAGGTGTGCAATGTAAATACTTTTATAAATTAAAATTGTGAGAGAGGGACACGAATTACATTGCCTCAGGTAGGAGATTGCTTGAGGGAATTGTTGATTTAGATATCACTCCTTGGTTAGCTCAGGAGGTGACTCGCTTGGTATTTTCATGATTTTCTTGCTGCATGAAAACCTGAACTCATTATGTAAGCCATTAAATGTTGGTGGGTGCATTTTGATGTACTGGTTCTTAGAATTAAATTGGGTTGCAAGACAAGTATGCATGCCCATGCTGCCTTAAAAAACCTTACCAGGAAGGGAGGATAGACGTTGTGAAGATTTGACTACACTCGCAACAAGGGCAATGAGAGGAAATTCTTGCGCATGAGAGAAAAGAGAAGGTGGAGGAAAGGAGAGGAGATTCTCTCATTCAATTCTCCTATTCAACTCTCATGGAGAAAGGGAGAAGAGCAGAGGAAAAGAGAAGGGATCCTCATCTCATTCATTCACTTAGGCCTTCACACACTCGACCAACATTCAACATATAACAAGAGAGAAGAGGGATAGAAAGAAGGACTTAGAGCTATGTTTCTGAGCTTTGAGGAGACTAATAAACTAGCTAAAGGACCTATCAAGACTTTTTGGGCATAAACATGAAAAAAAGTAGTGATTTTCCTTCAGTACAAATGTAGGGTGCCCTGGTTGTGATCCAGCTCAACTATGTATTCGTTGAAGGTTTCTCTTGAATGCACTCCACCTCAAGCCTTATAATCTAGCTCGGGTGTGATTGCTGCAAGTAATCTTGGTTGCAATTGTCTATGGTTGGGTGGAGAGTCCTTGTCCCAAACTCAGTTGCCAAAAACATTCCAAGATAAGTGTTCTTATGTATTTGCAATGTTAATAAACACGTGTTTGCATTTCTAGATTAATATGATGCTTGTAAACATAATGAACATGTGGTTTCATTTTTGGGTTGAAATGGTGTATGTAAACACAAATGATATAAATTGTGATCTTGTAATCCACATGAATGGTTAATATACTATGAAATGCTAAGAACATTGAAAGGCCCATAAGGCCCTAAACCAAAATATGGCATGATCAACACAAGAACGTTGTTTGTTGCAGCCAATTGATTACAATGAAGACAACCTATTAGATAGGGCATGTGTGTATATATTGGTTGAAAACCATATTATAGTTTATGTGGCATTGGGTTAATGTTGAGGACTATCTCCCTTTTAACCTATAATAACCTGTGACTCTACATTAGAGGCTTCCCAGCCTTGTGCTTTCAATAGTCCTGGAGGTCTTCAACAAGCGCCTTAGTGTTGCTGGCTAGATCACTGCAAGTCTAATGGTGTGCCTGGGCACATGGATCTTTGAGGAGTTATGATCTCCTTGTGGCCCTCTTGACGCCTTGTGAATCCTGTGGACTCAAGATGTTTGATGCTAGCTTAAGCTTAGGAGGGGTAACATTTGTAAGGGATAGAAAACCATAGAGGTTGTGGAAAAATGTTGCCATAGATTCTATTAGTTGCAGAACCCCTGCAACCAAACCATGACTAAATCTATGTTTAATGGTGAAGTTTGCAGAGAGAAACACCACGGTGAAGTTAGGCAGGGACCTTAATCTTATAGTTCAATATGATAAACTGATATGATCAGTCCAAGGGAAGACATAGCCATGGAATCCATGGATTAGCTCCTGAGATTATGCCTTATTATAGTTGGCGAAAAGGAGGGTGGCGTGGCCTGGAGGCTGCATTTAAAAGTCTTTTGATCGACAGTGCACTGAGAGGGTGGGGAAATGTAAGCTGAACCATTATGGAATACATGTGATCCCGACGATCATTTTATTAGTCGGGATGGACCCACCTGGTCAGTGAACCCTTCGAGTTAACCCTCGAGCAATCTCAAGAGTGCAGGAGAAAGGAGGTAGGGTGACCAGTAGTGGGATGTCATGGCACCATTATGATGTGTAACAATTGGAAGCAAGGAAGGTGCAAAGACATGACCAACCGACTCATGTGGCCCGTAGACCGTATCATAGAGATTTGGATTTTGGCATGGAAAAGGGATAGCAAGGCTGATTGGGCACTAGGCTAGCTAGGCTCATAGATTAGATATGGGGAATGTTCCCATTGGTCGAGATGGAGCCCATATGATAGCTCATCCCTGAGGGAAAAATCTCGTGAGCTAAAGAGGGAAGCTCGTTTCAAAGGAACGAGATGACGTGGTGTTGGGATGACCTCTCATAGGGTGTCATGACTCTATAACGACACGTGAAAATTAGAGGTAGGGGCCATATGAAGGCATGGCTCCCCGATCCACGTAAACCTGAGGGGTTCCTCTCGAGAAGTTCAAAAGGTGCATATTATGGAAGTGTCGGGGTGTTGGGGTTGGAATGACGTGTCCCAATGGTCCCAACCCTCGAGGGACAAGAAGAGAGGCCAAGTTGATCTATTGGGAGGGGAAGGATCATGATGAAATTTCCTATAGGCTCCATCATGGAGGTATAAAGGTAAGTAGTGGATGAAAGCTTCAAGAAAAGGCGAAGTGGGATGACATGGTGGTCAGAGAAAGCATGCCCATCTTGATGTCATGCGCCTATCAGCGAAAACCATAAGAAAATTGGAAAACCTGATAATTCCTTCTTTGAAACCTCTTGTTGTCATTTCAAAAAGGGTGAGGGAGGGTGTTAGAATGAATGTGATTTGTTGATCTGATGATCGATGATATTCCTCTTACCGCCCATTCTAAGGGGTGAACCCCCCATAACTTATGTGCACATTATCCTATTGGAATTATGCAAGATGATATTGAAGTGTGAATGTGTGGGGATATGCCCAGAAATTCCACGTCTTTTATGAGACATTGATGAGGACCACCATAGCAAGTGACAGGGCAGAATTTTATTGGCATTGAGGCATAGAGGCAGGGCCCTACATATGAGCAGTCAATCATATGATAAGACAAGGTATATATATATATATATATATATATATATATATATATATATATATATATATATATATATATATAAACATTGGGGTTGTCGAGACCTTGGTGAGATTCTGTAAGCATTATATATATATGGTAGGGCCAATGAAAAGTTAATAAAATGAAGCTATGGAGTTCTGAGTCTTGGCGCTCAAGTGAAAAGAGAGAAGCCATAACCCTCAATTAAGCCAATTCAGATCCTCGGCATGGGAAATGGAATGGAGGAAAAGATAAAAACATTTTAATCCCATTCCTCAATAGTATAAGGGTAATTAGATTATCAAGTAGTATCCATCCCACTAGGGCAGGTGGGGAGGGTTGTTAAAGGTGGCATCATAGCATCTAGGTTCAACACTTGGACTGAATGGGCTCTATCATGGCTAAGTAATGGTAGGTCCCTCAATAAAGGGGTTTCATAATAATTTTTATAAAACTAATAAAACAAATGTTTAGGTGTTAAAAGTTGGTTTTAAATCATTTATGGCATGCATAATTGAAGGGTCACCTTGTGATCCAAGTATGTAGCATGGTACTAATGCATGGATCCCTAGATCTAGGGTGGAGCTCAACCCTATGGGTAATATATGAATGTGAGTTGAGGGTATTCTACTCGCAAGTGTTAGTTGGAGTGTATACTAACTACAATGATGTTTAAAATGTTATTTAATAATTTTTTAGGCAATGCATGTATTTGCTAGCTAGCATTTTGAAGGTTTGGACAACCAATGGTTGTGACATTGGATATGGTATTTTTTTTGGATTTTTGAATAACTTCCTATGGGGTAGAGAGTACTCATGGCATACCATCACCATTGGTTGGTTGATGTGATCTAATATTCTTGGGACCATTATGTCCATGAGGAAAGGATATGGGGAGGAACCCCTATGTGATGTGTATAGCCCTTATTTGTTCACTGAAGGATAAGCATATGTATTATATGTTGGTTGGGATGTGGAAAATTTAATGGTAAGTATGTTGTAGCCTCAGCTAACATTCTTGTCCCTCTAGGGTGGGGACCACCGGGACATGCCATCCCAACCCCAACACCCTGACACTTCCATACTATGCACCTTTTGAACTTATGGGGAGGAACACCTTGAGTTTATGTGGATTGGGGGGCCATGCCTCCATATGGACCCTACCTCTAATTGGAACATGTCGTTATAGATTCACGACACCCTGTGCCAAGTCATCCTAGCACCACGTCATCTCGTTCCTTTGAAACGAGCTTCCCTCTTTAGCTCATGGGATTTTTCCTTAGGGATGAGTTGTCATATGGGCTCCATCTCGACCAATGGGAACACTCCCTGCCTCTAATTTGTAAGCCTAGCTAGCCCAATGCCCAGTTAGCCTTTCTATCCCTTTTCCATGCCAAAAACAAACTCTCTAGGATATGGTCCCTGAGCCACGTGGGTCGGTTGGTCACATCTTGACACCTTCATTGTTTCCAATTGTTACACATCATAATAGTGCCATGACATCCTACTACTGGTCACCCCACCCCCTTTCTCATGCACTCTTGAGATTGCTCTGGGGTTGACTCGATGGGTTGGCTGACTAGGTGGGTCCACCCTAGCTAGTAACAAGACCGTCATGCTCACGTGTCTGCCATAGTGGCCCAACTTACATTTCCCCACCCGCTCAGTGCACTGTAGATCAAAAGACTTCTGGATGCAGCCTTTGGGCCACATCACCCTCCTTTTTACCAACAATAATAAGGCATCATATCAGGAGCCAATCAATGGATTCCATGGCTAGGTCTTCCCTGAGACCAATCACATCAGTGTATGGACTATAAGATTAAGGTCCCTGACTAACTTCACTATGGCGCTTCTCTCTGCGAACTTCACCATTCAACATAGATTTAGTTATGGTTTGGTCGCACAGGTTCTACAACCAACAGAATATATGGCAACATTTTTTCACAACCTCTATGGTTTTATAGCCCTTACTAGTGCTACCCTTGCTAAGCTTAATCTAGCATCAAACATCCCAAGTCCACGAGATTCAAAAGACATGAAGAGGGCCACGAGGAGATCAGAACTCCTGAAAGATCCATGTGCCCAGGCGTACCATTAGACTTGCAGTGATCTAGCCAGCAACACTGAGGTGCTTTTCGAAGACCTCCATGACTGTTGAAAGCACAAGGTTGGGAAGCCTCTAATGTAGAGTCACAAGTTATTATAGGTTAAAAGGGAGACAATCCTCAACATTAACCAAATGCCACATAAACTATAATATGGTTTGCAACCAATATACACACACAGGGCCTATCTAATAGGTTGTCTTCATTGTGCATGTATTCTTTATCACTAGATAGATCATACACCAAGTGTCAATGTAATATTCTTAATCTTGTAGGAAGCTTGTATTATTTTCCATTTTGAAATGTAAAGGTAATTAAATTTTGGAAGGGTTTCTTTTATACTAATAATGCAAAATACATTGGAGTAGTAAAAAAACACTTTGTTTAGAGAAATGATTTCAAAGAATGTTTTGAAAGAGTCGAATATCTCTTCATTTTAGCCTTGTTTAAAGCATTAGAATTTAACTCTTATTTCATGGAAAGTATCATGGATTGATTAGTGATTCTTGAGAATGTATAAAAACTAATTTTCACGTCAAGGGTTACATAGTTTATATTAATTTCAAGTTGAATGTTTGAGTGACAAGATCCTTCACACCGATTTTTCTTCCACTTCATGCATGTGAGATCCCTTACAATCATTCATGTTCAATAATCATAACATGTTCCTAGATCCATTGGAATGTGATTTTCTTGTTCTCCACTTGTCCCATCTATCAAATGTGAGTGTATTCGATCAAACGTTGGTATCAAGTTTTATTTATCTTCTACAAATTACCTAGTGTAATCATAACTTTCTTCCACTTATCCATTGAATTTTTCCCCAATTTACATTACTAAATTTCTTCTGATCACTTCATCTCTTTCTCCAATTTTAGATCTTTATGAATTGATGTTTGCTATGTGAGTTTGAAAATTAGTTTTCTAAATTTCACGTTTGTATTATCGAGAAATATATTTACTTTCCTTTGGAAATCCAATTTTTTAGTTTTTTTTTTTATCTTAACATCACTCCAAATGACTAAACTCTTGACATCATGCCAATGAATGAAACCACGGAAAATTTTAGGGGCGAAATTTGGTAGATGGATTATTTTTTGGACTTTTTTCAAAAAAAATATTCACCAATTTGGTTAAAAATTAGCTTATTTTTTACATATATATTATTAAATCGATGATATTGGCCATTTTTTTTACCAATTTTAATAGTAAATTATATGTTTTTTTATTGAATATTCGCCTACATTCTATATGCATGAATTTTCAAACTAGAATAGTTGTCTACAATACTATATATAGCAAAAATATTAAATCCTTAAAAATTATCAATTAAACAATTTTATAATCTAACTTCTATGTCTATATATGTAAGTCCTTTGAATTCAAATTCATAGGCTTTTAATAAGCCCCATATAAAACAAATTTCTACACATCCTAGTCAAAGCCACATGACCCTTTCTTATTCAAGGTTTCACAAGACATAATCTTACTAATAACATTTCCTAAAAATAATATAAAAAAGTGCATATTTCAAAGTTGAAATAAACTCAAATAAATAAAACCATAATTTTATAATTAATATTGATTGGATATTTTCAATAAATAGTCCCCTCATATCCCAAAATAATGGTCTCATGTTCCCTCCATTTAGAAAGATAATTTCAAGGATGTAGTTGGAAAGACTTATTAGTGAATGGAGCGAAAATATATATGTTTGGTGGCTTCCTTTCATTTCAATCATTCCAAATAAAAATAAGGAATACACCTTTTTTTTAATCTTGAAGTGAATAGTGAAGCGAAAATTGTATATGTATCTAATAAATTATTAAGATTGGATGCAAACACAAATTGTAAGTAGTAGTCAAGTTTCTCCAATACTAAATTATGGATCATCTATATTTCCATACTATTTAAATAATTTTATGTCTTTTATGAAATATTTACTAGCATCAAAATAATGGTTATTATATTCTATTAACTTTTGAAAAACTAGGTATGGAAAAAAAAGGGTATCATCAACATAGGCAATCAACAAACTGTAATATATCTATCATATTTAGGACATGTTACATTTGGGTTAGAAAACATAAATGACCTTTATCATGAATTTTGAAGCATCATTATGCTATTGACATGGAGTGATCTTTTAGTATACACTTAATGAATTTCTCAATAGTCTAAGTAAATAGAAATATATCCTTTTAAACACATCTTGACTTTTTTCTTAATTTGAGGTACATATTATACCATCTTGAAATCAACCTCCCTCCAATGTTAAATATTATAATGGTTATGCATACTCAACCAATCTCAATGGCCAAGGAATAAAATATGTATTGGTAAAAACTAATTTATGATTATTCTATGTTGATTTGAGAATAGTAGTTCTAACTTAAGTGCATGGCATGTAAACTAACACCAATTCATGAAAATATGAAAAATGATCTTTCTTGTATCTGTGATCCAGATTTAAACAGGAACGCAACAAATTACAGAGATAACCATATACACAAAGATGCAGCGGAAATAATACTTCATTTCATTAATGGAAAATACTGACATATGCTTACAAACAGAAATGGCAATAAACTAGCTAGGGCGATGGTAGCTTATCTCTGAGAAGAGATGTGATGGCTACATGCCTCTGAACTGTTCTGAACTGTATTACAATGAGGCTCGAAGGCCTATTTATTGTTGAGAAACAATGGAAAACCCTTCACATACCGAAACCTAACCCTAGAAGATGAAACGCCAAATTGTGGGCCCCGTTTGGGTAAATTCGTACATCAATTTCCCGAGGTCGTAACTTTGGCATACGATCTCCGTTTGACGCGTACGATAGCTCGTTAGAAAGATCTATTCGAGTACTACCACTTTGGGAGGCAACACAGGGCTCAGTCGCCCCAGAATTCCAAAAAAACGTCGTTTAGGGCCTCAAAACGGCTCCGGAAGTTCAGGACCCGAAAAACTGCTAAAAATAGTAAACTGTGCTACAATTAAGGAAACTGAAAATGCTGAGAAAGACAATGGTGGGGGTCCAGGTGGACCTGGCAGGTGGCCACCAATATCCACCTGGATCAATCTGGGACTCAGAAAGGTCTCCCACACTTTGTCATAGTCATGTTGACCCAATAAAAGATATATATGCTTCATGACTCTTAAATAATGATTGGGTGGCATAAACACAAATATAGAAGTTTTAAATAAGAGACTACATGAAAAACTCCATGACATTATAAAAGGGCATTCTTCCGCAAAGTGTTTAGAACACCATTTTTTTTTTTAAATAAGTAAATATTTGTCATTTTTAAATAAGATTCATGCTAGCTACATGATTTTATGATAAATATCTATAAAGAATATACATATAAATTATCGATATAAAAAAAGGAACAAAGAAATATATAATTAATGATAGTTGAGTTAAAAAGTATAAACGAATTTGATTTTTGTAAAATAGAATATTTCTATTACCATTCTTAAAGCATGTTATATTCAAAAAGTAGTATTTCAAAATTATTAAAAGAAAAAAAACAAAAATAATAATACATTATCAAATAAACCATAAATAATATTGCAATTTAATACAATTTTACCTAATATTATAATATGAAAATTAAACAAATTTAATATACAAACAAAATAAAAATTAATTAATAAAAAAATATGTACATAAAAAACCAATTCCATAAAATAAAATAAAAATTACCCTATCTAAATAAATAAAAAAGTTAAATCAATTAATAATGTGTTTTCAAAATAAATTCTTAGAAAATATAATATAAAAATAAAATTATATTAAATTTTAAAATCAATACAAGAAATTTTGAAAAACGTTTTAAATAATTAAATTTATACCCAATAAAATACAAATTTACAAGTATATATTTATATTTTATAATATGTGGTTGTTGGTGATACAGGGCAAAAAATACTTAATACACTAAAACCAACCAATTTTTTCTTTTTTAATAACTGATCAGCAAAACACTTGGAAATAATATAAATAAAGAGTTAAAAAAGGCATAAATCAAAATTGAAGAAAAACACAAAAGCCTTATTTTAGTTTATCTGTCCACTCATTTGCCTTGGCTTTTGTTTTTTGGCTTGGCTTTTGCTTTTTGGATTTATCTTTCCCTCAAGCATCTCTTGGTTTAAATTTATCATTTCATTATGTATATCTTTATTTAAATTTATCCTTCGATTCAACATATCTCTGTTCAACTTTGCCTTTAAATTTACCCTTTGGAGTAAAATTGAGATTATGATTATGGAAAGTTCGAATTAGTTAGAGAGGGGAATTTCATCCCATCTAATAACGACGTATTATTAAAACAGTGGACAAGGTAGCAATCATATAAGTAATTTTTTACATCTGAATCCCTGGGTGCCGAAGCAATTCCAAGAGCCAACAACGGCTCAACTATAATTATAAAACTGACAGAGGATATTATCTCTGCAATTTTTTGAAAAACACAAAAAACTTTATATAGAAAATTCTAATAAGAGAATTATACAATTTCTTGATTTTATTATCCACTGCGACAATCCCTTCATCAAAATGTGCCACGCATTTCTTCAATGCGTCCAGTAACTCTTTCACCTCTCGATGATCCTTTATGGCCTTCTGCTCCTTCTCAGTCACTAGAATACCATACAACTTTCTAACTAAAGCATCTGCATTTGCATTTTCTAATTCAAGCAATAGACAAAAAGAGGTTTTATACCTGTTGTTATGATTCCTGACCCTTTCAAATGAACTGTAGAGGCGAGAACAACGCCCTGCGAACACCCGAGTATGATCTTGTCCATGAAGAGATGTTGTTGGAAACTCGACTGACAGAGCCTCGACAATGCACTCGGCAATGCACTCGTTGAAGTTACACATATCCTTTGATAAATCATCTTTCAATCTATTGACTCCTAAATAAATAAATACGAAGCTATGTCAAAACGCACCACAATTATCATGATTCCCTTTTTTTTCCTTTAAACGGAGTTTCCACTTCTTTAGCGTCAATGAGAGACATCTGATGTATGGGATGGTAGGGAAGCTCCAAACAATTACATGCTTTCTATTAAATTTTATGCAACTCCATCATAATCAACACTCGATGATGTGATGTTTTCTCCACCTGCAAGCAAAGCTCATTACCCATTACTCAAAAGGATCTTTGCGTATCCATCGGATAACTATGAAAAATCGATGCAAGGAGATGGCAACCCTGTTGGAAATTTTCTGGTAAATTCCAAAACAAAATCACTGAACAGAGAATGATGCTCTGTTTTTGCCACAGGATCTTTAATACAGGGAAGCAAATAAAATTTCTGAGCAAACAGAGTTTTCCACATACATAAAAACTTTGTATTCATTAATAAAATGCTTGATACAAACTTCTTCCTCTTAATAGAGGGATTCACCAAGAACTTCAAAAAAAATTATTGTGTCTCTTTTAGAAATTTTACACTATTGTGTGTAAAAATTTCTTTTACATTTACTGCTGTAAATAAAAAAAACTCTTACATATCCATTCTTCAATCAACAAAAATACATATGCGTTGCTGCATATATTTCCCTCACGCTGCTGGATTTACTTTGAATTTCCCTTTTTTAACAAAACTACATTCGCCCTCTGCTCTGTCTCTGTTTCGCACTGCTGTGCCTTTTTTCTTTTCTTGCATTACAATACGTGTCTCAAAAAAAACATATTACATTACATATGCAACAATAAAAAAAACTTACATGCGTTTACTATGCCATACTCCCGTACATAGTAAAATATAATAAACTTAAAAGACTTTACCTAAGTTTACGACCACATTATATTTTTTATTAAATGCTTTAGTGACAGGAACCGGCGGTCAACCAAAAAAACTTCACGTCAATCGCACGGAGGTAAGCCTGATAACCAAGAACCATGTACCCTGCTGCCATGACCATTGATCTGATCGGGCGGTTGACTGCAATCCCCCGGAGCCCCCAATTGCACGAACTTTACTGGCCGGGGAATGAGCGGTTTTGAAACTGCACTGTGGACACGCATCGGCATATCGCACTGATCAGAGCCCCTTCAGAAAATACCACAATCGGTAGAAGGCGGTACGGGGAAATCCATGGTGGTTTTGCTGCTGCACGATGGCGGATTCGGCAAACTCAGCAGTTTAAATTAATATTTCAACACTCCCCTTTAATTTCAATTGTTGGGTTATGAGTCATACCCAAACATTTCCTCAAAAAACTCACAACTTTTCTGCCTATTCGTATCAGCTTTCCTTTCATCGCTTTCATTGTTGTGCTCAGGCACTCCAATCATGTAATATCCTCTTTCTCTCAGCCTCAAGCAAGATTTCCAATCTTTGCATCTCCAAGCTATCCTGCAACCTTTTCTTCTCTGCTCTTATGGCATATTTAATTCCATATCTCTCCCCTATAAGAAGATCTTCATCAAAAAAATATAGTTCAATGATAATGATCAAGAATTACAGGCTCCCCCTAACTATATGCATCGTCTCCTTTTGGCAGAGTCTTCTCAAAATAAACTTAGATTGGTTGGAGAGCTCAAGGGACTTTCGGACTGTATTTCCTTCCTTCTTCATACTTGTGTAATTTTCTTCTTTTGCATGGCTCTAGCTTGTGTAAGAGCCCATGTTAAGTTACAATCACGTGCCATATGACTAATGTTATGACACTTGAAGCATTCTACATTGTTCATGAATAAGATTTCATGATTTCTTCCTGTAAAATTGTTTCTTGGAGGTTGTCGAAGACTATAACATCTATGTCTATGAGATGCCTTACAGTCTTTTGCCATATGACCAAAGTTTGAACAAGAATAACAATAACCAAAAAATGAACTTTGGTACCTGGGAGATGGAGGTTTCCTTGATGTACTTCTGAAGCCTTTCTACCTTGATATCCTTTGATGATAACCATTTCCTCTTGCCTCTTTGACATCATCTACATTTCCTTTTGGCGCTGGTTTTCTACTTGGAGCAATATTTCTTGTTGGAATAGGATTTCTTCTATTGTAGCCTTGATTTTTCTCCTTGCCTTTGCTGGAACTAGGAGCATCACAATTTCTTTCTGGCTTCTTCACATCTCTTTTGCTTAAAGCATTTTCATTCTTGTTTGAGGGTTCACCTGCATACCATAGTCCTGATTTATCAGATGGACATCTGTGATAGCTGAGCATGTCATCCAAGGCTTGAGAGCTCTTCATGATTTTGTTCATCCCTTCAACCTTTTTTCTGAGGAGGACAATATCTTCTTCCAATCTTTCACACTCATTATTCTTCTTTGCAAGTTGTTCCTCATTTTCTTCATTGCTACGAGTAGCTTCAGCTGCTACTATTTTAAGGGAGATGATATCTAACTTCATTTTGAAGATTTCTTCATTCTTTGCTTCACTGCTCTCCAATTTCTTCTCAGCTTCTTGTGCCTGTTTCCTGGCTTCTTGTAATTGAGACTTAAGGGAGGAGACTTCTACCTTGTACTGACCAATCTCTTCTTCAAGTTTGTTCATGCTCTTGTGCCTTTGTTCAAGTTGACTTGACAAGGTATTTTCCTGCATCTTTGCTTTATTCAATTCCTTCTTAAGCTTGGCAAGCTCTTCATCCCTTATTTGTACTTGAAGCTTGATGATGTCAACTTTTTCCTTGTTTGATCTTCGTTACCAACTGGAGCTATCTTCTTAAGTGCCTCATTTTCCTTTTTCAAATTGTTAATCTCTTCCATGGCAGTCATAAGTTGAGCAAGGATTTCTTCTACAAAGTCTTTTTCATTCTTTTCATCTTCTAGGTCTTCTTCAGCCTTGATGTCATCATTCTCATTTTCAGCTTCTATGATGGGTTTAGGATCTCCTTTTTGATTGATGGTCATGGTCAGTACTCCTTTTGAATGAAGGTCATGAATTTTGTCCCATATATCCTTTGCTGATGAATATTTTCCTAGATTCTTCTTTACAGAATCAGGTAGCCCATTCAAGATTGTCTTTGTTGCTTTTGCATTGTACTCCTTGGATTCTCTATCCATTCTGCTATCATCAATCACTGATTCCCAAATTTCAATCCCTTGAGACTGTAAGAAAGTCCTCATTTTTACTTCCCATATATCAAAGTTCCCATTGAACCTTGGAGCCTCAAATAGAATGCTTTCAAATTGATTGTCTTCTATTTTAGTAGTAGAGGGAGACACATCCTTAGGAGGATTGGAGACTTTCTTTCTTGACCTTGCCATTTGTGTTCTAAAATACCTGACTGTGTATTTACAAGTAACTGACTGTCTTCAATAGCAACACAAAAAAATAGCTTGAGAAGTACCTTGGATTTTTTTTGATTGAGTCTTCACTCTGCTGGAGAAGCTGCTGCAACAAAAATCCTTCCTTCAGTTTCTTTGACACCTTCAAAGAGCCTTAACAAGCTATGATACCAAGTTGGAAATTTTCTGGTAAATTCCAAAACAAAATCACTGAACAGAGAATGATGCTCTGTTTTTGCCACAGGATTTTTAACACAGGGAAGCAAATAAATTTTTTGAGCAGACAGAGTTTTCCACATACATAAAAACTTTATATTCATTAATAAAATGCCTGATACAAACTTCTTCCTCTTAACAGAGGGATTCACCAAGAACTTAAAAAAAAATTACTCTGCCTCTTTTAGAAATTTTACACTACTGTGTGTAAAAATTTCTTTTACATTTACTGCTGTAAATAAAAAAACTCTTACATATCCATTCTTCAATCAACAAAAATACATATGCGCTACTGCATATATTTCCCTCACGCTAATGGATTTACTTTGCATTTCCCTTTTTTAACAAAACTACATTCGCCCTCTGCTCTGTCTCTGTTTCGCACTGCTGTGCCTTTTTTCTTTTCTTGCATTACAATACGCGTCTCAAAAAAAACATATTACATTACATATGAAACAATAAAAAAAACTTACATGCGTTTACTATGCCATACTCCCGTACATAATAAAATATAATAAACTTAAAAGACTTTACCTAAGTTTACGACCACATTAAATTTTTTATTAAATGCTTTAGTGACAGGAACCGGCGGTCAACCAAAAAAGCTTCACGCCAATCGCACGGAGGTCAGCCTGATAACCAAGAACCATGTACCCTGCTGCCATGACCGTTGATCTGATTGGTCGGTTGACTGCAATCCCCCGAAGCCCCTAATCGCGCGAACTTTACTGGCCGGGGAATGAGCGGTTTTGAAACCGTACTATGGACATGCGTCGGCATATCGCACTGATTGGAGCCCCTTCGAAAAATACCACAATCGGCAGAAGGCGGTGAGGGGAAATCCATGGTGGTTTTGCTGTTGCACGATGGCGGATTCGGCAAACTCAGCAGTTTAAATTAATATTTCAACAAACCCAAATTGGATCCAATCACCGGATAATGGTTGGGGATGAAAATGAAGCTGGCGCGGGAAACCAATTCAAATTCCAAATTCAAATCACTGAATGATGCGAAATTCAAATCATTGAATGGCGTGGGTTAACGATTTGTGTTGGGAGTAACTACGGACTGCAGAAAAGGTACATAATTAATTAGCCACGTCGGTGGTCATCCCCAGGTTGCCCAAAACACATTCTCCAACGAACCATTGCCGTTACCGTTCTCCGACACCAGGAACAGATTCTTTCCCGATGGGTAGATAATCTGAGCAATTCCTCCACTCGGATACACTTAGTGTTTTTCATTTTATCTATTAAATATCACTTTATTCTCATCCAATGAACAAGATGAAAAAACACTGAGCCAATCATTGTCTTAGTACATGGTGTTTCATGTTTGGGGCAAATATTTAGTACATGGCCTTTTCATCTTGTCCGTTGGATGAGAATAAAGTAATATTTAATGGACAAGATGAAAATTAAGCACCATGTATTAAGCCAATGATTGGCTCAGTGCATTTTCATCTTGTTCGTTGGATGAGAATAAAGTGATATTTAATGGACAAGCACCATGTACTAAGCCATTGATTGGCTCAGTGCCTTTTCATCTTGTCCGTTGGATGAGAATAAAGTGATATTTAATGAACAAGATGAAAAAACACTGACCCAATCATTGACTTAGTGCATCATACTTAATATTTGTCTTCCACGTGACCACCTTCTTCCCTTTTTCTAGCGCGTAGTCTACTGAGGTGGAGGAGTTGCCTGGAAAGTTATGGAAATTCCGGTCATATTTAGAGAAAATCCGACAAGGATTTTTGTAAATCAAAGTTATATTGTTAAACTTCAAAATTTTAGGTGGCCTAGACGTTTTTGATGGTGCTGAATACATTTCCACCATCAAAAACATGATTCAAACACTGCCTCTACAAGATTTTTTGAAATCTTTTTGCCCGGATTTCGGCCACTTTTGGCCGTCCAGGCAATTCCTCCGCTTCGTTAGACGAGTCCTTTTTCTAGTGGATCTTCCTCTATAAGTGGTTTTAGCTAGGCAAATGGATTTTACATTGAATTTCACCAATTATTTATCACAAAGGAGATGGGTAATTTTTATATGACTTTTAGACATTAATTTTGGGTCAGGAAATTGAAATATATGTATTTCATTTGAATTAAATAAATTTAAATTTAAATTAATTAAGGATTTAATTTTTATTAAATTTTAAGTTAATTTTTTTATAATTTTTCTATATAAAAAAAAACCATCATGGTTTCAGTTTTTTTTTTTTTTGAGAGATGGTTCCAGCTTTGATATCCTCTACATATTATTTCATACTATTACCTTTTTTGAGAAACAAAAATTAGTTTAGTTTACATTATTTATCATGGATTTTATAGGGTATTAAATTAATTGCAATATTATTTATAAGTAAATGTTGAAAGTTTTAAAAATATATAATGTAACATAGTAATAGATTGTTGGACATATATACTGTTCACACATTTTAGTCTAACATTTTATATTGAGATTGAATTGTTTATGATCTTGACAAGACTAAATAGATTTTGTAATAAATGGTTGGATATATGTACTTTTCACACATTTTATGTGTAACATTCTATATTGAGGTTGAATTGTTTATGATCTTCACAAAGACTAAATGGATTTTGGAGGCTTTTTAACATACCGAGTGGGATGGTGATAAGAGGGCCTTTTCACATAATGAGAGGTTAGAAAGGAGTGGTTAGCTCTAAGTGACTGTATATGGAGAAATGAGAATCAAAGTTCAGTTATTTTTTAGTGGTTATGTGTATTTTTTGGGAGATGACTTAAAAAATAGTGATTTCCTTTGTGTTTAATATGAAAATGCTTCACATATATTTTGAACATAATAATATTAATTAAGAGATTTGGAGATTTTTAAAAGTAAATATCATAAATATTAATATATTTATGTATTTTTTGATTTAAAAAATCAATATAAATTAAATATCTTATTTTATATTGATATTTTGTTTAAGACTAGGAGGGACTGTTTTGAATTGTTTTTTAGTTTTGGTTAAAGAAACTAGTACAATTATTGTCGTTGTGTTTTTTATTATAAAAAGTAATAGAAAGATATATAGTGTTTTTTTCATGTTATAATAAAGTATTAAACATGAGAGGAGTTTTTTTTTCATCAATATTAATTTACTTGAATTCAATCAAGGATGGACATAATGTTTTGGTTTCATATTAGATAGGCATAAGTTAACTATGGTCTTTCACAATGCATCAGTGACAATGCAAACTTGGAAAAACAACAATATGTTAACTTGCAAGATTATTTAACATACTTGGACAATGAATTTGGATATGGTATAAAAAATAAAATTGAATTAGCTTTCCAAATATATAATCTGTATTTCTTAAATATGCATTTAAATAAGTGAAATTTGAGTTTCCCTATGTACATTACTTTTCATAGATGGAATTTCCTTGATTTTTTTATAGAATTGTAGAGAACACATAATTATAGTATGACACTATTTTTTACAAAATAGCGTCATGCTATAATGGAGGTTTTAATGTATTTGTATCATAAACCACTAGGTTTGTCACTCTGAACCTAAATCCAAGGAAACCAAATTAGTGAACATGTAGGCTAAGGTTATCACTCTTACTAAAAAAATTGAAATAGAAAGAATGTGCATAGGCTCTACAATGCACGACTGTATTTGATCACATGTGACGTAGGTCAAATAACCATAGGTCTACAACTTAATCATAAACACACACCATAATACCAAAAATGAATTGAGATTCACCCAATAACAAATACACATAAACTCTCCAAATAATTAATTAAAGAAAATATTTACAAGAGAAATCATGGCCCGATGATTGGCCTCTCGTTCCTCACACCCATTCACATACTTTATCTCTTACATGCCTCATGGGCTCACCTCAGTTTATACAAATGGATTAGAACCCAAGGTAGGTTCTAGATCCCTCAACAAACTCCCAAAATATCTCCCATAATCCCTAAAATCTCTCATCTAATTCCTTATCCCTAGATAAGAACTAACTAATCCATAATCCTCTCAAACCTTCCACAATACTCTCGAATCTTCTCTTATTTACAATAATCTGCATTCTTCTTAAAAATTATAGGAAAAATACAATAAATAATTAAATCCTAGCTTTCTAAAATAACTCCTCTAGTAAACGATTGACCCAGGTTAGATGCACCTGCATCAACATGTGCACATTTAAAGCATAAGTTTATGCTCTAGGAACTTGCATGCACTTTATCACTAAGCATTCATAAGGTGCGTTTGACAAAAATTTGCCAAAGAAATCTTGCAGGTATCTAGGGCCATCAACAACATGTTGACTCACCATAAAGAATCTTTCAAAAGTATTTTTGGTCTCTTGATTGGTATAGTCAACATGGGTATGGATCTTGGGACCATGGACATGGAAAAGGGATGGAAAATTAACATGCAGCCAAAAAGGAAAATTTTATCCATTTAGGGCCAAGAACAATGCCTTAAACAACCATACATGACCTCATGAGAGTACCATTGGCCTATTATTTTTTATGTTGTGCCACTAGGTGGTTTTCAATAAAAATATATATTCTCATCTCTTCTCCATTTACCCCTCTCACGCACTCTTCATTCCCACATCTTTGAATTTCACCTATATCCCAATTTTGTCTCACATATTTCTTAATGTCACCTACCTCCATCCACACTATTTATCTTCTTACCTCCTCCTCCTTTTCCTCTTATGCATCATTCCCACATTCCCACCACTCCTTATCTCACCTATCTTCACCTCTTATTACCCCTCCCCACGTTATTTCACCTTCCCTCTTGACTTACCTCCTTTCCCAACCCCTTTTGTTCTAACCATCCATGTTTATCTCATTCTCAATGTGTCTCCATGCCAACACCCCTATAGTGTCCAACATCGTAATCCATCTCTCAAGTGACAACCTACCTCTACACTTCCTTGTCCCAAAATAAAAAATCAACCCCCAAAGTGCCAAAACTTAAAATCCCCATAAGAATGCCCTCTCTCCCAAGCTTCCCACACTTATGCCCTCCCTTGTCGCCCCTCCTCCCCCGCTCCCCTAAGTCATTGCCACAAACCCAACAATTGATGTTACCACCCTCCATTACTCCCATATAGCCACTCCCACATATCCTCTTATCCAAAATTTAATTTGAGGAAGACAATCATGTTAGGGCATAAATATGATAAAACAATAAAAGACTAATAATAATAAAATAATAATGTCTTTTTAATGTCAATCAAACCCATGGATTCATAAGAAATATTAAAAAAATCATGTTAAATTACAAATTTATTAATTATAAGCTAAGATTAAGGGTTAATTAATCACTAATGAAGCTTAAGTATTGATCAAGCTTAAGGTTAACCATAAGCTTGATCATTAATCAAGGTTAAGGTTAATCATAGTTTATTCATTAATCAAGATTCACCGTTAGTTAATCATCTAGCACAATAAGATATAGAATATTAGTATATCCATATAATGTGTGGGTATGTAGCTAACATATTCATTCCTCTTAATTATATTAATAATTCTTATAAGAATCAAACAGGTTAATCACTAAGGAAGTAGGTTAATAACCTAATGTAACATAATATAATTAAAGAGAGGATACTAAACAAAGCCAAATAAAAACTAAATTGATATATAAGACTTCAAATTTAAGGTAAAAAAAAATAATCCATTTATTTAAAAAAACAATTATATATGTAACTTCTTAAAAAAACTACACTCATTTAATTATATATATATATATATATATTAAATAAGGCAAATAATATATGTATGTCAATATATAATTTAAAAATAAAATAAATAATTTAATTTTAAATAGGAAGGGGAATCTTTTCTCTGGTTAAAGTTGTTTGAAATTTATTTATATTTTAAAGAAGAACTTAAATAAGTGATTTTATTAATTTTTTAATTAAACTATGAAATTATATTTTTATTTTATTTTATTATTTAAAAAATATTTTATTATTTAAATTGTATTTTTAAATGTAAAAAAAAAATTGACATTTATAAATATTTAAACATATATATTATACTTAATTGATTATTTAAATTTATAATTCCAAAAAATGTAATTAAAATTATTAAATATTATATTAAAAATTATAATTTCTCCTCTCAAATTAAATTTTTAACAAAATTTATCAAAAATTTAACAAATGGCATTAAATTTTTTGTGCCAGAAAAATCGATTCTTTAACGTATCTTAGGGTTTTTAAAAATTTCATTTAATTATCAGTAATTAATAAATAATCAATAAAATTTAATATTTATAAAATATTTTTAATATTAATTAATATAAAAGATAAAAACTTATATAAAAATAGTTATATTTTTTTTACTTAATTTAAAATAATTATAAAAATAAAATCAAATATTTACCAAATATTTTAACAATGAAATAAACTCTGATTTTTAAGTATATGATATTAAGAAACCGTAATATTGTAATAAAAAATCACCAAAATTTGTGCCTCGGAGAGCACTTGAAGGTGAGAAGTTTCTATGATTAAAAAGTCACATATACATATTTGTCCAGATCTCAATTTTTCCCGAAGGCAATGGGGATCAGTGCAATTATCAAAGTTGAAAGGTCACCTAACAGGGAAATCCAATACCGATCTCAATTTTGTAAACACGTGGTGGAAACTGTAGGCCTGTAAACCATTTGTACAGCAAAGCCCACTCGGATAAAGCAAAAGGGTTTTAAGCTTACTAAACCCACCATTAAAATCCCAGGTATATCGGATAACGTAACGTTGAGATTAAATCCCAGTGCCCATAGTCAATGCAAAAGAATCTCATTCACCCTGCTTCAAACCAACACCGTCCTCGTAAACTGTCCGTCAGCGCGGTACATCACATTCACATTATTACATGATTTACCTAATAATAAAGTACACATTTTACCATATATTTCTTTTAGTATTGGGATATATATATTAATATTTAGAAAGATTGAATGTTGTATTTTGAGTAATTACATATTTTATTATATATTTTTTAGTATTGCTTTGGATTATAGGATATATATTAATATTGACAAAGCTTGAATGTCGTATTTTGACTCTGACTCTGTAATTTAAGTAGGAAAGAAAAATGTATATAAGAAGAGGAAACTAAATTCATATAGGAAGACACATAATTTTATGTAGTAAAACTCTCACAATGTATTAAGGAAACATCCAATGGGAAAGAGATTGGAATGCTTTGTTATTCGAGGTCAACAACAACTCTCTATAATACAATAAGTCTCACGGGTAACAACATTTTGATACAAAAGAACCATTACTAAGGTAAATTACATTTACAAAGTTTTTTAATTGTTGTCATTATTAACAATTTCCACCTTGACAACAATTTTCCTATTCCCTTGCCCATGTTCATTCATCATCTTTTCTGCAAGCCAAGAGAAGCCAAACATCACTGCAACTTCTCTACCAAAACAAGTTTCCTGAACATGTCTACACAATTCTCTCGTGTGCGGACCTTTTTGAGAGCTACTTCGTCGTCATCAATTACCTACCTTACGAAATGGTATTTTACATTAATATGTTCAATCTTGTTGTGATAAGTCAGATTATTAGCCAAATGAATATCACTTTGACTATCATAGAATACATTCACTTTCTCCTGCATCCTTCTAAGCTCACCTAGTAGACCCTTCAACCAGATTTCCTCTTTACAGGCATGTGAAGCAACGATATATTCTTCCTCAGTATTGGACAAAAAAATTGTTTCCCGAAGCTTTGACATCCAACTAATCACGACACCTGTAAGAGTAAATACATATCTTGTAGTAGATCTCCTTCTGTCCAAGTCACCAACATATTCTGAATTGGGATATCCACAGACTGAATCACCACAGCCATTAAAGATGATACAAGGGACACTTGTGCCTCTCAAATATCGAAGCACCCATTTCACTACTCGCCAATGTTCTTTTCCTGGATTTTCCATGAACTTCTTGACAACTCCAACTACATGTGAAATGCTAAGTCATGTAGACACCATTGCATACATTAAGTTTCCTACTACATTTATATATGGTACATGAGACATATGCTCATTTTCTTCATCAATTGTAGGACTTAAACTCGAATAAAGCTTAATATGGGAAGCTAAAGGAACATTAACAAGTATCACATTGTTCATACCGAACTTTGCAAGTAATTTTTCCACATATTTTTGATGTGATAACTAGAGCTTTCCATTTATCCTATCTTTGTGTATCTCCATGCCCAAGATTTGTTTTGCAGCTCCAAGATCCTTCATATCAAACGTCCTAGCAAGTTAAGCCTTTAACTTGTTGATCTCTTTCGTGCTTTTGCTTGCAATAAGCATATCATTAACATACAAAACCAAGATAATGAATATACCATTGAAAATTTTAAAATACACACAATGATCATATTCACTTCTAGTGAAGTTTTGACTCACCATGAATGAGTCAAAATTCTTGTACCATTTCCTAGGAGACTATCCCAGGCCATACAATGATTTCCTAAGCTTGTAAACTAGTCTCTTGTTGTGACCTTATATAAAACCTTCTGGTTGTTCCATATAGATCTCCTCATCCAAATATCCATGAAGAAAGGTTATTTTAACATCTAGTTGTTCTAACTCAAGGTCAAGTAATGCAATTACTGCTGACACTGTATGAATAGAAACAATTTTTACAAGTAACAAAAAAATATCATGAAAGTTAATACCTTCTATCTTTCAATATTTCCATCAACATTTTTCTTCAATTTGAAGACCCATTTACATGCGAAAGCACTTCTCCATTTAGGAACTTCTACAAGATCCTAGGTTTTGTTCTTGGCCAAGTAATCCATTTCCTTGTCCATAGTCTTCTTCAATTTTTCATTATTTTCATCATCCATTTATCCCTTATAATAAGAAGGTTTCCCATCCTTAGTAATCAGGGAAACATAAGAAGCATAATTTACATACCTCTTGGGTGCTCTTGTTTCCCTTGTAGAACTCCTAAGAATGACTCGTCATTGAAAATTTACACTTTCCTTTATACCTTCTTCACTTTTTTTTTCAAAAGTTTCTTCTCCTTCTGACTTTCTGAAAAAGGTTGAGTCTCCAACTTAATTTGTTGATAAGACAATACCTGTTCCTTTTCAACTTTTTCAACATCAATTTTTAGAAGAAAAAAATCATCAACCATTACATCTCTAAAAACAACAATCTTTAGCGTAGAAGGATCCCACAACCTGTATCCTTTCACAACATCGTCATACCCAACGCAACCATAACATTTATCTTTTGGGTCTAACTTAGAGCAATGCTTCTTTAGAATAAGAGCATAAGCATTACAACCAAAAATTCTTAAATATAAATAATCACAAGACTAACCCGACCAAACTTCTTCAGGAATTTTACAATTGATAGCAACTAAAGGTGATCTGTTTACAAAATAACAAGTAGTGGATACTGCTTCGACCCACATCTCCTTCTGAAGATTAGCATTGATAGTCATGCTTCTGGCTCTTCGCATAAGAGTAATGTTCATACATTTAACAATGCCATTTAGTTCAGGAATATAGATAGTAGTTTCGTGTCTAACAATCCCTTCATCATTGCAATAATGTTCAAATTCTAAGGAAGTAAATTCACCTCCATTGTTAGTTCATAAATATTTAATTGTATTTCTTATATTCTTTTCCACCATAACTTTAAACTATTTAAAAGTATTAAATACAATATCCTTTCTTTTAACATATAATCCTAAACTTTTTTGGATCATCAATAAATGTTACAAAATAGGATGCACCTCCATAAGACATTGTAGGAGATGGTTCCTAGAGATCGTAATGAATATGATCCAAAACTACTTTACTATTATGACTTCTAGCTTTAAATTTGTGTCTACATTGTTTTCCATATACATAATGTTTACAAAAATCCAGACTCAACGATTTCAAATTAGGAAGTAGTTTGCGATTCATCAATACCAGAAGGCATTTCTCTCTCATGTGACCCAGTCGCTAATGCCATAGGCGAGATTCTTCTCGCTCCTCCTCAGATACATTTGTTGCCTCATTGACTTGAGCATTTCCATTAAGTCTGTAAAGTTTTTTTTATCTTCTCTACCTTCATAACAACTAGAGCACCATTTTAAACTCCTAGCACTCCACCTTTACTTGTGAATTTGTAACCCTATGAATCCAACACTCCCAAAGAAATCGAATTTGTTTTCAACTTAGTTACATGTCTAACGTCAACAAAAGTTATAATTGTACTGCCATACATTTTAATTCTGGCATTTCCCACCCCAACAAATTGAAAAGATACATTATTACACCCATAAACACAAAAATTCCATTCACACCTTGATATGAAGTGAACCAGTTTTTGTGCAGACTCATGTGATGAGAAGTGCCAGAATCTAAAAACCAATCTTTAAAATTCCAACAAACATTACACATAGACAAAAATTATCTACCATACCTGATTCAACAAAAAAAACCTCATCTATCATCCCTGACTTGACTTGTTTTGCTTCCTTCTTTGGGTTTTCACCAAAATCTTGTATTTTCTAACAGTCCTTCTTAATATGCCATGTTTTTTTGCAAAACTAGCATTTAGCTTTACACTTCTTGCCTCTTGACTTTGATCTAGAAGAAATTCTTGATTTTTCTCCTCTCTCCCTAGAATGGCCTCTGGCTACCATAGCTTCTAACATGGACATTTCATTGCTAGAATTTCTCTGCACTCCTTCAAATAACAAAGCTCCCATAAAATAATCTAATTCTAGAGATTTAGTTGTGTTGAAACTGATAGAAGTCACCAAATGGTACCAAGGCTCAGGAAAGGAGCATAAAAAAGTAATGTTTTTATATTCTTCTTCAAATTTAATCTCCATATCAGTTAATTGGAATATAAGTGTATTAGGTGATCTGCAAATTTAGTGTCTTCCTTCATCTAAAGGCTATACAACTACCTTTTCACGTAAATTATGTTGGTTGTGGATTTGGTCATGTCTAAAGTTTCCAATTTACCTCATAGATATGCTGTTGAGGTTTCTTCAACAATGTTGAAGAGAACATCATTAGCTAGACACAACCTTATGGTATTGAGAGATAAGGCATCCAAGTCCTCCCATTCCAAATCTGTCATGCCAACTTGTCTCTTTCTTACCACATCTACTACTTTGTGCAACTTTTGTTGCACAAGCAAATGGGCCTTACTTTTAGTTTCCATAATGAAAAATTATTTTTGTCGGTGAATTTCTCCACCTCAAACTTGACATGTGTCTTTTTCGCCATTTTCCTTCTACATGAGCTCCTTTCAATATTTTTTTTTTAATTCACTCGGTTCTTTCAAATTTCTTGATTTGAATTCTTTAACTAGGCTTTTCTAAAAAATGATTTATTTCATAATTTTACAGTTGCACAATTTTTATTCTTTATTTTGTTTTATTTTTAACTATTGAATATGTCGTTAATTTCTTCTCCCGACATAAACTTCCTAGGGTTTTTTGTGCTTAAGAAAAACACTACTTCAAAAATATACACAAATTTGTTTTCTTCCAGTAGAAACTCTTTAGAGATACCATATTAAAATTGAAATTCTACTAGGTTTTTTTAAAGAAAATTACCCAACTAGGGTTTTGTTGTCACTGCTACAACACCGTCCAAAAATTTCGCTACAATTGAATTTTGGAGCCTACTATCATTTTCGTATCTAATGTGTTTCCTTAATCATCAAATTTCGTTACATGCTATTCTGTGTGTTTCAAGTGCTCTTGAGTGGTCTCAAGTGTCGTCGCATTGATTAGAACATCTCTAGGTGAATTTCATGGTCATAACATCTTTGTTGTTATAAAACAACACTTTGGGTCATAGTCACACACACTTCACTCATGGTACTCAGGGAAAGTGTAGAAAGTAGAGTTTTGACATATATTTATCATTTTTCAAGCTTGTCTCTGTTTTCTCGATGATTCGGTATGAGTCTAATCCAGGTGGATGTTGGTGGCCACCCACCTATCCCATTTGGACCCCCACAACTGTCTCTTTCAGCTTTTTCAGTTTCCTAAATTGTAGCACAGTTTACTATTTTTAGCAGTTTTTCGGGTCCTGAACTTCCGGAGCCGTTTTGAGGCCCTAAATGACGTTTTTTTGGGAATCTGGGGCAACATGGGTCCATGGACTCCCAAAGTGGTAGTACTCGGATAGATCTTTCTAGCAGGCTATCGTACGCGTCAAACGGAGATCGTATGCCAAAGTTACGACCCCGGGAAATTGATGTACCAATTTACCGAAACGGGGCCCACAATTTGGCGTTTCATCTTCTAGGGTTAGATTTCGGAATGTTAAGGGTTTTACATTGTTTCTCAATAATAAATAGGCCTTTGAGCCTCATTGTAACAGAGTTTGGAGAACAGTTCAGAGGCATGTAGCCGCCACATCTCTTCTCAGAGATAAGCTACCATCGCCCTAGCTGGTTTTTTCTCATTTCTGTTTGTAAGCGCATTTCAGTATTTTACAGAAATCTCAGTATTTATGGTTATCTCATCTTTGTATTTATGGTTATCTCTGTAATCTATTGCGTTCCTGTCTAAATCCGGATCAGTGGTATCAGAGAGGTCTGCTTTTTCTCTGTTTTTCTTTGCATGTCCCCAACGAGGTCGGGATATAAGGAGTTAGGGCTTGAACTGGTCAAACCTTTGCAAGACCAGCCTCGCAAATCCCGACGGCCTCCCATGGCGGATGAGAAGAAAGACGAGGGGGCAGGAGATCTTATCAAAATCTTGCTCGAAGAAGCGCTCGAGTGGCAAAGGAACGCGATGATGGATAGCTTTGCGTAGATCCTTCAGCGGCTACCCAGAGGCAACGCATCGGCTTCCAACAGCGACTCTGGAAACGCCACACCATTTAAGGTACAAGTTAATTTTGAAATCCCCATCTTCGAGGGTCAAATAGACGCAGATGCCGTAGATAAATGGTTAAATCTGCTAGATGGGTATTTTTCTGTTCATGAATTTTGAAATCGAGAAAAGATTGTTTTCGCCCTTCTCAAAGCAGCCCCCACGTCAAGGACTAGTGGGAAACCTACTGCGAGCAGAAGGATGAAAGTACAGGCTCACTATTTTCAGCCGCACCAACTTGGAATGACTTCCGAGATGCCATCAAGGAGAAATACTACCCTATCGGAAGCTATGAGGACAAATACATCAAATGGACCACACTGCGGCAGGGAGGTGACCAAGATGTGCCGGAGTTCACAAACATTTTTCATACCCTTCGCACACAGTTGGGTATCAAAGATTCTGAGCTGCATCTGGTACTCAAATACCGCGGCTGCCGACACAAATACATCCAAGAAGAGATGGGGTTCTTGAACATCTCCTCACTCGACACAGCATACCGATACGCTGTCAAAATCGAGCAAAAGTTCAAACAGAAGAAGCGAGACTTTGGATCTGCAAATCTGAAGCCCAAAGGACAAAGCCAAGGCGGGGTGACCCAAGACAACCCATCGAAGCCGCAAGAAAAGAACAACACCATGAAGTCGAATAAGGACACAGGGAAGTGGTGTGAGTTCCACAAGAGTCCCACTCATAACACAAGTGAGCGTCAGACCAAGCAGTCACTGGTGGATGAGTTGAAGGCTTCCGAATCAGATGCATGTTCCGACCCTGAGAAAGAACCCGACAAGGGGAATTGCAAAGGGAAGCAGATCATTGATGCTGATCCCAGTGCCAATGTTGCCACTGCCAAGATCCAGAAAGACGAGCCCGAAAATCCAGAGGAAGGGGAGCGTCTTTTCCACTCACAGATGTGGGTGAAGTGTTCGCCGCTACAATTCATTGTCGACAGTGGCAACCAAAAGAACCTTGTTTCAGCAGAGGTCGTGAAGCGGTTGGGCCTACCGAGTAAACCACACCCACAGCCGTACAGTATCGGGTGGCTTCATGAAGGACGAGATCTCAAAGTTCGCCAGCAGTGCCGCCTTCCGTACAGCATCAAGCCCTTCACAGACGAGGTATTGTGTGATGTTACACCTCTGGATGTTTGTGATGTATTATTAGGCCAACCATACTTGTGGAGGCGACATGCTGTGTATGAGTCCAGGCCTCGTGCTGTCATTATTTCTTTGAATAATTCATTATACAGGATACCAGAGGTAGCCCCACCTACCGCCACATCTTTGATCACTACCAAGAAAGGCAGCAAGCTCATATCACAGACCAGGAAATTCATATGTCTGGTCCACTCCCAAAGTAAGGGGAAGATTGTTGCTACATCCATGACCCCTACAAAGGGTTCCTCTACGCAGCAGCAACAGCAAAGGAATACGGTCATGAAAAAACACAGGAACAACTTCTCACGCACAGGGGTACCACACAAGCTTCAAGTGGGCGACAAAGTCTGGTTGCATATGCAGAGAGAACACCTTACCAGATGCCATCAGAAACTCAGACCACTCCAACATGGTCCTTACATCAGTACCAAGGCTACGGGAAACAATGCTTTGAAGCACAACATTCCTCCATTCCTTCGCTTGCACCGAGTGTTCAATGTGGACCATTGTCGACCATGCTTCCCACCATTTCTGGACACATCAGAGATCGCAGAACAACTCACTAGAGAACCAGCTCAGCAGAAGCTTCCTCATCTCAGGGAGGAACTCAACGCAATGGGGACCATTGCTTCCTAAGGGGGGAGGAATGATCCAGGTGGATGTTGGTGGCCACCCACCTATCCCATTTGGACCCCCACAACTGTCTCTTTCAGCGTTTTCAGTTTCCTAAATTGTAGCATAGTTTACTATTTTTAGCAGTTTTTCGGGTCCTGAACTTCCAGAGCCGTTTTGAGGCCCTAAACGACGTTTTTTTTGGAATCTGGGGAAACATGGGTCCATGGACCGATGTTGCCTCCCAAAGTGGTAGTACTCGGATAGATCTTTCTAACGGGCTATCGTACGCGTCAAACAGAGATCGTATGCCAAAGTTACGACCCCGAGAAATTGATGTACCAATTTACCCAAACGGTGCCCACAATTTGGCGTTTCATCTTCTAGGGTTAGATTTCGGAATGTTAAGGGTTTTACATTGTTTCTCAATAATAAATAGGCCTTCGAACCTCATTGTAACACAGTTTGGAGAACAGTTCAGAGGCATGTAGCCGCCACATCTCTTCTCATAGATAAGCTACCATCGCCCTAGATGGTTTATTCCCATTTCTGTTTGTAAGCGCATTTCAGTATTTTACAGTAATGAAATGAAGTATTATTTCCATTGCATCTCAGTATTTATGGTAATCTCATCTCTGTATTTATAGTTATCTCTGTAATCTATTGCGTTCCTGTCTAAATCTGGATCAGAGTCGCACATGGTTTTATGTTTACACTCATAACGTTCGCCCCTTTTCCTATATCCCAGGCTTAGAAAAATATTTGGTTTAAAAGAAAACCCATTGAGGCCAAGAGTGCATGAGCACACCATCAAGCCTTGATCTGAGATTCTTCATTGTTTAAAAGTGCGCAATGCGCCCTCCAAGAGCACAAAGCACACTACTTAATCCATATTTTCCCTTCCATGTTCTGAATTGTGCCCTTCAAAAACCAGGGCTTCCTTTGCACAATCCTTCGACCTCAAGGAATGCTCCCTCCTTGGGAGCACTCCTTCGACCTAAAGGAATGCGCCCTCCTTGGGAGCACTCCTTCGACCTAAAGGAATGCGCCCTGCTTAGGAGCACTCCTTCGACCTGAAAGAATGCATCCTCCTTGGGAGCACTCTTTCGACCTGAAGGAATGTTCCCTCCTTAAGTGCATGAGTGCACCCCAAATGCCTTAAGCTCCACCCTTCAACCTTTCACAACGTGCCATGCGCCCTCTTGACCCTTTAAGCACATGAGTGCACTTTGAAGGCATGAAGCTTCATCCTTCAACCTTCGGAATTGCGTCATGTGGCCTCTTTGGTCTTTTGAGCGCATGAGTGCACTTTGAAGGCACGAAGCTTCATCCTTCAACCTTCAAACTTGCACCATGTACCCTCATTGGTTCCCTTTGAGCACATTCCTTCAACCTGAAGCGATGGGCCCTCCTTGAGAGAACTCCTTCGACCCGAAGAGTTGCGACCTCCCTGAGAGCACTCCTTCGAATTGAAAGGTTGTGCCCTCCCTGAGCGCACTCCTTTGACCATAAGGAATGCGCCCTCCTTGAGAGCACTCGTTTGACCCGAAGGAATGCGCCCTACTTGAGACCACTCCTTCGACCCGAAGGGATGCTCCCTCCTCAGTTTCTTGAGTGCATGAACGTACTCTGAAGGCCTGAAGTCTTATCCTTCAGCCTTCAGGAGTGCACCTCGTGCCCTCTTTCTCTCCATTGAGCACACAATGCACTTAGGAAGCCCGAAGCCTTCCCCTTCATCCTTCAGACTTGTAGCATGCACCCTTCGAAGTGTGACCATGAGCCCAAAAGCCCTTTTTGTCCCTCTCAAGAGAACTAAAAAGGGAATGAAAAAAAAATATGAATAAGACATGGTAGAATAATATATTTTCATCTTGATCGTTGCTTGGCATGAGTGACTGCAGATGTAAGTATTCCAGAAACATCATTGCAAGCTCACATGAGGAATATTGGGAAAAGAGAACAAACGAAGGAAGTTGCATGAAGAATGAAAAACACACTTGAACCTTGATGATCAAAGCACCCCAAACACTCCATTACATCAAATACCCTTTGGAGGGTGAGGACATCAACGATTTAAGTTTATTGAAGAAATGAAGACATAAGTGGCAGGCATGTCACCACTAGAGAAAGTTTGTGCCATCAGTCATGATTAGTCCTACTCATCAAAGATATTGACATGTCAAGTCTCATCACATGATCATGTGGAAGTCATAATGTATTATTGTAATCATTGTTAAAAAAAACAAGTGGAAGTACAAGAGTCATGTATGAACTAAAGAGTTGTGGAAGTCCAAAAGACATGTAATATCAAAAGCCATATGTAATTCCAAAAGTCATTTTGAATTCCAAAGGTTGTAGAATTCTAAAGGTCACTATAAGTTGGAAAGTCAAGAGTCATGAGGATGTGAAAGGTCATTCCTCAAGTTATAAATAGATCTTATTCTTCATGTAAAAGACTTTTTAACCTTGGATTCTCCCATAAGGCATTAGAGAAACAGAGTTAGTACTTTTGGGGAGTAAGTAGTGGCTCTAACGCTCCACTATTGGAGCTATTAGTGTTCATTGTATTTATGTATCTTGGGAATTTTTCTTAATATTGAAGCCTTTTCAGGCCAACAAATTTTCACGGATGGATTGTGAATGTTTCTAAGACTATTATTTGAATGTTTATGGTTCATGTTTTCTTTCACCAGTACTGGAGTAATTGAACTATTTCAGTGACTTCAGTGCTTCTTGTTGGAAATGTGTTGTTATGTTTATAATGATCATCACATCTTTGTGAACTATTTCGCTTAACATTAGACGAACTTTTCTCTTTCACATGTTTCTCCATTAGGGTAGTACTATTACTTCTCTCTTAGAGGCTCACTTTATTCTCCCTCCAGAGTGAAAGAACCTAGATACACCTGCAATTGAATATTCACAAGGCACACACGCTTGCTCATTCGAAAGGACATTTTCATTTCTCTCTCTTGCTAACATCTAAAGCCAAGACATATCTTTAAGTTAATTGTATTTGGGATGTATTACATATGGGACTCCTACATCAAACTATGTAAGGTCTAATTAGGACTTTATATCGAGGAGATCCCCTTTATGTTTGCGGTTTCCAGCACCGTCAATATTTTTGCGCTAGAAGGAGGGCCAAATTACAAGTGGTGCCTGTTGATTCTGTTTTAAATCTCTTATCTTTAATGACTCTTTCCAAAATCATAATCTTGGAGTTTTTTTCAAACCTACCTTTTGGTAAACTTTCAATCTCGATGGAACTTGTTCATGCTTTGTCTCAATTCAAATTTAATGGCGAGAGTGGTATGTTTTTATCCAGACACATAAATGATTTTATTGGGTTTTGTAAAACTCATGAAATCAATGATGAAGATGTTATGTGTATTCTATTCACCCTCACTCTTGAAAGTCATGTTAATCGATGGTGTCATACCTTACCATATGACTCCATACATTCCTTTCGTTAATTCCTTAAGTAGCTTCATCAAGATTTTGATAGGTATGATTACCGAGATGTTTACAAAAGAATCAATCATCTTAGAATGAATCCTAATAAATTAATTAAGGATTTTTCTAATATATTCCTTCATTTATGTTGTGATTTTCTCGGGAAAAATTTGGATTGGGATTTCCTTAAAAGGAAGTTCAAAAGTTTGGTTCAAATATCTTTACATGGTGAATCTAAATCCCTGAATGTTCCTGTTTCCCCAAATTTCAAAAAACGTGAGACACTTCTAATTCCAGAGAAGCAACCTACTATCCCTTTTGTTCCTTTTCCTCCTCATTTTCCAGTACCAATTTGGGTGCCTCCTTGTGATAATGTTGAAATTAGGAAATCTAGGAATCAAATTCCTAATTCATCTTCCCAACCTTCTCCCACTTTCCATGATTCAGATCTAATGAAGGAAACCTTGGAATAGTTCATGGATCCCAAGGTGAAGGCTAATCCCTCGATTTATCAATATGGTATTGACAATCATAATTCTAGTCCTGAATTTGATTTGGATTCTTTTCATCCTCTGTCATATTTTTCTCATAACGCCTTGTCCCTTGATTCAATTGATAAGTCTCCTTCTGCATATTATTTATTTTCAAATCTAAAAAGTGGTCAAGTGCAAGGTAGTCATTTTTCACAGGAAGAGGGGTAGGAAGGTGAGGATTCTTTTGATATTTCTTCTCTTTTTCAAAATCCTCCATGTCAATATAATGTTCTTACATGCTTGGTTGATTTTGAATCTAAGAATCTCAGTGATAAAAATAGAATTGATTTTCGTAATCAATATAAAGTCTTGGATAACCTTCACCCATTATTGTATGTGATGATGACTGCGCAAGTGCACCATTTCATCTTTTATTTTCTCAAGAAGATTTTGTTTTGGAAGATTTAGACCTCAAATCTGATTCAGTCCAAGAAGTTGTTCTCTTGGAAACTTCCTCTTCACCTCATTATCCCTTGTGTAATACTATTTGTAATGCATCAACTTGTGAAGAAGATACTCCATGGCCTTCAAGTTCATCATCTAGTGAGTTGGATTTTTAATTGACATAAGATAGTGAGGTCATCCATGAAGGAGAAGAAGGTAAGCATCTTATCAAGTATCCTTTCCATTCCTTATCATTTCCAATTTTTCATGAAGAAAAATATTCTATCCAGGTTACTCATGATATTTGTCTGATTTATCCATATTTAGATGTGCAATTAGAAGAATCTTTTGACTTGGGTAATCTCTTTGTCTAAAATGTAAAATTTGATCAAATCGATGATCTAGATGGCTACCATTTGGATAATAGTGATATTGTTAAAATTACTAATGGTAGTTGTCCATATACCATGCATGATCTGATCCAATCTTAGATATCTCGTTCTAAAATCTTGGAAAGTTCCGGGACTTATCAAGAAGTCAAGGCACTTCAAATTTTGTTGATGGTTACATCAGGTTCTCGCAACTCTGGTAAGATCCCTTAGCTACGTCAAATTTGGATTTTCTTGCACAATTCTTTCTTTGCATGGTTTTACTAGATGTAAATGGCTTCTTGAAATATGTTTGTTATTTTGAATATGGCTCTTTAAACTTTCAAGATCTCATTTCCGGTTGGATTGAAGATTTCGTTTCAGTTAGCTCATCTTCATGCAAATATCTTATATCAAACTCAAGTTTGGAATCTTTCATGGATGAGTGAATTTGTCAAGTTGATCTATCTAAATATTATCTTTGGCCAAAAGATTCATACATCTCACATTATTTTGCAATTAAATAGCTCCTAATCCTTCTTGTGAATATTATGATACTGATTATTTTCTCCATGGCACCAAATGTCCTCATCAGTGTTAGTGAATTCTTGTGTTATTCGTTGAATCAAGTTCCTCTTTTTCATCTGCTACATCTCAATTGGTTTCATGTGCTTGCCATATTGGCATTCCTTTTTAATGATTATGATGTCAGTTCAGGTTATAACTAGTCACAAGTAGATGGTTTGTCACATTTAGCATATGAGGAAGATGATTATGTCATTCAAAGAATTTGTAAATCTACTCAAATTCATTTACCTTTGTTGTCTCATAATCAAAAATCTTGTGCTTTAATCAACCCATCTGATCATGGTTCTTGTTTTAAAATTTGTCATTCAATTGATTTTTTTCCCACTAGTGTATCTAATTATGGTTGTTTTACATCACCTAGTCTTCATGGTTTATCATCTCAATATTTAGATACTTGTCAAGTAGTTGAGTCACTTCAACCTTCATTAATGGTTAAATCGAGCCCTCACTATTTTGAAAAGCTTTTTGAATATGATCAGATTTATTTTCCCTTGCAAGATTCTCATCCTGATTCCACATTATTAACTGAAAATTATTCCCCCAAGGATTTTGGGATTTCCAAGAGGATTGTTTTAAATTTCATGACCCAATCTATAATCAATTAGAAGTATCTTACTTAGCAAGCCCATTTTTATAATAGCAAGTTGCAATCATTCCTAATGTTTGCTAAGCAAGACAATATATATGCAGGTTCTTTATCAAGAAGTTTTCGAGGTTTGTTTGATTACTCTTCCCGTCGAAAAGGTAAGGTGGTAGGTTGGATAGGCTAGTTGTCATGACACATCTCTCTACATATAGAAAATACCTTTTATCTTTTGTGCAAGATATTGAATTTCTTATCTTTTCTGTTGCACATTATATTACGTTAGTTTTCATTGCTCATATCTTTATGATTGCAGGTCGGGAGCAATTATGTTGGCTTCACTAGAAATATCATTACACTTATCCCTAACCTTTTAGCTAGTTAGGTTAGGAGTAGGATTAGTTGCATTTATTTCCTCTTTTATTGCATCCACATTCTTTCATGTTATCCATCTAGTTTTTTCATCCTTTTTGTTTTTGTATGATGTTTTTATCTTCAGTCTCCATTTTCTTTGTCTCTTGTTTCTTCTTTTGGTTTTGTATGTATTTTCTTTCTTGTTTACTTAATAAGACCTTGTGTGAAAAGTGCGTGACTTAAAAGGGATGTTTTTATGGAATAAAAGAGAAGTGTGACAACCACAACACTTGGCTTTCTGTTATTCTCCCTCTTTATTTGAGAAAATGCCATGGGTTGAGCTAAGTCTAGATGGAAAATATGATTCGTACAATAGAAGAACCTTGAGGGAACCTATTATATCAAAACCTATGCTAGTATCTAAACTACTCGACTGGGTGTATATCTACTTGTGTGTTAGAACTTGTCTAATCTAGTAGAGAAGGTATAAGGGAAAAATCTAAAGCGAGCAAACCAATATCAGAGGTCTTAAAATACTTTTCTGAAGGGGAAAACTCCTTTTCTCTCAATAAGTTGGGATCCCTCTTATACCGTTGAAAATAATAAGTGTCGATGCATAGTTCTATTAAATAAATAAATAAAGGGTGAAAGAAGAGAAAGGATTCCTACGCTAGGAGGTGGAGCAAGCGACTTCGCTAGGTACTGACCAGGCTTGCTGGCAGGGAAGCAACGCTTGTGCTTCTGAAGTGACTTTTTTGGGGCACTGTCTAAGCCTGTTGGTAGCGGAGTAACATCAGAGATGAAAACTCATACTATGAATATCATAAACTCACCATGCACATTTCCCTTTCTTAGATTGAAACAATTGTGATATGGTGTATCTTTATGTTTGTGTTCAACCAAGTAGAGGAAAGTGAGATTCTATGTATAAAAATAGGTCGAAAGGGGGAAATTGATGCATCAATTATTCTTGAATGTATGACCCTTAGCCAAAATCTATTCTTAGACAGAGAAGTTGAAGTTCGCCCAGTGTGTCGCCAAGTGTTGTCACTGCTACAACACCCTCCAAAAATTTCACTACATTCGAATTTTGGAGCCTATTATCACAATTGTATCTAATGTGTCGCCTTGATAATCAAATGTTGTCTCATGTTATTCTATGCGTTTCAAGTGTTCTTGAGTGGTCTCAAGTGTCGTTACATTGATTAGAACATCTTTAAGTGAATTTCATGGTCATAACATCTTTGTTGTTGTAAAAAAACACTTTTGATTCGCAGTCGCACACACTTCACTCATGGTACTAGGGGAATGTGTACAAAGTAGTGTTTTAGCATATATTGATCATTGTTTAAGCTTTTCTAAGGTTTCTCGATGAGTCATATGAATCGCACATGATTTTATGTTTAAACTCATCACATTTTCCCCTTTTCCTATATCTGAGACTTAAACAAATATTTGGTTTCAAAGCAAACCCATTGAGGCCAAGACCACATGAGCACAACCTAAAGCGATGATCAGGGATCCTTCATTGTTTAGAAGTTTGTAATGTGGCCTCCAAGAGCACAAAGCGCACTCCTTAATCCATGTTTCCCCTTCCTTGTTCTGAAATACGGCTTACAAAAACCAAGCCTTTCTTTGAGTGAAATCCTTCAATCTCACGAAATTCACCCTCCTTGGTAGCACTCCTTTGACTTGAAGCAATGCACCCTCCTTGGGAGAATTCCTTCGACTGAAAGGAATGCAGCCTTCTTGGGAGAAATCCATCAACCTGAAGGAATGCACCCTCCTTGAGTGCATGAGCTCACTGCAAAGACCTTAATCTCCATCCTTTAGCCTTCCACAATGTGGCATGCACCCTCTTAACCCTTTGAGTTCATGAGCACACTTTTAAGGGATGAAGCTTCATCCTTCAGCCTTTGAACTTGAACCATGTGCCCTCTTTGGTCTTTCGAGCACATGAGCGCACTTAGAAGGCATGAAGCTTCATCCTTTAGCCTTCGAACTTGCACCATGAACACTCATTGGCTTCCGTTAAGTGCACTTCTTCGACCTGAAGGGATGCACCCTCCTTGAGAGTACTCCTTCGACCTGAAGGGATGCACCCTACTTGAGAGAACTCCTACAACCTGAAGGAATATTCCCTCCATGAGCACACTCATTCGACCCGAAGGAATGTGACCTTCTTGAGAGCATTCCTTTAACCTGAAGGGATGTTCCCTCCTTGGTTTCTTGAGCCCATGAGCACACTCTGAAGGCATGAAGCCTCATCCTTCAGCCTTTAGGAGTGTGCCCTACACCCTATTTCTCTCCCTTGAGTACACAACGCACTTGGGAAGCCCGAAGCCTTCCCCTTCATCCTTTGTACATGTGCCATGCACCCTACTTTGATTTCCACCCTCTGTTAAGTGCATGAGCACATGCCGAAACCATGAAGCCTTTCCCCTTCAACCCTTTAGCCTTTCAAACTATGCCCATGCGCCTAGAATCCCCTTTTGTCCCTCTTAAGCGCACTAAAAAGGGAATGGACATAATATATGCATAAAACATGGTAGAAAAGGATATTTTTAGGTTGATCATTGCTTGGCTTGAGTGATTGCAGATGCAAATATTCTAGAAACATGATGGCAAGCATGCACGAGGAAGATTAGGAAAAGAGAAAAACGAAGGAAATTACATGAATAACGAAGAGCACACTTGAACCTTAATGATCAAATCACCCCAAACACTCCATTACATCAAATACCCTTTGGAGGGTGAGGACATCAATGATTGAAGTTGCTTGAAGAAATGATGACATAAGTGGCAACCATGTCACCACCGGAGAAAGTCCATGGCATCTGTCACTATTAGTCCCAGTCATCAAAGATAGTGACATGTCAAGTCTAAAAACATGATCAGGTGTAAGTCATGATGTATTATTTTAATAATTGTAAACACAAATAAGTGGAAGTCCAAGAGTCATGTATGAACTAAAGAGTCATGGAAGTCCAAAATACATGTAATATCAAAAGTCATATGTAATTCCAAAAGTCATTTGGAATTCCAAAGGTTGTAGAAGTCCAAAGGTCACTAGAAGTTGGAAAGTCAAGAGCCATGAGGATGTGAAAGGTCATTCCTCAAGTTATAAATAGATCTTCATTCCTCATCTAAAGGAATTTTTAACCTTGGCTTCTCCCACAAGGCATTAGAGAGACAAAGTTAGTACTTTTGCGGAGAAAGTAGTGGCTCTAACACTCCACTATTGGAGCTAGTGGTGTTCATTGTATTTATGTATCTTGGGACTTTTTCTTAATATTGAATCCTTTCTAGGCCAATACATTTTCACGCATGGATTGTGAATGTTTCTAATACTATTCTTTGAATGTTTATTGTTCATGTTTGCTTCCACCAGTACTGGAGTGATCAAACTATTTCGGTGACTTTGGTGCTTCTTGTTGGAAATGTGTTTTTATATTTATAATAATTGTCACATGTGCGTCAACTATTTCGCTCGATGTTAGATGGGAATTTCTCTTTCGCATGTGTCTCCATTAGGGTAGTAATATTACTTCTCTCTTAGAGGCTCACTTTATTCTCCCTCCACAGTGAAAGAACCTAGATACATCTGTAATCATATATTCACAAGGCACACACACTTGCTCATTCGAAAGGACATTTGTGCTTCTCTCTCTTGTTGACAACTAAAGCCAAGGCATATCTTTAAGTTAAAGGTATCCAAGTTTTATTCCAGATGAGACTCCAACACCAAACGATGTAAGGTCTAATTGGGACCCTATATCAGGGAGATCCCCTTTATGTTGGTGGTTTCTAGTGCCATCAATAGGTTTATGTGCAGACTCAGCAAAACTGCAACTTTTCTTCCACGTGGACCCCAAGAAAAATGGTGGAATTATTTCATCAAATCGAATCACTGTTGTTTGTACCTACGTTTTAGGTTTCCACTGGCTGAAAATTACCTTCACTGCCTCAACAAACATGGGCTTTGATTTATTTTGTAGTGGGTCCAAACCAGAAAAATGACGGATTCCCTAGTGACTAGACAAAATGGTAGTGGCCTTTCTCTATGCATGAGATTCCCTTGGCGGCTAGACAAAATAGCAGTGACCTTTCTTTGCGCATGAGATTCCCTTGGAGGTTGTCAACAACCCTAAAATACCATTGTTATCACGTGGTTATACCTCATATGACGTCCTCTTCTGCAATTGACGGTCAGAGGAAACTTCTAACTAGCCTAAATTTACCTTGCCACTCGCGCCTTCATTTTCTTGCCTCTTTCTTTACTAAAAATCAAATTTTTTTACCTCGCGACCTTTCACAACCACAAAGCTCTGATACCACTTGTATTTTGAGCTTGTAATTTAATTAAGAAAGAAAAATTCACATAAGAAAAAGAAACTAAATTCATACAGATAGACATGTAATTTTACGTGGTAAAACCCTGATAGTGTATCAAGGAAACCTCCACGAGGCAAGGGATTGGAATGCTTTATTATACAAGGTCAACAATTCCTCTTTGAAAATACAATAAACCTATCAAGAAACAAGATTTTAATACAAAGGCATCATTACAAAAACTACCTATCGTTACACAACTACATAGGAGCTTCACTTGGGGAGAAATACCATACCACGTGTATTCATATTGGGGGATATATATTGAGGAAAAAATGACATAATATATTGAGCATACAATAGGGAGTAAAGGTTTTTTATATTGGCAGGTATAAAAAATGGAGCTCAAAGTTAATGAAAAAATGGATACCTACAATATCTAGTGAAGGTGGGGGCTTTTTAAATTGGGAAGGTGTATTTGGTTTGTATTGGTAGGGGGTTAAATAATGTGATATATATATATATATATATATATATATATATATATTAATGAAATCTATGAGCCGACGGGCTCTAGGCTCTCTGCGGCTCCAGGCTCTATTCCTCGGCGGCTGCGGCTCCAGGCTCTCTACGGCTCCAGGCTCTATTCCTCGGCGGCTCTCTGCAGCTCCAGATCTCTCGACTGCGGCTCCAGATCTCTTCCAGGCTCGACTGCGGCTCTATTCCTTTGGTCTCGGCGGCTCTCTGCGGGACTGTGGCTCCAGATCTATATACATTATATATTAATGAAATCTATGATATAAGTGTTTCTGCGGCTTCTTTGATTTGATTTTTATTGTTTTCAATAAAAAAATCTCTCGACTGCGGCTCCAGATCTCTTCCAGGCTCGACTGTGGCTCTATTCCTTTGGTCTAGGCGGCTCTCTGCGGGACTGTGGCTTCAGATCTATATACATCATATATTAATGAAATCTATGATATAAGTGTTTCTGCGGCTTTGATCTGGTGCAGATCTGCGTAAAATATGGCTCTGAGCTTCGCAAAAATAACTGGTGGCTCATCCGCCTCTGGAGGGCAATCTCCTACCCATATCGTGAGTGAAGCCCCAGCTCCCACTATCCAAGTGGTCCAGGACTCACTCGATGAAGCTTTGAAGTTCTCCGAAAGTGCCCTAATTTGCCGGTTCAATGGTTTTTGGCCGCGGCTGATAGCACTCCACAATTGGATCTCGGAGGTATGGAAGCCTATCATTTCTGATGAAATTAATATCTACCCCTGTGCTAGAGGTTTCTTTATAGTAGATTTTGAAAATCCTGAAAGCAGACAATGTATTCTAGATTCCGGCCCTTGGTTTTGGGAAAAATCGGGCCTATTCATGAAGCCATGGAACCCATCATTTGATCCCTCTACAACAGTGATAACCTCAGCACCAGTTTGGGTGAGATTGCCAAGCCTACCCTTGCATCTCTGGAATCTCTCCTCGCTAAAAGCCATAGGAAATGCAATTGGGAAATTTTACTGCAGGTGCCCAGAAACAGAGGAATATGCCAGAACCACCTATGCACGCATCTGTGTGGAAATGGATTTCAGCGCCAGATTCCCAGCTGAAACAAACCTAACAAGTAAAGACTATGTGTGGAACCAGAAGCTTGACTATGAAAGTGTCCTCTTCAGATGTCGATCGTGCTTTGAGACGGGACATCTAGCCAAAAATTGCCCAAAAGCCTCTGAGAAAAATTTTGCTAGAAAAAACCACCACAGATCTACATGGTGGGAAGGAGCACAAAAAGAACACTACACTGTCATCAAATAAGAATATTCTAGAGAAAACTCTGAGTCACAAGAAATCAAGGAAGAAGGAAACAACTCTCAAAGCAAGCAAGGAGAAAGCCCGCCCCAACAAATCAACAGTTATGAGGATTTGAATACCGCAGAAAATAAATCTTCATTTAACAGTAAAGCAGATCTCCTAAACCAAACTTCTCCGACTATAGATCACGAAGATAAGACACCAATGTCCCAAGAACCAGAAGAGATGAAGGAGATGCAAGACAAAGGAAGTTGGAAGATCGTAGAGAAAAGAAAGAAAGCTACAACACCAATCTCGCCAAGAAAGACGAGGAGCCAGACAAGTAAAAATTAAGAAAATTGTAGGTCCGATAGACCAATTTGGTCTCAGTGGACGTTAACCATCATCATCATCATCATAATCATATATATATATATATAACAAAACTAGCGTGTATATTGAATAAAATCATGACAAACCCACTCTGATAGGACTCCATATCATATCTAACTAGTCTATTTTCAGACAAAAGAATTTCATTGAAAATTGTAAATAATCTGATTAGCCTAAGGTTTATATTTCTATTACTCTTGTACCCATGCCATTAAGCTATACTAACTTACAATTCCAAAACATTGAAAAAAAATACATGTGTTGAGGAACTTTCAATCTAAATATGAAAATAATGACCACTCAAGCAAAGTTACTTTCAGTTAAAATTTTGTGGAAATTATGAACTCCGTGGAGTGCAAAAGATGTCTCTTCCTCCCAAATAATTTAGGAGTAAGAAGACTCCAAAAAATAGTTGTCCACTATTAATTATTTCTTCTTAGTGCACTCAATAGTCGAGTAAGAACTTGTTTTTTTTACATGATATAATTGATTGCAACAGAATTTATTGAGCATGCCTCTTCCTTACATTCAATCGATGTACAAGGAAGAAGAGAATCAAAGATTTAGGGTTTATAATACCCATATGCACCCACAAAGTTGAGCGAGCATACACAAGATTCTAATCAAATGAATGAAAGTCCTGAGTATTCTTATGGTTTTACTCATTATGAAAGCCATGGGTATGCTTGTGATTTTACTCATTCTTGCATCCTCAAGGTGTATAAGGGTTTAGGGTAATGCATATTTTATTTTATGGATTTGAATTTTCTATAGGAATAGACGAGATAATAAGAATTGAATAGTATTGTGAACCCATAACAATATGACTTGTTCAAAAGAACGAAGTAGATAACAACAATTTCATCTCCGAATGTAGATATTGCTTATGCCAATAAACCATTGATATAGTCTACAATTAGTTTAGCTCCACCTTAGCCACGTGCCACTAGGAAAACCAGGTTTATCCCACTTTTACTAACTCATTTTAAAACATACAAAACCAATGATTGACTTCAAATTGTTGTCAACCTTAAAAGATGGTATCTTGACTATACATAAAATGTTTATGCAATACTTACCTTAATTAAGAGTGCATATAAGGATTATTTGAAAACATTTTCAGAACAAATCACATTGGTAGATTTAGGCCGACGCGTTTTGAACCAACTAGTGTGGTTCATCATCAGGACAAGATGAAAAATCAGATCATAGAGGTAAGTTAAATAGGGAGTCAAGACCTTGTAACGACTATAGGGAAAAACAACTAAAAAAACGGCTATTTTTGACTCGATAGGAAAATGGGACAAATTATTATATTTATTATTAATTAATAATAAATTAATAAATATAATATAATATATAATTATAAATAACTAATATGACCCCCAATATATAAAAATAATAAGTCAAAAAACTGTTATTCAAATAAAAACAATAATTAAGTCAAATAAAATGTAATAGAAATAATATTAAAAATATAAATATATTATTTAGTTATAAACTAAAACAGGGAAAATTAATTATCTTGGTTATAAATGTAATTTGATTAAATAAATTCTATTTTAAATAAATTAAATTTTTATAGAATAATTATAAATTAAATATAAATGTATTTTAATTTTAATTATTTATTATTTTATTATTTCATAGATTGTAGTTACCTTGGTTATAAATATAATTCGTTTAATTAAATTCTATTTAAAGATAAATAAATAAAAATTATAAATTAAATTTAAATGTATTAAAAAACATTTAAATTTATTTATTTTTGTTATTTCATCGATGTAGTTAAAAAAAAAACCCTCAGGGGGAGAAAAATAGAAAAGAGGAAAAAGAGACAAGAAAGGGAAGGGACTAAGAGGAAAGGGCTCGAATCTAGCAACGGCTGATTTTCCAACCGTCGTCCTTATTAAGATTACTAGGCATCCTCTCAATTTCAATGGCTTCCCTAAATTTACGGTGATGAAAGTGAGAAATCTTCGCAATGGCCTTAGCCTCTTCAATGTATATCTGATGCATGGTCTTCTCAGGATGTTCTGCTAATCAATATGAAAGAACATGATTTTCCAAGCTACTAACCTTGAATACAATAATTAACTAACATCCATACAAAAATTAATCTAATATCCATGTGTAATATGTTTTAGAGAAAATAAAAAGACAAAATACTTAGACTGTATATATATTAATTAGTTAACTTTTTTTTCAACTCTAGAAGAAATCAAAACATCATAGAAATAACAAAGAAGCACATATATATAGACTACCAGGACTCCTCGAAGTGATACAACTAAGTGGTCTCTTTGTTGCAACCCATTTAGAAAGTGTCTTAGAGATTTGTGCTCCTTCATAAGTCTAGCAATGCAATTTTTGTGCAAAACCTTTATGTAATCAAATGAAAATGAACATTAGGTAATGTTATGTTTGGAATATATAGTAAAAACTCGCGTTGACATTCCAATAAATGTTGAGAAGGTTATTGAAAATGTTAAATATCTCATACAAACATCAGGTCAAACAAAATAATTCTATTAAAAAATAAGAAAGTTGTGGAGTAGATATGAATTTGATTGGCCTAAGGTTTATGTTTCTAGTACTCTTGTACTCATGCCATTAAACTAGACTAACTTACAAGTCCAAAACATTGAAAAAAATACACATGTTGAGGAAATTTCAATCCAAATCTGAAAACAATGACCACTCAAGCAAAGTTACTTTCAATTAAAATTTTACGGAAATTATGAACTCCATGGAGTGCAAAAGATGTCTCTTCCTCCCATAGAATATAAGAGTAACACTACTCTAGAAAATAGTTGTCCACTGTTAATTAGTTGTTCTTGGTGCACTCCATAGTCGAGTAAGAACTTGCTTTTTGTTACATGATATAATTGATTTCAACATACTTTATTGAGCATGCCTCTTCCTTACATTCAATTGATGTACAAGGAAGAAGATCATAAAATATTTAGGGTTTATAATACCCATATGCACCCCCAAAGATGAGAAAGCATACACAAGATTCTAATCATATGAATGAAAGTACTGAGTATTCTTATGATTTTACTCATTATGAAAGCCATGGGTATGCTTTCGATTTTACTCATTCTTGCATCCTCAAAGTGTATAAGGGTTTAAGCTAATGCATATTTTATTTTACAGATTTGAATTTTCGATAGGAATAGATAAGATAATAACAATTGAACAATATTGTGAACCCATAACAATATGAATTTTTCAAAAGAGTGAACATTAGTACAAAATGTCTAATTAGTTACTAATAAAATGACTACATTTTGCATATAAATGACCATTTTTCAATCGGTGACTAGTCGTAGCTAATTTACAGTATCTTATAACGTGACCAACTTTTTGTTTGTTTGTTAAGCTTTGCAGGACCTTCTTTTTTCTATTTATAAAAAACAAGTTTACACCACATATGGGAGATAGGTAGCCTCAACTCGCCCAGTGGGAAACCAAGTCTATTGGCCACCTATCCTCGTTATAAGCCATCCAAAAATAATATAGTTTCAGTCGATCTAACTAAGCTATATACGTATCAGTATCATGATAAGATTCTATGTGTCTATCTATCATAAGCATGAATCAGTAAAAGTAAATTCTACCTGCAAGAAACAAAAAAAACCCAAGAAACTGAGTAATCCTGCTGTTCTTTTGAGGTAGACTCCGCCGGAGCCGGGTCTTTGGCTGAGTCTCTAGGTATGTCAGCAAGCTCGATAATGCAAGGAATGTGCCTTTGGATTCGATCTAGGCGGATGTCCTGCTTACACAGCTGAAATTGAATTGTCTGCAAGTCTTTTTTGTAGTTAGGCATGTCCTGGATGGTCATGGCCATCCCCACTAACATTTGCTCTGTTGCCTTCCCCATGAGGCTCTTCATGAGCCAGTACATATATAATGTCTATTTAAACTAGGTGAGTCTGCCCCTGATACTCCAAGGATCCAGGATTACAGCCCCCCAATTCTCCATTTCCTCATCGAACTCCTCCCCCTGTTTTATCTTCTCCTCCCATTCTTCCAGAATCTTAGGTATGCCTGCATTTGTTCCTTCCTTGTAAGCTATTCTTGCTTGACTGATGAGGAATTCTACGAGCTTCCTCCCATGCCTATGTTCCGAGGTTCTCAGGTCAGTTGTACGAGTCGACTCCCTACCGCTTCTACTACGTCCCCATCCACATGCAGGTTGGGCCATCTCTTCTCTTTTCCAGGCCTGTTCACACACAATATGCATTAGCTATCGAGGCGTGGTCACACGCCTCTCCTGAATGATGCAGTTTCCCCTCCCCTCATGGTTCCCATCACAATTACCTCTGCCCAAGTGACCCTCTGCCCCAAGATGCATTGCCTCTCCTCTGCCTGATGCGTTTGCGCCTCTCTTCTACCTCTCATGTTTCTTGCTCACCTGTCTTGCAATAGCCTCACCACCCCTCTGGTTATGCCAATGCTCTTGGCTTCTCACAGGGATGACATCTCGGTGCCCGACCCAAATTATGCTTACAACTCTCAGCGCCAACCCATCGAGCCAGGTTACCGTCACTCCCCATCGCAATTCCTTCCCTCGCCTCTCTACCTAGTGTTGCTGCCTCTCTTCTCTGCTCTTCCAGTGGCCCTCGCGCACGCTTGGCCGCAGTCTGCCCACCCTCACTGGTATACCATCTATCTCGATCACTCGCAGGGGATTTCTTAAAGTCCCAACCCCGGTTTTCTCTCCCAGCTATAGCATCTGGTTCTAACCCGCTCACCATTCCCCCCAACTTACGCTGCCCTCCCCGACCTTCTCCCCAATTTCCCTCCCCAGTCTTCCCCCACACCCCCCAGCCATGAATTAATATAGTAAACATAGTGATGGGCTTGTAAGGCCAGGGAACATACCCAGATACCGTTCGTCAAGGTCATTGCTGGTAGCTCCACTATCTTGCGCCCTCGCTCCTCCTTCCTCCCGTAATCTCAAATATACTCCTCTTTCTGTCCCGACTTCCTTCATAATCCCAATCCACCTTTCTCTGTCCCATCACCCATCCTGCCTTAACCTCCTCACCTCTCTCACCACCCTAGCCCTCACTGCCACTTCTCCCATGTCTTTTGTCAGGTTGCATGCAGGAGGCCACCGCACCTATCGCTATGAGCATTTGGGGGGTGGTGGATAGTACCCTTCCCTTACAAATCATAACTACCATCTCTGACCGGCGTCCTCGCCTTCCTCGGGCACGCACCCCGATCGGGGGTATAATGTGACCAAGCTTAGTCATTAATTAGTTGTCTCAATTTTATTGTCTAATAATATATTTAGTCATTAATTTGGTCATTAATTTAGTTATTTATTTAGTCATTAATTACCACAATTAATGACCAAATATACAACAAAATATATTACTATAAAACCAATTAATGACCAAAAAAATATGTTGGTCATGTTATAAGATACTGAAAATTAGCTACTAATAGTCATCTATATGAAAATTTTATTCATCGTTTGAAACCAATTAATGGCCAAAGAAATATAATTAAATTTTGGTCGTGTTATAAGATACTATAAATTAGCTATTAATAGGCGCATATATGCAAAATTTATTCTTCATTTGTAGTAGTCATTTATCTTTTTTTGGTAGTTCCATATCCATTATATAAGAGACTAATTTAGTATTTTATATTCATTTTACTTTCATTAATAATCATAATAAATGACTAATTTAGTCGTATATTCATTTTATTTGTGTTCATCATTAATCAACATGAACTATTAATTTAGTAGTTTTAGATTGATTTTATGTGTTCATTATTAATAAACATAAATTAATTAGTATGAGTTTGCGACTAAATTAAAAAATAAAAAATAAAAAATAAAAATAAAAAATAAAATAAAATAAAATAATATATGTATATGTATATGTATATGTATATATATATATATATATATATATATATATATATATATATATATATATATATATATATATATATATATATATATATATAATTGGCATATTTGTGTTTTCATCTAATAAGAAAACACAAAGTTACGTATGTTAATTACAATACTAAATAATATCAAGTGCAACTATAAATAACTTCAACCACATAAATTATATTATATGAAATGTCAAGTATTACAATACCAGTTTTCAACTTAATATTGGTTGGACTACAATTTACACATGAAATATTGTTTCATCACTTCAAAATATTATCATTGTGTTGCCAAGCATTGTAGGTGAATTCACTAACTCTGAAAACTTGATCATCAGTCTCTAGTGTGTCTCATGCGAGATATTTTCTTTAAGGGTATCATTAGAACAATTCTCTTCTCTCTCTCTCTCTCTCTCTCTCTCTCTCTCTCTCTCTCTACATTTGTCGCTCTAGTGTTATTGTTCTCCTCTTTCTTCAATTCTTGATTTTGACCATAAATATTGAGTTCCTTTTCTGAAATGAAAGAAAATATAATGTAGAGTATAAGACACTGAAATATAAACTAAATTATAATATAAAGGATTTATATGACATATACCTCAACATCATCTATGTCAATGCCATTTTTCGCCAAAAAAGCAAGAAACTCAAACAAGTTTTCTTTAGTTGGTTGATAGTGGCCACTATGTGGCCAGATGACCTGTATAAACAAAAAAATAAAGTGTCACCATAGAAAAAGAACACGTTGGGAACTTAATAACAATAATGTCAAAGTTACAATCTAAAAAGGTCAAGTTGTATATATCTTGTGGAAACAAATGGAAAGAAAAAGACATCATATAATAAATATTGTATGACAACTAGCTGGAAAATTGCATCATAGAAGAAAAAAAAATTCTCCTATGGTTATCCATACATGTGGGTGGGTAGCACCCATACATGTGGGTGGGCAACATGCCCCAATATTGAAGTAAACCTCCTACTAACATAATGATTGATTGGTTGCATCTTGGCCTTGCCTCTCCTTTGTGATTCCAAAAAATAAAAATAAGTCCATCATTAACTAGTTGTACTCCATAGTATCATTTTCACATGTTATCTCCACATACCTACCAAAAATTTCATATATGACAAACAAATGGCATTTTGGAATTGTTTCTAAAACTATGTCATTTATACCCCCTTCCATTGTATCTAACCAAATGTACCCACTTGATTTTATTTTTTCATATTCATTTACATCCTAAAAAATATCCGTTCAAAAACAAAGACAAACCCAATATCTCCAGATCCTAGTGCACATCCATATTTGCCATAAAACATAGGAATTAATACTCTCTTATGATCAACATTTTACAACAATGAAGCTACACAAAACTAACTATTCGTATAAAACAAAAATGAAGATATTGGTATAAAACAAACAATGAAGCTTAATTTCTTTGGTATAATGAAGTTTAATTTCTATTGGTAACTACAAAAAAAGAAATGAAGTTATACTCATAAAACAAACAACAATGAAGCTACACAAAATACTCAGTCAATCGGTATAAATTCCAAAGATAATGAGAAAATGAGTAGTGCATCATTCTCTAACATGTGTTTTATTGAAATGAAAATCTCTTCTTTACAATGCATTTTAAGAATAATAAATGGATATTTAGTTCCTTATATTCTATTTTAAGAAATCTATTTGTATTCCAATGTTGAAGTACCTCCACATAAAGAGATATAACATTTCAAGTTTCCACGAACATCATAGAAATTCAGGATTATACTTCCATAAATAAGAAATTGAATTAGAACCAAACATCACATACTTGTGACAAGAAAAGGTATGCATAACATTGGTTATCTTGCACATATCAAAAAGTTTCATTGTTCTGTTTGCAGATCCTGTAGCCAATACCCACTCATTGAAAGAATTGAATGCAAGACAGTTAAACTGAATAAATAGGAATACACTTTATCAGAAGAACCAAAATAATACCTCAACCCAAAACAAAACTCATACTACAATAGAAACAAGAAAATAAACCTTATTGATATGTGCATGAATTGAAAGAGAAATGAGAACAATCGCACAAGAAGGAAAGTGCGAGAGAAAATCAAACTGTACACTCTATATTATATTAGGTATATACAAGATTATAAAATTGGTGGATAGAAATATTTTATGAGTTAGGAGAGTGATAATATTTCACCCACCTCATTGTAATAAACTTACATCATGCCAAGCAAACCTCGAACCTCATGCTAACAAAAGTTTTCAAGTGTTGCAGACATAGTTATTAACAAGGACACTAACTTGGGTCATCAAATCTATGTTGATCTATGGTTTAAACTAGTCAAGAATCATGTTTGGCTAAGTGTCAGTTGACTCACTAACATTTGGGTCGTGAGTTGGATAATTTAATAGATTAATAGGATAATATTTTGATTAAGAGTGTACTCGCATCATGGTTTATCTCTCGTTACAGATATAAGAGGTGAAAGATGCAAATCAAGTTACAATCTCTAGTATCAGGATAACGAAAGGTACAAGTCTAGTAGTTAGTTAATATACATTGTAGGGGTTCATTTATTTTTTGTAGATATATTATAAATAAATGTAATTTATCTAAGAGATGGATTTCCATCTGAATTACTGAATTGGGAACTACTTTGAGGTTTTTTTTTCTTGTTTAATACATTTTATTTTAAATAAAGAGAAAGTTCTTAAGTGCACCAATGCTTTGCTAACAAAAAAAAGCCATGATTGGTGATGCAAAATGTCCATCCTTTTTATGATTGGATCTTTTTCAAGCTTTAATTGTGATAAGCTATCCATAAATAAATGAGAATGTCTCACACCATAAAACCTCCCAAGTTTAACCAAAGATTTTATAAAATTCCTTTCTTGGTATTTATACTAAATCATCATAGGTCTGTCTTAACCCTGGAACTATTAAGCAATGCGAGAGATTAAAAAACCCATATGCAACTTCTTAGTGCTTTGAAAATCCCAGAATTAAAATGAATATATGCTACTTATTTTTTTATTTTGTTGTCAGATTACTTTTGACATTACGCATTGGACGTCAAATTTTTTCCATGTATATATATATATATATATATATATATATATATAGATCTCCCATACCATGGGCTATAAAAGTACCTCCCTTCGATTGGTGAAACTTAAAGGTGCATTTTTAAGATGAGAAAGTACTCTTTTTCCAAGGTCGCTAATGTTCAAGAGTGTCAGTGTGGCCTTTGGTAAGGGAACACAATTTATAAAAGCTAGCTTCAGTATGTGGGGATGAGCCTAACATGTTAAAAAAATGTTGTTGAGCCTAAGAGTGAAATATGGGAGCATTTTGTGAAGTCTAGACAAAATTAAATTTACTTGTTTTTCATAACTTAAACACAGACATGTAACAATCACATACGTTTTTCAAAAGCATGGTATATAGGATGGATGTTATTTTCTTGGTAAGAAAAGGTAGTTTTTGTATTAACTAAGCCCGGGTTGGGTAAAAATACACACATAAAATACGAGGGGAAGTATGATACATGATTTTTGGAATAGATTTTCCTACTATCCACTCCAGACATTCCAATATAAACAATACCATTCACACAAACTAGACTATTGATAAAATAACATTTTCTCAGAAAAAAAGGTGTAAATTCTAACTATAAAACAAGAGATATATACATTATTTTTATGTGTATGTGCATTTTTTACTATCCAATGGATATATCCTCAAGATCTGTAATTGTCTCGACTCTCAAAGACCATAAATGATATCTCCTCCAGCGACGTAGCAAGACAAAAATTGATCCTACGCCTCCAAGCTTCAGAAGTCATCCTAGAGTGGAATCAAAATACATTTATACATAGCGAGGCTACTTCCCCTTCTTCGAACCTTCTATGCTTGTCAAAAAAAAAAAACTCAGAAAACCATTTAAGAATGTCGATTCTTTATGGCTCAGTTCTATGCTTTTACAGTTTTAAAATATCATAAGTGTAACTGACAATTGTACTACAGTTGTAATCCGAGCAGTGAAGGTTTTCATTAAAAAATTGATTTGAAGGATTCCTTAACATAGCCATCTCTAGCTTGCAATAATATGCATTTCCCAATTTCCCTTTGGGGTCCTTTGGATAAGGACTCACAATTCAATCTCCATGTTGAGTTCTCTGAATACATGGATAAACAAAACAATGTTAAGAATTGATTTCATTCTTTGAATCTCCTTGAATACTGAACTTGAGAATAACTTTTCCATCCTATATTTTCCACACATCCAATTCATGAAAACAAGAGAATCACCAAATTTTTTCAACTTTTGAATCATTTTTCTTTTAAGCCAAGGATATCAACAATTTCACTTCTAGAAGCTCGACAAGTATATGGAATAGTTATCTAAGTGGTTATTTACTTCTCTTATACTATCCATAGGAGATTCCAAACCATTGGAGATAAAATTCTCCATATATAAGGAATTTCATTATATAGAAATTTATATAAATGTGGATAATAGTTAACAACTCTCTCCACTTTTATACCAGATAAGAACCTGAAATGTAACTTGTTTCTCTAATATCCTTTTTTCTGGTGCTATATGTCCTATCTCACCACCTTACCACAATTTGATCTATTTTAACTAAGCGAGTTTTTTGGGCTCTGAATTATGTAATTTTAAGAAGTTGTTGAGATTGTTTAGTCCCTACCATTAACTTGCAAAGAGAAATCATATGCACGATAGTTGAAGAGAAAAGTAGAAATTGAATACTACTTCTTGTCAAAATTCTTAACATTAACCCTTTATTTTTTTTCCTTATAGATGTGGATCACACTATGCGTTGGTGCAAATAGTACAACATGGTGCAAATACCAATATGTGAAATTTCCCACATGCACAATTGCAGGTATCCTCAAGGTCTTTGTTGGAATTAGTGCTACAACATACATGGAAGTTTTCACTGGGTTCCTTAGCCAGAGATCCGTAAATATGTTCTTTTTCTGGTAGTGGGTCCTCTTGAAGTCTTCTTACTTATCATGTATTTGTGTAGACCTTGTACACCGGTTTTTGTGGAAGATATATAAGAGAAAGGTACTTTGTTTTCATCCAAGCGATTAGCATTATTTTGGTTTTGTATCTTCTTTCAATTTCTGTAGCAAATGATCTTTTTTCTTTAGAAAACCATCCTATCTCCAAGATATGTGTAGTGGTGATGCTTTTGTTTCTCTTGTCACCCACTTTGATTCCTCTAGAATTGACATTACGTGCAATTAAGGAAGACCGTGTAGATGTGCAGAAATCTCTTCACTTGCAGATGGACCCTTGTAGAGAACCACTTCTTGGTATGGAACAAAATGGCCCAGACATGAAGCCTACTGCAGATAAGAACATCGTTGAATCTCTATATTTTAATAACCCTGTGTCAAGCATGTCAGAGGATAATATCAATGAATTGTAGAGATAATTAGAGGCTTTGCCCCTGTTTCGTGACTTTAAGGAAATGAACCTATTCTATTAGTTGAAGGAGAAGGAGCTGTCTGGAAAAAGAGAAGACCAAGACGAGGAGAAGATTTCAATTTTCACCAAGTTGTGGTGAAAGCTGACTTTTAGCTACTTTTTGTAGTCTTATTCCTTGGGGTTGGCTCTAGGGGTACATTTATCAATAATTGGGCATAAATAGGGCTGGCTGAAGGCCTATCAAAATATCATGATCCTATTAGCAATAATTGGTGCTTGCAACTTCGTTGGGTGTCTTGGCACTTCGCTTGTCTCAGAATATTATGCCAGGTTTGTTGTTTTGGGATTATCATTTTGTTTTGTTTATGAACATCCGTTAATCAGTGAGATGGGTATATTATTTTTTTGATAAGTAAAAAAGAGTTATTTCACGTTATTAGTTTTACTTTTTATTAAAACAGTGGATGCTAAACATGCAGGCAAAAGTCCATTCCTCGGACAGTTTGGATGGCAACTTCATAAGCTCTTATGATAGGGGCTTTTCTATTCTTTGCCTTAGATTTTCCAGGATCTGTTTATATATTTTCTTTCGTACTAGGAATTTTATATGGAGTACAGTTCTTTGTAATGGTTCCTACAACTCGTGCTCTCTTCGGTTTGAAGAACTTTGGTAAGATTTACAATTTCCTAACAATATGGAATCCACTGGGATCTTTCCTCTTTTCTGGCCTCCTTGCTGGATACATACACGACCAAGAAGCTCAAAGGCAGCTTGGGTATTCCTACCCAACAAAAATCAATGCCGCCAATTTTGATTGTTTTGGGAATAACTACTTCAGGCTTACATTTCTTATCATGGCATGGGTGTGTGATTTTGGGGTTCAGGTGAGCATTATTCTTACAAACCAGATAAGGTCAGTTTATGAGACACTATATAGGTGGGGTTCCTTCTGCATTTCGAAAAAAATAAGTAGAAAATAATCAACCTTGCAGAAAGCATAAAAAATATGAATTTCATTCAACATTGGTAGACCTTTTCAGGTTCATGTAGTGACAGTTATGCTATCAAGCAAATATTTTTTTGAAATGAGGTTGCCTTCTTAGCTAGCTGTTTAAATTCTAATTATTTTTCAAAAACCTTATTGGTGTTACTCTTATTCTATATTTGAATGTACCATTCATAATAAATATATTTCTGGGTGGGGTGGAGAGTAAGGTTTGTATAGTTATCAGATAGGGTTGAAGGAAGTATTTTTCAAACTCTTAAATCCTGGGCTCAATCCCTCTTCCAAAACTTGATCCTCAATTGACTCTAAAATATAGAACCATCTTCTACATGGACAACTTGTAGAAAATGAGACATTCCGACAATCCTTCCTATTTGGAATTTGTTATGAAGGACATTAATTTTACTAATATCAACTATGTTCTCTAAACGCTGGTGTAAGTTGCGTAGCTTTCACTGGTGTAAGTGAAAACTAATTTTTGGCTACTTTTTGTAGTCTTCTTTCATGGGGTTGGTTCTAGGGGTACAATTTTCAATAATTTGGCACAAATAGGACTAGATGAAGGCCTACCAAAATACCACGATCCTATTAGTGATAATTAGTGTTTGCAACTTCGTTGGGCATCTTGGCGGTGGGGTTGTCTCAAAATATTATGCAAGGTTTGTTGCTTTGGGATTCTCATTTTGTTTTATTTATGAACATATGTTAAAGAGTGAGGTGTATATACTATTTTTCTAATAAGTAAAAAAGAGTTATTTCATGTGATTATTTTTACTTCTTATTAGAACAGTGGATGCTAAACATGTAGGGAAAAGGCCATTTCTCAGACAAATTTTGATGACAGCTTCATAGTCTCTTATGATAGGGGCTTTTCTATTCTTTACCTCAATTTTTCTAGGATCTATTCATATCTCTTCTTTCGTACTAGGAATTTGATATGGAGTACCATTCTCTGTAATGGTTTCTAAAACTCCTGAGCTCTTGAGATTGAAGCACTTTGGAAAGATTTACAATTTCCTAACAATAGGGAATCCACTGGGATCTTTTCTCTTTTCTAGCCTCCTTGTTGTATACATATACGATCAATAAGATCAAAGGAAACCTAGCTATTCCTACCCAACAAGAACCAGTGCCACCAATGTTGATTGTTTGGGGCCTAACTAATTTAGGCTTACATTTCTTATCATGGAATGGGTGTGTAGTTCCATATGGTGTCAAACCCTACCAGAAAGCATACACATTAAGATTTATAACATGCATTTAATGACTATTGTAAATTTACAAACAAATTGAATTGTAACAAGATCTACTTTTCACCTTGTAATTCACATCAAAAATATGTTTTTCACAATATACCATCACTTCTTGCATGATCCATGCAATACCAATGCTTCATGTATGATCCACGCAATTTAGAATAACGAGTTAATTGCAAAAAAAAACATGCCTTCACTTCATGTCTAATGTTGCAACTTGGCACCCAGTTGAGGAAAGAAGAACAAAAAAGGGCAACAAAAGTGTATAAAGTTGTACATAATATTAAAAGGAAAAGTTAAAGGTTTTGTGAAACCATGCCTTTTGCAACGTCCTTAGGAGAACAAAAATATGAAAGAAAAATTGGTTGGCATTTAGGAAAGTATAACGAGGTAAAAAGCTACACCACACCTTTGAAGAGGAGAAAGATGTTTTCTTCTAGCATAGATCAAGTCTTCACTAGAGAGGAAATATATTGGAGACAAAAATCCAAGGTTTACTGACTAAAGCAACATTAAAACACCAATTTTTCTCATAAGGTAATAGTTTAGGAAAAAAACATAGAATAATAAACTTATAGGGATAAATAAGAAACATGAAAATAAATATGGGAAAAGAAAAGAGTAATTTGAAAATTTCCTAATGGAGCTAATTCAAGAAAAAGGTTAGAATCAACTAGACATTGCACAAAAAATACCAAATTATTGCATACAGTCATAGCAAGAGACTAATGAGAGAAGTGAAGATTTAGGCAATTAGGCAGGTAGTATTGAATAGGGAAGAAAAAAAATTCTTTGGGGCTAAATTGGTTTTCTACATCCTAATTAGAAGTTGTACAAGTGCAACATCTAGTAGAAAAGCACAAGATGGTTAATGATGTGCCCCTTCTAGCAAGTTCAAATACTTAAAAGAAATTTTGTAGTAAAAAAGATGGGAAACCCCTCAGATCGAGTACTTGTGGATCATCCAATAGAAAAGCACAAGTGCAACATCAAATTGAAAATCACAAACTAGTTAATGATGTTCCCCTTCTAGGTATTTCAAATATATAGAGGTGATGCTATCAATTTTTTTCTAAGATATGTATTCCCTTGTCATTCTTCTAAAAAAGAAAGGGAAGACAAAGAAATATGAAAGAATTAATCTTCTACCAAGGGATCGAGATGAGAAAGGAAAGACATAAATGTGAGAAAATAATCTTCTACCAAGGCACCCATGTTTAATTCCCATCATGCATAGAACCTACAAATTGAGTTCTTGGTGGAGTTTGACCACGTTTCGTATTCAACATTCATTCAAAACAAAATGTTAGGCTGTGTGAAGTGATAAAAAGACATTGTACCTACAGAGCCTCGGGGGAGAACATAGAGAATTGCAAAATACATTCATAAGTATGACAAAATTCCTTCATGAATATAATAATGTGTCTGTGTCTTCAACAATTTCCATTCTATCTCATATGGTTCCACTAACTTCATTATGTCAAGTGTTTTCATGATGCCTTGTACATCATGCTTGATCATCCCGATATGAAACAAAATCTTGAGAGAGTTCTTGTCATTGGAATGTTCTTTCACATGTTCAATGGTTGAAGCTTCCCCTCCATCTCCATCCCCTTATCCTTCCGTGATTTGTTTGGTGGGAGTGGGAATGGAAAATTAATTTGGCTGGCTAGAAGCACTATTAGGAATAGTAGTGGGTGGTGGAGAAGTACAACAACAGGGTGCTCCTCCACAATCATATTCATAGTTGCATAGCCTCAAGATGAAGGCTTTAAAAATAACCAAAAATCTTGTCAGTAAGAATAGGGTGGAAGACTCTCGAATCCTTTTCTTTTCTTCTAATGGTGCCGAATCTCATCAGTCCCTAAAAATGGTGGTCACTAACCTAGCTATTTTATTACTTTTAAATCCGTAAAATTGATTTGGGTTTTTCTTGGAATGTACTTCTTCTTCTGTAGGTCTTGTACAATCCCTCCAACTTGGAAAATTGGTTTCAGGGTTCGATCTCAGTGCATCTCTGGCACTACTTCTACACCACCACAGCCACTTCGAAGTCAATGTGGTATGTATTTTGTTTGGTAAAATTTTCAAGTTGAGAAGGTGGTTGTCATTAATCCGGCGACCAAAATAACCAGAATGTGCAACGAAGTTGTCCTGCTTCTTCTAACACGCTCTACCCTCCCCTGCCATACACTCATTAATGACTGCCCAAAGTTCACTAATTGAAAAAACTACAACTTCTAGGAAAAAAGAAATAAAATAAAAAAATCCAATTCGCGAAGTGAAAATAGATTCAAGAAAACCCAAACCCCGATGCCATTTGAGTGCCAATGATGGTTGGGCGAAGAAATAAGGTTTAGGGAAGTAGGACAAAGTTATGCATAGCCTTTGAGGATGAAGAAAATGAATGAATATAAGAATATCCATGTCATCACGACATGGCGAGAAATTCAAACGTAATAAAATGGAAACCCAATATAGAACTTAAACAGTCCCCCCTACTTTGAATGTTTTAAAAAAACAGTCCATGGAGCCTAAATATGGATACTTCCACTCGCATCAGGTTGCATATTTTGTATACGAGTCTTCACATAATCAAAGGGTAGACTACATGCAAATGCAAAAAAACTAGAAACAACACTTGCACCAACCACAATTGTAGGGTGTCCTTCAAAAATTCTAGAGAGTGGTCATAAGAAGAAAACATGCCCATATTTAAGGCCATTGCTAGGAAAACTGTTGGACCCACCCCTTTCCATAAGGATAGAAACCCTTTATCACCTATAATAGGGTATAGTGCATGGAATGCATTTTTGTAATGTCATCGTTGTGTAGCAGGCAAAGTTGCATCCTCTTGCATGTGAATGACCCAATAGCTCTTGCTGTCAATCCACAAATAGCCTTCTAAGAGAGAGATAGTGGTTTCCCATCATTAGTGTAAATTGATTTGTTTGTCAATATCCTAAATGATCCAAGATGTGTTGTTGTGTAGGTTGCCTATCTTAACAAACCAGCTAATAACCCCTTGTAGAAAACACCAAAGCCCTCATCCCTTACCATGTTCTTTGCAGCATTATAACCTGAACCTTGACCCAACTGAATGTGCACCTTGATCATGTCCACGAGATGGATAACACACATGGCGACCATACCAAAGTCTCCTCCATTAAAAAATAGCTTCATTGTATTCCACACAATACTTATCTTGGGCTTCTCTTCTGCCATCTCTCTAAAGGACCCAAACACCTGATCGATTTGAAACTAATCTCCTTCCTCTCCCTGACGTCACCATTGATATTTGAAAAAACCAGTAAGAAGACTTTGTTTGTCTACGCCTCCTCAACAAGAAATAAGAAGAATAGGCAAATATTTGATCTCTGTTGTGCTACAATGCCTCCTATTGGCAGGGTGAAATATCACACATCTCTGATTTTAATTGATTAGAGGATGACAAAAACTAATGTCTTCTATTGCCACTGTCTCCTCACCCACAGAGGAAATGCTTATTGAGTAAATATATTTTTAATACTATATAAAGATTTAGAAAAGTACATTAATAATAGCATAACATAACAATGTTTATAAAACTAATATCTATATATATATATATATATATATATATATATATATATATATTATCTAAAATAAAAATTTACAATTAAAAAATACAAATTAAATGTCAATCACAACCGAGTATATGATGGAGATGTTGTCATTACATTAAAAAATATGTAACGTTACATTAAAAAGTATTAAAAAAAATATATGTGTCGGCTTATATATATTGTATATGTTGAAGATATGTGTAAAGTTACTTTAAAAAACAAACTAAATAAAAAATGTGTCGACTAATATTAACAAACTCAATTTTGAAAATGATATATATACAATTTAAAAAAATTAATTACATAAAAAAATGTGTCCGCTAATATTAACAAACTCAATTTTGAATATGATATATATACAATTTAAAAAGAGTTCAATTAGTTTATTCATCGAATAACAAAGAAAAATAGGTAAAGGAAGAGAGGATTCAATTGGGCATATGTTGTAATAATAACCAGGTAAATTTCGTGGCGTTTCTGTAATAATAATAATAAGATAAATTTAGTTGTGTTCAGGTTTTAGTTGTAGGAAGGAAAACTCAATATAATGGAAGGTTCTCAATAAAATTAGCATGAGTGAGAGGAAATATTGTGTAGAATGTAATATTTAGGGTGGGGAGTGACCTGAAATATTAGGTAAAATTTAATAATATTAAATTTTAATTAGTATTTCTCCCCACCCCTAGCCACTATTTACTAGGTGGGGGATGTAATCAATATATTTGTAACAATTAATATAGATGTGTTCCATCTATAAATTTAATTAATAAGCGGATAAAACCTTAATATTTATAATATGACAAGATTTTTAATCATGAATATTAATAACTTCTGAGTAGTTTTTTTTACAATACCATGGGTCAATACCCACAAGAGAAAGATAGAGAGGGAGAGGAGGGAAGAAAATTAAAATACCATGGTTTATCAATACCATGGGCCATCTAGACTTTGGATTATTATGTTATGGATCTAAGCTTTTAATTGTTATAATACCATGGGTCAATACCATGGATTATAAATACCACATGCCCAAAAACTATAACTTATTTCAAAATAAAAATATTTTACAAATATGTTATTTTAATTTAATTTTATAACATTTTTTACTTAAATCTAAGAGCAAAAAGGTTATAATTACTTTGAGGTATATCTAAACCCTCCATCCTCACATCTATTAACAATATTTTCATAGATATTAAATGGAGTTTTTAATAAATTAAAAAATGAGGATACTTTTATATGTACATATGTGAAATTTATATAATATAAATAATATTATAATGAACTAGGATAGATGCATCTTAACCAAGGATCCAAGAAAAGTGAGAAAGCAAAGTGATTAACAATGATAGAGGAAAGATAATGCTTGAGTATTTTATTTAACATGATTTATCCAAAATATAGGTTTAATATTTTACAACCGATTATGTTTTTTATTAATTTAGATACTTTCTTAAATACAATACAACGGGATCATATTTAAGAAAGAGAGTGACATGGAAGGGGGAATAGAGTGTGGGAGAGAGACATAGAGGTGAGAGACATAGTGAGAGAGAGAAAGGAAGAGAGAGAGGAGGGGGAGAGAGGGAGGGGGAGAGATGTATTTGAAGGGGGAAAGAGAGGGAGTGACAAGGGAGAGATGAATATGGAATGAGGGAGAGAGGAAATGAGGGAATAGAGAGAAAAGGAAAAGATAAAGATAGGGAAAGAAAGGGAAGAGAGAGATAGTGAGACATAGATATGGAGGGGGAGAGAGGGAGGGAGATTGTGACAGTTTTGGAGGGTGGAGAGAGAGTGTGTGTATGATGGGGGGAGAGATGGAGGGAGGTGAGAGAGAAGGGGGGAGAGAGGAAGGAAAAAGAGAGAGGACTTGAGAGATATGAGAGAGAGAGGGGGGAAGAAAGAGATGGAGTTGGAAGGGGATGAAAGACATAGATAGATAAAGGTGGAGAGGGAGTGGCAAGGGAGAGATGGAGAGTTAGTGAGAGAGAGAGAGAGAGGGAGAGAGAGTGTGTATGTTTTGGGGGTGAGAAAGAAAGACAATGGGAGATAGAGAAATATATGGGGCAGGGGAGGAGGTAGAAGAGAGAGGCAAAGAAAGGGAGGGAGGAAGAGGGATAGATGGGAGATAGAGATAGATGGAGGGGGTAGAGAGAGAGAGAAGGAGAGAAAGATAGGGAAAGTTAGGGAGAGGCAAGTAGAGTGAGATGGGGGAGAGAGGGAGGGGAAGAGAGAGAAGGAGAGGGGGAGGTAGATAGACACAGAATGGAAGGTAGAGAGAGGGAAGAAGAAAGAGTCTCACAGAGACAAATACAAACATAGAAGTTAGATATAGAAAGTCATGAATATTTTAGATTTTCACTAAAATAGATGTATTGATTTCAATGTAGTTGTTGATTTCTAATCCTATTTGATCACATGCACTATATGCATTGATTTTAATGTAGATGTCGATTTATAATTCTATTTAATACCTTACACTAGATGCATTGATTTCAATGTCGATGTTGATTTCTACTCCTATTTGATTGCTTGCACAAGATGCATTGGTTTCAATGTAGATATTGATTTCTAATCCTATTTGATCGCTTGCGCTAGATGCATTGATTTCAGTGTAGATGCCAATTTCTAATCATATTTAATACCTTACACTAAATTCATTGATTTCAATGTAGATGTTGATTTCTACTCATATTTGATTGCTTGCATTAGATGCATTGGTTTTAGTGTAGGTATTGATTTGTACTCCTATTTGATTGCTTGCACAGGATGAACTGGTTTCAGTGTAGATATTGATTTCTAATCCTATTTAATTAGTTGCACTAGATACATTGATTTCAATGTAGATGTCAATTTCTAATCATATTTAATACCTTACACTAGATGCATTGATTTCAACATAGATGTCGATTTCTACTCATATTTGATTGTTTGCATTAGATTGATTGGTTTCAGTGTAGATATTGATTTCTAATCCTATTTGATTTCTTGCACTAGATGCATTGATTTCAGTATAGTTGTTGATTTCTAATACTATTTGATTGTTTGCACTAGATGCATTGATTTTAGTGTAGATGTTGATTTTTGATTTGATGCAACAAGATGTATGATGTACATTAATTTCAAAGTAATTAGATTAATAATGTAAATTGATTTCAATGTAAGCACATCTCTACCTCTTCCATCTATATCTCTATCTCCCATTGTCTCTCCTTATCTATCTCTCTATCTCAACCCCTAAATATACTCTCTCTCTCTCTCTCTCTCTCTCTCTCTCTCTCTCTATATATATATATATATATATATATATATATATATATATATATATATATATATATATATATATATATATATATATCTACCTCCCTCCGTTTCCCCTCCCTCTCTCTCTCTTCCCCTTCTCTCTATCTCTAACATTTCTCTCTCCATATATATATATATATATATATATATCTCTTCCTCCCTCCCTGTCTTTGCCTCTCTCTTCTTCCCTCTCCCCTCATCTATATCTCTATCTCCCCTTGTCTCTCCTTCTCACCCCCAAAACAGAACAAAGACACACTGTCTCAATGTAAACACATAAAAATAATTCAACCATAAATACAATACTTGAATTTTCATCCTAAATAAAATGTTTTCTTACCCCAAATGTTTGCTTCTTGAGACTATAAACTATTTATAATTGGGTACATTTTTATTATTCCCATTTTCCATCATTCAACATTGTTAATTACTTTACATTCAAACGCAGTAATAGAAAACAAATACCATTGAAAATTATTTGGGGTTTAACACTCCATAAGTCACAATGATTGACTTTGGAGAAAACTACTATTAATATTAGAGAGCAACAGAGACAAGGTATTTTGTTTACTACAATAGGTCGAGTTAAATATTTGAATGGTCTATGATTCCAACTACATTTTTCATATGATCGATATGAGAAAATGGAAAAACTAATTGGTGTGACAATAGTAACAGTAGAAGAAAATAGTTTTAGATTGATTGCAATGGAGATTGTTTGTAATTGAATATATTCTTAGTATTCACATTTTCTATCTACCAAAATTGTTACATTGAGAAAGGAAAGGAAAAAACCAACACGAGGAGTGAAAACTGTCATTGAAAGCTATGATTGTGCTCTCGGGTTGCCTTGCATGCAGAGTCTATGACTGGAGCCGAATATTGCCAGATGTAAATTAGTTAGAGAGTATGGTTAGATCCTGGTAAGCAAAGAACTGCGGCGAGTGAGAGATGAACCAGTTGACTGATGCAGTGTTGTCGAGTGCAATACGGGTGGCGGGAAGTCGAGGGAATGATAATACTTTGTTCCCGTATACAGGATAATATGCTTCACGCCCTTGGTCATGGGTATCAGAACTTAGAGAGCGGGATAGCCATGGTTGGTTGTTGAGCAGGATTTGTTAGATAGCTACGATAGTGGTTGAAACAATTTCAGCTTCTAGATTTGCTCCCATGGAGGTTGTTCCTAAGGTTTGAGGGATTTCCTCTCCCTACATTGTTTGATGGTCCGCTGGGATACTGTGGATATTGTCTCGACCATATCAGAGCATATCAGAAGTGATAAAATGGAAAGATTTGATGGTCTGATATCAAGGGTGGAGCCGAGAGACTAGATTTACAGTTGTTCGCGGTGATTAACTAGAGAAACAAGAGCTATGGAGTTTTTACCAAGGGTCTAGGTGAATTTCAGGTGGGGCGAGCCCTTACAGAAGATTATCATTTTGAAATATTTTCTGAGGACAGAGTGATCATCTGCGTGAAGTTGTTAAGAGGGCCAATGGTGGTTGGACTCATTTTTTCTCCAAGGTTGGATGAGACTATAGGGTTAATTGGCTGAGTTGGAGGGGAGGGCCTACAGAGGCATGGATTAGTATTGATATTTGCATAGGATTACAACTGACTGGATTCCTCTCTAACTAGGCAGGTGGGGCCTATCACAGCCGGATCCATAGTACTACTCGGGGTTAGACTCTACATAGGTGGGAGGATTTATAGGGTGATAGATGTGCGACGAGTTATTGTATTAGGATTTCATTTGATCCTGCATTTAAGAATTGGTACTATACCCCCTTGATATTTCGGTACGGGTAGTGTTGGATTGAAGTGCTTCATGCAACGATATCATGGAGTATGTGGTTCACAAGACTCTTAATTGGGAGCCATTTTTTTCAAGGGGTTTTCTCGGTTTGTGAGCCAATTCAGGGAATAGGGGAGAGATTCCTAATGTTGTGCAAGGACCAGTGATTGATATAGTACAGGTCCCACCAAACCACCATAAATTGAGGTTTTTGAAACCAATATTTAAACAAAAATAAATAACATTAAGTATAAATAAGTATTAATTTATGTCCAAAATTTTCCCATACATTGACTGGGCCCACAAATGTCCATAAATAGTATCTTACTACTTAAGAGTGCAAACCATATTGACCCAACTAGAAAACAGCGAAAACCATAAAGGCTTCCAAAATGGTCTATTCCGGAAGTACAAAGTAGCAGTCACTTCAACCCCCACTCATCAGCGCTGAAGCTTTGTATCCCAAATAAATATCCCTACCTGCACATAATAAAAGGGAATGTATGTCAGCCATAACTGTTGTGTTGTTCAACAACTAAACACCCTATGTTCAATAAATGACACCCAACCCAATAACATTTAAACCCACTTTGTTCAATAAATGACACCCAGACCTAATAAAACGGCAATAAATAACATCCAACTCACTCTATTTCTCATTAAAACAGATCAAAGCACATGGATCAACATATAACCAATTCCCAACCATTAGATCATATCAAATTAAATCCAGACCACACATTCAAAATGAAGCCATTGCAATCCATGTGCATCCATGTCCACCAATTAAATTCAAGTGCCAAAAATTATAAAAGAAGTCCACCCACTGTTGAAGTTGCATCTTATGCTTTCAAACTATTCAGCAAACTTGAAGACAACATCACAAAACAGTGGCCAACATATCCAGGTTAGTTATATCAATTACAACTCATTCTTCTTACAGTTCTGTTTTCATTTATCATATTTCTTACATGATCTGTTTGGCCATAACTGCTAAAAGGATAGCTAGATGGTTTCACAAACAGCGATTGAAACTCATTCTTCTTACAGTTCTGTTTTCATTGTTTTCATTTATTAGAGTTCTTACATGATCTGTCTGTCCATAACTGCTAAAAGGATAGTTGGATGGTTTCACAAACAGCCATTGAATAAAAAGTAGGTTCTAAATTCAGCGATTTAGAAAAGTTAAAACCATTCCTTAAAATAAAATAAAAATGAATGCCTTCAACATACTTAATTTTTTCAGTTCAATTTTCTAAAACTTTTTATGACTGATAAGTCCATTCCAAGGTTGATCAAAGTTGCAAGTTGTTCCTAACATAGAATTTATGCCCAGCCTTATTGTGATTATGACAGGTATAGCACTCTTCTGGAGCATATGACCATATTTTGTTTGAGTTTCCAAACTAATTACTATGCCTGTTATGGTGGCCATGGACTGCGATGGAGAAGTTGCAGTACTGAGACATTTTTGGCAATGCCAAACAACAAAAAAATAGAAAATGATATTTGAAACAAAATATATGTGCACATTTCACTTGCTTATGCCTTAGCTAGTTCCTATCCTTACATTAACGAAGCAATCATGGAAATGCATCCTTATAAGCCCAGCTTGCTATAAGGGAATTCTGAGTAAAAGCCTTGGAAGCTGATTGTTGAATAATGCCTTCAACTGTACTGCAACTTCTATCGTAGAATCCTACTTGAAGCCCATTAGTAGATATCCATATAAAAGTTGCTAAACTGATGAACAGGCAGGCAATTGAGAGACTACGAAGTAATGTGCAATGAGATACTACGAAGTAATGCAATTCGATTTCCTGTAACATACATGTTGATAATTTCCTGTAATAAAGCAGAAGTATTTTTGCCTTGTATGAAAGCATAATTTACAAATATTCTAATGTCTAAATGCATGCAAAAATTTTACAAGTTGTTGCATCTATGGCAAAAGGAAGTTGTACTGCTCGTACAAGGAGAAATGGCAGGAGAGTGACAAGGGGTGCGCAGCTGCGATGCACATCATCTGATGAGGACAGGACAACTAATGTCAATGCCAACAATGCACTAGGGAACATTGTTGAGGATGACCATGTGACAGCAACTGATGTTAACACACCATCAACCACAGAACCACCATCAACAACAGTGCAAGGAGCAAGCTCAACTAAAAAGATCAGTGCTATAAGAGGATAGACAAAAGAACAAATGTTATTTGTAATTGATGACATAGAGTTTAATGGATACTCAGTTCGGGCATCTGCAAAAAAACATGGTATTCCTCCATCATCAATACATTATTGGATAAATGGACTGACTCATACAAAACGTAGAGGGCCTCTTACAATTATGACTGAGGAGGACGAGGCCGAGGTGGTTGAGTGGTGTAAAGAGATGGCCCAATTAGGACATGGGTTAGAGTTGATACAACTCAAATCAACAGTTGCTCAAATCTGTCAAGGGAGGCCAAACCCATTCAAAGATGGGTTTCCTGATAAATCATGGTGGTTTGGGTTTAAAAAAAGGCATCCAGAAATTGTATTCCGTACTGCTGAGGGACTTGACAGAGACAGAGCATTAAATTTGCACCTTGCAGTTGTGTAAAATTTCTATGACAGACTTTCTAGTGCTTACAATAAACATTCTTATGGAGCAGACCATATATGGAACTGTGATGAAACAGGTTTACAGGCAGGGAGGAATTGTGGCATGCGAATAATTTCCAAGAGAGGGAGCCGAAATGTGCCAAAGATTTTGCCTAAGAGCAGGGAGTGTATAACTATTTTATGTTGTGTCAATGCATTTGGTATTTCAAACCCATGATTTTATCTATTCAAAGGTAAAAAATCAACTGAAAAACTATATACAGAACTGTGAACCAGGTGCATGCATGGCTGCACATCCCCATGCATGGATGACTAAAGAAATATTTCTAAGTTGGCTTTTTCACTTCGTTGCATCGGTACCAGGTGGTGTCTTGCCTAATAACAGACACCTATTGATATTAGATGGCCATGGGAACCACATGGCTGTACAAACAATTGAGGAAGCAAACAATTTAGGCATCGACCTGTTGACACCGCTCATACCACTCACAGACTGCAACCCCTTGATGTTAGTGTGTTTGGCCCTTTCAAGAACTATTTCAGGTTGGAGCGCTTTGCATGGATGGAAAAGAATCCAGGGGTTGAGGTGAAAAGGTTCGAGCTAACAGAGCTTGCAAGTAAAGCTTTTAAAAGGGCTTTGACACCATCAAATATCAAGGCTGGCTTTAGGAGGACAGGAATCTTGCCAGTGAACTATGATGCTCTTATGCATGATACTGGTTGTAGCCAAGCGTTTCATGTGGATGGTTAAGAAGAAAGGAATGCCCAAACAGGTGTTGAAGTGCAAGAAGTAGATGACCAAAATGATCTTGTTGCAGCTGGTAATATGATTTCCCTATCTCAAGGACACTTATATGCTGAAGATGATGAAACTGTATGTGAAACACAATATAACCATGAAAAAATTCACAGTAACATGGAGATCGTTCCACCAACTCAAGAACATGAAACTCCTGTTGCTGATATTGTTAATGACATTGTTGAACATGCAGTTGACAATGACCAATTGACATTGCCAAGCCAAGTAACCCCACCTTCATGGCTAGCAGAAGCAATGATCAATATGAATGCACATAGTGTCTCAGCAACCAATGAAGAAAGCATGAACATGCCCTCACAACCAGCAGAATTGAATAGTGAAATTGTTCATTTTTTTTGTGGACAATAGATCAATGGAAGAAGATGAAGGACATAATGAAGCATCAAATGAAGATAATGATATAGTTCAATCAGTTCCAATAGATACTGAAAGGGAAGTACCAAGCATGACATGCAGGTGGGAGGGGTGGAGAAGACACTTGGACAGTTCCTAAAGCTACCAGTAGAGAGAGTATCAATGAAAAAAAGCAAGGTGCACCAGGTAGTCTTCGTATGGGCCAAAGCTCACAGTTACTCACCTCAGAGGACTATATAAACATGTTAGTTGAGTTTGAAAAAAAGAAATTTGAAATGCAAGAATTAAAACAGAAAAAGAAGGATCTAGTCAAGGAGAAGAAGGCAGCAAGGATTGTTGCAGCGCAACGTCGAGCAGATGAAAGGATTGAAAGAGATAAAGCAAGGCAAGTTAAGGACCAACAAAAGCAAATGGCAAGACAGGAAAAGGAAAAACGAAAGGCACAACAAATTCTTGAAAAGGAACAAGGGATGATCAACGATACAAGAATAGTTGATGAAACCATGATTATTTCAAACTCATTGGACTCCATTGCAGATAATACACCATTATTCCAAGATCTCATAAACATTCAAGTGCCTCACTATCAAATTGAGGGTTTACCCACTTGCCTTGTTCCTACCAGAGTTGGTGTCAATTCTCTGTATGCTCATTACACACCTCCACTTAATGCAGGGGTCAGTAGTGCAAATGTGAGGTATGGGTACTCAGTACCTCCATGGTTGGAAGCTGCAAATTGGAATCAATCATATGGCAACAATCAACCATTTCCTAATCAACCCTTGACTGGTAGGCCAACCTACCTGGCTCAAGAAGGTAACTGGGGGAGTTTTGGCACTCAAGATTCTCAGGGCCATAAAGAATAGGGGTGTCATATGTTTTTGGTTCTAACCACATTATGATGTGGATTTTGGATGGATTGTATCTTTTTCTTGTCACAGAAACATTTTGGCTTACAACCTAGGTTGTTTTATTTCATAATGTGTGCGACATTGTAGCCAAAATCCATTTTAGAAGGAACATCTATAGTCTATTAAATGAATCAGTCATGAGAACTGAGGTATATCTTATATACATAGTATAAAACAACTTTTCAATTTGACTAGCCTTTGTGACCAGTGCTCTTTTTATTAGCAAATATATCTCTAATCTTATGTCTGCGACTTAAATCAGTTTATTGTAGTTTATATAATACAAAAAAATACAGAAAATATGAAAGTTTGAATGAAAATTATAAGTGTACATCAATGTAAACCCAAGATTCCAAACCATTAGAGACAGTTGCTCAAGTTGAACTCTTTGCTTAACTAAATTTATATCCCAAGATGGACTCCTTAACTCATGTTGACCTAGACTAAAATATTCTCTGATGGTTTTATGTAAGAAAATTCTGTAGTCATCTCTCTGGTTGATGTTCACAATATTCTACAACATGGCTATAGTTGTCCATAGCTTTCAAGTGGATTCCATAGAATCCATGTATGCTAAGCTCTGACACCAAATACTTGGAAGATATGTCAATTATATTCACAGCCAATGTTAATAATGCAAGTTGGTTGTTCCATCAGCAAAGATAGAGTATTTTGGCCTTATAGAAACATTAGGGATAACATGTATCTCAATAGACAATTGAATCAAAACAACACCGTAAGATAGTTAGTGGCAGGGTCATCAGGCTCTATCCAAACTTCCAAGTCTGGATAGGATATCTAGTCAGCTCATAGAAAAAGGATGAATTGGAGAAGAAACTTACTGAAATATAATTCAAATCAACAACCAGTTTTAAGAAATTGGTGAGGTTTCGAGGAAAAGCCGGGACCATTATCTGGTAACTCAACCCAACAGAAGTAAAGATCCTTCAGGAATCTCTTAACCAAAGGAAATTTATTCATATGCCAAAGCTTGAATAAACTGTGTTGGATTGAAAAAGACAAATGCTCTTTCTTGGTTAAGGACTGTTACATCCAAGCATTTCTCAGGGGCTACCAGCGAAGAAAAAGATTCCTTCTGGACCAGATTTTGGAAAAAATGGGATTTGATCAGAGATAGCACATTTATTGGATTATGTTGATTAGGCTGAGACTTTAAGAGGACAAAGTGATTTCCCAAGAATATGGATAGGTTAAAGAGCCACAGGGAAAACATCTATTGGAGCTATGCAATCAAGGATAGCTTACAGGTCCCCAGGAGAACAATGGAAACCTCCTTGGAAGAAATCTACAGTATGAACTTTGATGCAACTGCAAAAGGAAATCTAGAAAAGGTTGCCATTGAAGGGGTATAAGAGACAGTAATGTACAATGGGTGTAAGGAAAAAATAGTAAGGAGGGAATCCATCTTATCAATTGGCTAGCACTATCTATCCCCTAGAAGAATCAATCTTCCTGTGATTCCTCTTGATGTTCCTATCAGCAAGGGAACCTAAGTGGGGGAGGGGGACTGATCAAAATGCGAGAGAACATATCTATCCACATTAGAATTAGTATTAGACCCAAGACAAATACTAAAGTAGAACTAATAACAACTTGGACTCTTTTGGTAGTTGCAAAGCATAAAAACATTAAAAATATTATGATCCTAGGTGACTCAAAATGTGTAATTGACTGTTTAAAAGGAGCAACACAATTAGAAGTTCTAAAACTGGTAGCTTGGAAACACAAAATTGGAGAAATAAGAGGATACTTATGAGAGATCAAATTCCAATACATTTATAGGGATTTCAACAAATATGTTGACATATTACCAAAAACTGCACGTCACGGACTTTGGCTTATTATAATTGAAGAACTGGAGGGCAATCAAATCCAAGGTTCCTACCACATATCCTTAGAACACTTGGATTAACTCAAAAAGACAATCACCCAACAATGTAAAAAAGCAGTTTCATCTTCCATTTTTTCCAAGTCAAAGACAAGCACTGAAGCATAACAAAATCGCAAATTTTAGTTTTTACCCTCTGCTTATTCATAATTTTCAAATTCCTGATGTAATATTCACTCTTAACTAAATCTGATTTTACAACAAATGTATTTTACATTTTATAGTGATAAGTTTAAGAAGAATAAACCAATATTTTTAAGTATGACTCTCTAACAAAAATAACTAATATAGATTCAAGCAAAATTCCGAATTGCCCTCATCTTAGAGAGAAAATACAAACACAAACGAATATCAAGGAACAACTGTGAACCTAGGGAGGGGGACTAATCAAAATGCGAGAGAATAGATCTATCCACATTAGAATTAGTATTAGACCCGAGACAAATATCGAAGCAGAACTAATAACAACTTGGAATCTTTTGGTAGTTGCAAAGCATAAAAACATTAAAGATATTATGATCCTAGGTGACTCAAAAGGTGTAATTCAATGGTTAAAAGGAGCAACACAATTAGAAGTTCTAAAACTGGTACCCTGGAAACACAAAATTGGAGAAATAAGAGGATACTTACGAGAGATCAAATTCCAATACATTTATAGGGATTTCAACAAATATGTTGACATATTATCAAAAATTGAACGTCACAGACCTTGGGCTTATTATAATTGAAGAACTGGAGGGCAGTCAAATCCAGGGTTCCTACCACATATCCTTAGAACACTTGGATTAACTCACAAAGACAATCACCCAACAATGTAAAAAAGCAGTTTCATCTTCCATTTTTTTCCAAGTTAAAGAGAAACGCTGAAGCATAACAAAATTGTAGATTTTCGTTTTTACCCTCTGCTTATTCATCTTTTTCAAATTCCTTTCTGATGTAATATTCACTCTTAACCAAATCTGATTTTACAACAAATGCATTTTACATTTTACAGTGACAAGTTTAAGAGGGTTTTGAGGGTTTGTTTGGGGTCATTGCTACAATGTTCCATTTTTCCATTGTCTTTCTGCTCGGGGCCGATTGTTGGGCGAAGCCCTCCGCTGAAGAAACTGGATGTTCCAAGTGAAACCTAATGACTAAGCCATTTTGGAGGATGATTCAAGAAAAATACTTGACTATGGAGCAGAATTTTGGAGCTATGTACACAGACAATGCTCTAATACCAATTCTTCTTTCTAAGGCTCTTCACCCTAGAGGTTTTTGTTTATGGAATCTGACAATAAAAGAACAAAACTTGTTTGCAGAAAATGCCTTCTGGGTCAATGGCAATGACAAAACAGCAAGATTTTTGGATAATTAGTGGCGATGGATTAGGGTTTGCTCGTTCAAATCCATGGAAGCTTAATAAGCACGATAACAACGAATAAGCACGATAATAGAAAAAATTTCACAAATACCAGCATGAAAAGCCACAAAGAAAATCAAAATATCCACGAAAAGGGGATGAAAGATCCCTGTAACCCTAAACCATCAAAACCTGCCATAGAAAGTTTACAAAAATTCCAAATAGGGTTGTTTGTGTTGAAAAACACAGAGAAATTGTTGGTAGGATTAAAATCCTACCAGATAGAGGCCATGGATGGTCGCCAACCTTCTCCAGAGCTCGCCACACCTTCGCCAGACCTTCTCCACACCTGCAACGAGAAGAAATAAGCCATTATACAACAGAAAAAAATAAAAAAAACTAGCACAAAATAGCAAAACCTACAATTACCTCTTAAAAAAAACCTTCAACCTCAAACTCGGTAAAACTGCAACCAGCTCCTCCCTAAACAACAAAAACAATGAATAAGACCACCACCAAAGAAACCCTAAACAACCGGCGGTCTAGAACTACCAACAAATTCAGGCAAAAAACCACAAGAAAGCCAGAAACCCTGTTCCAACCATAAACCCTAAATCTCGAACAATGGTGGACTTCAGCACCTGCATACCAGACAAAGCGCACAGTTTCTTGGGCCGTCCCGTGCCATCTTCGGCGGAGGGCTTCGCCCAACAACCGACGTCGAGCACAAAGACAAAGGGAAAATGGAACATCGCAACAATGACCCCAAACAAACCCGGGAAATGGCGCGGAAAGGATAGTTAAGTACATGACACGATGCCCAACACGTGGACCTCCAAGACAGACAGGTGTCATACGGTCTTCACGAGGGTTCATGTGGCGGCAGGTGACGTGGCGGGGAGGGCGCATAGGTAATGGCGTCCCTCCCCTATAGAAAGTCAGATTATGAACTGTGACATTGGCCACCTAGCTTACGTGCATAATAGTACTTCTTTGTTTGTTAAAGATTTGATACATCTTAATATTCTGGCAGAACAGAAGGTTGGAGCGTTTGTGGTATCTTGGTTACTAGCTCAATCTTCCATGGTTCAGGTTATCGACTCTGGCGCAAAGCCTAATCCTATAATTTCTTTACCTTTGCAAACCCTGGAGCGTCATAAGACTGTACATTTGAAACACAAACCGGTGAAGGCCTTTGTTGGTCACCACCAATGGTTTTGGGTGGAGGTGCATTTTAGATGAGTGTTAAGAGACTAACGCAAAAAAAATTGGTTGGGAGGTGGTATCACTTGAAGATGTCGGGGGAACAAGCGAAGAATTGGACAAAGGAGAGGTGGTATCTAATATTGAAGTATAGGCTGAAGGTAAGCCTATTATTCAATGGATGGTTTTGTTTTTATTTTCTCAGTGATGAGGACGCTGAAAGAATTTTAAAAGAGCTATGGGCCAAGGGGAGGGGATTTATGTTGCTTCAACGTTGGAAGGCGGGTTTTGATTTGTTTGCGATATACCTCGTCCAAATTTTATTTGGGTCAAACTGTCTGGCTTACCATTAGAATTATGGAACCCAGTGGCATTGGAAGAGATTGTGAATAGGGTTGGCAGGTTCTATTATTCGGATGGCAGTTTTTTTGAAAATTTAAAATTGCATTTAAAGTTTCATTAAGTGGGAGTTGGCCCGCAAAAAACAGTTAAAGTTGCATTTAAAGTTTCATTAAGTGGGAGCCAGCCTCGCGGGCCAACTCCCACCCCATGTGACCGTGCACCAAAAAACCAAGGGCCAGTGGATAGGCACTTAGCGTGATAATCACGCTTAATTTAGTTAATTCTGTTTAGCGTTTAATTAAACTATTGATTAAGTAGCCGATGGATTTGGTGACACGCCAAATTAGGCAGAAACTACTAGTTTTGGCAGACTTCACTGGAGTCTCTCCAGATTTAGCGGGGATTCCTAGGAAAAATTAGATGCAACATAATTTGAGCAAAAATTGAATGCAGCATAATTTGAGCAATTTTCGACCAAATTGAGAGCAAAAAGAAGTGTTCTTAGCTAATTTGGACATTCTGAACACATTGGTGTAGAAATCCAGAGCCATAGAGCTTTGTAAACAACATTTTTGCCACATTGAACTAATATAGAGGCCCAAGCCATGATCCTTGACGAGGTTCTCGAAGTCACACCAAAAAATTGAGGGGTACCATTTATAATAACTCCATAATTTACTTTAGTGGCGTAGGCCATTAGTTGTTCCACCAAGTTCACTAAGAGACCAATTTTATGTTAAATTAATCTCAGGTATGTACAATCCACATTGTAGTAAGCTCAGTGAAGATCCAGTGTAAGGACAATTGCCTCCTTTTCATATATTTTTATTGTGTAAAGCCTCCTGTGTGATTTCTATCGTATCGTCTTGGATCCTTTTGTTCTAAAGGAACTGGAATGCTTAGAAGAAATATGTGTAGAAAGACATTCTCTTATTTAATTTTAAATTATCTTTGATATCAATTACATAATGATATGGGCTTGAAGTCCTTAAAGTGTTAAGGGGATTTTTTCTTTGGAATCAATGCAAAGCCACATTTACAACCCCAAAAACTTTCAAATTTTGTCATGACTCCTCCACCATATTTAATAGGTTCGGGTCCATGATGTCAAAAAAAATGTATAAATATATGAACAGACCATCCATCTCTCTTTGGTCATTTTTCTTTCGTCGAAAAAGATGTAAATGTTTACACTACAACATCTCCACCATACTTGGCTCTGTATTGCTTTTAACCTTTTATTATTTTTTAATTAAGTTGACATATAAATGTTAAATGTTAAACATTTACATCTACACATCTAGTCCTATATTGAATTGTGCGCCAAACAAATCATATTAATTTCTATTAATGCTTGGTAAATGTGAAGTTAAGATGGATCTATGCTAGTTTTGAGAAATAAACTAATAGAGTGAATTCAAGTAACATCAATAAATTAAGCATGATCTAACACCAATAATATTATTTTTACATGTCCTTTGTGAGCAATGGAGGAATTATATCTCTCTAGCATACTAAAAAGTAAACTATTTTTTTTTTACTTTTAATTACTTTGCCTTTCTATATAGAGTTACTTTTAATTACTTTTCCTTTCTATATAGAGTTAAGTAAAATTAAGATGGAAATTGAAAATATTTATTGCACATTGTTTTCTTTTTTATATTAATATTTTTTATTTTGTTAATCAATAATGTTATTTTAACCTGTCCTATGTCAACTATAAAATGTTTTGGTTTTTTTTTTTGTTTCTTTTACTTTCAATTATTTTATGTGTCTACATAAAATTATTGTAAAATTAAAATCAAAATTGAAGATTTTATGTAAGATCAACATTTTTTTTATTATTATTTTTTATTTTGTTAATGTAAATATTATTTTATTATTTTTAAATTTAATATCTTCCGGATCTAGAAAAATAGACACAATAATCCTAATAAAATACAACAATTAAATAAATAAAATTGAATATGTATTCTTTACAAATCTATTAGTAAAATATAGTTATATATATTATAGACATTTTTAAAAGGTTCAAAATTTAACATTAGATATTTCTTTTTTAAATTTTGGTGAAGTGGAATGAATAATTAATTTTTTTGGTAAATATTAAAGATTAATTTTTTTTTCCTCTTTAATGAATGGAATTTGCAATTGAAACCATACTTTATCAAACAAACAAAAAAACTCATTATTTTGAATAGCATATTTATATGTTCTGCCAAATAATTTACATTATTAAGGATTTAACTAACTCTTTTATGTGAATTTTTAGATTATTGGTACAATTAAACGTGGTTCAGACCTAAGAAATTTTATGTTGTCAAATTCATTAACTCGTGGCTAGACCTAAAAACTTTTATGTTGTCAAAATCATTAAAGATCACACCAGACCTAAACCAAACTAACTCTTAATATAATTAATTTTTTCCCCATAAAATGCTTTAACGAATAAAAAATAAAAAATAATTGGAAAATCTCTTATAATATAAGACAAAAAAATTAAATAATTTTATTTCTTAATATTTAATAAATTTAATATTAAAATAAATATATACTAAATTACATTTATAAATTCAAAAATTATAATAATATAAACCAGGTTCATTTTATTAATTAACCAAATCCACATAATTTGTATAATTTGATTACGCAAATTTACTCCAAATTTCAATAATTTAGTTATCATTACTTTATCAAAATCATAGATATGAAAAATATGGTTACTTGCTTTGAAATATGTTCTCAAAATTAATTTTTAGCATTTTAATTATATGTATTTAGTTTTACAGGTTTATAAAATAAACCCCAAAATATAACCTTATTTCCTTTAGAAAAATAAATAGTTTACAGAGAAAAGTCATAATTTATTGCAACTTGATTTGAAGCCTTTATCTAAGATACATTTTTTCCATGGCTTCAATGCACATTGCCGCTCGATTTGCCCCAGTGAAACTGTGAAGTCATATTGAAACCATGACTAAATAAATTAAAAGCCGGTCGATTTGCCCCAGTAAAACTGTGAAGTCATATTGAAACCATGACTAAATAAATTAAAAGCCCATGGCGTTGGATGTTTATATTTAACTCTATCTAAAATGCATACCTTTTATGGCTTCAGTGGAAATCACTTGTCCATTTGGCCCAGTGAAACCGTTAGTTTTCATGTTAAAACCTTAAATATCTGACACAGAGAAGCCCCTCTATTAGTTTTGTAAAGATTTTATCCGGATTACATCCTTAAATAAATAAGAATTAAGTGGAACTATGATATCAGACCGAATTTCTAGTATCTCTTTTATGTCGGGCAAGCAAATTGACGTTCCATTTATATCGCAGTAATTGCACCGAATTGATGGATTTCACTGCCTAATTCCACTAATCACCGCACCAAATTCATAAATTCATGATGTTCTCTGCTTTAGCAATGCCAAAAGATACTTCACAATTGGTGACTCTACTTTCCAATCCTGGTTATATATCTTTTGTTTGGATAGTGCAAGGCCTATCTTTGGATCTTGGTTGAGGTATAGACCATCCACTGATTGAATCAGTTGTGTTGCAATTATGCAAAAAAACAGGAAGACTCAGAATTTCTCTGACTTAAATGTGGTTTCAAGAGTGTAGAAAGCACCAAATTCAAGGGACATCTATAGTTACTCCCATACAATAACCTATGTCAACATCACTAGTATTTAATTTATAAATTCACCCAACCCGTCATTTTGACTTAATAAAAATTTGTATCGACGCCTAAACGATCAGTTTCAAATACAGAAAAATGGCAGACAAACAATTTGTACCAAATGGACCAAATGATATGGTCGAGCTTAAGTCAAAGAAGAGGAAGAAAAGAGCTTGTGACAAAGGCGCGTGTTGTAGGAGATGGAGAAATGGGTGTGTACAATTGGTGAACCCAGAAAGGCAAAGAGGATTTGGTTGGGCTCCTTCGATACACCACAGATGGCAGCTCGAGCCCACGACGTGGATGCTTTATGCTTGAGAGGCAAGGCTGCCTGCCTGCCTGAACTTTCCAGATTTAGTGAATAGGTTTCCTCGCTCCTCTTCATTGCATCTGTGTGATATACAAGCAACAGATGCGGAAGCTGCCCGTGCCTTCAACCGGGAGACGTTTTCCCTCAAAGCTCCAGCTCCAACACAGTAGATCCGAATTAACATGACATGATGCATCGAACCCTTCAAAGCTTACAGTAGATCCGATGATGAACACACCGAACTAAATTATGGCCTTAAATTATTACAGGAGGGAATGAGGGCCTTAAATTATTACATGGAGAATTGATGTGAGGAAAATAACGAGTTAGTATAACTTCTGAGCAGAAGCATTTTGGGCGCGGTGCTAAATTTCCCGCTCATTTGGCTGAGTTTGAAATTTGGTGGGTAAGTAGCCCAGTTTGAAATAAGGTGGGAAAGTGGCATTTAATGCTACGTACATTTATTGCATTAATTACGGGTTCCGCTTGCTCGGAAAAATGGAGCCATCAGAAAACATAGAGTAACATGCATGCTCACCTCCTCACATTTCAGATGCCACTCCGTATGAATAGCATGGTTTTATGTATGGTGGATGGCCGTTATCCATTCTACGAGTATGGCATCCGGTACGGTCCGATACTATCTTAGAGCATTAAATATAGGAGTAGTTTAATTAGGTGAAGGAATTGTCCTGATTCTTTTCCCGCTCGGAAAATTTACCAGCTCCGGCCAGCATTCATCCAACCCTTCTGACGCGCTCCATTTCTGATTTGATTGTCAGAATCTGTCATAATCAAAATCTTTTGGATCCGATCGGTCACATCCTCTGTCCATCCAGCCAGGCGCCCCGACTCGGCTTGTTAATGCAATGAAGGTGGCCGATGGGCAACTTGAATTCCAAACCAGACACAAAACCGCTCCCGGCCAGAACTCCTCGACCTCCCACCGCGCCAGAGCTCCTCGACCTCCCTACCTCCTGCTTCTCCAAAACTCGTCGACCTCCCTGCGCTTGGGTAAGTAAGGTTCTGTTGCATCTGTTCCTTTTCTGAAAACGTTTTTGTTGCATTGGTGATTGCTCTGTCAACATGACTGCTCCCAAAATTCAATCCTTTGAAACCTAGAGCTGCTGCTTGGATTTGTATGAAGGGAATACACTCCCTAAAGAGGCTTTCCTTTGAAACCTGGAGCTGCTGCTTGGATTCGTATAAAGGGAATCCACTCCCTAAGGCGGCTTTCAATAGAAAACAATGCAGGTTTATAGATTAGTTTTCATGGTTAGAATTTTAGAAATTGCTTGAAACCATTTATCTTCAGTCATAGACATTCGCCTCTCAACTAGATGTAATTTCCTTCCTCATGATAAATATATGAATTCTGGGATTCATAAACAGCAATAAAGTAGTCGGTTGTAGCATGCTTCTTACTGTTGTAAACAACCCTACATTCAGATTAATAATCTCACTTTGATTGTGCTTCTTTAAGACCCCGTAAGCCCAATTGTAAACAACCCTACATTCAGATTAATAAGCCCACTTTGATCGTGCATTTAAGACACCATAATTCCAATGATATACAAGCACTAGTCTTTCTTTCCAACCATTGATGAAACCCATCAACCTTATTTTTTCTTTGTTGGGATGAAATCTAGAATAATATACGCATAAATCAGAGTTCTTATTCCACTCTTTAGGCCATAACTCTGCCACTTGTTCACTGTTACTCTGCCACTTGTTCGTTGTTTGAGATCTGAAATGAAGCCAAATCAAAATTCCAGTTCTACCCTTTAGGCCATAAATTTTCCACATGTTGGTTGTTTGAGATCTGCAATTTTATATAAGAAAACTAACCATTTTAGATCTCTTGACTACAACCAAAGAATCTTTCTTTTCGTTGTTCCAAAAATCTGCATTTCATTATTATTTCTTTGCAAAATCAAAACTACTCCTAAGCTTGAAAATCTGTCCATTTGAGTGGTTAAAATCAAAACTACTCCTAACCTTGAAAATCTGTCCATTTGAGTGGTTTTTGTTAGATTATGTTTTAAGATGCTCTTACATATTTGCTTTGGGTTATGCTTTTTCATTTCATTTTCCTTTAAATGCATATTTCTATTTTGATTTCTCACTTATTTTGTTTTTGTAATATTTCAAATTGTTTTATTTCCCAGGCAAAGTAAATAAGGTTGGAGTATTTAGAGTGTCTATCCATTCGGGGAGTGCAGTGGTGTTGGGATGTTATGAACACAATTTTGCAATCTGCAACTGATGTGAAGCATTTGGTAATGAAAATTGAGTTTAGTGGAGATGCAGAAAGACTGCAGCCTTTTCCTGAGATAGACTTTGTTGATTTTTTCAATATCCATTCAAGATTAACCAATTTTGAAGTACATGGTGCCATGTTGGTTGCACTTTCACAAAGAAACAGCTCGAAAACAAGTAAGCTTGTTCATCTCTAAATTATAACATATTGTTTAGGATGTTGGTTGTTATCTTTGCATTTTATTTTTTTGTTAGTGTTTCTGTTGGAAAAATGGAAAGCTCAATGAAAGATTTGTATTAATTTTTTCTTCTAAAGTTGTATTTTTTTATCTTGTAATTGGACTCCTTGTTCACGATATCTTGCCTGGACAAGATTTTGATTATAGTGAGGTCACCTTTGAATGTTGAATAGAAAACGATGACATTAATGTCCTTAGTCAAATACAACCCAAAACTAAAAGAATTGATTATAAGAGTTTCCCGAATGAAGAACCGCCAAGAAACTGCAGACAAATTCAAAGATTGCCAAGAAACTTCTGTTAGGGTCCCACCCTAACCCCCTTATTTATGTCATGGGATCACGTCATAGTCAAGAGTCAACAAAGCCCATATTAGTATTTGTAAGTGGTTAACCCGCAATTAATGACGGGACCACAGTTAGTTGCAAATGGGCGGTAGTATTAGATAGATGGTATTAATAAAACCCACGGTATTGGCCCGTGGTATTGCATGTATGAGTCATATATAAAGGATAGAGACTCCCTGCAAGGAGTATCGTGTCTTGTTTTTGTAATCGAGCTCTGCTCTATTGGAGGTTGCCCCCTCGAAGAGGCCTGTGAACATTTCTCTCTGAATAATAAAATCATTGCTATTCTGTGTTCTGGGTATCTTTTCTTTGCATATTCTATGTTCTGGGTATCTTTTCTTCGCATATTCTGTGTTTGGGTATTACTTTGCAGGTTAAGAGCATAACAAGTGGTATCAGAGCACTTTCCAGGGCTCGATGGGATCTCCAATTTTTAGCAAATTTTTTTTTGGCTAGAGACGTGTTCCGACGTCTTTAAACCACGGGATCTGTCGTTAAGCGCATAAACCTACGGATTTAGGGAGGCATGCACGCAGGAAATACAAGAGGTGGTCACGTCTGTTGGACTCCCTTGTAACCCCTGTGGGTACCCCTTCGAGTAGTAGCGCATTAGACAGAACCGCGCACGGACTGTCTTCCACGTACCCTGTGGGTATATAGGAAGCCCCCTAGCTCCCTTGAAACCTCGCCATAGATAAACCTTCGGCCGTCTTGTGGCTAGAGTACACCGAGAACAACACTCGGAGAGATTACTCGCCCGTACGATAGGGTAGTCGGGTTGTGCGGCTAAGGGTACGGTCGATCCTCCTTAGTTAGAGCCCTGAAACATTGGGCCAAGTACTACTGTCAGACCCTTATGTATATTGCGATTTGTAGCACCTGACACTCCTCAAGACCATAGTTCCCTTTCTATCGGGGGATCACACATCATCTATTCCAGATCAGCAAGTGCAGCAGCAGCAGACATCAGTCCCGCAGCTCCATCAGATCAGCAACAACAGTTGTCCCACCATTCAGATCTCTCAAATCCACCAGATTGGAGTAGTTGTGAAGGGTTCCTATACCTGGATATAATTTTCGCAGGACTTTTGGCGGCATTGACATTTTGAGGATTTTTCGACTGCAGTATTGATCAGGAAGGAGTAAAACTCCGTTAGGACGACGAGCTGAGCAAGGTGGTACCATTCAATTTCTTAGTAAAAAAATTTTAGGCGGTCCCAATTTTTCATCAGGTTGGTGAACAAAATTGAAGACCAGGTGAACTCCATCCAATTTTCGGTGAACGAAATACAACATGAGATTAAAGGAATAAGTATCGAGATATAGAATGCACTCTCGAAGGGCAAGGAGCCAGCCCACGAGGAGGCAAATAATCGCCATGAATACCATGAGGGTGAGTCTAGCCACTCTCCCCGCGTCTGGCACACCCATCCACCACCCAGTCAGCAACCTCCCAAGTTGGATATGCATAAATTTGATGGTTCTCACACGTCCGCATGGCTAACACAAATGGAGCAGTATTTCCAATTGAATCATATCATAGATGAGGGGACTAAGCTTATGGTGGGCACCATGTACTTGGACAATGAACGATGGCAATGGGGGGAATGGCATCAACGTTGCAATGGACATTTTCAAAATTGGGCCCAATTTGCCAAAGCTCTTCGAAATCGCTTTGAACAGGAAGACTCTTTTTTGGGGCGTCTCACTAAGCTCCGACAGACAGGTACAGTGGATGAATATATTACCGCTTTTGAAGCCTTAGCCTTCCGCACTAAGGGTCTCACAGATGAGTTCTACATGGAATGCTTTATCAGCGGTCTGAAAGAAGCCATCAAAGCTCAGGTTCTACTCCACCACCCTCCCACGTGGACAGAGGCTTGCCAGGTAGCTCGTAAGGTGGAACGTGCATTAACAGCCCAATTCAACCGCCTCAACTTCCCCGCTAAAGGTCATCCCCCACAGGCTCCCGAAACGACTCAGACACTTAAGATTCAAAAGGTGTCACCTGCGGAAATGGCCGAAAGAAGGAAGCAAGGACTATGTTACTACTGTGATGAAAAATATTCCCCGGGTCATAAATGCAAGGAGCCCAAGTTTTTTCAAATAGATGCCACTGACTACAGCTCCACCGAGGAAGATCCACCACTTGAGGAACCGGAGGCGATCGAAGAAGATAACCAAAAGGAGATTGTATCTGACGAACCAATTATTTTGCTAAATGCATTGGCAAGCATTTCTTCCCCTCAAACTCTCAAAATCAGGGGTTTTCTTAAACATCGCCCAGTTGTAGTCTTGATTGATAGTGGAAGTACCCATAATTTCATCCATCAAAAGATCGCTGAAGCAACGCATTGTTTTGTCCGGGCAGTCTCTAACTTCCAAGTCCAAATTGCAGATGGGGGCACAATGAAATGTGAAGGCCGCTGTGAAAATGTCAAACTTCAAATGGGGGATTATCAGTTGAAAACCCACATGTTTGCAATACACATGGGGGGTTGCGACATTGTCCTAGGCGCGGAATGGCTCCGCACTCTGGGGACAATCACAATGGATTTCCAGGAGTTATATATGAGTTTTAAGCAGAACAACTCCACACATACCCTCCGTGGACTACAAGCGGGAGCCCCCTCTATCATCAGCTCGCATAGGATGGAAAAATTGTTAAAAAAGGGCCATCATGGAGTGGTAGCTCAATTTAATGCCATCCAGGTAGTTGAAACCATGTCTCTGCCAATTCATCCTGAGATGCAACAGATTTTAAATAAACATCAGACGGTCTTTGATAAGCCTCATGAGCTTCCACCCTCGCGAGGGGAACATGATCATAGCATCACATTGGTTCCAGGGGCCCAACCCCCAAATGTGCGGCCATACAGATATCCGTTCACCCAAAAGAATGAAATAGAAAAGATCATCAAGGAATTGTTGGAAGCAGGTGTCATTCATCCCAGCATTAGTCCTTATTCATCACGAGTGGTCATGGTCCTCAAGAAAGATGGGGAGTGGCGGATGTGTCCCGACTTCAGGGCCCTCAATAAGTTGACAGTCAAAGATAAATTTCCCATCCCGGTGGTTGACGATTTGCTGGACGAACTCAATGGGGCTCAATTCTTCACTAAGTTGGATCTTCGCTCAGGCTACCACCAAATTCGCATGAAGGAAGTCGACATTCCCAAGATGGCTTTCAGAACTCATGAAGGCCATTATGAGTTCCTGGTCATGCCATTTGGTCTCTGTAATGCCCCCTCTACTTTTCAGAGCCTTATGAATCAGCTCCTCAAACCATATCTCAGAAAATTTGTCCTTGTCTTCTTCGATGACATCCTCATCTATAGTGGCACTTGGGCGGCACGTCTTCAGCATGTAGATCTACTCTTGCAACTGCTCCACCAAAATAAATTATTTGTCAAGATGTCTAAGTGTTCGTTTGGCATGGAAGAAGTTGAGTATTTGGGCCACATTGTGGGGCGTGAAGGTGTCAAGGTGGACCCCAAAAAGATCCAGGCAATGCAAGAATGGCCTCAACCTAAGACCTTGAAGAGCTTGAGAGGATTTTTGGGTCTAACAGGCTATTATCGTAAATTTTTCCGCAACTATGGCCGCATAGCAAAGCCCCTCACTCAACTCCTAAAGAAAAATTCCTTCTTCTGGAACGAGGAAGCACAACAGGCATTTACCGCTCTAAAAAACGCCATGTGTTCCACTCCCGTCTTAGCACTACCTGACTTCACCAAATCCTTTGTCATTGAATGTGATGCTTCGGGTACAGGTATTGGAGCGGTCTTAATGCAGGAAGGGCGACCATTGGCCTTCACCAGCCAACAACTCAGTGGGAGGAATCTGGGCCAATCTACCTACGAGAAGGAAATGATGGCCATCTTACATGCAGTCGAGACCTGGCGACCTTACTTATTGGGGTGACGTTTCCAAATCCGCACAGATCACAGTCTTAAATATTTTTTGGAGCAACGCCTATCCTCCCCACAACAAAATAAATGGTTAGCCAAAATGCTGGGATATGATTATGAGATCATTTACAAGAAAGGGAAAGACAACAGTGTAGCAGATGCATTGTCGCACCAATTTGAGGAGGAAAGTACTCTGCTCGCAATTTCCCTCCCCATTCCAGACTAGATTGAAGAGGCTCGCAGGGAATGGTTTTCACACACAGGGCTCTCCCAACTCATCTCTCAATTGAAGGTAGATCCTAATTCCCGCAAGGGCTACTCGTGGCAGAATGATATTCTTCGCTACAAGGACAGAGTCGTAATATCACCAACATCTACCCTCAAAAGTTGCCTTTTGGCAGAATTGCACTCATCTCCCATTGCAGGACATTCGGGCTTTCAGAAGACGTATGCTCACACCAGAAGATCATTCTTTTGGACAGGCATGAAAAAGGATGTCCTTAATTTCGTAGCCAAATGTGATGTCTGTCAACGCCACAAAGGGGAAACCGTCAACACACCAGGCACCTTACAACCATTGCCCATTTCGGCCTCAATTTGGACGGAGGTTTCTATGGATTTCATTACAGGTCTTCCAAAGTCAGGGAACAAGTCAGTCGTCATGGTGGTTGTGGATCGACTGTCGAATTATGCTCATTTCTGCGCCCTACCCCACCCGTTCACACCTACCTTGGTTGCTCAAACTTTCATGGATCAGATCTTCAAATTACATGGCATGCCCACTTCTATAGTGTCCGACCGTGACCCGATCTTCACCAGCAATTTTTGGCAGGAACTCTTCAGAATACAAGGCACTCAACTCAAACTCAGTACTTCATATCATCCGCAAACAAATGGTCAAACCGAAGCCGTCAACAAATGTCTAGAAACCTACCTTAGGTGTTTCACTTCAGAAAAGCAACACCTTTGGGCACAGTGGTTACCTCTGGCTGAATGGTGGTATAACACCAACTATCATGCCACCACCAAAATGACTCCCTATGAAGCAGTCTATGGTCAACGTCCGCCTTCCCCTACTTCTTATCTCAAGGGATGCTCCAAAGTACAAGCAGTGGATCAACTCCTACAACACCACGCAACCATGCTCGCCCATCTTCGCGAGAATCTTCATCAAGCTCAGAACCGCATGAAGCAACAGGCCGACCAACATCGCTCAGAGCGCCAATTTCAAGAAGGGGATCAGGTCTTTTTGGGGCTGCAACCATATAAGAAAACATCACTCAAAGATAAGGGTTTTCAAAAGCTCGCTCCAAAATTCTATGGACCATACCAAGTACTTCAGCGCATTGGAGAAGTGGCTTACAAGTTGGCTTTGCCCCCTACGGCAAAAATCCATCCAGTTTTCCATGTATCGTGCCTCAAGAAAGTGATTGGGAACAATTGCCGAGTTCAAACTAGTCTACCTGAATTAGACGAAGAAGGGTCAATCTGGCTTCAACCCGAACAGGTTCTAGACACACGAGACAAGCACCTGCGTGGCCGTATGATTAAGGAGGTCCTCGTCAAATGGAAAGACACCTCTCCGGAAGATGCAACTTGGGAACCAGCCACTATTCTTCAGCAGTTTCCGCAGCTTCAGCCTTGAGGACAAGGTTAGTCTTAAGGGGGAGGGCATGTTAGGGTCCCACCCTAACCCCCTTATTTATGTCATGGGATCACATCATATTCAAGAGTCAATAAAGCCCATATTAATATTTGTAAGTGGTTAACCCGCAATTAATGACTGGACCACAGTTAGTTGCAAATGGGCGGTAGTATTAGATAGATGGTATTAATAAAACCCACGGTATTGGCCTGTGGTATTGCATGTATGAGTCATATATAAAGGATAGAGACTCCCTGCGAGGAGTATCGTGTCTTGTTTTTGTAATCGAGCTCTGCTCTATTGGAGGTTGCCCCCTCGAAGAGTCCTGTGAACATTTCTCTCTGAATAATAAAATCATTGCTATTCTGTGTTCTGGGTATCTTTTCTTCGCATATTCTATGTTCTGGGTATCTTTTCTTCGCATATTCTATGTTCTGGGTATCTTTTCTTCGCATATTCTGTGTTTGGGTATTACTTTGCAGGTTAAGAGCATAACAACTTCAAACAAATTCTTTGAGCACGTTATGAGGTTCAAGCTTAGGAATCAAGTTGTCACAATTGAGAAAATGAATTCAGGGCTTCGATGCTTGATGTTTTTGGCTTACCTCTTATGGGAGGTCCATGCTTGATGCTTTTGGCTTACCTCTTATGGGAGGTCTGGGAAGCAACACAATCCTATAGTTTAAAGAGTTATGATTTTTGTACTTGGGGCATCAGAGATTAAGGTGCCTACCATATTTTTGGGAAATATACTTGATGTGTTCTATTCTGTAAATCTCAAATTGGCAAATTATTTAAGAATCAGACTTGAGTTGTATCTTATTTACTTTTGTTGTTGAAGTAGAGTTAAAATGTGCTCTTATAATTATTGTCACATTTGAGTTTGAGATGGATATGGTAATATACAGAAGGTATACATTTTGGCACTTCTAAGGTGTCATTTTTCCTTCTCTTTGATATAGAGCTTTGGGATATCAGGAAATGATGTTTAGGTTTCATTTTTAGTTTCTATCTTCTATAGAGTTATAAAGAGTGCACCTTTGTAAAAGGTTTGATCACCATTGGATGGATTTCTCTATCACTTCTCTTTCGAAAATATTGGATAGAAACATATTTGGAGATACTATTTTTGCTTATAATCAAAACCTCTATATCGCAAATGCTATCCTTATTGCATATGATCTCTTCGCCGCTTTTATTATTTCCTGATCATAAACCTAGCAATGGCGGGTTTTGGAATGATTGGTTGTTTTAAGATGTTTTGGGTGTTATGCCTTATGGATCTTCTTTATTTGATATCCATAATAATTACAAATCTTGCTACTAACTACATATCCCTAATTGGTATTTAATCTAAATCTATACTCCTGCTTTCTTCCACTTTCCTTATGTGTTTTACTGGATTGACCTCGTCCTCTTTTATTCAATAACCTAATTGAATAGAAGCACTAATCTAGTTGTGAGATCACCTTGTACAAAATTTCTTTTCTTATTTTTTGGTAACTAACTAGGGTTAGGATTTGGTCTACATATGCATTTTATAACAATTTAACATCTATATGTTATTATTTTATTGGTAGGAGCTACATTTAATAAAATTATAAACGCAAAATCTAGCATTAATTGCATGTTTTACACATAAAAATAGGGTTGAAGTCTAGATATTTATTATCATTACATGCATTTTCAGCCATTAAAAACTTAAAGTTGACATGTTCCTTACTTACCTCTTTGATCATTTTAATCCTCTGTCGATTTTATCATTTTTAGGTTATTTCTTTCATCTTATATGTTATTACACATTGCAAATTTGCATATCGTAAAAACACTAGTTTATGGGTTTGGTGGAAAGTATGGTTGAACATTTGTAACTCTCATCTTATTATCGAAGGCTTTGTCATTACCTTCCCCTATAACCATTAGACTCCAATCACCCTTGAGCCCTCTCTTATTGATGGATTTTCTAGATGATTTATGTATAAGATCCTTCGAGAGCCATTTAGCTTGAATCCCTAGTCATCTAACCTCTAAGCTTTGCCAAGGAAACCTCCCTTGTGAGAATAACACCCAATCACAAAATAGCAAGAGAGACATCATTGAGGCGACAATGGTGGCTATTATATTTATTGTTATAAGAGATAGGTTGTCTAATGAGCCTTTGCACTAGGCTTGCTAGATTTTGCAGTAACAAGTACTTTCCTAAGCACCCCGATATTATCGTCCCTAAGTTCATTATAAATGAGTTATTATTATCTTCAAGACCAATATTTACTTTTATGTTCACTATCTCTGTTTTCACCTTTTTTGAATCCCAAATGTTTCATCCAAGGTACTTTCATGAATATGACAATGAAAAGTGATAAGATAGTGATGTTGAATTGTACTTATGCAATTTATATTGATTCAATCCTACCTGTTTTCCATTTTAGTTTTAGATGATTCTAATACTTAGATTGTTAAGATAATTCATTTATCACCAATTTGACAAGCATAATCTCAAGTAAAGTAGAGAAAATCTTAGCCATCTCAAATTGTGAGAATATACTATATCTTCAAATCTATAATTAAATTACTTTTTTAAGTTCAAACAATGAAAATTCTTGATTTCTAAACTCAACTTTAGTACATTAGAGGTTAGGTTCTAAAAAGTACTCAATTGAAATTCCTTATGTGTAAGAGCTCTATCATAGTTTAGCATTTAACATAATTGATGATTATTAGGTGAACAATGGACAAATGTGTAAAAGAGGGTATTGTAAACCATCTATTTCTCTAACTAAATGCTACACCTATATATTATGAAGCATAAATATTGCAACTAATGATTATTAAGGGAATGGTCGACAGTCATGTAAAATATGTCCATTTGAGAGTGCATTGTAAATAATATTTTTGGCTAAAGACCAAAAGCTACATCAAAAGCATAAATATTGCAACTGATGATTATTAAGGGAATGGTCGACAAACATGTAAAAGATGTCCATTTGAGAGTGCATTGTAAATAATATTTTTGGCTAAAGACCAAAAGCTACATCAAAACTCTGAAAGAACAAATATATAAAAGATGATCATTTAATGATATGCAATGTTTTTTAGGTTTATCACTATCAAATTCAATATGTTTCAGTTTTTTAGGTTTAGCACCTTCATGATTCAATATGGTTCAAAATAAAAATCCAATAAAACACATAAGGAAAGTGGAAGAAAGTAAGAGTATAAATTTAGATAAATACCAATTAGGGATATGTAGTTAGTAGCAAGATTAGTAATTATTGTGTATATCAAATAGAAAATATCCATAACGGATAACACCCAAAACTGCTTAAAACAAATGATCAAACATATTTTCCAAGTTTAGCACCTTAATAATTCAATATGGTTCAAAATAAAAATCCAGTAAAACACATAAGGAAAGTGGAAGAAAGCAGGAGTATAGATTTAGATTAAATACCAATTAGGGATATGTAGTTAGTAGCAAGATTTGTAATTATTATGGATATCAAATAGAGAAGATCCATAAGGCATAACATCGAAAAAGACTTCAACAAATGATCAAACATATTTTCCAGTAGGCCATAACCATCCGAAAAAATTTATAGAGCCATACATTTTGTAAAACTGTCTTGCATAAATCAAAGACAAAATTCATGAAATTATACAACAATTTTTTTCAATAAAACAACTAATCATTCCAAAACCTGCCATTGCTAGGTTTATGATCAAGAATAATAAAAGAAGTGGAGAGATCATATGCAATAAGGATAGCATTTGCAGCAGAAATATACCAGTCCGGAAACATATTCCGAAAATAATGAACAACTTGTGGAACATAACACATGGTTTCTTATATAAGGATGATGTAAGGATATAGAGTGGAAAGGATACATTTGAGAGCTAGGTATTTCAGGGTAGCCCCCAGACCCATGATGTTAAGGGAAAAGATAAAAGTCATGAGAGTTTGTTTTCGGGCATCCATGCTCTAAGGGACCGTGAGGGGGGGATGTCAGCAATAGGTACATCTACCAGAAAGCGATCCATGGGGGATGAAAGCGGGTTAGGATTAGGTCATCCCCGAAAATGATGACTACCTTGATTTTGTTTCCGTCGGACTCTAATGTTCCCAGTAGAGGATGGGATGATGTGAGGTGAAGTGGAGCTAGAAGGTTTATGAATGGTGAGAGTGCATAAATGCAACGTCTTCCTTTGTAAAAGGAAGTCCAGGTCACTACCAACAGAGTTAGTGGGAGAGGCTAGTGGTGAATTAGGTGGCGTGACACTATTCCCAGGACCCTTAGCCTTGTTAGGGAAGCGGGAGGGTGACGGTGAGGGAACGTACGAGATATGTGAGGTGGATGGAATGTCATGGTATGGATGGGGTGCCAAAAACGAAGTAGGTATTTCCTGACAGGGGTAAGGTCCTGGAGAAGGTTGACAAATGCATGGGACAGGACTAACAGGAACCGGAAAATTAGATTTGGTAGAGGTTATCGGGGAAGACAAAAGTGAAATGAGCGAAGAGCCATATATGGAAGAGCCAAAAGCATGAGGTCGGTTAGAATTAGGACCACGTAGAATACCTATCTGTTGCCAATGTGGAGCACCATGTTGCTTGTTCGAACCAAGATGACCCTTGCCAGAGTGTGACATCGATGAACCACTGTAACATTTCCGACCATGTAATCAACCTCCCGGTCAATGTGGGCACTGAGCCATCAGATGTCCAGTATAGTGGTAGAACGAGCACTTAAAGGGTACCCCTAGTAGTCCAGCCTCTGAGATAATTAGGTGTCAGCCCACTGTAGTCCAATGTGGTCTAGAAAACCCCCCGATACTCTTTCTCAATAAGTATCTAGGCGACTCTTTTGTCTGGTGCCCCTAGATAGTGCAGGTCAACATAATCAAATTTGCCAATTTCATTGCCAATATCCATTAAAGCATGCTTAGTCCATAACTCAATTGGTAAGCCAGTCAATTTTACCTAGATCAAATTGTTCTGCAATGTGTTATGAAGTGGATTATACCCGATATACCATGAGTGGAGAGCCAAGAAGCTCTTTACATTTATCCATGGGATAGATTTGATTTTCTCCAAGTCCTCCTGGCTAAGAAAATGAAAGCTATACTAGCCTTTCAATAGGCATACAACAGTCGGCAAGTACCCAAGAATCGATTTCCATTTCTTTTCGACCCAATTACGCATCTTAGAGTCACTCATTTAAGAAAAGTACCACCTATCGTCGAGACCCTGTTTTTGGAGGCTAGTAATACGATCAAACAGAGAAGCGTTATCCAAAGTCAGAGTTGGAGGTGGGGTGATGGTTTTGATAGATCGATGCTTGGAATGTTGACCATGAATTACATGCGTGCCACCCTGTGGAATAGGAAGCGCATGAGCACCATATGGCACCCGATCATCCCCTAGGATAGTGTGTCATGCATCGAGGGAGTGTGGGCCACTACGACATTCATATCCATATTTGTTTTTTTCGAAGAGACTCAACATCCAAGGTGGCTTGAATGAGAGCCTCGTTGGAAAACACGTCAGATGCCAGACCCTCCATAATTCAAATTTGGAAAGAGAAACACAAAGAGAGTACCCGTAGGCCCTTCTGACAAAGTAAATGAGAAGTGCAGGGAAGTAGATGGGAAAATCAAGAAGGAATGTCTCGAATTAATCACTCCGTACCTCGGGATCATGAATGCATCATTCACGAGGGAGAGTGAGCATGCAGGGATTAAATCATCCAGCCTGCGAAGGATCAGGACGCTGCCAAAAGGTCATTCAAAAAGGGAAAATGCGAAGGACATTGACACAAGGAATAATCTGCTAGATTTGGAGTGATGAGCAAGGTCTAAGATCACATGGGAAAGAGCCCAGATGATGTGTGGCCATAAATGTGATGTGCTGTAACGTGGTACATGCCACCAACCCACCGAGAATTGAGACAACTGCCAGAAAAGGCAGTATTCTGGCAATCGGAAAATGACTAGAGGGAGCCTAGTACTGATGGCCCGTCAAAACCAGTAATACCAGAGAGAAATCAAGGAATAAATAGTAAATGGAAAGCCTACAGTCCCTCACAGTCCGTGGATTAAGACAGACACCAGTAAAGGCAGTATTCCGACAATCAGAAATTAACCGGGGGGAGCCCAGCACCAATGGTTTGATGAATCCAGTAGCAAACCAGAGATATGGCAAGGAAATAGTAGTAAATGGAAGGCCTACAGTCCCTCATAGAAGCAACAACAATAACACGCAATGCATGTTATCCAATAGTTACAAATGGAAAAACCAAAATTCTTACAGGGTCTAGAAATAATGATGGAGTTGGTCCATTGGTGCCAATGTGGGATGAAAATGTTTAAATTCAAGAAGGAGCACAACCCTAAAGAATTTGTACATAAAAATTCCCAAATAGGGTCAAAACTGGACGACATATGGTTGAAAGAAAAGAGGATGAAAGTGGGTGGTGAATATGCAATATAGGATGTAAATAGCGAGAGAAAATATCAATAGAATGTGGCAGAATTCCGACAACACTAGATTGAGAATTAACATGCTAATACCCCTGTAAGCCCATAGAAGTATATGCCTAAATATAGTTGAGTAGGCAGAGAATAGGTGAAAAAACCCAAAAGAGTATGTCTATATGCCAGTAAACCCCCCTATAATGGCCTCCAGAAAAGCCTATTGATACTAGAAAGAGAAATTCAGCCTATGAACTAGTGTTGCATATAATGGTTGCTATAATGTAACACACATGTCCTTAATTAAAAATACATAATAATAACACATTTACAAGTTGTATTGAAGCTGACGCATTCTCAAGAGAAATCCACACGAATTCCAATTCCCGGTTCTGTTCCAAAGCCTCTCATAGCCCTCACTTTATCATCCCTTACACAACTTCACACCCACCCAATTTTTTTTTTATTCTATTACCTAAGAGACATCATTTATTTGATGGTGTAGGAATATGGGGTTTCCAAGATAGTGGCAGAGTAAGCAGCTTATACAGGAAGGAGAATGCTCTGGATGTGGTGACCATCGTCCCTGTGCTTGTAGTCAACTCTTCCATTACCCCAGATGTGCCAGAAATTGTTTAGGCAGCCCTCTCTCTCATCACTGACATCCCATACCTATTGCCATCCTCGTTGTAATTCTTCACTATGATTATATCTACGAACTTTTCGTTGTCTTTTTATTGCTTAATAATTGGTGAAAAATAAGATATTACTATCTCAACAATTTCCATTTAAAATTGCTTTGTGTGAATGTTGACACTATCTTCAGCACAATTCAATGCACATTAAGTAAAATTGATTACCCAACTTTGTGGATTAATTTTTTAAACATAATCATAAGCATAGCATTTCGTTGGTTCGAAACGTGTCGACAAATATATCATAATGTGATTTATGCCGAAAAATCTTCTCATAACTTGATATAGATAACAGAAACCTCAATTCAACAATTATAATAAGTATCATATTTATTTTATAATTTATCTTATATTATTAAAAAAATAAAATAAAAAATTATAATTTATTTATTTTTATTATTATTATTAAAAAAATTAATATACGAATTAAAAATTAATTTCATTCAATATTGTTGATTAAATTATGATGACTAAAATAAAGAAATGAAGAAACACATTAAGTTAAACTGGTTTTCAATTAATAGATAATTGGTTATTAGTAAATACATTATTACAAAGATTATTTAAATTAAAATTAAATATTTTGATATTAAATTTGAAATGTCTTTAATTTGAATAACTAAAATTGTCACTGTCATAACATATAGAATGTTCATATACAATATATACTTTAAGGTTGCAATAATGGGAATTAAAGGTAATAATCTCTCTCTATAAATAGTGGGAATTGAAAGTGATAATCTCTTTATATAGAGTATATATATTCTCTTTATATAGAGATACCTTTCACCTATCACCAAGGATACTTGTAATCAATTCGTTGGGATTGCCACTTCACACAACTACCCACAAACCTGGTTAGACACGTAAACCAAATTATAAAACTGAGTAGAGATCCTATATTGGTTACAAAACACCTAATGTGACGTCGATAGTTCAACCTAGCCCGATGGGTCAACGATATTTTTATTAATTGTCGTCTTATACACGTAAGGATAAGAGAGTTAAAATCCCATATCCATTTTCTTTTGTTCTTTCTTATCATTAAATTATGATCATTATACTAAAATTTTTTTTTTTTTTTTTTTTTTTTAATTTTATCATAATTTATTATAATATTTTTTTTTCACCTCCCTAAATAGCTTCAAATTTTAGTTTTTCTGTTAACTTATATATCTCATTTATAATGGATTTTAGTGCTCATAGATTACCTAAATATTTTTTTCCGCAATAAGTATTATTAGTATATTCAAATTTGGTGTGCTCGACATTATTACAATTTAAAATAGAGTAATCTTGTGATTAGCATTAAAAAAAAGCAGCAACTAAAGCATTAAACCAATTTCTTCAAATTATTTTGTATAAAAGTTTGCAAGTACAAATCTAAGTTATAATAATTTAACAATAAAATTGTTAAACAATAAATAAATAAATAAATAAATAAATAAATATATATATATATATATATATATATTAAAATGTACATATTATATTTTGGAATGACCAAATGGATTGTTAGGTTACTATCTTCTCATAAAAAAGAGTCAATTGAGTTTTTAATCAGCGTAACCATGATAAAATTATTTGAATTTATATCTCCGTCATGTGTAGGAAGGAGGTTGATGTGTGTTATGATGTGAGTTTCCAAGTTAGAGAGAGCATCTAGAGTGGCATATGATTTTTACTACTTTTCATATAATATAATTAAAGATATAACATAATTAAAGATTTTTTAGTTGAAAGAAATGCTTTTTACATCCATAGCCTTTAACTCGTTTGCCACTTATTTTTCCTGAGCCGTGGTCTTCTTCCATTTTTTCCCTTGTATAGGTAAAGTAGTGGTCATGCCCATGGATTCCATGATGTAATTTTTACATTTGGGGAGATCATTCCTTAGGCCTCACATTTCCCTTAGTAGGCAAAATCAACAACACCTTAGTAGGCAAAATCAACCACACTTATTAGACATGGCATCCACTATTTTGTCTAACATTTGAGGGGCCACAAATGGTTGCATTGATACAAAATATACCAGTTATTGCAAACTCTCTTAGTTCTTCCAACTTCTCCTCATGGTATCTCTAAAAAACCATATTGTACCCAAATTCATGGAGCAATTAATAACCACCTTCGGTTCCTTCATATTTTCCCATTCTAGACAAGACAATCATTAGTGTTCTACTAGCCATTAAGAAATCACTAATCGTCTTCTTGACTTTCCAGTTAACCCTTATTTCTTCATAATTTTCCATATTAGACAAGACAAAGATCAACCTTGGATTAGGCCATGGAGGTTTCATCATAAAAAATATCAACCAAATAAAAAAAATTATATAATTTAAAAATTAAATTATTTATAATATTTTTATCTTTTCAAATTCTTTAAACACTTAATAGATTGAGAATATATATATAAAGAAAAATAATTTGATGATTTTTTTTTTTTTTTTGGAAAAGTCATAATTTTCATTAAGCAAAGAAAATTACATTTTGTAGATGCAAAAGCATATGCTGTATGTGAGGCATAGAGCCTATCAAGTATGTAGTATAAAAAATGGTGTACTCCATGTAGGGAGACACTGAACTATCACTGTAGATTTAAAAATTCTCTACGTAGAGAGTATTTTAACTGTCATATGTATGTTTGATAACATTAAGCATAAATAAATATTATATAAACAAAAAATATAGACAGGCTCCATCTGAGCCAGTTAATCTGTAAAGTCTAGGTAAGGTCCATGATAGTGCTGATAGAAGGCACCATCCCTCTAATCCTAGATCATCCAAGTCCTGACAGGCCTGTGCGCTGCTTCCTTGGATAGGAGGTCGGCAGCTGAGTTTCGTTCCCTGTATATATGATGACAAACAAAAGTGTCAAAAAGATTGATGAGTCGATGAATCTCGTCCATAATATGTCTCAGAGAATATGCATTGCAGTTTGAAGTTTTGTTTATCCAATTGCAAACAATTTTTGAGTCCCCAAATAATTGTATGTTCCTGCATTGTTTTTCCAGAGCATATTGTATGGTATATTTGGCCGTGATAAGTTCGGCAAAATTGTTTGTACCCCTCCCCAGGCCCATTTGTATTTTGAAAAAATGAGTTTCAGAAAGGTGTAGAATGGCACCACCCCCACAGCCAATTTCCTGAGCTGAGCCATCAAAGTAAGCCCATGGGTGTGTGTAATTTATGCTTTCAGGGGTAATATGTCTGGGAGTGGAGATTGTTTCTTCCTCGGGAATGATATGGTAATCTGATAGAATGCAGGCAGAGATAGAAGGCCAATGGGGGGCTGAGTTCTGAAAAATATAACGGTTGCGGGCAATCCAAATAGCCCAACAGGTGAGAACTGGAATATTTCTAGCCTTTGGCGGGGAGGCAACAGACCACCAAGAGACCCATGCTTCTAGCATTGTCGAACCCGACAATGGATTAGAGATGGTAGATATAAGAGAATAGTAACCCTTAGCTCTTTGACAATTGGGCACTTGAGGAATAGATGATCAACATCCTCGCTACTGATCTTGCATAGACAACACCAGAAGGGTCCATGAAAAGATCTTTTGATTAAGTTGTCTCCTGTGGGTATCTTATTCTTCAGAATTGTCCACATGAGGAGCCTCGTCCTGGGTGGCACTTTTAACTTCCATATACTACTCCACCAGGATTCACATATTGGTGGTTTTTTAGAGTCCATTAATACTAGATAACCTTCTTTTGGTGAATATCGCCTGTGCTTTGCAGGTGCCCATATTAGCTCATCCTCTCCTTCTAGTATTTTGATGTGATATTCAATAAGAGAATCTGTGTATTCCTTCCAATATTGTTGCCATGGTTGTGGAATATGAAGTTGTTGTGCTGTACAACAACCCCCCCATTTCTATAAAACTTTTACACAATTTTTTTAATAAGGAATGGGTCCCTTTTTAAATAAACTTAGTTAGATTTGTGAGTTGATAAATAAAACTAGTATTGACCTCTTTACAAGAAAAATCTTTATTAAAAGGCCCGATGTAAATAATTCATTTTATAAAGCCTTTTGAAAAGAACAAAGTGTTCCTTTAAAAAATATTATAAATAATTCTACATTGCGATAAAGCGATCGAAGATTGCATATCGCAATGATAAAGTGACACACACAAACAAGGCTTCAACAAATCTTTCGATCCGATGAAGTAAATCGCAATCGGCAATTGGAGATGTCATATGACAAAGGGATAAAAGCACAAGCCAAATCCAGATCGCGATCAATCAATTGGGCGTGCATCTCAAGAGGAAAACATATGCTAAAACGGTTTGCATGCATAATACTCTGCTTTATTATAATATCACTTTTCGGCAATCATTTGATATATAATTGACGAGACAGGTATTTATGGTATTTATTCATCACGATTGGTGGCTCGAACGGCTATTAAATTTTACAATTAAGAGTAAATCTTCAAAATATTTCATTTGTGGTAATTCTCAACTACATCTGATTTATCATATGACAATCACCCTAATCCTGTTCATTTTCATACTAGCTTTCAACGGCAATATCTCTGTGTTAGGGTTTGTAATTGTCTGTGCAGAGTTTCTTCGAACCCATGAATCTAGAGAAGATGGGGAAGAAATCTAAGAAGGCCAAAGCAACTCCTGTAGCCAACGAACCAGGATTGAGTAAGAAGGGATTAATATCAGATACAACATGTCTCGGACTGGAAAAAATAGCTGGGAAAGCATTTATAATTTGATAGAAGCAGAGGAGCCCGAAGAATTAGAAGAGGAAGCCACAGCTGATTCAACCAACAAGTCAGAGGGAACTCTCAAAGAATTGGCCTGTTCATACCTTCACAGGATAGCAGCGCGGGCCAAAATTTTGCCATACACTAATGTGGTTAGATGGGTTGTTGAGAAAATCCCAACTTCAGATAGAACATTTTCCACGGCTGATGGAAGGATATTCGGGTCATTCAAACCTAAAGATCTCAAGCAAATGTACCATCTACCTCCGCCCGAGAAGCGCTATAACAATGCATTCCTGGAAGCACTTGCAAAGGAAAACGACTTGGAATCGGACCTAATCAAGTAGTGGAGGCATTTCCCGGAAAAACATAAGCACGAGTCATCGGGTAAGTATTTTGTCGACTCATTAGCTTCTCCTTATTGCTATGCTGGAACTATGATGTCTAGACCGTGGGGACAACATGATTCTGCAAAATTTTCTATAGATATGGATCCATTAATGGAAGTTGTGATTAATGTTTATGTTATGGATTGGGCAAGTATTTATCTGATAGACTAGCCACTGAGATATTAGAATACAAAAATAAAGCATATACAACTTCCCGGATCATTCCTCCTTTTTACTACAGTGCGTATATTTTGGATATTATTTGCTTTAATTCTGAATACCTGGTACTCGGATGGAAGTGGACTTCCGAATATCCTAACCCTATTCATATCTATCACAAACAGTTGTGGAAGGCACACTATAAAAATCACCTGTACAAAGGAAAAAGAGGAAAGTTGATCAATCTACTCTTTTGACTTCACAAATGGAGATAACAAACATGGTATGGAGAGAAGAAGTTAATCCTTCTGAAGATCTCACTAAACTTTCTCAGTATGCTGGAGCATACAAAATGGCAACAACGGAAAAAGCATCGGAGGTCAGTAACTTGCTCAAAGAAAAAGACCAAGCAATAATTTTGCTGGAAACATGGGCACAAGAGAAACAACAAATGACCAATTGAATGAGCAATTGCTCAAAGAAAAACAAAGGATTGATCAACATGCAATTCATAAGCAACAGGAATTATCCCAAGCATTGAGCAAGTTGCAATCATTAAATGAACAATTGAGTAAATCAAAGGAAGAACAGATCGCTCAACTATCACTCCAGATAGAAAGATTCAAAGAATATCCCCAAGTGGGAGAATTCAGATCGGAGGCTCTACAAATTACCAAGGCATTGTCTAGTCAGTTGAGCCTATTGTGTCATAATATCTCACTCGCTCTTCCTCTGTGTGAAATTTCATCATCCATGGTTGATAAATCAGTTGATGTGAGACTAAACTTGGAGCAAGTAGATGAAAGATTAACAAATTTTCTCTCTTGGCAAGAAACCAAAGAAGGAAAAGCTACTAATCTACCACAAATTCTAGAATCGCATAAATAAATATTATTTGCTGAATGGAAATCTCAACTAATGAAGGCAGAAAGGGCGACATCAAGATGCAGATCGGCAACAAATAATCTAGTTGAATTGATTAATGATACTCTTTATTTATCAAATTTAATTATAGAGTGTTCTCCAGGGAAACTTCCATCAGTAAAAGCATTAGAACAGACATGGAAATAGGAGCTGGAGCAAAGGGAAATATTGATTGCATGTATTCAAACTTTAACATGGGAAACCTTTTGGTTTTTCCTTGTTAAACCATATAGTCAGCAGACAGCGATGAAATGCCTCACCGATGCAATCGGCCATATGATTCCCGAACTTACTGATGCCACATACACTGCTCAGTTACACTCACGCATGAGTCATCCACCAGAACTTCAACCGATGCTCGCCATTTGTCAGCTCAAGTCACAAGATGATCAACTAATATAGTGAACCATTCTGACCGACTGCAGCATGCCTATTTCGAGAAGATTTTCACATATTTGTGATTTGGTTATACCATCGCATAACATATTTATTTCATAGTTTTTTAGTTTAAATAGTATTTATAGACCCTTTCATGTTTTAAGAAAGGGTCCTCAAATTTTTGTATTAAGACTTGGATAGGAAGTTGCACTAGTGTGCTTCTGATATATTTATTTTTATAAAATCTGGACCTAAATTTTGAGTTTTGATGAAGAATACTTTTATGTGATATGCACTATTTCTTCTTGTAAAAGTATTTCCAAGTTGAAAGGCGGGATTTAAATGCAATTCATATTGGAGGAGACTCAAATACATATGGTACTACTATCTATGTTTTTGCTTCATGCTTTTATGTGAACCAACATTTATTTATTTTGCTATTATTGATATATGTATATGTTTTCACAACAATTCTTTGACTTATCACTATTGAATGTTTAAGAGTTGTTATTATTTTATACATGTGTATGTCAATAATATATAAAGATTAGTGTGATAACGTTTTAATTATTGCTTTGTTCAACTACTTGAACAAAGTAATTATCATATGAATACATGTTTTTGTTTATAAATAGAGTCATCTATATGCCTACTTGTCAATAAGAATCATCAAAAATTGCACTAAGAGAAAGACTTCTCGTGATAGATTAGTTATTTATATTGTTGCATTTTAGAATAAATCATCCATCATTCCCATTAGATATTAGAAAATCGATCACTTATCCATCCCATTTATAAATCATTGGGAAACTGGTCCCATTATATCCAGTTAGAGCCACCACACCAAATGGAAAAGGAGTTGCTTTTAAGGTCCGGATCGGGTGGTTTTCCCCGATGTTGATGCAACGATTTTCGAGGCATAAACAAAAGTGCATGCCCATATTTTCAGGCTTGTTGCGTGAATGTGGAGTGCTCTCTGTCTTCAATATGACTGATATGCAGAATGCCCATGACTGTGAGGTGGGTCTTTAGCTCATCTGGTAGCCTGTGTGCATTTCCACATCCGATCCAGGGGTCTACCCCTATTCTCACTGATGCTCCCAAATGGATTCTCCAGGTGAGTCCATCCCAAATAAGAGACATTGATTGCAGAACTACCTTCCATATGATTGATATGCCTGCTGTGTTCCACTGTGGTTGTCGGAGCCAATCCATGAGACTTAGTGGTGCAATATATTTAGAGGTGGTAACCTTGGTCCACAAACTGTGAGAGGTGATTAGCTGCCATCCTAATTTGGCCGCCAAGGTAGTAGAGAAATTTTCTAGCCTTTTGATCCCCCATCCCCCCCATTTCTTTGGAAGAGCTAGAGATTCCCATTTTTCCCATGCAAAGATTTTCCCCGACTGCTTTCCTTTCCACAGGAACCTACAACAAAGATTTTGTATTCTGGATAAGATACCCCTTGGTATCCATGCCAACGACATCCAATACACTGGTGTGGCTTCCAAAACCGCTTTGATGAGTATCAGTCTGCCTGCTCTTGAAATGTATTTGTGGTAGCATATGTTGAGCCGGTTTTCCATCATGGTAATAAGCCAAATCCAGTCTGCGATTTTGTAACCATGAGTCTTTAGTCTATAACCCAAATATTTCAGTCCCTCCTCCAGTTGTAGAAGTGTGTAAGGGAATCTGATCAGGGCTGTTATGGTGGACTTTGCATCATTGACGATCATGCCTATGGCAGCTAGAAAAATAGAGAAAGTATTATGCAACGAGGTCAAGTCACTAATACTCCTGTTGAGGAAGAGAAAAACATCATATATAAAGAGTAAGTGTCTCAGGGTGCACTTGTCTGTGATCTTGATACCTCTAAGCCTTCCCCTTCTATGTTCCTCTTTTATGAGTCTGCTGAGCCCCTCCATGATGAGTAAAAAGAGTAACGGGGACAGTGGGCACCCCTGCCTGAGACCTCTCTCGGAATGAAAGAAAGGTGATGCCGCCCCGTTAACAAGGACACTGAATGTTACATTAGTAATGCAACACATAATCCATTTTATAAACTTGTAGGGGAAGCCTAGATGAGTTAGTAGCATTCTAATGTAGATCTAGTTTACTCTGTCAAAAGCTTTTGAGACATCTACTTTTAAAATCATACCTTTTATTTTCTTCGACTGGATGGAGTGCAAGATTTCTTATGCGATCCCAACAACCTCATGGATTTGTCTATCTTGTAGGAAGGCGAATTGTTCAACTGAGATGTGGGTGGACAGGATCGACTGGAGGCGGTTGGCTATGATCTTGGAAATGATCTTGTATATGCAGTTGCATAGGGAGATGGGACGGAAGTTATTGAAGGTGGTAGGGTTGTTAGATTTGGGGATGAAAGCGATGAGGGTGGAGTTGAAGGCCTCATACATCTTTCCATTAGTTCGAAAGTCCTCTATAAATTTTAAGAGGTCCTCTCCAAGAGTATCAAAAAAAGCCAGGTAGAATTCCACATTCCATCCATCTGGGCCCGGGCTTTTGTCTCGTTTGAACCATTTTAAAGTGGCTTCGAGTTCCCCTAGTGTGACTTCCCTTGTCAGTTCCAAAGCATCATCTTGATCGACGAACCTGGGGAACAGTTGAGCTGTGCGCATGACTTCTACTAGAGTAGCAGTTTGTGGAGCCTTATAAATATGTTTGAAGTGTGATGTAGCCAGGGAAACTAACCCTGGAAAGGTATTCACTATTTCTCCCTGCTCATTTGTTAGTTTCCATATGGTATTGATGGCCTTGCGCCCATTCGCAAATTTGTGGTAGAATTTTGTATTATCATCCCATTCCAGAAGCCATATAGCTCTACTTCTTAGACGCCAACTTTCTTCTCGATCCTTTAGTATCTAACTACTCTTGGCAAGTGGGGATGTAGTCTTGTCCTTGTATTCTAGGGAAGAGTAGATCCCTCCATGTTCATTCTCGAAGGCATCTATCTCCTCTTTAGTTGCCTTGAGGATAAGGTCCTCCTGCGTTCGCTTCTTGTGTGCCCATATTTTGGATAGACTCTTCAGTTCCCTCAGGTTGTGAGAAAATCCTTCGGTAATGTTCCCTCTAGCCTTTGGGGGATGGGCCTTCCAAAATTCAGTGACTAACCTGGTATAGTCAGCATCTCTTAGCCAGGAAGAGTTAAATTTGAAGGGGGCTCTAGGCCTGTTCATTCCTCCACTTATTTCCAGGTAGATCGGTCTATGATCAGATATGCCCCCAGAACCAACCCACTGTCTAATTCTATGTCCCATGTTCAGCAGATGCTCCTTTATGAGGAACCGATCAAGCCTTCTGGAAAGGCTGTCCTCTTCGGTTCTATTGTTTCTCTAGCTTGGTTGAATTCTGGCTGAAGGGATATCGATAAGATTATGATCCTCCAGAATGTTCTCAAAGAAAGTTGAGAGAGTGTCCCTTTAGGCATTGTGACCCCAGGATTCCGCAAAACCAATAGAAAAATTTAGGTCTCCACCTAGAATAAGATTGTCCTGTTGTAGAATGTTAGAGTTTAGCAACCGGTTCCAATATTCTTCCCGACTTTGGCAAGGTCCATAAATTTTAATGATCTTGATCTTTGTTTCAAGTTCGGGAGAGTAGATGTCCGCCTCGATGTGCCCAGTGCTCCCCCAGATGTTACAGATTCTAATGGAGAAGGAATTTATGCCCAGGGCCAATCCCCCAAATCGGCCATTTGCATCAAGAGAGTGAAAAGTCCACCCAGGAAGCCAAGATTTGAGAAGGTGTGTGATAACACTAGCCTGACCCAGGGTTTCTTGAAGAAAGAGGACATCAATCAACTCAGAGTTAAGCAGTCTTCGCAAGAATAATTTTTTCCTAGGGCTCGACAACCCTCGATAGTTGAAGGATAACATCTTCATGGAGGGGGGGCTCAAGGGTATTCACTACTCTAAGTACCCAATCAATGGAATGTTGTCTGCCAGATGTTATCTCTTCCCCAGTGTAAAGGATGGCTTTCGATAAGGAAGAAGGTTGGCCTCGAGGTTGCTTGCGGGGGGAATCAGACTAATGCCCAAGGAATCAGGGGCCTATGATCGTGCTTGAGATTGGAGCGGGTATCTAGAGGTTGGAGGGTCAAGATCAGATATGGAGGGAATAGTGGGGGGGACCTCTAGGAAGGAAGGCGAAGTGCATGAGAAGGTGGGGGAAGGGGGTTGAAGGGGGTAGGCCAGGGTAATGGGGGGCTAAGAGCAAGGAACAGAGGCCTGAAAAATACTCGAAACAATGCAAAAAGATGATGTAGTAGTATATGCAGAGGAGGAAGAAGATTCCAACATACCCATGGAGAATGCAGCCTCGGCAGCCGCCCTTGCTCTAGTCAGAGGAGGTGAGGGGGGCCCGTATGGTGCTTTCCCATGCTTCTTCCTGGCTTCTTTTGAAGGTGCTTTCTCTGCAGCAGCCAGGACCGAGTGATTCACTGCCTCATCAGATGAGGGGGGATTTTCCTAATCATGTGGGCTCTTGTGCAGAGTGGCCTTATCCTTGTCTCTTGCTCATGCCTTGCCATTCATAGGGCAATCCTTGAAAAGATGTCCCACCTTGTGGCACCGTTTGTAGTGGAAAGGAACCCCCTCATAATCCAAAATCTGATGCTGAGAGAATGTTCTCCACTGTAATGTAATATGTTCTTGAAGACCCCCCCTTTGTATCCAGATGTACCAATACCTTGGCATATGACATCATCCCAGTGGACAAGTATGATTTTTCGTGCTCCAGGTAAGTGCCCAGGGTATTACCTATGCGCCAAAATATGTCCTTCGACCAAAATTAGAGGGGTAATCCAGGAAGCCGAACCCACATTGGCCCGACTCTTATCTGTTCTCTTTCTGGGACCCAATTCATGTGCTCAGCTCTAGCAAACTAAAGAGTGAACCAAGCTCTAACGAATGTTTGAACAAAAGGAAAATTGGCCAGGTTCTGTCCCCATATGTCAGATGTCCATAGCTTCAATCGAGCCACTGTATAGCTCCTACCTCGGATCCTCCCAACCAAGACTCGATCTACCATTTCCATGGAGTCTCCCCACTGGATATCCTCCCTAAGTCTAATTATGACGTCCTCAGCTTTGGATTTGAAACACTTGAGATTTTTTCTCAGCCTTGCTGCAGCTTCAGAGGAGTCTGAACGACCCCCACGTGGAGAAAGATTTGAATTAGGGTTTCATGGTTTTGGTGCGAACCCGAGGGAAAAGCCTCTGAGAGCGGAGGGACTTCAACGTAGCAGCCGGAATGTGGAGTAGCAGTAATAAGCGCCAGAGGAGGCCCTTGTACCGAAATCGAGGGGTTTCCGGGAAGAGGGTTAAGGGAATCGACAGACGGAGGGGGAGGAGGGTAACTCAAGGTAACAGCTATAAGGTTAGGTCTAATATAGTTGGTCGCGTAGTTAAGTGCAGAAGGAGACGGGGGAGGGGAGGAGGGTATCGACCAAATGGGAGGGGGATTAGAGAAGGTCACTGTCGAACTGGAGGGCCTCGAGATCGAGGGCAAGCCTAAATGGTGTCTGTTAGATCACAACAGTAGGGGAGCATTCCTTCTGAGGTTGAATGCGGAGTTGGCCAGATGTTGACACCTTTCAACGGATCCTTCGAATAGTCGACAATATCCAATTCCATGATTGTTCTGAAAAAACCTTCGCCGACTGCTTCCGAAAAGAGTGTAACCGTTGCAGCATACCTAGGTTAGGTATTAGGCAGGTAAAAAAGTAAACGAAATCATGGGGCTGAGGTAAATACTAGGCCGCAACGGAGAAGAATATCGTGTTACGGTGACCGCCACAATGTCGGTAGTCGGTTCAAGGTGAGTCGCTGCCGGTGTGGTACAGGATTCTCTGCAGAAAACCTAGCCTTTTTCGTGTAGCCTTTGGGACAACATCCGCTCCATGGGTAGACCTGTTTAATCAGGTGGAAATATGTGTTTTTTAAATAATTTGATAATTTATTTTTAGCATTGTGGGAATATTCTCCCTTTGAAAGTATTTATTTAAAAAATCATAATTTAAAACAAAAGAGGAAGAAATAAAATGATGTAAACATGTGAAAAAGATTGATAGAAGAATGATATGCTTAAATGTAGGATGTTATGACTAGGATTGCGTGACACTCAACCGAGCCTTGAGATCCTTTTGAATAGTGTAATCTTCACAATTATCTCCCAACCTCAACTCTTTCACATAGGGTTTCTTATTCTTGCATTTGCATCCTCACTGAAACACCAACCACTGAATTGGGCATCATAGTGGATGACATAGTCACACATATGCATATTTCATCTTCCAAATATTCACTTTCAAAAATGTGTTGTTTTTATATATCCACACTTCCATATATATGTGCACATACAGAAGCTCTGCATATATGAAAATCATCTTTCGTATATGCGCAACTTTTGTATATGCACATAGATATCAAAGTGTGCATATACAAAAGTTAGACATATGCAGAAATGAAAGTGCATATAAGAAAGTCGACTAGGAAAGTACATATGAATGAGTTTATTTTTAATAACACATAAAACAAAGTGGAAAAAAGGGTAATTTTAATTCTATGAATGCATTTTCATGTATGTGTGACTTCCGTATATTCACTCTTCCATATCTATGTGCATATACAGAATTTTCCCATATACGGAAGCCATGTTCGTATATGCGCAACTTTTGTATGTGCACATAGATATAGAAGATGACTTCCACATATGTGTGTCTTTCATATATGTAATTTTCTATATCTATGTGCATACACAGTACCGTACATATAAAGAGACCATCTTCCATATATGTGCAACTTCTATATATGCACAGAGATATATAAATACACAAATACAAAAGTCACACATATGTAGAAATACATAAGTTCATATAAATAGTCCACTTCTATATAAGTGCTTGCATATCTATGTGCATATACAAAAGTGCACACATATGGATGATGACTTATGTATATGTGCAGTTCTATATATGCACATATATATGCAAACACATATATAGAAGTCAATTTTCCTATATGCACTTTCATTTTTGCATATGTGTGACTTCTATATATGCACACTTTCATATATATGTGCATATACGATGAACCACACTGGTTGGTTCGAAACGCGTAGACAAATGAATTTTTATGTGATTTTGCCGAAATTATTCTCACAAGCATATTATGGATCACAAAAGTCTAAATTCTATAGAAATTGAATTTCTAAATTATTATAATATATTTTTAAATAATTATTATTAATTTGTAACCACTCTCCTTGCACATTTACCCAAGTTAATCAATTCGTTGGGGGTAAACATGTGATGAGGGGCTACTATGATGTGATTCAACCTCCTAGGTCACTTTAAGGAAGTGGAACTGACATAACACCACCAATTTGACCTTCCACACATACTACAAAACCTTCAGGAGCCAACCAACCCTTCCAGGTGGTCAACCCCTAAGACAACTCATCATTTGATTGACCTAGACCCTCAACCATTCCCATGACAAGCCCTACAAGTGGCTGAGGCCTTCCAATTGCTCCCACAACAAGGCATGCCAACGACTATGAACTTTTCCAGCTAGTTTTGTGCCAGCGACGCTGGATTATGTGCGACTTTTTCAGAGCCAGGACTCAGGCCATTGCCTAGAACTTCATGAAACTCCCATAAATGATAAATAACACTGAAATAAGGTTAGCAATAAAAACATTGGTACAAGTACTTGATTTGACCCCTGCTATCCATGGTAGGAATTTCGTCAAACATGTCATAAATATGCAATCTATAGGCCATAACAACATATTTGAGCATAGGGGTCTCATACTTATCTGATAATTGGTAAGAAGCATTGATGCCTTATCACACTAGCTACATTATTATATATTAGGTCATATATTTATTTTTCATTCATTTTCTAATCAAAACATGATGAGATCCATACATCAAGTTTGTCATAAAATATACTCATAACCAACATATAACCAACAAAAATAACAAGGATATGACAGCCATAAAAACCACACATGAGCAACTATATTTACCCATAAAATCCAAGAGGGACAGATCTCTTATTAACATGTGTAAAATGAAACCAAGTGTGGGACTTCCATGTACAACTCGACCATAGACTAGACTGAACCAAATCTTTCTTTCATCCAGTCACCCTTGTGCCATATTCCAAGCATGAATGTGGGATCTCATGAAAAAAAAAACCATACGAGGGATTCCAGAGGCCAAATCACCTCAACCCTCAACCAGTGATTCCACCTCATGGTCGTACATCACTAACCATCACCATATTTGTCTCTACCCAAGTTGTCCAAGGCTCCAGAGCGTTTGTTCGATCCAGGGCTTCCAGGACTAGTAACTCAAGCCACCAAAAGATTCCAAAGTGTTTTTCCAACCAAGGCCTCCAAGACTAGTAACTCAAGCCAACCAAGGCTTCCAGGAACTAATAATTCAACCCACAACCAAAGGAACATGAGAACCAACAAAAAAAAGGAATAAAAAGTAACACCCACAATGCGATGGCTATCTAGGAAATGGAAAGGCTAGGAAAAACCATTGTTAATCTAGGTAATCCTCTATGACAATGATAAATCATAACTAAGATACCACATGCATATGAAATGCATGCCAAAACTAGCAAGGAAATCATACATGCAACTTGGTACATGTAAGCAAAACCCATTGCAGTTGTTGATCCCTATGTCCTCTTGCGCGTTCATGTTATTCCTTTTCCTTCTTTCTCCAAATCTCAAGTATGCCACACTCCTCCAAGCACGCTCCAAAAAAACTCTAAGTGTCCAAGAGTATGAGAGAGATCCTAGATAAAATAATGAGAGCTCGATAACTAAATTGATCAAAATCCTTTTTATTAATGAGTCCTCTATTTTCAACTTGGTACTTGCAAGCAAAACCGGTTGTAGCTGTTGATCCCTATGTCCTCTTGCTCTTTCATGTTCTTCCTTCTCCTTCTTTCTCCAAATCCTAAGTATGCCACACTCCTCCAACCGTGCTCCAAGAAAACTCTAAGTGTCCAAGAGTATGAGAGAGATCTTAGAGAAAATAATGAGAGATCCAAAACTAAACTGATCAAAATCCATTAATTGATCCTTAGAATCCTTTTTTATTAATGAGGTCTCTATTTTCTTCAATTTTCCATTATTTTATTTCATTTCCCTCCTCACATGCATCATGTGACCTTTCACCTTCCTTTTCTCCTGTTTTCCATTATTGTCATAAATAAAATGCCAATAACTGCCACTTTGACTTCCAAATCCTTTGTCATTTCCTTTGTCAATTTCCATATCCATTAATTAATCACAAGTGATCCCTGTCACTATGTTTTTTCCTAACATTCATCTTTGAATATGTGTCCCGTGACCATGGTCTTATTTTACCTTTATCAATTTTTTTACATGGATTTTTAAACATGGTTGTTACAAAACCCTCCCCCTTAGGGGAACACCATCCTCAGTGTTCAATGAAACCTACAACCAACAAGACTACTGAAAGAAAAACATATTGTCCATGGAGCTTTATAACTTAGTTCTTTGCAGTATTTACAATGATTAATTTGCTGAGAAGCAACCAACATGACAACATAACAATATAACAACCATAATGACATTTCACCCATACTGCTTATTGGATCTTTATGACATAACTTATTGTGGTATTTACATCCATATACATATGTACATATACCAAAACACCACACCAAAACATATAACAAAAACATTCGCTCAAGTAGCGAATAAAGGACACATAACCTACATCTGATCTGCCATCTTCCATGTAGTTTCATTGGGCTCAAAGTGATTCCATTACACTTTAACCTGCTTGATTGCTCGGTTTCAGATCATGAGCACCTTTCTCTACAAAATACGTTGAGGTTCCAACTGGAATTCTCCTTTTGGCTCCACCTGAAATACAAACTAGTCAATTACATAATCAACATCTTTAACATACTTTTTAAGCAATGACACATGTAAAACATCATGTACTTTCACTGTCGGAGGCAGTGCAAGTCGATAGGTTACTGGTCCAATCCATTCAAGTATTTCAAAAGGTCCACAATACCGAGGTGCCAGCTTGGAACATGATCCAATCCTCAAGGAGCTCTTCTTGGGCTTAATGCACAACTACACCTGTTCCCCAACCTGAAACTCCATAAACAACCTATTTTGATCTACATAAATTTTTTGTCTGTCTTGTGTTACCTTTAATTTTTTCTTGATTAAGTGTATTTCTTGTTCCATCTCTGCTAACATGTCTGGTCCAATCAATACCTTGTTAACTGGATCACTCCAACTGATATGAGTACTACAATTCTGCCCATACAATGCCTCAAATAAAATCATCCTCATTGACTCCTGATACCCATTGTTGTAAGAAATCTCAACTAATGGAAGGCACTCCTCCTATCTCTTCTGCTTATGCATCACATTATTTTAGGTTACTCAGTTAATTTATTATTTTTTCTTGACTCCTTATATTGATTAGACGGCCTCAACCCCGTATTTTATGGTTGACCATGCTTAATTTGTCCCTCTTATTTTGATTACTTTTGTTTGAATTAATTATTTTCAATTATTAGTAATTATTTTTATTTATTACAAGATCTTGACTCAATTATTTAATATGGTTTTGACTCATTATATATATATATTTTTTGACTTTGATTGTTTGATTCTTGTTATTATTTATATATTTCGATTATTACCTATTACTAGAATTTATTTAATATTATTTGATCTTAATTATTAATATTATTAATTAAATAATATTATTCATAAACTAGTCGTTTAATATTGCCGCTATATGTAATAATGGTCTCTACATTGCTCTCGATTTAAAATTGTGTCATGGTCTGCCTCTTCATCTGGTCCTGATGATGAACCACACTACATGGTTCAAAACGCGTCGACAAAAAATCTCCTGTGATTTCTACTGAAAGACTTTTCTTAATTCATTATGGATCACAGAAGCCTGAATTTAGAATAAACCTCAACATATCCTCCAATAACTTGTTGACCCTCTATGTTTATCCATTTGTCCCACACCAAAAGGTGTTTTCCAATCAATATAAGGGCTCCACCTTGGTTTGTAACTTGGTTTACCTATCTAACAAGGCTTGTGGGTGGTTGCGTTAGGCTCAAGAGTAAAGTGGCAGTCCCACTGACTTGATCACAAATCTCCTTGGTGATAGGAGAAAGGTCTATCGATTCTCCTTATATATATATATATATATATATATATATATATATATATATATATATATATATATATATATAGATATATATATATATATATATATATATATATATAGAGAGAGAGAGAGAGAGAGAGAGAGAGAGAGAATACCACCTTCAATGCCCACTATTGTAACCCTCTTACAGTAAAACAACTTTTGTATATATTATATAGTGAAAAATTTATGTTATGACACACTTTTATTTATTCAAATTAAAGACATTTCAAATTTAATACCAAACTACTTTAATTTTAATCTAAATAGTCCTTTTAATAGTTTAATTACCAATAAGCAATCATCCAATGAATGAAAATCAATTTAACTTGACTTATTTCCTCATTTTATTTCTTTATTTTAGTGCAAGTCAAAGTGCATATAGGACTGTTGACTCTCTTATATATAGAAGTTGACTTTTCTATATATGGAAAAGTCGAATTTCTTATATATAGAAGTCAATTTTCCCATATGCACTTGCATTTCTGGAAATGTGTAAATTTTGTATATGCATACTTCCATATCTATGTGCACATACAAAACTTGCACATATATGAAATCCATTTTCCCTATATGTGCATCTCCTATATATGCTCATAGATATGGAAGCATGCATATATGGAAGTCATACATATGTGGAAATGCAAGTGAATATATGAAATATGATTTCTGCATATGTGTGATTATGTTGTTCCCTATGATTCCCAAGTGAGTGTGTCGTGTTTGAATGAGGATGCAAATGCAAGAATATGAATAAGTTTATTTTTAACAACACATGAAAAAAGAAACATAAAAAAATGTTAATTTTTATACTATAAATGAATTTTCATGTATGTGTGACTTTTGTATACGCACACTTCCATACCTATGTGCATATATGGAAGTCATCTTTCATATATGCACATAGATATGGAATCATACATATATGGAAGATGCCTTTCACATATTTGTGACTTTCAAATATATAATTTTCTATATCTATGTGCATATACAAAATTGTACATATATAGAAGTCATCTTCATATATATATGCAACTTCTATATATGCACGTAGATATGGAAATGCACATATACAAAAGTAACACATATGCAAGAATATAAGAGTGCATATACATAGTGCACTTCTATATATGTTATTGTATATATATGTGCATATATAAAAGTGTATACATATGGAAGACGACTTTTGTATATGTGAAATTTTTGTATATGCACATATATATGTAAATACATATATAGAAGTCGACTTTCCTATATGCAATTTCATTTACACATATGTGTGACTTTCGTAAATGCACGATTTCATATCTATATGAATATACAGAAGCTACAGATATACGAAAAGATGGTTTTCGTATATGTGTATCTTTTGTATGTGCACATAGACATGAAAGTGTGTGTATATAAAAGTCACACATATGTGGAAATGCAAGTGAATATATTGAAGATAAATTTTGCATGTGTGTGGCTATGTGGTCCACTATGATGTTCAACTGAACATTTGGTGCTTGAGTGAGGATGAAAATGTAAGAATATGAATGAATTTGTTTTTAATCACACATAAAACAAAGTGGGAAAATGGGTGAAACTTAATAATGTAAATGCATTTTCGCATGTGTGACTTTTGTATATGTATGCTTCCATATCTATGTGGATATACGAAATTTTCTCATATGTGAAAGATGACTTTTGTATATGCGCATAAATATAGAACTATTTATTAATTGATTTTTATGGGGCTTAGTCTCTCTCAAGTTTCAAGTTCAAAATTACTAAGAAAGAGTTGAGGTTAGGAGTTAATTATGAGGATTACATTGTCCCAAAGGGTGTCCAGGCTCAACTGAGTCAAACACAATCCTAGTCATAGCATCCTGCACTTGGGCATATCATACTTCCATCCATCTTTTTCACATGTTTACACCATTTTATTTCTTCCTCTTTTGTTTTAAATTAGGATTTTTTTAATAAATATGTTCAAAGTGAAAACATTTCCAAAATGTTAAAAAGAAATTATCAAAATTATTTTTCTTTATAAATAAGGTAATATAAATATATTTTAATTCCCAATCTATTAAGTGTTTAAAAAAATTGAAAAATAAATTGCAGATTCTTCAAAAAAATATATATATATATAATAATTTTTTTAAAGAATTTTTATTATTAATTTCAATTTTTTATTTTATCATAATTTATTATAATATTTATTTTTTCTTGTTCATGTTTTTCTTCCTCATACTAGACAAAATATAGATTAAGTTATACATATTATATTTTGGAATGGCCAAATGGATTGTTAGGTTACTACCTTCTCATTAAAAAGAGACAATTGAGTTTTTAATTAGGATAATCACTATAAAATTATTTGAATTCATATGTTGTTCATGTGTAGGAAGGAGGTTTATGTGTGTTATGTTGTGAGTTGCCAAGTTAGAGAGAGCATCTAGGGAGGAAGATGATTCCTATTACTTTCCCTATAACATAATTAAAGATTCTCTAAGTCCAAAGAAATGCTTCTCACACCCATAATTTTATGGTCTCTAACTTTGTTTGCCTCTTATTTTTTCTGAGCCATGGTTTTCTTCCACATTTTCCATTCTATAGATAAAGTAGTGGTCACGTCCATGGATTCCATGATGTATTTTTTACACTTGTGGAGATCATTCCTTAGACCTCAGATTTCCCTTAGAAGGCAACATCAACAACACCAATTAGACATGGCTTCCATTATTTTGTCTAATATTAGTGGGGCCCTAGAATGGTTGAATTAATACATAATATACTAATTATTTCAAACTCTCTTTGATCGTCCAAGTTCTCCTTAGGATAGCTCCGAAAAACCATATTGTACCCCAAAGCCGTGCAACAATTAATAGCCACCTTCAATTCCTTCATATTTTCCCCTCCTAGATAAGACAATCATTAACATTATACTAGCCATTAAGAAATCACTAATCGTCTTCTTGACTTTCCAATTAACCCTAATTCTTTCATAATTTTCCATATTAGACAAGACAAAGATCAACCTTAGATCAGGCCATGGAGGTTTTGACATAAAAAAATCAACCAAACAAACTCTAATAGTAATGACCATAATTTAATGATAAGAAAGAAAAAAAGAAAGTGGACATGGGATTTTAATTCTCTTATCCTTTACGTGTATAAGACTTGACAATTAACAAAAAGATCATCGACCCATCGGGCTAGGTCGAACTATGGACGTCCCACACTAGAAGGTGTTTTGCAACCAATATAGGGTCCACCCAATTTTATAACTTGATTTACTTGTCTAATAATGCTTGTGGGTGGTTGTGTTTAAGCTCATCAGTAAAGTGGCAATCCCACTAACTCGATCACAAGTATCCTTGGTGATAGGCGAAAGGTCTACCCTCTCTCTCTCTCTCTCTCTCTCTCTCTATATATATATATATATATATATATATATATATAGAGAGAGAGAGAGAGAGAGAGAGAGAGTAACATTCAATGCCCACTATTACAACCCTCTTATAGTAAAACAACTTTTGTATATATTGTATAGTGAACATTCTATGTTATGACACAATTTTATTTATTCAAATTAAGACATTTCAAATTTAATACCAAAATATTTTAATTTTAATCCAAATTATTTTTGTAATAATATTGTTACCAATAACTAATCATATGTTGAATGAAAATCAATTTAACTTGACTTGTTTCTTCATTTCTTTATTTTAGTCATCACAACTCAATCAACAATATTGGATGAAACTAATTCTTAATTTATGTATTAATTCTTTTAACACATAAATAAATAAATAATTTATAATTTAAATAGTTTTTATTTTAACAATGTAAAATATATTATAAAATAAATATTTTGATACCTATTATAAATTAATATTTATAAATATTTACCAATTATTTAATTTTTATAATTATATTAATTTTAATTAAATAAATACTTTAATAATATAATTACTCTTAACCAATCATAACTTATTTATTCAATAAATGAACATAAATTCAACTTAACCTTCTCCTTCCTGTGAATGATAACAAATAAATCTACAATATTAAATGATATTAATTCTTTATCGTTTAACCATGCTTCTCAAAAAAATCGAATCATATTCTTTTAATTTGAGTTCAATAGTTAGTGATACTTTCTAAATTAAAGAACTACTCAGTAATGCACTTCGTTGCTATGCTCAATCACAGGCTTTGTGGTTTAAGAACATTTTATGGTTTACAACCATTTCCTTCTCTTTCTTTGACTCTTCATTTTAAAAATATTTATTTTGTAATAATATAATATTATTATAATATGATATAAAACCAGATAGACTAAGATAGTGGAGAAGCGATCGTAGTTTGGATTCCAAAGTTTCAGGTAACATCATCGTGCTTTTATAAATTATGCAAAAGCTATTCTTATGATTATGTTTAAAAAAATAATCTGCCAAGTTGGCTAATCAATTTACTCAATGTGATTTGAATTGCGTGGAAGATGGTGTCAACATTTAAAAAAACAATTTTAAACGGAAATGGTTGAGATTTGTAAGATAGAATTTTTCATAAGATTTTATAAATTTTTAAAAGAGGATAAAGGAATTTTTAAGAATGAAAAATTATTTTGAAATTTAAAAATGTTGGCTAATTTTATTAGTTTTTAGTATGAAAATTATAAAAAGTTTTTTGATATATTTGTTTAAAAATTCAAATTTATAACGATTTTATATATAGTTTTTGTTTATTGTTAGTTTTTTTAATGTAAAATAATTTTATATTGTAAAATTTGGGTCAATCATTTTTATAGCTATTTTTTTTGAAAAAACCATAAAAAAAATTAGTCTGCTTTCTAATATTAACCCCTAAAAATTTACATAAAATCTACAATAATTTAAAACATTAATAAAAACATAACATCATTGTAAGAAGAAAAAGAAATGCAACAAAAAACCATGCAGAAGAAGAAATGCAAAGAAAAACCATGCAGAATTGTTGAACGAACATAGATATTCGACATGGTTGCAAGTTTACAGACAAAGGAAAATATTCTACCAAAATGATACCAAAACAAATTGAATACTTGTTATATTTGGACGAAATCGCTGACTTTCATTAACTAATTACCACAAAGAGAGACGACCTTAATATGTACACGTCAACAAAACATAAAACCAGACAGCCTCAAATATTTCCATAAGGGTATTTGGGGTAGCCTCGTTTTGTCTTCTAGTTATTATAGCGTTGAGAATTTGGTCATATACATTGGGACATGTATTGACAACACGGATACGCAAGCATTTCAGCTTCCTGCAGAAATTCTCACACAGATATATTGAGCCCCGAATTAAATCCAAAAGAAATCATAATGCCATTAATCTGCAGCAAGTACTCCACCAGGTATACAAACTTACAACTTTTGGACGGTTCTCCTTCTCCAACCATTGCCTAAAACAACAATACAGAGATGTGAGGAATAAAAATTTACAGTATCTAAATAAACAGATCATTCATATATGGAAAATTTAAAAGAATCAATAATAGTATCTTCTTTACCAACCATTGCCTAAAACAACAATACAGAGATGTGAGGAATAAAAATTTACAGTATCTAAATAAACAGATCATTCATATATGGAAAATTTAAAAGAATCAATAATAGTATCTTCTTTACCATAGTTACCAAATTCCGCCGAATCAAGCTGAAAAATTCGAATATTTGGCAATTCAATTCGGTTCGGTTAAAAATACGATTAAATTCGATTCGATCAATGCAGAATGTAATTAGTTTCTATTTCTGACAAAACTGACGTGGATGGAGTTAGAATTATGGATGAGGGAGAATAGGAAATGCGGACTCCATTTGCAGCCTTTAACAGGAGCAGAATTTACAACATAAATAATTCCTCTGTAATGTGCTTTCTAACAGGATTCACTAAAACTGACGTGGATGGAGTTAGAATTATGGATGAGGGAGAATAGGAAATGGGGACTCCATTTGCAGCCTTTAACAGGAGCAGAATTTACAACATAAATAATTCCTCTGTAATGTGCTTTCTAACAGGATTCACTAAAAGAGCTAATTAGATATTTAGTTTTTATGTTATTAATCAGTATTCATGTTATTTTTTATCTTTGATTTGATGGTGCTATTTTTATGAAAATGATTTTTTTTAAAGAAAATAATATTTTTGGGTGTATTTGTTTTTCCAAAAATCAGTTTATATAAAAGTATAATAGTTCTAATTGTTTCAATTTATAAATAATTGAAGAAAAATAATATAATCTTAAAAAATATAAAAAAATTTCTTAAAATTTAAAAATATAACGAATTTATAAATTTTTTCCGTATTGAATTTTTCCATATCGAATCGAATTCGTATTCGTATTCGAATTCGAATTTGATAACTATGCTTGAAACTCATAATGAACCAAATTTCAACTCTTAGTTGAAAGCACAACATATTAAATATGAGACTTGCCTGAATGATGTGATCCATTAACTTTATTTAGGCATTAAAGAGGGTTTTGACAACTTGTGGATTTAAATTAGTTGATAATACACTAGATTTAAAGTCACATTACTTACCTTTTCTTGCGGAGACCAAATTGCTAGAAACACCCCCTTAACCGTAAACAACGTCCAATTATCGACATTGCTCCCTGAACTTCCTGCTTCTGCTTGGATCATTTAAAAAGGAGAACAAAGAGAATTCATCGTATGTGTTCCATTAAAAATGCTCCCGACAGTTAAGATCGCTTGATATCTGGACAGTTAATATTTTCCCTCACAACACTGAAACTCTGTGGATGAAACTCATTCAGCCATTCTCGAAGCTGAAATTCAAATGTCTTATTTTTTTTGGCGAGGATTTTCAAATTTAGTTTTCAAATGACACATCCAGTGTTCGTACATTGTGATCTGGTAGACCGCAGTGGCAATCAATATCAAATTCAGGGGCGACTCAATGGATGACCATGGGTATGTCGGGGCTCATTCCTACCATCGCCGCAAGCAACTGAAAATTTTTCACACATTATGTGTTGTCAGTAGGCTCGTTATGATGTTGGTGAGATATTATGTATTTAATTTTTCATGTACTTGTTATTATTTTTTCTTTAATTAAAAAATATAAAATTTATCTAAAGTTTAACATTATGAAATTAAATTTATTGTTTTAAAATAAAATTTATTTCTTTTTTTATGAGAGATTTTTTGGCGAAATTTCATTTATGACGCCTGCGTCACAAATAAAATTTCATGTGATTTACGCCAAAAAATCTCTCATAAAATTGATATGAATCAGATAAGCCTCAATTCAACAAAATTTATTTCTATTTATGTCAAATATGATTGGTTAAAATGTCTCCCCTCTTATTGGATAATGATGGCAAGAATTGACTTTTGTGTACTCTATTATTAATTAATATGTACTATATCACTAATTACTATGTACAATAAATATAAATAATTTGGAAAATAACATTATATATTAATTACTATGTACCATAAACATTGTGTGGTTTGTAATTAAATTCAAAAATTCCATTTTCTTGTTGGTGTAAAGTATTGAATAGACAATTTTTATGGTTGGTTGGTTTTTTTTTTTTTTTTTTTTTTCTAATTTACAAAAATATGTAATTAATTTTTTTTTTTTTTTTAATTTACAAAAATTTGTAATTAAATTCAAAAATTTTATTTTCTCATTGGTGTAAAGTATTGAGTAGACAATTTTTATGGTTCTGGTTTTTTTTTTTTAATTTACAAAAATATAATTAAAAAAATATAAATCTAAAAACAAATATGTAAAAATAACATGTGTACAAATCGTTGCAAATAAATCTAAGCATCACATCTACATTGAGGAGCCTCAAGTCATTGCTAAAGTTAGTCATTTCCATCATCGTAAATTGAGGGAGGCCCTAGAAATTGAAAAAAGACCCAATAATTTGAATAGATATGATGGTTGGAATATTAGTAGAGGCCCTAGAAATTGAAAAATAATTTGAATAGATATGATGGTTGGAATATTAGTAGGAGTTGGGTCCTGTCTTGTCCTCCTAGTTTTTTATGGTTCTTTTTGGGATTTATTTTGTTTGTTTGTTTATCTATGTAGGTATTAACGTCCTTTTTATAGTATTTATTGTTGATTTATTCTTCATTAGAGTTTATTTTCTTGATCCTTAGTGCTTTTCATGTATTTTATCATCCTACTCATTCTTAACTCTTTTTTAGTATTTTCGTTATTTGTTTAATGGGCCTCAGCCCATATTTTATTGTTACCATGTTTTATTTATTGAATACTTTTCTTTGGATATATATATATATATATATATATATATATATATATATATATATATATAAAGACTTTTTTTATTTCCATTAATTATTTTATTTATCAAATGATGTTGTCTCGATTAGGACCTTGATTGGTTTTTATAACTTTTGACTCCCCTCCTTTAGAGTTTGATTTTTATTTTTATTTTTAATTTTTTAATTTAATTTTTATTTTTTTTTAAATAAATTTATTTAAATATTATTTCTCAAACAATAGCTGTTTAATATAGTGGTTACTTATTAATATTTGTTTTTAATAAATTAATAAATTAATTAACTAATATCATAATTTAAATATTATCTTTCAAAAACTAGCCTTTTAATATAGCGTTATTTATTATTATTTTTAATAAATTAATAAACTAATATCATTATTTAAATATTATTTTTCAAAAACTAATAATATTTGTTTTTAAAAAATTACTTTAAATATTATTTTTAAAAAACTAGCCCCGTTTAATATAGTCGTTACTTAATAATATTTGTTTTTAATATATTAATAAATTAATATGATAATTTAAATATTATTTTTCAAATATAGCTGTTAGTTGAAAATTATGTATTTGCTCTCTCTTTAAACCTTTACCATGGTCTGCCTCTTCATCTGGTTCTGATGATGAACCATACCCTTTACCATGGTCTGCCTCTTCATCTGGTTCTGATGATGAACCATACTTGTTGGTTCTAAACGTGTCGGCCAAAAATTTCTCTTATGTGATTTCTACCGAAAGACTTTGCTTAATTTGATTATTGTTTAAAGTACATACAACACATCATGACATTAAAATATTTTATTAAACTAAGCGACAGAAAATAATAGCTATGCAATTGCAACCTTGTTGGTTGCCATATATAAGTGGATGGTCACACGTTATGGATGTTCATCATATCCATCAACCATTCCACCATTCCACTGACAAATTCTTAAAGACATTGCAACCGGATATGGATACAGATATTGTAAAGTACAATGAAAAGACATACAGTGGTAGGAGGTTCTTGATGGCCAGTTTTCCGACTTCAACAAGGACAATAATGACAAAGTCAGAGAGTTCTCAGACTCGCTACATCAACAAGCCCAAAGACCAAAGAAGGCAACCAATATTTCCAACCCTATTCAGTGTTTAATACACTTACACCATGTATGTATGGAGATACCAACGCAACAACTTCATGGCTTCCCATGATTTTCCGGAAACTACGTTCCACAGCTTTCTCGGTCGCTCCCTTCCAACCTGTCACACGGTGGATATGATAGTCCATTATACTCATTTAATGTAACCTCAGTGCCCAAAATTTCAAATTTCAAACTTTATTTCCGTGCCCAAAAATTTTCCAAAACGAAATGAAATGAACACTCTGACAGAAATTTTGAATATCTACAGGGGTCTCTCCTCACATCATGGTCTTCCAACGCTCTTCCCGTACTGGTTCCACCATATGAGAGGCCGAGAGTTGGAGGTGCCAAATCTATGTCAATTATTCAATTAGTTCTCATCTATGTTCCCACAGTGGTTCTGCCCTATCAAAGGACAAGAGTTGGAGGCGCCGATATCCATGGCAGTGCTCAATGTGCTAAACCCTCGAGATTTTCTAGTTGTTCCTCTAAACGTGTGTGTATATATAGACACACACACGAACTACGCCTACGTAGCTCATTCAATGGCATGAAAACACTGAAAGACAATCAAAATATTGGACCGAGGAATTGTGGGATGTTCATACATGATAACGCCCTGCAACTTTGATTAATGAGATAAGGTACGCAAATCAGGTCGAATTAGTTACTAGATGTGTTTGTTAATGAGATTTGAAATGTGTGTACATTTTGCCATGTCTTTTATTGGCGGTGATGAAAAAAACAGTGGAGGAATTTGTCATTATTCTATCGACAACACAACTCTTCTCCATATTGTTGATCCACAGTGGAATCGTTGGGAAATAAGGCAGCCAAGCTACGCTGTTAGCATTCGAGTACCATCGATAGACCTTCAAATTGAATAAAATATATAACGGATTTATTTTGAAGAGTTGTGTACATTAGATTGAAAATTTCATATATTATTTTTCGGGGATTTCTGTATAACAGATTGATATTTTCATTTATAATTATTAGGGATTTGTGGTCTCTAGACATTGCAGGGTGTTTGATGTCAATGTATTGAATGGGATTTTACGAGATTTGGTTGAATTTGTTAAAATATGAATTACCCTTCACATTAATGATGAAATGATAGTTGGCTTAAGGTGTAAGATATCAAATTTGATTATTTGTGTGGGAGAAAAGAGCTTGTGAATGCAAATCTGTTTTGAAGTTGAAAATGGAAATCTGTTTTGAAGTTGAAAATGGAAGTCAGGTTTAAGAAATTAAACTAATCCCAAGAATGTCCCAGCTTTACCAGCTGGATAACATCCATTAAAACAACTCATTTTTTCATTCCAAATTGGGACTAGTTCCATAATAAACTCAATCTAATTGTAAACAAAAAAAGTTAAAGATCTATTAATTATCCACTTTCATCCGGCCTCAAACTACTATTTCATTTTATAATATAAAAAAAATCATTTATTTCTATAATTTATTATTTTACTTTATTAAAAAATAAATAATAAAATATATTTAAATTATAGTATTTGTTTTTAAGGTGCAACTCATTGTGATATAATGTATATTGGTGAACAAGTTTCAAATCCCCATGTCTAACAAGTACCAAATTATCCTAATTATGGAAACTTCTCTTATTAAGATTAATCACCTCTCCCCAATTCATAATTACTTTTATATTTTGCTAATATGACTTATTTAATAAGACAATTTACTTTGATATATCAATTTAATTAAAAATATAATTTAAATGAAAATATAATATGACAATAACATTATTTATCTTGAAACACTAAAGTGAAAAGTATTGATATCGGTGAAAGTGTAACATAAATCACAATGTTTTAAAATGACCACACCATGAATTCTCTTTCATAACCAACCTTCCATATTCTTAAATGCTTTTAAGGTGTGATCATCATGAATTCTCGTTTACAACATTTTTTAAATTTTAATTATTTTTTGTAATAGTTAATTTTATATTTTGTTATATTTTTCTATGCATTTTAATTTATATATATATATATATATATATATATATATATATATATATATATATATATATAATGAATTAATTAAAAAAACACACGCACACATATATAAATAAATTCAAATATAAAGATATATATGAGTAACCCTATTAACTTAAAGGTGTTTTTTCAAATTATTATGATTTTTTTCTAACGTATTTTAAAGCATTCTTCATAATATATTATTAATTATTTACCGATCTAAACCATGATTACCTTAAGGGCGCTTGGAGGTGGAGGGATTTTATTTAATCTCGATCGAATAATGGAGGTAAAATTCTCATGGATCCCAGGAAAGAAATCTAACAACCAAGCAGAGATGTATGGGCTTCTGCAAGGTCTATGCATTGCTTAAGACAAAGGTGTGGAAGATGTTATTGTCTTAGGAGATTCATTGCTTACAATTCAATATCGTAATAGTAAAAACAGTTTGAAAGACAACTCTCTTGCTATGGTACTCTATATAATTAGAATTTTGGTGGTATTCTTTCATTCAAAGAGGTTTTTTCATACACTTAGGGTCAACGATACATAAGTTCATTTGCAAGCAAAGAAAGCATGCTCTCGAAGAAGAAGAAAAGACCAAACTTAATGACAATAGTAGACCCCTTCCAATCCCCTAAATTGTCATACGGTTCTAAAATTTTGGTTACTAAATAGGTTCATCCCTTATTAGAATATGGACTTAATTAGAAAATTTATAATTATTGACCCCTTCTCTTGTATACCCTCCGCCCTTTGCTGCACCACTCAGTACAAATCATCACAATCATTCCAATTGATCTAAGGTCTGGTTCTATGATAGTAGGGTCTCCCTACACGTCGTGTAAAATAATGTGTGTCACCACCATGCAATGAATTTGTTCCTCACCTCACATGCTTGGATTAACTACATTTATCTTCCCTAACCCTCGAAATGTCTTCCCCTTAGAATAATGATGGATCTCTTTGGACGATGTAAAGGGAAATTTAATGTTATGAGTATGAGATTCATGTGGATTGACAAGGGAAGAAATGTTAAATTAGGATGACACCTCACCTTAGTTCCATTCATGTCTGCACTTGTTCCTTCGAGTGCATCTTCTCCATAGTGGTCTACGAATTTTATTTGGCTTCAGCCTCGTGAATCGATTGTGACGTTAAGATAGGCAATCTTCTGGTAGATTTTTTCAGGTTTTAGTTTCTTCTCTTTTGGGTGGTGAATTTGTGGGTCAGGCACTCCAACTTTTGGGAATTATGGATATTAGGGCTCGCTAGTACAAAGGTTTCATTGAAAGAGCTGGGGCTTCCATTTTATGTCGTCCTCAGTTTGGTTTGGGCTCCAATTCTGGAAGGTACCTCTTTGTTTCCTATTTTTAATTCTGGATTATGCACTCTATTTTGCTTGGATAGAAATTCCAGGATTATAGGCTCTTCTCTTAGTGCTCTAGATGCTAATTGGAAGCTAGAAAGGCGGTTTGAGGCTCTGCTAGTTAGCACGACAATTGTGTTGTCCTACTTCCCTAAAGCTTTATGCATAACCCTGGTTTATTGTAGGGTGAAATTTTCTTATTCGTGATTCAATGACAACTGTAGACTTCTTTGTAGAGTTGTTTTAAATCTTACATGGTTATTATATCATTTGGGCTCAAGTTTCATACAATTTAAGGTTAAAAAAAGTGGAATTAAAGTTCTCTAGTTATCATTGCCTTGAAGCCATTGTGGGGTGTCTTGGGTCACTTCCATTTGCAATTGGGCCTCGTCGAAGTCTTGCTAAGTGTGCTCTCATGAATTCTAGATCAAACTCAGAGTCTTCCTCAACAAAAATCCCATGCTCTCACTATTTGTCTTCTCATGAAGCTCTTCATAGGGAAGATTATGATCTACAAGTCAAAATTTTCCAAATGTATCACACTCAATTGGATCTCACTAACAAGTTATTGACCTTCCAACACCAGATCTCCCGCTTGATAGATGAAGTGGATGTGCTTTAGAATATTATAATGGAATTCACACCTAGTAAAGAAGTACCCACAGGTCTTAACCATCACCAAGAGGATTCAGGCAAGCGGGACATAGATCTCAACAGGTCAACAACAGAAAATAATTAAATTTCAAGACTGTCCATAAATGTGGGTCTTTCTTTTTGCAATTTTACAAATCTGATGTAATCGAGTCTATTGTTAGTATTTTTTGTGTCATTTTCTGTAATGGGTCAGTTATCTCTCTGAATTTTGGTCACTTTTGAATTTCAAGGATGTAACCCTCGTGTATTTGTTGTGATTAGGTGCAGACTTAATATCAAATTACTCATTTTTGTGTAAAACGAAAACCATGATTACCTTGATAAACCACATTATTCAGTAACTTGTGTAAGGACAATTTTATAAGAGATTATCATAATCTCTTTATTATAATATATTAATTTACATATATGTTTATTATAAAAGATCAAAAAAATATTATTATATTTTTCAAGTTATTATTTTGGTTTGTTAACTGGTTGTTATTAATGTTGATGGGAATTTAGTTAGTTCTACAAAGAAATTAGAGGAGCAGACATAGGACACATATCTCACACACAATAATTTGTATATTACATTCAAAGCCAAATTACAAGCCACATAAATAGTGCTCATGAGATCCAACAAATTCCCAACAAGGAGAATATTGTTGAGAAAATATCTCAACAAAACTTCAACAACCAACAACCCAATCCTACCTATATACTATTGTAAGCATTATCCCAATTCCCCCTTTTAATGCTTACATTACATCATTACAAAGATTATTACATAAAACACAAATTATAGTTCACATATAGTCACATATGTCTCGCTGGTCTTCATCAACACTCATATCCACTCTGGAATCTCACAAAAACCGCTCTTTCTTCACCACCTCATCTTTGATTTGTCACTTGAACTCCATTTAAAACATAAACGCCTCTGACCATCTTTGACGAACTTGCATGATCAACAATGTTGACATACTTTATTCTGCCAAATTACATAGCTCGTTGTAACTATCAGAAAAAGTAGTCAAGTAATGAACCATCCTATAGACAACCTCCCATCTATCAGATGACATAGCTTGTTGTGTCTAACAATTATCTAGGATAGTTGTCTGGGTACTAAATGTGTTCAAAATTTGAACATACAATTTGACCTGTCTCACACACATGGATCTCATAAAATTAACATGTAATTGATGCTCTTGAAGCCCAAACCACAACAAGACCCATCAACATATAACAAATTCACACAATCAAATTAGCGATACGTTCTCTCGGCACTGAAGAACATCGAGAACCACTAATTTAATTATATTTCATTGTTCAATAATTTGTCTTGCACTTTTAATTTCCAAACAAAAAATAAATATAATTTTACTACACAACCACTCAAACCAAAACCAATTTTTTATAGTAATAATAATATAATTGCACCTCCATCATATTTTCCATATGGTTAATATCACATTTTTACCCCAAATATATCAAAGCACGCAAATGATGTGAACACCTACATCATATCTGAAAACCCCACTGCCAAAGTAACTGAAATAATTTTATTTGTAGACATCCAAAATTTTCTCCATACAGGCTCACAACTTTTGTCCTCAATTTCATACTATGTGAGATATAATGTAGACACTACAAAAACATTGATAGAGCTTTAAATCTTGAGCACTTTCCTAGAGATGAAGGTTGTGTGCATGAGCTATCCATTCTGTCAATAACATTGCACTAGTCGGTGTCCACTGCCCTCCATGCAAAAATTAAATTTCTTGATGTGCTCATTTGAAGAGAGACAGTTTTAACCAAGAGACATGATATACATAGCATGTAATTTTTAATGCGATAGGATTGAAGTGACAATCTATGAGCTATCGTTTCTTGGAGGAACCACATTATTTTGATTAATCCCCAACACTGAGAGGGTACTACCGTTATACTTGTCGCTGGAGAAAACAAGTCTCATCACCATCAACAAATGAGCTTCCTCTTGGCTCAGAAAGATTCATTAAGTAAGTTTCCCACTTTCACATTAGGTTCACCATGAATTGATCATATCCCTTCACTGCTCCACTCCGAATAATTCAAGCAACACAAGATTGGTTCATAGTACTACCGCACCCACACGCGATACCAAAAATTCACAAATGATGCCAATATTTAAGTCAATAACCAATAGGGATCTTTGTTCTCCAGTTCTAATCTAGGATGCAACACGCAACAACTTCTCTCAACAGTGACAAATGCATAGAACGAAGATCCAGCACAATGTGACTTCTCCAAGCAAATTAACCATTCCTCTATCCTAACTTATTTACAAAGGATTGAATATAATGAATCTCACATGTCCCTGACCCCTCCCTTAAGGGAGTTAGGCCCATATGGGATCTGATACCAACAAAGAAATTAGAGGAGCAGACATAGGACACATATTTCACACACAATAATTCATATATTACATTCAAAGCCAAATTACAATCCACATAAATAATGCTCATGATATCCAATAGATTCCCAACAAGGAGAATATTGTTGAGAAAATCTCTGAACAAAAATCCAACAACCAACAACCCAATCCTACCTATATACTATTGTAAGCATTATTCCAAGTGTTCTCTGCCAATATTTTTAGTTTGAATCCCATTGGGTTCTAGATGCACTAGTCTATATTAGTATACCTTTTAGGGATGTGAATCATAGATGTGGAAAATTATCCTTTGTATTTCCTCATGAAGTTTAAATAAAAACCAAAAAAAATTAACTCAACTTGTTGTAATCCCCTTTAAAATTATTTACCAGCCTAGATTAATCTTAACTCTAGATCTACCAAGTGTTGAGAGAGATAAAATCTGTTGATATATAAACCTCTTTTAATGAATCGTTTTAAAGTGAAAAGAGATTTGATTCCTCTTGGCACTTGGTACATTCAGAGTTAAGATGGATCTAGGCTGGTTTAATTGTTAATTATAATTAATTATAACTATAATTATTAACTTTATATTTTATATTTTATTTTATTTTATATTTATATTTATATTTTTATGTAAATTGACATAGTCAAAATGGTTACAGAACTTTACATTACATTACAATATCTATACCATAGTGGGTTGGAGAGCACCTTAAATCCATCTTAACTCTAGCTAGATCTACCAAGGGCCAAGAGAGATGAAACCTCTTTTCACTATAAAAGAGGTTTGCATATCAAGAAATTTGATCCCTCTCTATGGATTTAAGATGGATCTAAGTTGGTTTAATTTTTAATTATAATTACAATTATTATTATAACTATTAATTTTATGGTTTTTATTTTATTCTTGAGAACCAAATTATACAAAATGAAAGTATCAAAGGAAGAAGGGGTAACTTCATATCTCATGAAAGTATCTCAAATAAGAGATCATCTACAAGAGCTAGGAGAAATAATGTCAAATCCGGAGATGACCACTTGTGTACTCAATGATTTACCATATAAATGGGGCAATTTTGTATCAGGGATATATGGAAAGAAGGAAGCTACACCATTCAGTGATCTATGGGCATTATGTAAGATTGAAGAAACCAGATTAAAAGCAAATAACTATGTTGGATCAAATGAGCAAACACAAGCTTTTGCAGCTATGACTAGGAAGAAAGGAAATTTTGGAAAATTTGAGCCTTGAATGAGATTTCAAAAGAGAATGGACATGTCTAATATTTAGTATTATAAATGTAATGAATATGGACACTTCAAGAGGAATTTCCCTAAACTCAAGAACGCAAACAAGAAAAGGAAAGAAAGAAGTGAAGCCCATGTCACCGAAGCTAATATTCAGTGTTATAAATGTAATGAATATGGACACTTCAAGAGGAATTGTCCTAAACTTAAGAAAGAGAACAAGAAAAGGAAAGAAAGAAGTGAAGCCCATGTGACCAAAGAAGTGGAAGAACTGAAAGAAAATAAATCAAAGAACGAATAAGTGAAATACCTCTACTAGAAAAGGTCTCTCATACATTAATTTTATTTTCAAGACAACAATCATAGTAGGAAGCATTACAATTATGATAAGATGCATTATAGCAATAAATTGAGATGGAATCATACTAGAAGCATGAATGGATAGCAGAAACAACAATTCACATGGTTAAAGTAAGTCATGTAGAAAGTTAGGAAGATAAGAGATCATCACACCTCATCATAATTAGAAAGAAGTATTCATAGAATAAGTATAATCAAAAGAAAGGTTCACCTCTACTTGAAGAAGAAAGTGTTACATAGATATTCCACCTAGTGTGAGATCCACAACTTGGAATAATAAAGGCATGATGACATGTGCAACATAATAATTTAGTTGAAGTATTTCTCCATCTTCAAGCAAGGGAAAGGAATCTACTAAAGGAAGTCTAAATGATCACATGAAGGAAAAAGGTATGCATATATTTGGTAACTCTTAACAGATAGATAAATTCATCACTTAATTGCAGATAGAATGGGTAAACATGATTAAAGAAGAAGGAACTCTTCCTTCTGAATTAAGTATAGGTCATCGAAGTGAACATGGGGCATGGAGGACCCTCCAAGTGTGGGTGAGGAGCATGACCTAGCCTACGAGTGAGAGCAAGGAAAATAGATTTCCTAGATAGTTTGTGGCTACTATGTTCTGGACTTGTACTTGTAACTACTCTTGCTTCTTTAGTTCATGCTTGCAGTCCATCTCGATTATTAATAGGCACTCTTTTTTAAGTAGCAATTCGTTAAGGAATAGAAGCTCGACTCGCGTTGTTGTTGTTGCTATTCGCCAATGGAAACTCTTTCAATTATTCGATACCAACATACAATTAAGCACCTCCAAGCTAAAAGCAAAATAGGACTAAGCAATAACAAAAAATAGGAATAAGTTAGAACAAAAGTGGCAGGGTGCCAAGTAGTTCTGATTTTGGAAAATGCCTATAGTAGGTTCATTGTTTCTCTGCCCATTATGGAGTCCTAGGATGAACAAATTGGGCTTAACCTTTTTTCCATGTCTTAGAGGGAGCATATGACTTGGAATGGCATGTGCATGCAATACTATACATTTCTCTTAATTGGATTAGGAAGATTGAGTTGAGAGGAGGGTCCTGAGTAAATTGTGGAAACTTTTCTGCATTCATCGGTGTTTTGTAATGGGTTAAACTTACCAAATATAGGCGTGGGTGCTCATCATGCTTCGGGGACCACTCAATAGCATGCTTTTATGTAGGGGATATACTTTCCCACGAATCATGTAGTATTCCTATGAACCCATGAGTAATTATGTAGTAGGCTCATTCTTTATCTCTACCATAAGAAATGACTACATTGACATAGGCAGTCATGAGGTTTAGCATACAATTGATTTGATTGTCATTCACAAACAACCATGAAGCAAATAAGCCTCAAACTTTGGAAGTTGTGATTTAAATCTTAACCAAACAATTTAAAATGGTGTTCTAGGGAAGCATATGGGATGGATGAAAACTTTGCGTGTATATCCCATGTCCATATTTATTTATTATTTATTATTTATACTATTTATTTTTAAATAAAAAAATCATAATTTTTATTTCAATTATTAAAACGAGAGTTGTGAGAGCATATTGCATGAATGATGCATGCAGCTCCAGAAAGTTCTAGGGGGAGGTATCTTCTTGTATTTATTTATGGATGTGGCATGTGTCTGTATTCTACCAATCCCATACCCATTCTTCATCATTTGTGTGATTATAAAAAATAAGTCTACTTCTCTGTGTATCTTCGTGCATTATGGATGTGGCATGTGTCTGTATTCTACCAATCCCATACCCATTCTTCATCATCTATGTGATTATGAAAAACAAATCTTCTTCTCTGTCTATCTTCATGCCATATATATTCTCCATGGGGATATATTTTCTGTGATCCATAATGTATGGGTACAGATTACTCATTCTTCCATTGGAATTAGTCCTATATCCCAATAGTTGGGTTAGTTGGGTCTACCATCAATGTTTGGTGGCACTAGCGAGATCTATTTCATAGCAAAGAGAGAAAAATAAGGTAGTCTTCTATGTGGGATCTAGCATATACAAAATATTTTCATATAAGGAAGTCACATAGCTTCTATATAGAAGCTGTGGATATACAGAAGATATGCACATATATGGAATATACACATATACAAAAGATGTTTGCATATATATAAGTTATGCATATATGTGTATATGTGTATCTTCCTTATATGCATATCTTCTGTATATGCACATATCTTTCGTATATGTGCAGATATTTTGTATATATGCAGTTTCTATATATGCGTAGTTTCCGTATATGCACAGTTTCTGTATATGTGTAGCTTTTGTATATGTGCATATCTTCCATATATACGCATATTTTTTGTATATACGCATATCTTTCGTATATGCGCAACTTCCATATATGTGCACATCTTTCGTATATGTGAAACTTATGTACATTTGCATACTCTGTATATGTGCAACTTCTTGATATGCGCATATACGGAAAACATGCACATATACATAAGAAGTACATATACAGAGGTTATGCATATTGTTGTAGGGAAAAGTATCCGATTCGGATGACCCTATCCCACTCTAAGGGTGATAGTACCTCAGCAACAACTGTAAAGAAAACTACTTAAGGTTTACTTCTTTACGAAAGCAAGAGAGAATGAAGAAATGCACTAACCGTTTCCTTGCGCTTAATGTCGAATCCAAACTCTTCTCTTCGCTGCTTGCTCCCAGCTCCTTGCTCTTTTGCCGGCCCAGCTACAATGAGATCCTACAAAATAACAAAGAAGGAAACTACAAGAAGCATGCAATCATAACTGATTCAAGGATTAGCATAAATCAAATATACAATTATCACAATACATCATTGAAACAAGTGCATATAGAAGAACCTCAATAGCTTTTATTAATAGAAGAAGTAAAGTTCTGAGAATGTTACAACCATTGAAGGCCCCAATCCAGCAACACCTCCCAGTGGAAATAATTTCTCCTCTTCACCTCCTTCAAGCAATCACCCAATAGTTCTATAGTGAAACCAACAGCATATCATTACTTTGCACAAAATTCCAGCCTCCTGAGCTCATAGGAGAGAGCTCAATATATAGATGAATTGAGAAAGGATGAGTCAGCTTGCAACTGATGTGTAGCTGCCTTGTGTCCTCTCTCTCTTTAGTTGATCTTCAGTTCTTGAGTCCACTTGGAGAACCTTGCTTCCACTTGGAGAAATAGAGCCTCTGACTCATCACAAGGTGAAATCCCTGATCCAAGTGTCATTTTTGGAAGATTCCAGAGCAATGACTCAGTGTGCCACTTGTCCCATCTCGCTCAGCGCAGGTGGCCTTTGTTCTACCTGATTTGCAACGCAGGTACACCATGGAGGAGTTGAGTTTCAGCACAGAAGCCTAGTGGAGCACCTGCTTTGATTTCAGGGTTGCTTGTTTTTGAGTGTTTTCAGGTGGAGAACTGATCTGAGAGCTGTTGGTTTGCTGACCTTGTTCCTCTAGGGGTAGGAACATCATGTTTAGGGACTTTGGATCCCTTGGATTATTGACAATTCATGCCTGATGCTGTAAGGCACAAAATTGTCTATAACAGATGCCCCCTAAAGTATGAGGTCGTTTATCGGGTGAAATGCTTTATTAGGAGGATACGAAGTTCATTCAATCTGCTGAGAAGTGTCCTGTAATAAGATACAATACAATACATTATTTTTCATACTTTTTCATGATCTAACTGAGGCGGGCATTCCCATGCTCAGCTTTATAAATTCATTTTGGTACATAGCACAGACGATCGTCTGATGATAGACTGATAATTCTCTGCTGAAATTATCATCCTTTGAGAAGGATGATCATCTGCTGCAATGATGTACATATCAAATGTTTTTATATCCTGAATATATATCGCAGCCCGGATGGATGAAACTAGATCCGGGGTCTTCAATCTCTTCCGATCTTCACTCGATGTACAAGTCGATCCATGTGAGAATTTCTTGAAGTCAAACATGGAAAGACATCGCTTGATTACCGGTCAATGATGTAATCCGTTAACAAGCGCGAGAGGAATCACCGATAAGGCTGATGACCCTCAAGGTACGGCAGTACAATTCACATGGTGGGAATAAAGGACTTGGCGTCGACCACCATGCAAAATCTTCTGGTCGAAGGTCATTGATGTATACCTGTCGCCGAAAGTGAGAAACTTGCCATTGAGGCATGCAAGCTTCAAAGTACTGAAGGGGTTGTTCCTAGATCAACTCCTTGGATAATGAGCTGATGTCGACAAGGAGCGATCCGTCAAAGGAGGGCCTTAATGAATCCCACATCAGTGACACGGAACGGAGCTAGTGATTGTGATGAGGTGAAAACAAACTGTGATGTATGATTCAGGGTGGCGGTCACGAAATGGATGAAGGACAATGTATGGCAGTGGATGGGACACGGTTGACTCTTTGCAGAACAACATCTCTTGAACATATAACGACACTGATGTGATGGATTGGTAGCATTACCCCAAATGTGGATGGTGTGGCGAGGACCATGGTGATGAGACCGGTGAATGAAACAACCCAACCCGATGTGATACGGAGACAAAGTGTCATGTTCAAGAGCGACTTGCTACCATTAAAGCTGTGAGGTTCTCCCAATTTTTCCCCAGTCATTGCTGACCAGTACCTCTTTATTTTTATCAAGCTTGAGGAGGATAACATATGCTTGTTCTATAACCTGCCCTTCGGGCAAGCCTATCGCTATGTTTTAACGAGCCTACGATAGGGAAACTCGTTCTCGTCTAAAGACAAGTTTGTCGCTATAATGAATTTAACGAGTCTAACGACAAGGATAACTCGGTCCTTTTCATTTTTAGAGAGCCTGAAAAGGTACATAAAGTCAACTCCAGTATTCCTTTTTCGTCATCTAATCCCTTAAGTCCGAAAAAGTATAAAACAATACAGAAGGGATGAATTTTCGATTGCTTTAACGAGCCGAACAAAACAAGCGCTCGATCTTTTTGTGTAATAATCCCTCAGGTCCAAAAAGATTAAAATCTAGAGGGATAGCTCTTCCGGTCGTTTAACGAGCTGGAAGGCCAAAACTCGGCAAACTTTTCATATTTTACGAGTCAGGAGAAAAGAGCTCAAAGAAGACTCGTCTTTTGAGGAACGAGTGATAAACAGGGATAGCAGCAGATTCCAGGTACAGGTTGGAATTTTCCAATCACGGCAGTGTCACAAGGATGGCTAAGTGAAATCACTCTTCGCAGTTGTTCCTCAAAAGAGGGTAAACAATCATATGGAGATGAACGATTGGCCAAATGAACAGATGGAGGTGACGGCATATAAACACGACCAATGGCTTTAATATGGCTGTCAAAGGTTACATTTCTCAAGGTTATTTACTGGTTCATTTTTTCTGGATGAGCTTGAACTCTAGGGGAAGATTGCTCACAACTTATGTTTATTTTTTAACGAGAATGAACTATGTGCTAAAACTGCTCGAATGATGGATGCCCCCAGCATAATAATGTAGACGAGGCATATGCCCCCTAAACCTTAAGGGGCAGTTCATTTTTTAACGAGCTTGAATGCAACCAAACCTTGCTCAAATATACCAGTCATAATACAAGAAACGCCTCAGGTTAGATAGCTATTTTTTAAGGAGCTTTATCTCACGAAGCTATGCTCCTATTTGGCAAGTTTTGACTTTTGCCCCACATCCTTTCTTTATGCAAGCTGGAAACGGCTAATCCTACGAGTTTAACGGGTTAGACCTACAGGTTTAAAGGGAGGACCTAAAAATTTAAAAAAATAAATAGTCGTCTCGTGCTTGCACTCCAAAAGGTTCGCATGCCCCCAGGTATAAAGTATAATTTCAAGGCTACCCTTCCTCTGTTCCACCTCTGTTTTTTCTACTTGTCGTCTTGCTATATTTTTAACGATACTTGTCTTCTCGTTATTTTTCGGTGCCGACGGTACTTGTCTTCCCATCAGTTCACTTTTAGATTTTTGCAAGATCGCAACAGATAAAACATTGGCGTTACGGAGGGAGGCTTGCCTCTTACTTATTATCCGAAAAATGGTTCTGTTCGCTGCCGCAAACTAAACTCTCTTTTCGGCGATGTCTATCATTAGGTTGCTAAGGATGGTGACTACTTGTTGCAGCAATTTCATCTCTTTCTTTGGAGGCTGCCCCTACTTATCCTTCAAAACATATGTTTTAATGGGTGAGGCTTGCCTTCAAAGATGGTGGCTACTTGCCGCCACAAATGGATCTCCTCCCTCAGGAGAGCCTACTTTTTAGACAAAGGGAGCGAGAAGCTGATTATCTCACTCACATAACTTTGACAAAAGAACTTTATCCTAGAACAACCCTCTCTTCCTTCTTTCGGACGGGGTACGGACTAGTCCCATTCTTATGCAGAAATTAACTTTATACCCAAGGTTTCCTCTGCCCAAGGCAGGCCAGGGTGCATGCCCCCTGGGTCCCAGTTACATCTTTCCGAATCACTCGCATTCATCGGGAAGTAGAACCGGGGGTGGAGGCATTCCTTGAGTGAATAAACCGTTAAGGGATGGTATTTGACTATTTGCGATGCGTGATCCTGGAAATGAAAGTTGGTCTACGAGCTTGACCATTCTTCCTTCGTGCGGAAAACACATAACTCTAAAGAGTGAGGACACTATCGCCTCCATGCAATATATATAGTCTCGTCCAAGGAGTAAGTTATAAACCAAGGGTCCCTGGACGACCATGACGTTCATATGAACTGTCTTCCCCCTCAATGTAATGGGAACATTGGGGAGAATCCCTAACGGGCGACTGGTTCCTTTATCAAAACCTGATAGATTTCTCATCTCAGGTAAGAGCACTGGGGAACCCAGTGCTTTCCAAGCAATAGAGGAAAGGATACTCACATATTCCCCTTCATCAATGATAGTTCCAGCCATCACCATTCTGTAGATTTGGATGATGATTCTGAATGGGATACTGGCTGGTAACCGGGGTCTGCCTAGTTGATTCCAATCAAAGGACACAACCGGGTTGCTTGGTGGTGGGACCGAATATACGGCCGGATACAACCCTGACGATGTTCCTTCCTGTGATAAAGGAATGGGCGCGTTGCCCTGATGCTCATCAGAGTCTGTGTTGATGAAAAGAATCTGGATGGTGTCATCCTTGTTCTCTTCAGTGAGGGTGTCATTTGAAGATGAATCTTCAATGACGGTGTCATTTGAGGATGAAACCTCTGAAGGAAGAACCGGGTCAACTGCCATTTCGACCTTTAGACTTTCGTCTGGTCTGGATTCAGTAGGTTCATTCTCAATGACCGACACTTCAGCTGACCAGTTGATCGGGCCGGCTGGATTTTCAACTATCGAGGGACTCGGCATGAGTTTTTGGTATCCAGGAGGAAGTCGTAACGGTGAAACCGGACGATCTTCCAAAACTCTCTTCGCCTCATCTAAGAATGGACAACGGTGGATGGCGTGATCGCCTTCACACAGTCTGCAGGGTGATCTTGGTCTCCCTCTTTGTCCTTCACTCTCGCTAGTTGACGGAATGCAATCAACATGTCTATCAGAGGTTGATGCTACCGGATTGTGCAACCTGGGGGACCAGTCCCTTAGTATCCGGGGAATACAAGGACAGTCACGGTGGAAGTGAGTCCCTTTGCAAATGACACATGGCGATTTAGGCTCGGTCGGTGCAGTGTGTGGATTTTTGTCAGATGTCTTTTGCTTGCCCCCAGTCGCCTTCGCCTTAGGCTCCTTCTGCTTCTTTTCTTTCTTCTTCTTCTCCTTCTTCTCCATGGGAGGCTGACTTTTGCCGGCTCTACCTTGCGAATATGAAAGATCAGAGGAAGAATTGTAAGAAGTGGAAGGCTGGTGGGTAGTTCTAGAGTGGTCTGACTGTCGATTCGACTGCTCAGGATTAGTGGTGATCTGAACTACATTAGTTGAAAAGAGCCATACAGGTAGGCCAATTGTCAATCCTGGAAGTGACAATGTGGCCATATGAGGCGCACCAACATCTCCCCAAGAGGAGAAGGGATTGGGACTTCCACCAAGGTGACTTCCTTGGTTGGTGGGCTCCATACTTTTCAACTGAAAGATCAACGTGGGAATAACAGGTGATTACGTTCCGATTAAAATAAATTTTATTAACGACGCTTTAGACACAACTTTGCTTTTTCATGTTTTAAGAGTCGAGAAAAAGCTAAAGATGACTCTAGTCTCCTTCGATGTTTTAACGAGCCCGAAGTGACAAATGCTCGGATGGACTTTTTCAGTTATAGAGTTTGAAAAAGGCCAAAAGAAACTTCTCTGGAGTTCTAGGCAGAGGGTGTGCCAAACTTTTCGCGAAACCACAGAATACGTTTTACGGTACGAGTGGTCGATCTTCGTGAATGCTGTGTTCACTGCATCGCGATCAGTAGGGCGGCCGACACGGCTTCCTATGGATAAAGGCTTTGTTCCTATAGGGGTCTGCCAATATATACGCAACGGTACGTGGGAGCACAAGTCCGTATTAGTGCCACCGACTCTCAGGAGGAATCACCCACCTTCGTAGAGATCGACAGTCACTATGTTTGCTCAAATCAGAAGCTATCAGTCAAGCACACACTAAGGGATGACAAGGAAGATGAAAAGCTATCACTAAGAGCTTACAAGGATCCTTGTAGATCAGCTCTTCAAATCATGAACATGCTCAGAAATGAGCTAGAGTAACTGCCCTCTACTTCGCTTTTGATATAGTCAAAAGCTTTTCGATTTGGTACTCTTTTGTTCAGGAAATGAATAGCAAAATAATACAAACAATCAAACAGATACGATCCCCAGTGGAGTCGCCAGTTTGTTGTAGGGAAAAGTATCCGATTCGGATGACCCTATCCCACTCTAAGGGTGATAGTACCTCAGCAACAACTGTAAAGAAAACTACTTAAGGTTTACTTCTTTACGAAAGCAAGAGAGAATGAAGAAATGCACTAACCGTTGCCTTGCGCTTAATGTCGAATCCAAACTCTTCTCTTCGCTGCTTGCTCCCAGCTCCTTGCTCTTTTGCCGGCCCAGCTACAATGAGATCCTGCAAAATAACAAAGAAGGAAACTACAAGAAGCATGCAATCATAACTTATTCAAGGATTAGCATAAATCAAATATACAATTATCACAATACATCATTGAAACAAGTGCATATAGAAGAACCTCAATAGCTTTTATTAATAGAAGAAGTAAAGTTCTGAGAATGTTACAACCATTGAAGGCCCCAATCCAGCAACACCTCCCAGCGGAAAGAATTTCTCCTCTTCACCTCCTTCAAGCAATCACCCAATAGTTCTATAGTGAAACCAACAGCATATCATTACTTTGCACAAAATTCCAGCCTCCTGAGCTCATAGGAGAGAGCTCAATATATAGATGAATTGAGAAAGGATGAGTCAGCTTGCAACTGATGTGTAGCTGCCTTGTGTCCTCTCTCTCTTTAGTTGATCTTCAGTTCTTGAGTCCACTTGGAGAACCTTGCTTCCACTTGGAGAAACAGAGCCTCTGACTCATCACAAGGCGAAATCCCTGATCCAAGTGTCATTTTTGGAAGATTCCAGAGCAATGACTCAGTGTGCCACTTGTCCCATCTCGCTCAGCGCAGGTGGCCTTTGTTCTACCTGCTTTGCAACGCAGGTACACCATGGAGGAGTTGAGTTTCAGCGCAGAAGCCTAGTGGAGCACCTGCTTTGATTTCAGGGTTGCTTGTTTTTGAGTGTTTTCAGGTGGAGAACTGATCTGAGAGTTGTTGGTTTGCTGACCTTGTTCCTCTAGGGGTAGGAACATCATGTTTAGGGACTTTGGATCCCTTGGATTATTGACAATTCATGCCTGATGCTGTAAGGCACAAAATTGTCTATAACACATATACAACAAAGCATGTGCATATACAAAAAAATGTCATATACAGAAGTCACACAGATTCTATAATAAATATATGTGCATATATGGAAGTTGCACATATATGAAAGATATACGCATATACAGAAGCCGCGGATATACGAAAGATACACATATATATAAGTTGTACATATATGCATATATGCGTATAGTATCTTCCATATATTTGTATCTTCCATATATGTGTAGCTTCCGTATATGTGCAACTTTTGTATATGTGCATTAATTGTATATGGTGAAAACTAAAATGTTAACATATGTTGAGTTTCAAAAAGGTAAGAATTCCTAGCATACCAGATCCCCATATTATGAGATATGGAACCATTGAAGGCCACTTTAAGTTTCATCTATCCAACCACTTCTTTAATTTATCCTCTATGACTTCTTTTCTCCACAAATCCAAGAGAGCTAGGGATATATCAACTTATTTCAATAAATACATAGAAAATGGGCCCAATAAGGGATAATTTATTTGACCGTGAGATTTACATAAAAGAACCAACTACAACCAATAAGTTTAGTTTTTATAACATGTCGATTAACACCAACTATATTAATAGAATACACTTTAGAGTTGTTCAAACTTTAAGAATTTGGTTGAGCTCAACCTTACCTCCTTCAATCTATGTGTTTGCATCTACAAGTCACAAATATTGATAGAGTAGTTCCTCTATCATCTCTTTAAACCCAAATTAATTCACTAGGACATTCATTCACCTAATTGGATATGACTTCCTACCTATTCAAATTCATTTAGTGAGCACTCATCCAACCCTACTATTAAATATTCATGACCTTTAAATTGTCCAAATTATTTAGAGTACATAATCCTAGCTCCTAAAGGTTATAATGATGTTATGAGGTATGAAGTTGGTTTAATTATAGGAAAATATGTCATTAGATGATGTTTAAACAACTAAGATAAATACATGAGATGTGCATATCTAGAAGTTGTGCGAATTTCGTATATGCTCATGCTTTTTATATATGCACAACTTTCATATATGTGCTTCTTCTGTATATGTGCATATCAAATAATTTCACATATACAACAGATGCATATATACAAAAGTTTCACATGTACGGAAGATATGTGCTTATACTGAAGTTGCGCATATATGGAAGATACACATATACGGAAGTTGTGCATATATGAAAGATATGCGCATATACGAAATCTACACATATATGCATATATGCATACCAACTTTTGTATATGTACACATATTTTGTATATGTGTATCTTCCATATATGTGCATATCTTTCGTATCTGTGCATATCTTTCGTATATGCGCAACTTCTGTATATGCGCATATCTTTCGTATTGCCATGTGACTTCTGTATATGCAAATTTTTTGTATATGCACATGTTTTTTTGTATATGCACAACTTCTATATACTAGATGCACCTATACAAAAGTTGCACATATACGGAAGATATGCACATATAGGAAGCTACTCATACACTAAAGATATACGCATATATAGAATTTGTGCATATACATAAGATATGTGCATATATAAAAGCTAAGCATATACGAAAACTGCACATATACAAAATAAATGCACATATACAAAAGATACAGATATACAAGAAATGCACATATATGCATATACACATATATGCACAACTTCTGTATATACACACATCTTTTGTGTATGCACATATCTTTTGTATATCCACAAATTTCGTATAGAAGTTGTGTGACTTCCTTATATGAAAATATTTTGTATATGCTAGATCGCACATAGCTGGCTACCTTATTTTTCTCTCTTTGGAATAAACTAGATCTTGCTAGTGCCATCGAACATTGGTGGTAGACCCAACTAACCCGACTATTGAACTATATGACTAATTCCAATGGAATAATGAGTAATCTATACCCCTAGATGATGGATCATGGAAAATATATCCCCATGGAAAATATATATGGCCCGAAGATAGACAGAGAAGAAGATTTGGTTTTGATAAGCACACAGTTGATGAAGGATGGGTATGGTAACAGGAGAATACAAACATGGGCCACATCTATAAATAAATATAAGAAGAGACATCTCCTTAGAATTGTCTAGAGTTGCACGCATCATCCATGCACATATTCTCTCACATCTCTCAATTTAATAATCGAAATAAAAATTATGACTTTTCTAATTAAAAATAAATAATATAAATAATAAATTAAATTAAATATGGACATGGATAGACACACAAAGTTTTCATCCATCCCCTGTGCTTCTCTAGAACACCATTTTAAATTGTTTGGCGAAGATGTAAATCACAACTTCCAAAGTTGGAGGCTTATTTTCTTCATGGATGTTTGTGAATGACAATCAAATCAACCGTATGCTAAACCTCATGACTGCATATGTCAATGTAGTCATTGCTTGCGGTGGAGATAAACAATGAGCCTACTACATCATTACTGGCACGGGTTCGTAGGAATATTGCATGATTCGTGGGGAAGTATATCCCCTGCAACTAAGCATGATATTGAGTGTTCCATGAAGCGTGATGAGAACCCACACTTATATTCATTCTCCTTCGTCGTAATGGAATTCATGACTTGTTTTGGTTGCACTCCTTGCATGGTTCTCTGGTGGTTCCCTAGTAGCATCAATTTTCTAGTTCCTTGTCTCTCTTTTTGAGTATAGTCATTTGAAATGCAACTCTTTATGGTATATATGGCGACTCCAGTCTTTTTCAATAGCGCTAGGAAGTGTTTACATGTTTTTTTGTTGATGTCAAGTAAGGTTATTGTAACTCTATTTTTGTAACACCCATCAGTAAAAAGTAAATAATTAATTTTCTTTTACAGCAGTAACTCAATAAATGTTGGGATCTATGGAAGCCTCATGGAAAATTTGATACTTAAATTTATTTTGATTTTATTTAAAAATTGGTTATGGCCATCCAGGGAATTTACGGGGAAAATTCACTATGTAAAAGTTTCATTTACCAGATAGTTAGGGGATAGTTACTCCCACCCTAGAGATAAATCATCTCAATTGAGGAAGTAGGAGCCAAGAGACCATGAGAGAAAGATTGAGGAAACTGAGTGAGAGAGAAATAAATTACTATCTTGAATAAGAGGCTGTTAAGGGAAGGTAGGACGTTGGCAATGGGGTATTCTTGAGTTGGTTGAGGTTAGTGGAATCCCTAATTCAGACTTGTTGAGTCTATGAGTTTCTGGCTATACTTGTTACCGTCCGAGATTCCTTTGGAAATACCTTGTTAAGTCTATGTTTACTATTGCTGTAAGTGGAAACTGACATGGGGGGAGATTAGAAAAAGGTATGAAAACCTATATGTATTTCTCAAAGTATCATGATTAGATATAAGTGTTGTTCTTAATAGAGGGTAGTTCCAATAATTTAGACCGGAGTCCTGTTGGCATTATGATACAAGTGTTGTCCTTGATGGCAACTCACTCAGAGGTATGATACAGGTGATGGCAACTCAATTAGAGGACAAATCTTAGTACAACAGGTCAAGAGAGAGATATACGCAGATTAACCTTGATGAAAGTGTGTATACACGTGGGTGAGAAGAACAAAAGGCGCATATGCATACACACACAGGTTCACAGAAGGAAAGGCGCGTACATGTTGGAAAACTAAGTTTTGGTTCGTGGTATTTGGTCCATGGTATTTTGGTATTGGTCCGTGGTATTTGGTCCGAAGTGTTGATCCTAGATATTGGGTACAAGGTATTGTTTCTACATGGTTTTGGACCATGGTATTGAGAGAAGCCTAAACCTATATAAGGAGAAGATCATTAGGCTAAGGGTGAAAAAGTGGAAGCAATGAATGTCTGATGAAGGGTGAAGATCTAGTATGCTGGTTATGAGTTTGTGATGCTTGGATCGATCTAAATCAAGTTGGAAATGGCAGCGAAGGTATAAGTAATTATCTTTGGATCTGTACAGGGGTTCTCTCTGGTGAAAGTGCGTGTACACGCGGTTTTGACACAGTCAAGTGGCGTATACATTATGAGGTTTGATGTTTCAGGTTGCTGTTGGTTCTAGTGGTTGTTGCAGAGTTTTTGGCTCTAGTCTGTGTTCAGGTAACTGTATTTTGATGACAGTATTTCAGTGATTCAGTATTGGGTGATTCAGAGATTGATGATGCAGGTATAAGTTGATGATTGTATTGCAGTGTTGATTATTTTGTATTTATGGATCCAGTATGAAAATTTATGAAACGTGGTCCCTCGAAGAAAAGAGAAGGTTGTAGCCTTTTGTAGTCTAGCACCTACATACTAGTACTTCAGCTAGTACAAGAGATAAGGGGGTTGTAGCTCCCTTCCAGGAGAGTCTGGAGAACGAGAGAAGGTTGTAGCCTTCTACAGGTAGCAGCCTGCGTACTGGTATAAGACTGCACTAGTACAGAATCATTGTAAAAAGAAGTTTCTAATTAAGAGAAGATAGAGACGAATTGCAGCAGGTGGTTTTCACCCACATTGGGTTTCCACCTTATATCATGGTGTTCATGTGTGCTCCTTATGTGTGATGATCTGTTCTGTTTTACTACAACTGTTTACTATTAATATGGTTAATAATGTTCTGATGCACTCATTGAAGATCAACTAATTGAATCATAAGTTTACTGGATATACGCTAGTTGCAATTAACACAGTTGCGTATATACACGGGCATCATAATCGAAGTAGCGTATATGAATCTGAGTATCGAAATGAAAAAGTGTTTTATTTAATAATACTGATTCACCCCACCCCCCCCTCTCAGTATTATTTCCAACAATTGGTATCAGAGCAGGTCCTTCAGAAGAAGCTTGATCGCTTGAAGGAAGATCTATCATCATGAGCAACTACAAAAAAGAAGCATCAATCAGGCCACCAATCTTTGATGGGAGCAACTTTATCCACTGGAAGATAAGAACCATAGCATATCTACAATCGCTTGGAACAGATGTTTGGGGAATCGTGGAAGGAGGATACTCATATCCATCAGCAATTCCTACAGATGCAGCAGAGAGAAAGCAATATGAACTCAATGCCAAAGTTGTTACTGTCTTATTGGGAAGTTTGTCACAATCAAAATTTGTCAAGGTCATGCAGTTCAAATCAGCCAAAGAAATCTGGGACAAAATCATTCTAAGCTACGAAGGAGATGAACAGGTAAAATGAGCAAAGCTTCAAATTCTCAGAATACGGTATGAAAATCTTAAGATGCATAGTAATGAAAGCATAGCTAATTACTTCCTGCTTATAGATGAGATTGTCAATTGTATGAGGAACCTGGGTGAAGAATTTAAGGAAATTGTCTTAGTTGAAAAGGTTTTAAGATCCCTGTCTGCTAAATTTGATTCCAAAGTTTTTGCCATAGAAGAAAAGGAGGATCTGCAGAAAATCACTATGACGCAGCTTCATGGAATCTTAACTGCTTATGAGACGAGAAAGGAGGACCATCAGATATGAGAGAAGCCGCATTCAAAGTATCAGCAGATGAATTAGGATACATTTCAGAAGGAGAAGATGAGGTAAATTTTGTCAAGAATCTTGAACAGGGATCTGGAAGGTTCAAAGGTAATCTACCTTTCAAATTCTTTTCATGTGGTAGAGCTGGTCACTATGCTGCTAGATGCCCTCGGAACAAAGGGAAGATATTTGATAGAATTTATTATATCCATGATAAAAGTAATGACACATCCAATAGTTATGAAGACATTAGACTTCTCATGGCATATGAAAATAAGAACGTAGAACTAGAATAAGTTACCAAATTAAATGAACAGTTGGAGTCAGTAACCAGAGTAAGGGAGCAATTACAGGATGTAGTAAAAGATCAGAGCATAACAATTCAGAGACTTGAATCAAAGATCCTCTCTCTAAAAGAAGATCTTAAAGAATCAAAGAAGCAGAATGAAGATGCTCTTGAAGAACAAGAACATGAAGTGATCGAATTAAGGCAACAAGTGGAAGAAGGAAGAAAAGTTGAAGAAAACATAAGGAAGCAGTATCTAGAAAAGGAAGAACAACATCAGGTTGAGGTAAATATCTTAAAAAGTAAATTAGAAGAAAAGGATAAATTGTTACGATTTCAGGATAGTACTAAGATTTTGGATGACATTCTCATTAGTCAAAGATCCCCTACTATCAAAACTGGTCTTGGCTTTTATGAATCTGTTGAAGGTGAATCTAGCTCACAAGGTAAGGCAAGGAACTCTAATGAGAATTCTGAAATGTTCAACAAGGAGATGAGAGGACAACCTCATCAATAGCCAAGGAAATAAATTCCTCAAAGAAAATCCTTTACTCCTAACTATGGAAGTTATAGACGATTATTTCCTCCATTGAATAATGTTGAATGTTATGTATGTCATAATCTTGGACATGTTGCAGCTAGATGCAGAAGTAGAATGGTTCAAGACCGTCACACAAGATCATCACATTCCAGGTACTTCAAAGGATATTGTTTTGCTTGCAATATGTTTGGCCACAAAGAAATTGATTGCAATAGAAGGAACATAAAACATGTAAGATGTTATGCATGTAACAAGTTTGGTCATAAAGTAAGGGAATGAAGGAGCAAAATTCAAACTCCAAAGCAAGAGGATTATACATCATCACAATCCCAGGAATTGAAGAAGACAAAATTAGAGACAGAAAGGTGTGACATAACTCAGTTAGCTGACATAACAGACACAGGGGAAACTGAAAGTGTAGACCTTTAGTATTCCATCTTGCATACGTTGATATAACGAAGATAAGTTGCATATATACGCGATATAGAGGCTGCAGAGTCGCGTATATGGAGCTCAGAAGAAAAAGGCAACAGAACAGACTCAGGAAATGGTTCGGTCATGGTATATGATGGTTGGCATAGGCTCAGGGGGAGCATATACTTCAAATAATGCATTGTTGGCATTATGGTTAGAAGTCTTTGGTGATGATGCTTATGTAGCTAAATGATACATCTTGCTGTTTGATCAAAAGAATGGTATTGCAGGCTTATGGTGCAGATCATATATGGTGTATGATAGTGGCTAATGACTATCATGGTCTTGAATGGATTGCTGGTCTTTGTTATAAAGACCTTGCATTATCTTAGGGGGAGCATGGACGGATTGGTACATCTTGGCATATACAAAGGGGGAGCCCAATCAAAGATTTCAATAGGTACTCAGGGGGAGTATGGACAACGGAGGGAGAGAACTTCTTGGTCTGCCCTTTTCCTTTGATGTCAAAGGGGGAAAGTGACTTGGTGTGGTGGTTGCCATCAAGTCCAAAGGGGGAGATTGTTGGCATTATGATACAAGTGTTTTCTTTGATGGCAACTCACTCAGAGGTATGATATAGGTGATGGCAACTCAATCAGAGGACAGATCTTAGTACAGCAGGTCAAGAGAGAGATATATGCAGATTAACCTTGATGAAAGTGCGTATACATGCGGGTGAGAAGAACAAAAGGCGCGTATGCTTACACACTCAGGTTCACAGAAGGAAAGTCGTGTACATGTTGGAAAACTAAGTTTTGGTCCGTGGTATTTGGTCCATGGTATTTGGTCCATGGTATTTTGGTATTGGTCCATGGTATTTGGTCCGAAGTGTTGATCCCAGGTATTGGGTCCAAGGTATTGTTTCTACATGGTTTTGGACCATGGTATTGAGAGATGCCTAAACCTATATAAGGAGAAGATCATTAAGCCAAGGGTGAAAAAGTAGAAGCAATGAATGTTTGATGAAGGGTGAAGATCTAGTATGCTGGTTATGGGTTTGTGATGCTTGGCTCGATCTGAATCAAGTTGGAAATGGCAGAGAAGGTATAAGTAATTATCTTTAGATCTGTACGCGGGTTATCTCTGGTTAAAGCGCGTGTACACATGGTTTTGACACAGTCAAGTGGCATATACATTATGAGGTTTGATGTTTTAGGCTACCGTTGGTTCTAGTGGTTGTTGTAGAGTTTTGGGCTTTGGTCTGTGTTCAGTTAACTGTATTTTGATGACAGGATTTTAGTGATTCAGTATTGGGTGATTCAGAGATTGATGATGCAGGTATAAGTTGATGATTTTATTGCAGTGGTGATTATTTTGTATTTATGGATCCCGTATGAAAATTTATGAAATGTGGTCCCTGGAAGAAAAGAGAAGGTTGTAGCCTTCTGTAGGCCAGCACCTACATACTAGTACTTCAGCTAGTACAAGAGCTAAGGGGGTTGTAGCTCCCTTCCAGGAGAGTCTGGAGAACGAGAGAAGGTTGTAGCCTTCTACAGGTAGCAGCCTGCATACTGATATAAGACTGCACCAGTACAGAATCATTGTAAAAAGAAGTTTCTAATTAAAAGAAGATAGAGACAAATTGCAACAAGTGGTTTTCACCCACATTGGGTTTCCACCTTATATTATGGTGTTCATGTGTGCTCCTTATGTGTGATGATCTGTTCTGTTTTACCTCAAATGTTTACTGTTAATATGGTTAATAATGTTCTGATGCACTCATTGAAGATCAACTAATTGAATCATAAGTTTATTGGATATACGCTAGTTGCAATTAACACAGTTGCGTATATACGCGGGTATCATTAATCGAAGTAGCGTATATGAATCTGAGTATGGAAATGAAAAAGTGTTTGATTTAATAATACTGATTTAACCACCCACCGCCCCCCCTCTCTAAGTATTATTTCCAACAAGTCCATCAAAGGAACAAAACAAGTTTGTACATATTTTATATACCTAATTATCCAGAAAGGTAGATAGTAAGTCCTGGGGAAAGACCAAAATCCGCTTATCAATGGAAAATATTGGATAGTTACATAATAGATAAGTCACTAATGCTCGGAATTATGGTAATTCTTTAAAATAAAAGTGATCTGTCTATTAGAAGATTGTATGTTTAAGACAATACATGAATAGTTGGATCTATTATGCCTGTGAACTTGGCTGGACGTCAGAAAGAAAATTATGATGGTGCTAGTAATGTTATGAAATAAAATAGTTTTTTATTACTCTGGTCCTACATCCTGCCTATGAAATGGTGGTATAATATCTATTTATATAATTTATTTTGAGTATGGATTATGCATGGTGCAATGTCACTCTGTACCTTCTTTCCACGAGAAAATATAAACAACCTTACACAAGTATGAAAGATGGGATTGCACAGTGGTGGCTAAAAGGAGAATATATGAATAAAGAAGTATTTTAATCAATACACAACCATAATAGGTTGTAATGAAACTGTTTTTGAGAATTTTAAATTGACAAGGGAGGCTCAAAGTAGTTACAGGGTTGTTAAAAATAAATTGAAAACCCAAAACAGTAGTAGGGATGGTTAGTTTCACCTGTGCGACTAGAACAGTCCAAACCTGGTCAGCCTTAGGACAGTGAGTGGGTCGAGACAGATCGAAAGCCATGAAGAACTAACCCTGTCAGCCCTGACTATATCTAACAAATGAATGGTCTCGGTACGAGGTCATATACAGAAGTATGTTATCACATGAAAAAAATTATAGACAAAAAAACTTTAGTCGATATCCTAGTACTCCAAAAAGAGCCACCATGCAACAATATTAAGAATTCAGAGAAACATAATTTACTCATTTAATACATAACCATTGACAGAAGAATATTAGTGAAAGAAAAATTAATTGATCAGCGTTTGCAGCCATAAGCTTAAGGTTACATAATAGGTTTAGTCCAAAGTGAGCCTCCATGGAAGTGCGAATAGGACTTGTCCTGAATTGAACCCTTGACTCAACTGTCATTAGGGGAATTTTGAGGTCTAAAATGAGCCTCCCAAGGAAATAATAAAATAATAGGTAAACCAATGAAATAATATTTATGAATTTACAAATCACTTTTTGCACCACAATCCATGTAACCATATTTAAATTCAATCGAAAAGTTGTACCAAAATAAAATTAATAAATAAACTGTATTGATGTGATTATAAATAAGAATGAGTTTTTCAAGAAAAAATTCATTATCATTGAACAACTAATGCATTTTTCATTTGTACTTAAATAACTTAAAATATATTATAAATATAAATTCATAAATTATTAATTGTATAATATACTATTAATGAAAATATATATTATTTAAATTATACAATTAAATTTTATAATAATATGTAATTAATATAAACTTGTAATTAACATGTACTTAATATAATAACATGTAATTAATTAGTATACTATGTCAAATTCAAATAATATAATATAATAAATGTAATATATTATTTTATGTATTAATTTATAAACTGGTTACATTGTCATAAAATTGTGTAAGAGTTTATCAAATAATTTATAAAAATTAAAGGTTTAATTTTGGTTTGGGACGTAATAACTTGAAATTAAACAGAAATTGTAAGATCAATTTATTAAAAAAAACCATAAATCATACAAAAATAATATACTTTTTTTTTTAATTTTAATATGCGTGTATTGTTATTAATATTATAATATATTATTCATAGATTTGTTTTACGGGTTGACTTTAGTGTGACTTTTTGGATTTTCTGTTTCCAGAATCTGGCGAAAAAATTGAGGTGAAATGTTAATTACACTGGTTTTTTGAGTGTATATATGGATTCAACACCTTGAAAATCCCCTAGGGTGCTTGGTTTGTGCATGGGTTACCCATCAAACTTGTGTTTTCAATAAATTTCTATTGGATTTTAGAGAAATTAGACGAAAAAAGCCACGAGAAAAGCTTCCAAAAAGTCTCACTAAAAACAACTCGTTTGTTTTATAATATTAAATAAAATGGGATGAATATATAATTTAAAAATAAATATATGAAAATATACAAATAAACAAATATAATATTTATTGAAAAGTGTATAAATACATGAAGATTGTATAGATATATGCATTGTTTTTTTCAAAAAATATGAAATGATAATAATAATATTTTATTGAAAAAGTGTGAAATGACTTTTGTTATGAATACTTTACTTTGTGACTTTAAAAGTACTTAGAGCACTACCATGGTTAACCATGAGTTTTTATCCACCATTGAGAATGTGACAAGTAAGTAGCTTTAACTCATGCAATGTAACCTCAACCATTGGGGATGATGTCATCTTCTAAAATGAATATTGATTGTACATTTTCCTTAGGAGGTCCATTTTAGACCTCAAATTCCCCAATTGTAAGCAAAAGGGAGTTTTATTATCTTAGCAACAATGAGAAGCCAGTTAAAAAAAAATGAAATAATTTACCAAGAAATGTCGACGTGCATACAAGAATATTTGCAATTAAAATTTTCAGAAAAATGACTTTAGAGAATATATATATACATCGAATATCGATGAAGGGTTGTTGTCAAGGTTAGACTCCGAGGGAAACTAACATATACCATCACACAATATATGTTACAGAGATTGGAACCTTAACATCGGTCTAGGGTTTCCTAGTAGGACAAAGGTCCCTTATTAATAAGCAAATACAAGAAACGCCTTTCAGACATAAGAAACCCTAAGAATTGTCCCAGTCGAGTCACCACCCAAACTAAGAATATATTTCCTCTGAAAAAAGACATCGTACATTCCAAGACAGAATGAGGATTTTTAACTAAAAACCTAGATGAACGATAAAGAAACCCTATAAATCCCACGAAAAATTGCAAGGAAAATATACACAACTTTGAGGAAAGGGCTCGAGAACGCCATCTGCACAAATATATTAATTTGCATTCTGTAGTTAATTTGCAAAAATATATTAAAATAAGAACATGAAAATATAACATGGTGATCATTTTAATGTTTTCCTATGACAAAATCTAACATTTATCATTGATTGTATCTGTAGTTTTTATTGAAATTGAGAGAAAAAGGTGAGAACAAATGTCAAGGGGAAGGTAATTTTGAGGTTCAACAAGAGTTTCCTAGTAAGGAACCACTTTGAATAAAAATCCCCAGAAAAATCAAGTAGCAGCAGAGCCCTCAGAGGGAGGAAGAGAACCATAGAAATGATAAAGGAACATGCACCTCAAACTCAGACAAAAGTATCAAAAGAAGAACTACCTATAGTAAATATTTTGTAGAGAATGAAGAGGGGAAACCCTGGAAGAAAGAAAGCCAGCCCAAGTAAAGAAGAATTCTCACAAACTAAGACCCCTCCTCTAGAAGAAAAATCATAGAATGAAAGGAGGAAAGTGCAGAAGATACGAACCCCAGGATTGAGGAGGAGCACGAGGTTGAGCATGATTCCACAAACAACCTCAAAAACTATAGAATACATTAATCTTGAAGAAAATGAGCCAAATGAAAAGGAGCCAACTGAAGATGAGCCAACAAAGAATACTCCAATAGAGAATGAGCCTACAGAGAATGAGACAATAGGGGATGAGCCAATTGAAAGCCCTGGAAATTCTCCAATCGGGTCACCAAGATCATCATCACAACCATACAACTCACCTTTAAGAATCCCAGTGCATAGTCCAGGTATTGACCCCATTCAGAAGGAAATCTATGACTATATAGAGTCACTGGAAAGGAAAGAGATAACAACAAAGGAAAAAATTCAGAGCCCTGGAGAAGGGAGAAACCAAGTAAATGAACAATCAACCTCAAACATCTTGAAGCAGGAAATCTTTGAACTAGAAACGTTGAACCGGTATCTCAAAAATGAGAATCAAGCATTGAAGACACAAAGTGAGATCCAAATTGCAAAGAGTGACAATCTGATCCTTCATTTAAGCTTATGGTATAATAAAAACAAAAAACTGAAGAAAGAAAATAGAATTATGCAGAGGGAGATTATCAGCTTAAAGTACAAAATTCTCATGAGGAAGCCTAGAATGTCGATCATTGCCAAAAAGAAGAAAACAGTGAAACGTGGAGATGATAAGCAAGAGGCACAAGCGAATGACAAGGAAGAAGTGTATGAGGACATACAACATATCCAGTCCGGGGGAATGTAGAGTTCGAAGATTGTCCTACCATGACATCCTTTTTTCCTAATGATCCTCTCTTTTCCTATATATTTACCACCTAAATAAAGCCATATCCACCAGGTTTTGATGAAGGTATGAAATAATATGTATTCTTGTTCATATTTAAGTTTATACCCTATTGTTATGTTAAAGTTTGTAATTGGCTACTAAATAAGTCTATTTCCACATCTAATCAAGGTTTCTGTCGCTGTCTCCATTGTCTGCAAGGTTCTGAAGTCCCAGGTCAGCAGCAAAGGGTGCAGACAGATAGAGGATGGCTCCCTTGTGGATCCCTTCCTATCCCCTCAAAAATTTTCGTGAGGATAAGCGCAGGAGATCACGGTCAAACTCCAAGTCAACCGTTGGATTAATGCAGAATAGAACCTGAGATTTGATCGAAACCTTATCATTTTTCTTTCAGAATAGAAAAAAAAGGTTTAGCTATATAATTTTAAATAGGATAGAGATATCAGGCTTGAATTATTCATATGTTTATGTCAAGAGACCTGCTATAAAACTTATGTCCGCACTGTGATTTAGGTGCGCACTAGATTATGTAATTTTGAATAGTTTTTGAATTCCATTTGAATAGAATTGGTTTTGTGTGTATGCGTTGTGTTGGTTGGAAGCTATGAACTGCTATTTGGAGGGCGCCTACAAATAGTGACACGTTTTAATCAATTGTAATACATTTCCTTTCATTATTAAATTGCTCTGTTTTGTGTGAAAATGCAACATAATGATTTTGCCAGCGAGTTGTTAATTGCATAAGTACTTTCATTTGCTTTATATCTAGTTTAGACTGTTATTTAATTTTCTTTATACCTGGTGCAGCATGGTTATTACATTTACTTATTATCTAGCATAGTTGAAGTGTGTTTAATTCATAGTATAGATGTTTCTTGGATTATTTTGTTTGAGCAAAAATTGAATAAGTAAAAGAGTGAGAATTCTCTCCTAAACAATTAAGTTCAGACAATAATTCTTCATAGCTGATAGAATAAGTTTCTTTTTACATTTTGTGAATTAGAAGTTACAGCATAAAGATTCAGGATAAAAAAATCCAAAAACAATCTATTAAACACAAGTAGGCTTACTCTCATATCATCTGCAAACTACTTAGATAGATATTAACTCCTAGGAAACCTAGCCAACACCTTTAAGAGTTACAACACTAATATAATTGACAAACACCACCTCCATATCCATCTTAAGTTTAGATCCTAACAAATACATAACAACCTAATGAATAACTTTTAAGCACATATTGTGCACCTATACTTCATCAGTCTACCTTTCCGGGTCGATAATTTATGATTGACAATTCAAAGCATTAAATTGACCAAACACTACCTTACTGAACCTGTCAACCATGACGATAATAGAATCATGTTGCAAAAGACCTATGATGAAATCCATGGAAATGACCTCTCATTTCCATTTCAGAATCGAAATAGGTTGTAGTAGACCACTTGGATGATTCCATTATGCCTTTACCTGCTGATAGCCTAAAACTATAGCCACAAACTCTGCCACTTCCTTCTTCAGATTTGGCCAATAGTAAAAATTCTTCACCACTGTCAATGTCTTATGACATTCTGGATGACCCAAATATAGTTTCACATGAAACTCCCTCAAGATAAGCTTCTTGAGCTCAATGTAATTTGGCACATAAATCTTATCTCGAAACCTCACCAAGCCATTTATCGTGAGATGATAGTCTGCATCCCAATCCCCTAAACCTGCACCTACACCTAAATCTATACTTGTACCTGCACCTAAATTTGTACCTGTGTCTGTACTCTACTGTAACCTGTGCATGATATCCATGTATTTATCATCGTGTTATCCTACTTGCAAGATCATATCCTATAACTCTATCCCATAGGATCTTATAGCTGCTATATGATTTACTTGTACCTTCTTGCTAAGAGCATATGCAACCCAGTTCTCCTTCCATTTGATAAATCTGATATCGAAGTCAAACTCACTAAGGGTAGCCAACCATCTAGCTTGCATGGAATTTAGATTCAGTTGTTCAAACAAATACCTCAACCCATTATGATCGCTCATCAGTGTAAACCTCCTGCCCAGGAGATAATGTCTCCACATCTTTAATGCATGTATAATTGTTGCTAGCTCAAGATCATGTGTTGGATAGTTTTGCTCATGCTCATTCTATTTCCTTGACTCGTAGCACACTACCTATCCTTCTTGCATGAGAAATCCACCAAGTCTCATCTTGCAAGCATCTGTACACAATACAAACTCCTTGTCTGGATCCACAATCTTTAGCACTCGTGCATGTGTCAACAACTTCTTAAGCTACTCAAAACTATCTTCACATTCCACCATCCTTTCTACTGCAATGAGGTGATAGGATATGCAATGTGTGAGAAGTTCTTGATGAACCTCCTGTAGCAACATGCTAATCCCATGAAAGATCTCACCTCATCCACATTCTTAGGAGCTACCCATTCCATGATGGCCCTTATGTTTTCTGGATCTACTATTATGCCTTCCTTGGAGACAAGATGTCCCAAGTAGTGTACCTCAGTCTAAAATAAGTTGCACTTGCTAAGATTAGCACACAACTGATGCTCTCTTAGCAATATCAACATTGTTGCTAAATGTTTGGCATGTTCTTCCTCGTTCTTAGAATATATACCAGTATGTCATCAATGGATACAATAACAAACTTATTCAAATAAGGACGCAACACACTATTTATCAAACACATTAATGTAGCTAGAGCATTATTCAAACCGAATGGGATAACAACAAACTCATAATGCCCATACCTATTCCTGAATGAAGTCTTGAAGATATCCTCTTCCTTGATGCGTATCTGATGGTATCTCAATCTCAAGTTGATCTTAGAGAACATTGTTGCTCCCTTTAGCTGATCAAACAAATCATCAATCCTCGGCAAAGGGTACCTATTCTTTATCGTTACCTTATTATGTTGTCTATAATCAATGTACAATCTGAGAGTACCATATTTCTTCTTTACGAACAACATTGGTGCACCCCAAGGTGATACAGTGGGCCTGATGTATCCTTTTTCCAACATTTCCTTTAGCTACAACTTCAACTCTACCAACTCAGTTGTGCTCATCCTGTAAGGTGCTTTTGATGTTGGAGCTGCCCGTGGCACCAACTCAATAGAAAATTCTACCTCCCTGTGAGGTGGATACTCTGAAATGTCCTCATGAAATACATCCTGAAACAACTGCAAAACTTGGTACCTGTTTAACACATCCACATCCCCAACCTCCTTACCCTTCTTACTGGAAATGTGTACTGTGAACATCACACAACCTTTTCTGCAACTATGCTTAGCCTGCATATCGGTAACCATCCTCATTGGTGTAGGCTTCTTCTTTCCCTTCAATGTCCTCTTTTCACCACTATCATCCAGACATTCAATGGCCTTTTAATAGCAATCCATTTTGGTTCTGTGAAGGTAGAGCCAATCCATACCCAAAAGCATTCTGTACGATCCCAATGGAAATACATTCAAATGCGTTGTTGTAGGAATACCATTTAACTCAAATGGACAAGATCTTACCCAATGGTGAACTTTCACCTTTGTACCTATAGCCAACTATACCAACGAAGATTCTGCATTCACTTATTTTCTCAAACCACAGTTATCCACCACGTTAGGATTAATGTAACTATAGTTAGATCCAAGATCAATCAAAATAGAAACAACTTGATCACAAAGCTTACTGTCCATCTCAATGATCGATGCCTAATGATCCACCTACCTATTGTCCACATCTACATAGATCCAAGGAATGTTATGACCAACATCACCAACAGTATGCGCCTCCTGAGAACTATAGGTATGGGGTCTAACACCACTCTGATACTGCAGACAATCCCTTTTCTGATGATCCTTACCACATATCCAACACTGCAATGGTTCCCTACCACCACCTCTAGTCTGTTTCTCTTCATGTCCTTTCTTAGTTATATTTAATATCTTATAAGAAACTACATTATCTTTCCACTTTCATGTTGAGTTATTTCTTTCTTTGGTGGCCATTTTCCTCTAGATTTTCCATTTCTCTTCAAGTCATGTTTTGGCTCAAATTTGTGCTTCGGCTGCTCATAACAATGCTTCAACTTTCAAATGGCCTCCTCCAACGATCTAGGCTCATCGGACTCAATCTGGTCTCTATATGCAACTAGAAATCCACTGATGAATCTCTGAACCTTGGCCTTCTCCTCTCGGAGGTAAGGCACATATCTCAACATCTCCAAATATCTGCTAGTATACTCCTCATCTATCATAGAACCCACCCACAACTCATAAACTCCTTAGTTCTGTCATCATAACACCTCTCAGACAAGTACTTATTCTTAAAGAGCCTTTCAAACATATTCCAAGTCAAATCATCCTCATGTATGTCCTTGAAATTCTTCATGTCTTACCAACAAATATTTGTTTTATCTTTAAGATTGAAAAGGGCTATCTTCAATTTCATGTTTTATGAATAATCATGAAATCTAAATAATTTCCTCATGCCAAGAAACCAAGCCTCCGCATCTTGCGATTTCTTCATCTCTCCATCAAACGTTGGTGTCTTTTCCTTCTTGAACTCATCTGGAAAGTGTCCCCTGTCATTCCTCTTGTACAAAAGATAACGTTGACGATCAAGATGACTATCAGAACTAGAACTAGAGTAATACCTGTGTCTGTCACCCCTCCTATCTAGAGTGTCCAACATCCCGCCATCTCTGATAGTGTCAAATCTATTTGAACTATGTCTACTATGACACCTATTTCCATATGCCCCATTAGTTTTGTCCTCATGTCCATGGTTGATCCAAAGAGGTCCCTGTCACTGCAAAATATCACAAACTCTGAAGTAATATCGCATTCACCTCTACTTATTTCTCTTGTTCTTGTGTGATTTTTTCATTGCCTGCATTGCAACTCCTTATTTCTTCCTTCAGGCTTCTCAATGTGTCTTCCAAGTCAGAAGAGTGCCCCACACCACGCTTCCCATATGATTCATAGGTAGAGTCAATGTAATCTACCACCTTTCTAGCCATCTGATCCCTTTCTGAAAAGGCATATGATGTCAGCTAAACCAAATCACAATAAACCAGTGTACCTTAGCATAACTCAGGGAGGATACTTTGTCTGCAAGATCATCAAATCAGCATGATGCAAGTACAATATAACCATAATAACATATATACATATATCAATAAGTGCATCAACGCATAACCATCATACTAACTAGGGTCCAGTCATAAATGCAAGGTCATATCAACAATGCATTCTATGACCTCATGCATGACAACAACCATTACTCTAGTATACACATTGCCTCATGCAACTATCCATCTGCATAAGCAATGCCTAATCAACTACACATATGCATAACCGCATGTAGTCGAGCATAGGCGATCAATTCTTGTAATCAACATAAAAGACTGATGCATGTAATCAAATAACAAAGAATGAAACCCATTGTATAAAGATGTAATCAAGCTACATATAATTGTATAACCAGTCATATACTCATGACGATGCATTCCATAAAATAGACATCAAGTTCCGCATGATAACCTTACTACTACCACGATCAATATGATGCAGTGCAACAAGCACATGGAACGGAAGTGTAAGAGTGACACATGCAACTGGCATGCATGCATGACCAACACATTCACCCATATCTGGAGCACCAGATATGATCCAAAGAGAGCGCAACTTGGCTCTGATACCAATCTATAATACCCCCTCCCAAGTCTACCTAAGGTAACCATGCCAACCAGAATTAACATGAGGAGGGATGCTACTATGATTAGATTCAACCTCCTGTGTCACCTTAACGAAGTGGAATCGACAAGAAATCACATACGATCATCCAACATAATAAAAAAAACCCTTAGGAGACAAGTCAGCCACTCAGATAGCCTGTCCCTGGGTCCCACTAGTATTCTGCAGTTATAACCGCTCTCATGTTATGAGCAAGGGAGTGACTAGAAACCCAAAGTCGCTCTCATAGGCATGCCTACAATTGACTGTGGACCAAGGTTGCTAGTTCTGTGTCAACGACCCCATGATTTAAGATACTTTCCTAATACAGAACCACCTCTACCTAGAACTTGTTGTAACTTCTAGAATTCATTAAAAACATGATAACAATGTTGATCAATCAAAAATCACCCTTAGGACTAGACCTGAGCATCCCTAACCAGTACTGACATTCTGTCAAACACTTGGCATCAATGCAACCTACATGTCTAGGATACAAGACACAACATAAATGAATTAAATAACTTATGAAACATAACTAGAAGGATCACCTCATTCTCCATTGAACTACTACATCATCAATTAGGTCTTGCATCCATCCATTTAACAATTACAAGTACATATATGAAATAACCATGAAATAAATCAATCATTCAACCATGCTTATAACCAGCATAAGACCATATAAATATCGGAGATATGACAACCAATAAATCCACATATAAATCACTACAAAAGTAAGAGAACTTAGCTTTTATTGATCATAGGAAAATCTGACTTGGTTCAGGATTTCCATGTACCACCTGACCATAGACATGGCTAAACCAAATATCTCTTTCAGCCAGTCACCCCTGTGTCATATTCCAAGCATGAATGTGGGATCTTATATAACAACCAATCTAAGAACAACCAAGGGAATTCAGAGGTTAAACCACCTCCACCCTCATCAATCGTGATCACACCAAAAATGGTGCTCCGATCACAATCAAAATGAACTTGGAATGCCATCTGGAATCCATCACTATCCTTGAGGAATTTTTTGTCTCCTTTTCTCTCAGACTTTACTGCAATCTAGCTTGGATCACTAGGCCCTAAACTGAGACAACTCCCTCAAGCTTTACCATGTATCCTGCCAAAACCAGTCAATGGATTCCTAGGCATTTGGGAATGAACCTTGATACCACCTCCGCCCTAGATTCTGAAATCCATCTAGAAATTCCAAATCTCAAAAACCGAAATAACATCCCAACATACCATGGCATCCAAAAAAAGGATAGGTTAGGTTGAATCCACTATCATAACTCGACATAACCATGCCACGACAACAAGAGAACCATACACCAACATGCAATGCCATGCATGTCCAAAACAGCTAGAAAATCACACATGCAAAAGGTTATGTGAAAGTATTCATGTTGAAGTTGCTTGAGTCTTTCTTTCCATTCCTTGATCCTTGTTTGCTTTTCCTTTCCTTTCCTTACTTTCCCTTTCCTTTTCTCCAAACTAGAGTGCTCCACGAAAACTCTAAGTGACCAAGAGTGAGAGAGAGATAGAATAATGAGAGAGCTCCAAACTTGAACTGACAAAAGGTTGAAACGACGAAGGCCATGAACTGGTCCTTAAAAGCCTTTTTATGAATGAGGCCTCTATTTTCTTCATTTTCCATTATTTTCCTTCAATTTCCTCCTCACATGCAACCTACGACCTTTCACCTTACTTTTCTCCTAATTTCCTTTATTTTCGTAAATAAATGTGCCAAAAATGAATTTTTTCCTTTTAATGCCTTTGCCTTAGACTTTGCCAATTTTCCTTAGCCAAAACACACATCCAGTGAGGCCCACTAGGATATCTTTTCCCAACATTCAACTTGTTATAAGTGTCCGTTAATCATGGTCTTATTTTTTCTTTATTGACTTTTATTACATGAACTTTTCACTAGGGTTGTTACAGTTTGGGTCAATCTACAAGATAATGGAACTTGAGGAGCCTTATCCTTGATGAAAATGGTTAAGTGATGGCATTGTTTATCCCATGGGATGATAGATAACACAATCATACATCCACTAAAATAATTATAAGAGCTCATAAAAGATTTGTAGGTTAAAAACAAAAGAGTGGATTGTGGGAAATCAGAGGATAAAATCTCCAATGAAGGATTTTTTTGTTGAAAGTGTGTTAGTAGGTGGATTATATGTAGTTTATAATGGTTCAAATGTTGGTTTTATTGGGTGCAATACATATGTCCAAATGCATAGGAAGTAGAATGAATGCAGTTGGCGAGGCCTCTCCAACTGGGGGTTAAAAGGCACAAAAAAGGTGGTAAGATATCAAATATAAATTGGAAATCAACATAACATAGGGTGTAACTATGATGCCATAACAAACATAGGTGATTGAATATGATTTTAGGAAGAATTTTTCTTAAGGGGATTTTTTTCTATTGTGTCGACTAGAGAGTAAAGGTTCCATTGATAGCCTGTATTCAAGGAATATGGTTTTTTCCATTTTCTCAGGTAAGTTTGGTTGTTGGTGGAGGGTGAAGTAAAACGGGTGTCAAACTGACTGCTCAAGCGTAATCTATGTAGTTGGTGAGTTGATGAAATTTTTGAATCTTGGAATTAAGATTATTTAAGTTTCCTAGGGGAGTCATAAATTGACAAGTGTGAGAATATTTTCCTAGTAAGGCCCATTCACCCGAGGGGTCTTCAGCATAAGGAAGTGTCGTCAAAGTGTCTTTGTTTTGAAAGATATAAAAACGAGATAGGCTAAAGGATTTAGGTTGTGCGTGATTAGTCATATTTTAAAACTTTATAAGAGTGTCTTTATGAACCAAGTGTTGGAATTGGTAACAAATTAAAAATTCCAACCAAAAATCTACCTCATTCTTTGAACAAAGCACAATGGATTCTTTTATCCAATCAAGATATTTAGGTTTTTGACATCTTGGTGCCCCTTAGGATTATTGACAGCAAGAAAAGAAGCCTTTGGTATAGGGCCCTTTTAAAATATATTTGGTATTTCTTAAGGTGTAATATCCGAACCAATTATTATCATATATAGTGCACCATTAATATAAGCCAACCTCTAGAGATTCTATTGGAGATCATGCTCAAATTCAAATTTTCACAGGTATGAAACATAATTCAGCCATGTGGTAGGTGGATTTGACTGTACACAAGGCCATATGGTAATTCAAATGAATCTTATTGACAATATCTATAACATGGAGGATCTAACAAAGTTAAAAAAGGAAAGAATTGTACTTATTTTAGTGGTGATTTATTTTAAGAAGATAATGTGGGACCGAGAATGGTGCAGGATTGAAAGTAAGGTTCCTAATGATTGTCGGTACCTAGAAAAGAAATAAGATTAAAGGTGGTGCATTTTTGGAAGGCAATGACATTTGCGCCATCACAAAGAGAATGAAATTTATGGAGAGGGGTGCCCCCATAGGTGGTTTGGTGGGTAAACCATTGTCAACTTATCAAAGTTTGGGATCACACCTGGAATCACTCAGTGATGGAACCACTTACCACCACAGGTGCCCCCGTGAGTGGTAAGCGTTATTTACCACGACTGCAACAAGCGAGCGAAATTACATTTTCCATGTCACTCCTCCACCTTATTCGCCACCTTATCTAACACCTCCAAATAATCATTCCATGTCATCATCCCATGTAATCATTACATCATCAAGTCGTACATTTTTCATCTCTCATTAAATTCCATTTTTTCCCTCGTTTATTTGTAAAACCCCCTTTTTCTCCCAAGTCATTTTATCTGCTAATTGTTTTGGAGTGTACCAATGTCCACCTACACCTACCAACTCGCCAATTCAAAATCTAATGTAAGCTAAAGTTCACAAGTATTTATCAATCGCACAATTTTGTTCGATTATTCCAAAATGTCAAAGAAAACCTTTGTGGTGGGTTTTGGAACTCAAATTCCACTTATGGATACAAAGAGATATATTTTTGACCCTATATGCACATTGAATGTTATGGAATTGCGTCAAAGTGTCCTAGCTAGTCAATTATAGTCACAAGTGTATTCTAGAGTCATTAAATCTAGGTTGTTGTATGAAATTATTCCCCAAACACACTCTTTCCCTAAATTCATTACCTAGTTAACCTCTTCACTCTATCCAAAAAAAATATTTGTAATGAATTCATTGGGAGAAAACATCTTTCAAGTTTTTGCGTTGTTGATTCAACCAACCCTAGATTTTCCACAATCTAACTGATACACCCCATTTTCTAAAGAAACCCTTGTGACAATTTTCCAGAGCCTGTCTTCAGAGGATTATGCCAAATTTTCCTTCCACATTCTGCCACCTAGAAAAACTTTATCTCTAGAGCCAACCATGTTCTCTCTAGATAATAATGTTGAAGAAGTCAGATCAGTTTAAAAGAAATTGTGAGGGTTTTGGGGAAATACAACACTTATGTTCTTGATCGTACAACCATAGGAATGTTTCATTTTCTCATGAAACTTGATGTGATTCTTAATATACTAACATTTTCGGAGGGCTTACTCAATTCTCAATTGTTGAATTTGAATCTCACTGGCTGTTTCATATTTCCTTCACTGTTAGTTTACTTGTGCCTATATGTCCATGTGGAGAAGTTCATGCATTTAGGCTTAAACATAATGGACCTTCATAAGAAGAAGCAGTCGGTGATAAATTGGATTGAGTTTGTAAGAAGTCATCCTAATTATGAAGGTTTTTCATATTTTAATACCTCTTTCATATCGATGGTCTACTTTATTATAAAACACTTTGTTCCACCTTTCATCTTGTCAAAATTCCAGGCATCCTTATAGTTGAGTATAGATGTGAAAGTGGGGTATTGGTTTGCATTTGAAGATTATACAAAAATCTGGTTGTATGGAACAGAAGTTACCCCTTATAGGTTACCATGTTTTGTACCTATGAGTTTGTTTTCATTATATAGAGAGTTTAAATGTAGACCAAGTGCATTTTATGCCAGCTCAAAAGGGATATATGTTCAAGTTTCCAAGGACTTTTGGGCCTTCTATTGTTAATAATAGACAAGTTGTTAAAGAGGTAGCGAAAAAGCTTTAGGAGATGCAATTTTACCAAGGGGATAAGTCGTCCTATGACCCTCATCATATTATTTCAAAGAGGAGGGTGGAAAATTCCTATGCACCATATGTACATGAATCCAGACCTGAAATTGAAAAACTTGCTAATGGTGGTCAATCTTAATCATAGAAAGGGATGGAGGTTGAAACTCCTCACCCTATAAAGAAAGGAGTAAAAAGAGGAGTTGAAGATGTCATTGATATGGATGTTGAAACATCCAAGAGTTCTAAGAAACCAAGGATGCATATAGAGGAAACGAAAGTTGAGTATTAGGTGGAAAGGTTTTCTAGATTTCCAATTACATCTGGGAGAAGTAAGATGTGCACCTTCCTCTCCCATTCCTTAAGAGACTAGACAAACTTCATTTACTATCTTGAAGGAGTCTTATGAGAAAATTTAAGAGAGGAATAGAAAGATCAGGGAAAATGTTACTACTCAGTTGGAAGCTCAATCATTTTTAGAATACCACACTGGATTTTTGTCAGCTATGGAATTGGAAGTAAATCAGTTGAACCTTTCATTCTTGCATCCTTCTGCACTAGCAATTTCATTTGTAGCTGGATCTAAAACTATAAGCTTGACTGTAAATACAAAAGACATTTAATTTCTTGATAAAATTAATATGCATAGGAAAACTAAAGAGATCATTACAATGATTTAAGTAAAACTTCACTAGCAACAAACAAAGCAGAGGCCTTATTTGGAAAAGTAATAAATCAGTTGAAGTTATAGAAGGACAACTCACAATCTTTATATACCTAGAATGAGTAGCTGAAGAAATTGATCATCAAGCTCAGAGTAAATCTTGAAGATAAGTCATCTTTTTAGAGAGACAATTGAATATTGCTAAGGAAAGTGCATCACAACATCAAGAAAACTATCAAACAACCTGTGATGAAATCAAGGATTTAAATGAGAAATTAAAAGGTAATATGTCTTTCATACAGAAAAGAGAAATTATTTGGAATGGTATCATCCAGGAGGTGAAGGAAACCTGGGATCACATGTTAGTCATGGCAGACGAGAAAATGATTGTAAGGGACTAGAAATTCATATTGCCTCCAACAAAGATAAATCACAACGGACTACACAGTTGGCTAAAAGAATGATTGACTTCTTAAATTCCAAGTCTTCTCAGGAAATGAGAACAACGGAGATCAAAGACAAAAAATCTGTTTTTTATGGAGATAAACAAAATGGTGTAGAAGAATATCTATAGAAAAAATGTTGAAACACAACTGGGGGAAATTGAAAAATCAATGTTAGTATTCAACTCAAATTTTGATAAAAGAATCAGAGCAGGATTGCCCTCATGTTGGGATCAACAGGGTAATTTTCTTCCTTTGGATACATATGAAACCTTGTTAGTTAAAGCAAAGAGAAAAATTAATGCCTCTCATCAAAACACAACAATTCTAAAGGGATCCACCATTTTCAATCACTTATAGAGAGATTTCTAGTTATTATGGTTGGTCAAAAATTTGTTCACATAGAATCCCACTTACAACAGGATAATGAATTTCAGAATGATCTATGAAAAACCAATCAAATGCCCAAGATCTGATTTGACAGTGTCGAGAAAGTTTCAAGCATTACTGTCACCAACCAAAGTAGTGGAACCTGGAGCTTCTTCAAGCGAGCTTGCACAAGGATCCCAAGTAATCAAAAGAAAAGTATCCACATGTTTTATTCTAGAAAAGAAACGTTTTGAAAAATGATATTGTATTTTGTAATTTTAAATCAAAGCCTTTTAAGTTTTTAAGTTTGAGTCTTCATAAGGACCGAGTAGGGTTTAGAGTAGTTTTGAAAAGTAGTTCAAGTTAGTTTATGGTAATTAACACTTTTTATAATTGTCATCATTGTGATGTTCCTACAAAATGACATTGAGGAACCATTTTTGGCATTCTGATTTTTTGGCTTCAGAGAGAAAATTCCTGTGTAATGTGTTCACTGTTTCTTGGAGATATAATACATATTTCTGGATGATTCCAACTGTCTTTTGAAAATGGTGTGTGTTCTTTTACTAACCTAAGTCATTAATTGTATTTCTTCTCATGGAAATGTGTAATGAAGTTACTGGTTATTTTTTGTAATGCAGATTTACTTTGCTCACAGTACATGTAAACTTCAATTAAATAACCTTAAACTTGTGCTCCATATTTCCATACATTCAATTTTTTAATCTTTCATACTTTCTGCTAAGGTTTGAAATTAAATATTCTGCAATCATAACCTTCTATTCTAAATATTCCATTATTGCTTTCTCCCACCTTAATACAACCTCAAAATCATTTTCACAAGTATGTCGTGCTCATTTGGAAATATATTTTCAATCCAAGAAATTTTCTCTACATTATCTATATAGGACATCTCTGAAAGATCATTTATAGGAAAAAAACAACATGTTTTATACTTTTTTATAGATTGTTGGAAATAATACTGAGAGGGGTTGGGGGGGGGGGTGGTTGAATCAGTATTATCAAATCAATAAAACTTTTTCATTTCCATACTTAGATACATATACGCTACTTTAGTTAATGGAACCTGCGTGTATACGCAACTGTGTCTAATGCAACTAGCGTATATCCAGAGTACTTATGATTTAGTTAATCCATTATATGTTGATTTTTAGTTAGTGCATCAGAACTTCATTAACCATATGAACAGTAAGCAGGTGCAGTAAAATAGAACAGATCATCACACACAAGAAGCACACATGAACACCATGATATAAGGTGGAAACCCAATGTGGGTGAAAACCACCTATTGCAAGTCGTCTTTATCTTCTTTTAACAAGAAACTTCATTTTACAATATTTCTGTATTGGTGTAGTCTTATACCAGTACACAGGCTTCTACCTGCAGAAGGCTACAACCTTCTCTCATTCTCCAGACCCTCTTGGAAGGGAGATACAACCCCCTTAGCTCTTGTACTAGCCGATCCATTTACTAGTATGTAGGTGTCGGCCTACAAAAATGCTCCAACCTTTACTCGTTCTCCAGCTGCTACTGGAAGGGAGCTACCACCCCCTTTGCTCTTGTACTAGCTGATGTACTAGTACGTAGGTGCTGACCTACAAAAGGCTACAACCTTCTCTTTCTTCCTCCAGGTACCACGTTTCATAAATTTTCAGACTGGATACTCATGGAACACAACATCATAATATAAAGGTCACGTTTCATCGAATTTTCATACTGGACCCATCAATATCATTGAAGCACACAACCAATCAACACTAGCATGATCAATCTTTGAATAACCCAATACTAAATCACTGAAACCCTGTCAACAACACAATCACCAGAACACAGAACAAACAACAGAACTCTGCAACAATCACCAGATCATATCTCATAATGTATACGCTACTATGATGAACCAAACTGGCGTACATACGTGCTTTTACCAAAGCCAACCCGCGTACATATCTACAAATATTTACTCATAACATTGCAGTTGTTCCAAACATCAATCATACCCAAATCATAACATTCATATAATAAAACATGCGTCAATAATTCAGATCTAGACTATCCATGATTAAATCACATAATGATAATACATTCCAAGCCTCATGATCCCGATCTATCCTTAAATCTCGTTCTCCATCAACCATTGAGATTCCTCCTTAGCTTAGATCAAGCAAAGCATCATGAACCCATAACTTGCATACTGGATCTCATACATCATCAAATATTCAAGACTTTCTGAATACCTTTGCCTAATGATCTTCTTCTCCTTTAATAGTCTTAAGCCTTTCATCATACCACGGTCCAAAACCATAACAAATCAATACCATGGACCCAATACTTGGGATCAACACTTCGGACGAGATACCATGGTCCAAAACCATAGGTTCAAATACCAAGGACTAAATACCATGGACCAAAAATAAGTTCTCCCACATGTACGCGCTTTTCCTTGCGTGAAAGTGCATGTATACGCATATGCATCTTTGGAACGTCAAACCCGCGTGTATACGTGGCTTGGTCAAGGTGAACTTGCGTATATACTCTTCTTTCTTCATTTTTGTATTCTGATCATCAATTCTTTGCTACTGACCTGCTGCACTATAATCTGTCATCTTGCCATCAAGGACAACACTTGTATCATAATGCCAACAATCTCCCCCTTTGGACTTGATGGCAAAGCTAACTTGTCATAGTGAGAATTTTCATCTGATTCCTTTGAGTTGTCCTACATCCCATGTATTCTGTCACATCTGATATCTCTTCTATAGATTCATCTAGATATATATAAGTGAGTTGCGTGAAAGTGCATGTATACGCATACGCATCTTTGGAACGTCAAACCGTGTGTATACGTGGCTTGGTCAAGGTGAACCTGCGTATATACTCTTCTTTCTTCATTTTTGTAGTCTGATCATCAATTCTTTGCTACTGACCTGCTACACTATAATCTGTCATCTTGCCATCAAGGAAAACACTTGTATCATAATGCCAACAATCTCCCCCTTTGGACTTGATGGCAAAGCTAACTTGTCATAGTGAGAATTGTCATCTGATTCCTTTGAGTTGTCCTACATCCCATGTATTATGTCACATCTGATATCTCTTCTATAGATTCATCTAGATATATATAAGTGAGTTGTTCTTCTACGAGTGGGTTGCCATCAAGTACAACACATGCATCATAATGCCAACAATCTCCCCCTTTGGACTTGATGGCAACAACACCAAATTACTCTCCCCCTTTAACATCAAGAGCAAAGGGCGGACCAAGATATTCTCTTTCCTTGATAAACATTCCGCTGTCCATACTACCCCTGAGTACCTGCTGAAATCTATAAATGATCTCCCCCTTTGTATATACCAAGGTGTACGAGTCTAACCATGCTCCCTCTGAGTACATGCTGAAGTCTCTGCTCTGCTGAAGTGTGCCGTTCATGCTCCCCCTGACTGTAAGTAAGGTCTGCAAAAAGATTTTCTACAAGAGGAAAATGACTCTATCATAAATGACCTTCCTATCACCAAGGACTCATACATACATCCATCTCCCAACCCAGTGGGGATATACCAATATTGACTCATCCACCCAACCAAGTGGGGGTATGCCAGATACCAAATGTTTATACATAATTGAACTATTACATCATCCTTCCCATGCATAGAGGGATTCATCAAATGGCTACAATAGATAGAGACAAAATATTACATCATGAGTCTTGATATGACCTTTACATGACATTTATAATAGAGACCAAACACCTAAATAAGATCATGATAGTCATCATCAACTATCATACAAAATGTATGATCTACTCCATAATTATCTGACAACAACATCTAGACCAACAACAAGGTATGTCTGCATCAACTCATCCTTTTGATAAGTCACTCATATGCTGCTGTCATCATATGCATAAAGATCATATAATGCAATTATGATGCAGGTTTCCTATAGTTCTTGGTGCTCATGTGGATGAGGATTGTTGTTGTTGATGATATCAAGAAGTCTTGACAAATTATCTTGAGCTCAAGATACATAGTGCTGGATACATGAATGTTTACTCAAAGTTGCATTGTTGGAGACATGATGATGATAAGTTTTTACTTACATATTGTCAGATGTCTTTTGCTTGCCCCCAGTCGCCTTAGGCTCCTTCTTCTTCTTCTCTCTCTTCTTCTTCTCCTTCTTCTCCATGGGAGCTTGGCTTTTGCCGGCTCTACCTTGCGAAGATGAAGGATTGGAGGAAGAGTTATAGGAAGTAGAAGGCTGGTGGGCAGCTCTAGACTGATCTAACTGTTGACTCGACTGTTCAGGAACCATGGTGCTCTGAACTACATTGGTTGAGAATAGCCATATTGGCAGGCCAATTGTCAATCATGGAAACGACAACGTGGCCATGTGGGGCGCACCAACTTCTCCCCAAGAGGAGAAAGGACTAGGATTTCCATCATGGGGAATTCCTTGGTTGGTGTGTTCCATGTTCTCAACCTACAGATCAACGCGGGAATAGGAGGTGATTATGTTCCGTTTAAAATAAATTTTATAACGACGCTTTAGACACAAATTGCTTTTTCACTTTTTAAGAGTCGAGAAAAAGCTAAAGATGACTCTAGTCTCCTTCGATGTTTTAACGAGCCCGAAGTGACAAATGCTCGGCTGGACTTTTTCAGTTATAGAGTTTGAAAAAGGCCAAAAGAAACTACTCTGGAGTTCTAGGCAGAGGGTGTGCCAAACTTTTCGCAAAACCACAGAATACGTTTTACGGTACGGGTGGTCGATCTTCGTGAATGCTGTGTTCACTGCATTGCGATCAGTAGGGCAGCCGACACGGCTTCCTATGGATAAAGGCTTTGTTCCTATAGGGGTCTCCCAATATATACGCGACGGTACGTGGGAGCACAATCCGTATTAGTGCCACCGACTCTCAGGAGGAATCACCCACCTTCTTCGAGATCGACAGTCACTACGTTTAACGACGCCGGAACACGTCTCTACCTAGACCTCTATGTGTTTGCGTTATGTTTCAAAGCGTTGTTATGTAAATTCAATTTATTTTAGGTTGATCTTGTTTAGCAGTTTTCCTTTATGGATCACCACGAGATGTATGGTACAACTCCTAAATGCAGTCTAAATATGAGAAGAAAGCTTTTTCAATCTTTTCAACTTATGAAAATCTTAACTACTAAGGGAAAAGAAAGACATCATCTTTTCACACAGATCATAGAGCACACACTAATGCACTTTTTCCTAAATCAACATGCAAGCTGTCAAAATGCACATGCACAATGCAGGTATTTCTTTTCTCTTTCTTAATGTTGATGTACTACAAAAAGAAAGTTGTTGTATAACTTTGAATTCAATTTCAAGTGAAAGCAAACAAGCTTTTGTCCAAAATCAAAAGACACCTTAAGATTTACTTGTTTCAACACTAGAAATACATAAATTCAAACCATATGACGAAAGCAAAAGCTCAATCAGCTATGAACAGCAAACAAACTAAGTCTTAAGATCAGAACGACACTTATCACAGGTCTAGATCTAAGAGGCCACAGCAAGACTAGTTCACTTTCGTTATGGGAAACTGCAAATGATGTAAGAAATACACAAAGAACAAATACAGTTTCTTTATACAACCGAGGCGGAATAGTGGCAAAGAAAGGTGGTTTCAGATAGGTACAATGACTGATAACAGGCTGCAAAAACAGGGATGAAAACAGGGCAACAGAAAGCAGAGAACCCCAGTTGCACAAGGCCACACTGGTTCAGCGCAGGTAGAACACTGTCAGTTTGACATTCAGCGTAGGTAGCCCCTTCGGGACCTGCGATGAAATGCAGACTGCCTTCACAATGCCTGCAATGAAGAGAGAAACTTTCGTTTTTCTCAGGTTCTGGGTCACAGATTGCTCAAAAATCAACAGTTTTTGGCCAAATCAAAGCTATCAATCAAGTACACACTAAAGGATGAAAAGGAGGATGAAAAGCTATCACTAAGAGCTATTCAAAGTCCTTGTGGATCAGCTCTTCAAATCATAAACATGCCCAGAAACTGAGCTAGAGTAGTTGCCCTCTACTTTTCATTTGAAAGATCCAAATGCAGTTCGATTCGGTACTCCCTGTGTTTAGGAAATGAATAGCAAAAACACAAACAACCAACAAGATACGATCCCCAGCGGAGTCGCCAATTTGTTGTTGGGAAAAGTATCCAATACGGAATGACCCTATCCCACTCTAAGGGTGATAGTACCTCAGCAACAATCAAAGCAAAGCTATCTAAGATTTCTTCTTTATGAAAGTAAAATAGGGGAGAAAGAGATCCACTAACCGATGTCTTTCGCTAATGGTTGATCCAATCTTCTCTCCTCGCTTCTTGCTCCCAGCTCCTTGCTCTTTCACTGACCCAGCTACACCAAGATCCTACAAAATGGCAAGAAAGGGAAACTACAAGAAGCATACATCCATAATTGATTTAAGGATTAGAATAAACCAAATACACAAGTATAACAATACATCATTGAGACACATGCATATAGAAGAACCTCAAATGCTTTATTAATGGAAGAAGTAAAGTTTAGGAAGTGATACAACCATAAGAGGCCCAATCCAGCATCACCTTCCCAGCAGAAAGAAATATCCTCTTCGCCTCCTTCAAAGCAAATCACCCAATAGTTCTAAACTCAAACCAACAGCAATTCTCTACATTCACAAGATTCCAGCCTCCCTAGACCTCATGAGAGAGATCTATATATAGGAGTTTTGGAGAAAGGATGAGTCAGCTTGAGGCTGGCATGAAGCTGACTAGTGTCCTCTCTCACTTCAGTTATTCTTCAGTTCTTGAATCCACTTGGAGGTTCTTGCTTCCACTTGGAGATCTAGAACCTCTTACTCATCACCAGTCGAATCTGATCCAAGTGTCATTTTGGAAGCTTCCTGGGCATTGGCACCTTGAGGAATGACTGTGCCACATGTCCAAACTCGCCCAGCGCAGGTAGCCTTCTTTGTAGTTGACATTCAACGCAGGTAGACAGTGGAGCAGTTGACATTCAGCGCAGATGCTCAGTGGAGCAGTTGACATGATCCAAAATTGCCTTGTTTTTGAGTGTTTTCAGGTGGAGAACTTTTATTCAGTGCTGTGGTTTGCTGACCTTGTTCCTCTAGGGGTAGGAACAACATGTTTAGGGAATTTGGATCCCTTAGATTATGGACATTTCATGCTTCATGCTGTAAGGCACAAAAATGTCTATAACAGATATATTTCTTGTTCACCCATAAGAGAAAATTCAGAACTGTTTCGCTATCACTTTCATCGTCTTCAAATGGATAAATAAATGTATCACCAAAGGATAACAAATTCATACCTAATAGTTCTTCATCTTGAAGTGATTCTGAATCTAAAGTGCTTCTTCCACATATTTCCCAATCGATTCTCCCACTGTCATAGCTCTTCTGAGATGTCTTCTTCTTCTTAGGCACTTTCTTCTTAAGCTTCTTTCCCATTGTTCTACGGATCTCCTTCAAGCGATCAAGCTTCTACCAAAGGACCTACTTTGATACCAATTGTTGGAAATAATACTGAGAGGGGAGGGGGGGGGGTGAATCAGTATTATCAAATCAATAAAACTTTTTCATTTCCATACTTAGATACATATACGCTACTTCAGTTAATGGAACCCGTGTGTATACACAACTATGTCTAATGCAACTAGCGTATATCCAAAATACTTATGATTCAGTTAATCCATTATATGTTGATCTTTCGTTAGTGCATCAGAACTTCATTAACCATATGAACAGTAAGCAAGTGCAGTAAACTAGAACAGATCATCACACACAAGAAGCACACATGAACACCATGATATAAGGTGGAAACCCAATGTGGGTGAAAACCACCTGCTGCAAGTTGTCTCTATCTTCTTTTAACAAGATACTAGTACAGTCTTATACCAGTACATAGGCTTCTACCTGTAGAAGGCTACAACCTTCTCTTGTTCTCCAGACCCTCCTGGAAGGGAGCTACAACCCCCTTATCTCTTGTACTAGCCGATCCATTTACTAGTATGTAAGTGCCGACCTATAGAAATGCTCCAACCTTTACTCGTTCTCCAGCTGCTATTGGAAGAGAGCTACCACCCCCTTTTCTCTTGTACTAGCTGATGTACTAGTACATAGGTGCTGACCTACAGAAGGCTACAACCTTCTCTTTCTTCCTCCAGGTACCACATTTCATAAATTTTCAGACTGGATACTCATGGAACACAACATCATAATCTAAAGGCCACGTTTCATCTAATTTTCATACTGGACCCATCAATATCATTGAAGCACACAACCAATCAACACTAGCATCATCAATCTCTGAATCACCCAATACTGAATCACTAAAACCCTATCAACAACACAATCACCAGAACACAAAACAAACAACAGAACTCTGCAACAATCACCAGATCATATCTCATAATGTATACGTTACTATGATGAACCAAACCAGCGTACATACGCGCTTTTACCAAAACCAACCTGCGTACAGATCTGCAAATATTTACTCATAACGTTGCAGTTGTTCCAGACATCAGTCATACCCAGATCATAACATTCATATAATAAAACATGCGTCAATAATTCAGATCCAGACTATCCATGATTAAATCACATAATGATAATACATTCCAAGCCTCGTGATCCCGATCTATCCTTAGATCTCGTTCTCCATCAACCGCTAAGATTCCTCCTTAGCTCAGATCAAGCAAAGCATCATGAACCCATAACCTGCATACTGGATCTCATACATCATCAGATATTCAAGACTTTCTGAATACCTTTGCCTAATGATCTTCTTCTCCTTTTATAGTCTTAGGCCTTTCATCATACCACGGTCCAAAACCATAACAAATCAATACCATGGACCCAATACTTGGGATCAACACTTCGGACGAGATACCATGGTCCAAAACCATAGGTTCAAATACCAAGGACTAAATACCATGGACCAAAAATAAGTTCTCCCACATGTACGCGCTTTTCCTTGCGTGAAAGTGCGTGTATACGCATACGCGTCTTTGGAATGTCTAACCCACGTGTATACGCGGCTTGGTCAAGGTGAACCTGCGTATATACTCTTCTTTCTTCATTTTTGTAGTCTGATCATCAATTCTTTGCTACTGACCTGCTGCACTATAATTTGTCATCTTGCCATCAAGGACAACACTTGTATCATAATGCCAACATATATTTCCTTGGCACTAACCTCTTCTCAGCAAAGGTTGTCTCTAGGTTTACAACATCTTTTGGTGTTGTTGTCGAGAAGCAAAGAATGAAGTTATTTTTCTATGGGCTTCTAGAAACCATTTTTTTTGTCTGGTGTGCAAAGAAGGTGAGTTGGCTTAGATTTTTCACCAAATAAGAATAAAAACAATAGTCTTGGCTCTAAGAAGACCCCACATGAGGTCATACACTTCAGAACAGAAAAATTTAGCTTTATCTGACCCTAAAAAATTGGTTTCTCGAAGGGTTTGGAGAGACAAATAATCTCAAAAAACCCCAAGTCCTACCTTGTTTGCTCCTGGTTCTAGTTATTCATCTCAAGACACTAAAGTCTCTCAGTCAGAAGAATTCACAAAAAATTTGGATTTCTCTAAAGGGTGTTTTATTCCTTCTTAGACCTTATTTCCTGATCCTACTCTTGAAGAAATATCTTTTGAGTCTTTCTCTTTTTCTTTTCCAACAATCTCAGAGGTTGAAGAAATTAAAACTGTTGATTTTTCTACCTCGTATCAAGTTGTTCCTTCAGTCTCTTAGCATGTTCCAATATATGTGATTCCACCATCCCATTTTGTGTTTCAAACAACAAATCATCCTCCTCTTCAAAATCAAAATAAAGTGATTCCGGGGTTTCTTTTAAATCGATATGCTCCTGTAAATCTTCCCCAACCCATGAATACAATGCCTCAGGACCTAAAGTTGTTACCAAGATTCATAGGAGAAGATGAGGTTATAGCTGAAAAACATGTAGCAACATTCTGTGCTTTTGCAGAAAATATTAATGTGGAGTATTTGGATGTGTTAATGAGTTTATTTGTGCAGTCATTGGATGGAGAAGCTATAAAATGGTTCAAGGCCCTCTAAACCAATTCAATCAATACCTGGGAGTAATTGGTAAATTCATTTATACAAAGATGGGGAGAGAAGAACTATCATGGGTTTTTTTTGACAAAGTTTAATGCAATCAAAAGGAAACCAAATGAAGAAGTGGTTTCATTTATTAAAAGTTTTAACAAACTTTATAACAATCTTTCTCTAGAGATAAAAACACCTCCTACTAGTGCAAAGGTAGTTTTGGAAGGGTGTTTGAGTCAGATTTTGGATGTACATTGAGGGAAAGATGATCTCCACCCTCGGTCAGATCGAGACTGATGCATTAGAAATTGAAGCAAATTTGTCTGCAGTAGGGAAGATTAAACCAAAATTTGAAGAAACAGATAAGAAGAAAGGAAAGGAAGAAGCAAGATCTTAAAGTCAAGAAAAGGATTGGCATGAACAAAAGCTAGATGAAATGGCAAAGGTCATTTGAAATTTGTGTAATAAATTGGTAAAGATGGACCTAGAAAATAAAAATCCTCCTAGACAAATTTAGCAAGGGAAGAATACAAACATTAATCCTCAGTTTAGGATACCACTGTTGCATATCATGTATAGGGAAACGAAAGACTAAGATAATGTAAATCATCCTTTGTACATTGAAGATGAACCTAAAGAAGCAATAGAGGAAGCTCTTAAATTTTAGGAAAACCAGTACTCTACTCTGTCAGAGAAAGAGGGGGAGGAAATACAAGATGAGGATTTGGATCCTAAGTCACAAATTATATTGGGTGAAGAATAAATTGATGAATATTGTAGAGAAATTACAGATATGATGCAGGAATAATTGTGTAAAAAGTACGATCTCAGGTCCAAAAAGAGATCAAGGACTCAGGATCAAGTAGAATAATATTCTAAAAATCCAGCCAACAACTTATTCAGAAAGCTGACGATAAGGGAAATTAACCTCTTATAACACTTCCAGTTCAACATGGATAAACTTCTAAGGGTCAACAGATAAAAGTGGGTCAAGAGAAATAGGTTCAGTGGCCTGTGGTGAGTCAGCAAAACATTCAAAAGGAGAAACCAACAAAGGAGGAGCAAATTAAAGAAACGAAAAAAGTACATTCTTTCAGTATTAAAAAAGTATTGGAGAAGGTTAAAATGACAATCCCATTAACTCAGTTGGTGAAGCAGTCTGCTTACAAAAAGAAGATTTCATATTTTATTAATTTGTCTCAAAAATATGATGTAGCAGACATAGTCAATTTGCACGAGGAGAGGATATTGGTTATGTTTGGCCCTCATATAAAGTAACATGATTCTTCTACTCCTCCCTTTTATATTTCTCTTCTAACACATACTTTAATTCTTCATAATTGTATGTTGGAGGGCCTCTCATGATTTAATGCCCCTTTCTGTGACAAAGAAGCTAAATATTCAAATGACAATACCTTACAAGGATCCATATTATTTTAACTCTAAGAGAGTAAATTTTGTTGGTCTGATTATATGCTTTGTGGTTTCTTTGGCTCAGATTCCAACCAGAAGTATTTTGATGGACATAATAATTGCAGACATCCCATCTAGATTTGGAATGTTGCTTTCTAGATCTTGGGGAGCTAAGCTGGGAGGAGTATTAAATATGGATTTCATATTAATAATTCCAATCTTCAATGGTGATGAAAGAAGACTCCATAGGGAGTCAAGATTATTCAAAACAATCATGAAGGAGGGTTCCAACAACTCTCCCATTTATAGTTAGAAAAAGGATGATTTTTCTTGTTTTACGTTGGAAGTACATGAGCGTATTGCTTATGATACATAAGTGCAAGTTCCTGCAACAATTTAGAAGAAAGAAGTAGTACAATGGTATCTAGAAATTGTATTTTTATGGAGCCTACTCAAAGGAAGGTAATGGTGTAGGGGTTCTTCTTCTTTCCCAAAAAGGTGAAATGTTTCCCCTTTCCTACAAATTGGATTTTGATTCTACTAACAACATAAAAAAGTATGAAACTCTAATTATTGGTCTGCAAGTTGCCAAAAATATGAAGATTGAATGTATTTATGTTTTTGGAGATTCAGAATTAGTTGTGAAACAAACAAGAGGGAAGTGTCAGAGAAAGCACCCAAGGTTTAGAGCTTACCGGAATGAAGTTTTGTATCTGGTGGAGAATTTATTTTCAACATTTAATATTCAGTCTCTGCTAAGAGAAGGTCACAGATTGGCTGATTCACTTGCACTGGTAGCCAACACCTTCAGACCCCCATAGAATCCAAATTTGAGGTATGAAGTTGACCTTTGAAATAGACCTTATATACCAGAAAATGCTAAATATTGGCAGGTATTTGAAGATGAGGAACACACCAAAATATTTTTCGAAGTTGTAGGGGAGTTTTCAAATTCAAGTATTAATAAAGAAGAGGAATTTTAAGATGTTGAAGAGGAAGAGGTTGAAGACACGTTACCTTGAAAAGATTCCATTGCTAACCACAAGATTGTCCAATTGAAAGGTAATGTAATTCCTAAAAATTTGTTACCTTTGGAAATATTGTTTGATGCAAATGATCTTTCAACAAATGTCACTAAATAAATTTGGGAGGATGATGTTGAAGACTGTAATTGTGAAACTGAACAACAACCCAAGCTTGTGAAGCTGGAAAAGGGTATTTCAAAATATTATAATCACAAGTATGTAGATCTGCTCAAAATGTATCCTCATGTTTTTTCATGGACTTATGAAGACCTCAAAAGTTATGATAATGATATTATACAACATAATATCCCTCTTAAACCATGGGTCAAACCATATAAACAGAAGTTGAGAAAGATCAACCCTTTGTTGTTTCCCTCAATAGAAAAGGAAGTGAAGAAATTATTGTAGGAAAAGTTAATTCTTCCTTTGAGATATTCAAACTAGGTGGAAAATTTTGTGCATGTAAAAAAAAGAATGGAGAGACCATATTGTGTATTGAATTCTGAAATATGAATAAAGAATCACTAAAGGATAATTACCCTCTTCCAAGAATGGATCATATTTTGCAGAAAGTGAAAAGATATTCAAGGTTGTCAATGATTAATGGATTTTCAGGGCACAATCAAATAGAAGTGCATCACGATGATCAGAAGAAAACAACATTTACAACACCATGGGGGACTTTCATGTATGCAAAACTGCCATTCGGGTTGATGAATGTTGGTGCAACCTTTTAGAGGTATATATACATAGCCTTTGTGGGAGAAAAGGACAAGTTTTTCGTTATTTACTTAGATGATATCATAGTGTTTTCCAAATCTGATGATGAACACTTGAAACATCTTCTACACAATTTCGAGAAGTGTAGGAAATATGGACTATCTCTAAATCCAAAAAAGTCTCATTTTTCTCTAAGAAAAGGTAAATTATTGGGACATATAGTGTCTAAGGAGGGAGTCAAGATTGATCCAAAATGAGTAGAAGCAATCAATAATATACCTCTACCCAGAAATAAAAAGGATATTCAAATTTTCTTAGGAAGAATAAATTTCCTCAGGAGGTTTATTCCAAACTATGCAAAAAATTTCAAAGAGATCTTTAATATGTTGAAAAAGGATGTAGAGGTTAGATGGACTCTAGAAACTAGAAAGTCTTTCATAAGAATCAAAAAGGATTTTTTGAGAAGCTCTAGTTTTGTTAAGTCCATATTACTAGAAACCTTTTCAAATATTTTATTTTTTCTCGCCTTCTACTATTGCAGTTGTTCTTTTGCAAAAGAATCAAGACAATACAGAGCAACCAATAGCATTTTTAAGCAAGGTATTGAGGGATGTTGAATTGAAGTATAATATTTTGGAGAAACAAGCTTATGCCCTGGTCAAAGCCCTGAAAGCTTTCAGAATGTACATTTTATAGTCTCAAATTATTTCATATGTACCAAACTTAGTTATTAAGGACGTCTTGACACGAGGTGAAAGTGAGGGGATAAGGGGAAAATGGATAGCTCAAATCCAAGAGTATGACCTTGACCTCAAACCAACAAAGCTAATAAAGGGACAGGGATTAGCTAAAATTTTAACATAGGAAAATTACCAAACAATGGGGATCAATTTTCTAGCAACTATTCATGAATCGAACACAGTTGGTGAAGAAGGTAAGAAAAATGAACAAGATAATATAATTGCATACAAATATGTTTTTATTGATTGGTATAAGAACATTAATCATTATTTGTTGTTTCTTAGTTGTCCACCAAGTTTATATAGAGAAAAATATAATGCTTTGAGGCTGAAAACACAGAAGTCTGTGATAGTCAATGGTTAGCTCTATTGGAAGGATCTTGTTGGTGTTTTAATTATTTGTCTAATAGAGGGGGAAACAATTGAAATTTTCAATAAATATCATGAAATTTCTTGTGAAGGCCATTACAATTGGAAAGTGACAGTACACAAAATCTTAAAAGCTAGTTTTTATTGGCTAAGTTTATTTTCTGACGTTTATAGACTGGTTAGATGTTGAGAAAAAATGTCAATGTTTTGTTGAAAAGAAGAAGTTGGCGCCACTGCCATTAATTATTTTATTTTTCGAAGAACCATTTAGGAATTGGGGGTTGGATTTAATAGGATAAATTAATCTTCCTTCAAGTAGACAACACAAGTGGATTTTAGCAGTCACTGATTACTTTACCAAATGTGTAGAAGTTGTTCCAACCAAAAATGCAACTGACTCATTGGTGATCAAGTTCCTGGGAGAAAATATCTTTACAACATTTTGATGCCCCAAGAAATTTGTCACGAACAATGTTCAGGTATTTAAATATGCAATTATTTATTTATTTATTTATTTTCAAAAATATAATTTTATTCTTTCTCATTTGACCACCTATTATCCTCAAGGGAATGGACTGGAAGAACCTTAAAACAAAGCTCTGGTAAGAATTTTGAAGAAAACAATTCCAAAAAAAAATAAAAAATAAAAAATAAAGGAGAATCTCAACTAACGTTTTGCTTCTGGGAAAATAGAGTGACTAACAAAAGGTCTACTAGTAAGTCACCTTTTGAATTGGCATATGGTGTAGTAGATATTTTCCTAGTCAACTACCTAGATCAGTAGCTTCTTTAATTAGAGATACTTAGGATGAACAAAATGCATTGACCCAGAGAATAAACCAACTAATAGAGTTGAATGAAAATAGAGAAAAAGTGACTAAAAAATTGATCAACTATCCAGAGAACATGAGGTTGTTTTTGATAGAAGGGAAAATGAAATAATTTTTCAACCTAGAGACCTTGTCTTAAGGTGGGATATCAGAAGGGAGGAAAAGGGTAAAAATGGTAAGTGTGATCCTTTATGGTTTGGTCCTTTCAAGGTATCAAAATCTAGAGCAAATAATACTTTCATTCTGGATAATCTAGATGGAGAACTACTGCAATTCCCCGTAAATGGGCAATTTCTGAAACATTACTTCTAGTATTAAGCAACTTTTACTTTTCCATTGTAAATACCAGTATCATCACTCTAAGTACTCATTCAGGTTCTCATTATAATTTTTTAAGCTATGATATGAATCCATGCCCAAGGTGAAGGCACTGATATGTGGTTCTTAGAGTTTTGTTCCAAAACACTATCCCCCAGTGGAGCTAGATGTTGTAGTTCATTTTCAATTTGTTCAAAAAAAAAAAGAGAAAAAAAAATCATATATGCTAGAAAACAATAACAATATATAATTGAGGCTTCCCAAGAACCTTTGCAATTTTCCGTGATCATAAATGTCATCTGGAAATTTTGTTAAAGCCTTCAACACATGTTCTTGTAATTCAACTTTGCCTTCGAATAGGATTAGTCCTAGATCTTTAATTCTAGTTTTTGCAAACTCAAGTTTAGTCTTGTTGAGGACTAACCCATGCTTAAAAATCATGTGGTGAACTATCTCCAAGTTCTTTCTATGTTCCTTTAAATCAAAACAACAGATTAATAAGTCATCAATATAAACAATAAAAAATTTCAAGTCCCGAAAAATATCTTCCATTATTTTCTGGAATTCAGAGGGCGCATTCTTCAGTCCAAAGGGCACTACTCACCATTGGAACTACCCATGTGGTACCACAAAACCAGTCTTGTATCTGTCAGATTGTTTAATCCCTATTTTCCATAATCCACTCTTAAGGTCAAATTTGATAAACACATTATTATTACTGATTTTATGAAATAAAGCTTCTTTAGATGGTATAGGACACTTGATAAGCAACAAAGCATCATTTAATTGTCTATAGTTAATCACCATCCGAGGTTTACCTCTCTTTTGCTCTGAATGCTTGTTGACATAGAATGTTGGACAAGCCCAAGGGTTTCTACTTGGTTTGATCAACTTTATTTCTAATAGCTCAACAATCTCCTTTTTACAGAGTTCAAGCTCTGGTGGGGACATATGGTTTGCTGATGATTTCTAAGGTGTCGCAGAATAATTTTCTTTGTAGGGAAGAGCCGCAAAGTACTTCTCTATTTTCCAAAATGCATTGGGTGCATCTGTTGTACATTCTGCTTCAATTTTCTCTTTTAGTTCTCTGATATATTTTGGCCCTTGGATCTCAGCATTTTTTATTACTTTATTGATTTTTTCTAGCTTGTCAAGAGCACATTCAACTATATCGGGGATAGGGTCTACAATTCTATTTACATAGCTCAACTTGCTCTGGATTTTTATAGTTCTTCCTTAGATGTTGAGGCAAATATGGCTTGCTTCTACAACAAGAGGAAGATGTCTCTGTACAAAATCTTGTCCCAACAAAATATCACTACCTATATCAAAATTGTACAAATTTACAGAAGTAGGAATTCCATTAAGAATAATCGGGAAATCAAGGTCTATAGATCTGATAGTCATTAATGTCTTATTTACGGTTCTGAATTACGAGTTTGTAGGTTGCCAATAGTATTTAGGAATGTCACTATGTTTTGCACATGAATTCATAGCTCATGTGTGTATATGTACATCCAGAGAATATTGTTTATAACCACTTACTTTGACATCTACTCTAATAACAATCCTATCTTCAAATCCCTTCATCTGGAGAATAGATGTACTTGGTTCTGGCTGGTGGTCTTCTCGTATGCATTGTAATGTTTGCTGCTCCCGGTTATGATCTTCTTCTTCTTTGAGCATATCTTCAAATTTTTCTATCATCATTGAATCTTTCAGTTCTGGAAGATCTTTCTATTTTTTGGCCAATTCCTTTTGTCCAACTCTCATACTGGTTAGAATTTATTTAACCAAACCTCTTTTCTCTTCAATGGTGGTTTCTAGATGCAATATTTCTCCTTGTAGTTTACTAACCTGGTCTGATTCTTCTTCTTCGTCTGAGAGATTCTCAATGATGGGAATAGATTTCTTAAACCCATAGGATTTCCTCTAATGAAGAAAGCTTACTTCTTCTCCTCTTACAATAGACCTATGGGGAAACTGCTTCTTTGGTGGAATGTTGGATGAGTGTGTAAAGGAAATCTTTGCAGATGTGGTAGGTGTGCCACTTGGATAGTAGGCACCAAGATTCACCACGCTTGGCTACGTGATTTTAGCAAGTTGGTGCTAGAGGGTTGAGAGATGTTCCGTGAGTTGGTGTAGGATGGCAAAATCTCTTGGTGTGAGAGAAGAAATACGAGATTGATGCAATTTCAAAGCGGAGGTATACATGATTTTCTAAATGAAACATCTTGACATTGGAAATGAAGTGAAGATCTGAAGTGGATTTAGAGAAAAATGAGGCTTCAGGATGTGGAGATGGAGGGTTGGACTCATTTGAATCTGTGGCTGAAAAATATTCTTCATTTTGTGGGGGATGATCTACTTGCTTCCATTCAGTCGAATCATAAATATTAGAAAAAATGTCAAACAATTTAATTTGAAAATGATTTTTACCCTTAAAAGGAAATTTGCTTGCCCAATGGCCCCACTTCTTACAAATGAAACAAGTTCCTGACCCTTCTTGCCTTTTCTTGAAATATCCTTTTCTCGGTCTCTGAAACCTTTGTCTTCTAGGGTAAAACCTTCTAGACTGGCTTTTCTTCGTGCATTTTTTACATTGGTAATCATTTCCACATTGTGCTTTGCTAGTGTTCTTCTTTTTGCTTCTGCAACAAAAATGATAGGTTTTTTCATATATATCACAAACACTTTCATTGAAACCGAGTTGTTTCTTCACTAATTTGGATGTCTTCTTTCAAACGCATTATTTCTGTAGATTAAATACAATTTTTTCATGGAGTCCTGCAAGAGAAAGATTTTCAATATCTATATTTTCAACTTCAAATAACAAAAATGATAGGTTTTTCCATATATATCACAAACACTTTCATTGAAGCCGAGTTGTTTCTTCACTAATTTGGATGTCTTCTTTCAAAGGCATTCTTTCTGTAGATTAAATACAATTTGTTCATGGAGTCCTGCAAGAGAAAGATTTTCAATATCTATATCTTCAACTTCAAATCTGGCCCTGACACGGTCTGGGATCTTGCCAGGTATTGTAGACAAATATTTTCTCAAATAAGCAGTATTCTGTGGGTCTCTTGCCTTATAAAGAAGATCCTGCATTGTACAAAAGAACTCAAGAAGTTATTTTATATAAAAAATTCTTTGTCTCATGAAAATATCTGCATAATGATGGCCATCAACCTTAATTTCTCCATAAAAATCATGGAGAACTACCTTGACAAGTTCAATGACTAGCATATCACTATTCATAATATTGAGCTTGTTAGATTCATGCATTCTAGACCACCATAATTCTAAGTTACCTTGGAAACCCCAAGTTATCCTTAAAGCTAATTCTGAACATGAGACTATGTTTCCGTGAATGGACTTTTGAGTACTTTCCCATGCACTCCAAGTATGGATTCCTGTGAATATTTCATTTTTAGATTTGCAGTTCAGATTTGTCATTGGAGATTGATCTATGTTAGCTCATCTAAGAGTAGGGAACTCATCAGTGTTTGAATGATGACATGGAGTTTTCCCAGGAGAACCATACTTAGCATTACACCACTTTTCCCATGCAAATTCAAAAGCTTGGTTTGGTCTATCGCTATATGCACTTTTGGGTCTTTTACTCGATCCTTCTCCCTCTTCTTTTACCATTTTTTATTCTGATGTTTTCTATGGTGGCATATCAAAGACTGGGATTTGTGATTGGACTAGAGCCATTTTTTCTCTAGCAAATGAAATAACATTTTCAAATTGAAAATTTATGGGATTATGTACAGAGAATTGTTTGAGCAACAAAGAAGTATTTTTCTTTTCAGGGTTCTTTTCTTCTAGCTAGAATGTCTGACTATAATTTTTTGCTGTAGTAAGTGCTTCTTCTAACTCGGGATTTTCTTTCTCCAGACTCAGCCTTAAATCTGCTACTAATTCCATAATTTTCTCTAACTTCGTATTTACATATTTTAACATATCAAAATGCTCAGAAGATTTTTGACTCAAATCATCCAAACTAGAATGGAGTCCTGACACACGGGACTATACTTTCAACACTTCTTGTGATAGGTCATCTAAATTTTGCGCTACACATGTTAGCTGATAATTGTTTTAGTTCTAAAGCCTTATAATCTCTTGGGGATTCTCATCTATCACTTTCCTATAATATAGGAAATCCACATCAACTACAACATTCCTATCTTTGAATTTTTGTACAAAATTTCCAGGAGCAAGCCTCCTTTCTAGGAGTAGAAGCTTTTCTAAATATTCCCCTACCTTTTCTCTAGGCAATGTGTATCTCATGAACTTAATATCTCTTAGAGAGGAAATCTGTAAACATTCTTGACATTCTATATGTTGGCCCAAATGTTCCTCTTTCAAGGTGGACTGAGGTCTGTGAAGGACTTGAAATTTTTTAACTGAACTTGGACTTCTAGAGGCAATATAGAACTTGCATTGAGAGGATGATCCATACTTGTGTTTTTCCAGATGCCTGCTAAGGTCTGAAGTATCATGGGTCTAAGAGAGTGATTTCTAATAGGGCTTTTGGGTAATGTGGTTTCAATCCTTAGTCTAATAACTAGTCCTCTACTCGACTCAGAAATAGACAATCTTTTAGGTTTTGGAGTCGGAAAATACCTTTGAGACAACGGATGGTATTCTACAGTCCATTCATCATGGATTTTTAATTGAGGAAACCCTATTGTGATAGGAGTTACATTACCAAGTCCAACCACAACTCCTTCTGTTGTGGCTCTCTGAGCAAGCTGAGGATTGAGTGTTGGCAAAGTTGTCGAGAAAAATCGTAAACAAACAGTGGAATGTAACTCGACAATATTAGACTGCTAAGTCATATTAAAGCCAAAAAAATGGATGTAAGCTTGGAGCAGTTCATTAATATGGAGATCGGTTAACAAAACTTGAAAAATGGATGTAAGAAAGCTTCGAAATCTGACCTGTCTACATAAAGTGTACAAAATACAAATATCAAATTTAAAATTTTCTGTAGATTCTCTGAAATGTGGGTCAAGTTCCACCAAAATTTGGAGAAGTGCTTTGATTTTCAGATATTAGTCCTGAAAGTTAACCTAAGATTTTTACTTTGGAGGACAAAGCCCTCCACTTAGTCATTTAAATTTTCCAAAAAAAAATATTTTCGAAGATTTACATAGTGGAGATTTTATCGGAATCCCATGATACCAGTCACACTCACTGTTAGGTGACTAGACATGAAATTCAATGAAATACAACCCACCATGCTTCCTTATAAAGATTTTGTTAGTCGCTTGGATATGCAATATTATCACTGTCACTTGAGTAATATAGATGTTGCGGGCTAGGTGACAAATGAACTTCTGCATGAGGTGGCATGATATTATAACACAGAAAGAAAGGAGATTTATACATACTAAGTACCCATTCATCTATTGGATTACAAATTGATCAAAATAAATGATATATTTCCTTGTATACGGGCTTCTTTGGTGGCTGAGTAGTATGTACTTTAAGTTTGTTGAATAAATTCTCTATCTGGAAGCAAAACCATGCCTCGGACTATGCGCTATTATGATATTGTCTCGAAGATAATCAATAAATTCATGTCATCTAATGGTCCAGAATATTCCTTCTCTTGGGCACCATTCATGTAGCATTATTTTGAACCAGGGCGACCAATGATTATAGGGGTTACACATAGAACTATATTCGAAAATTAGCCAAACTCTCTTGGCATATTTGGTGTACAACAAGATATTACAATAGTCTACATAGCTCAACCTTGGCTCATACAAAAAAATATATCTTTGTCCTGCAAAAGTCGCAAGTCTAATGGCCCCTTGAAACATTACGAGTGACTCTATAAAGTATGTGATATTACTTACATTACTATGGCGACTATTAACCCATTTTTCAAGGATGTATTAATATGCAGGACTCTCCTTGACCCTATCTATGAGACATTGAAAACAAAATTACATATGACAATATTTACATATTGGAGTCCATTGAAAACCCTCTAGAGTAGAGGGAGATACTAATGAAGTGAAGCTAATGAACAATTGAACATCTTGATTTCTTTCATAGTAGCTTCTCTTTTAAGAAAATTAGCTAAACAATTATCTTTTCCTCTTTTATACTCAATCTTAAAGCTGAATCCGTCCAACCATAAGCTCCATCTTAGTATCCTATTATTTCCTTGTTCTAAAAATCTTTTGTTTCTAAGCATCCCAACCATATGTTTGAGGTATGTTCTTACAATGAATCTTACTGGCTTCAGGAACAACCTGAATATCTTGATTCCATTTTTTATGGCAAGGATTTATTTATGAGAAGATGGATACCTGAGTTCAGTTTCATTAAAATATCTTGATGCATATGAGCAAAATTCTTCCCTTTTTTCATGCTTTCACATCAAAACTCCCACCCATACTTCATTGGATGCATATGTTTCTAAAATATAGGGCAATTCATGTCTTGGAAGAACCAGACTTGGAATATTTTGAACCTTTTGTTTAATAATTTGAACTGCAATAGTCATAGATGGGGCCCATTCTATTCCTCTGATCCTCTTCTATAGGACCTTGACATCTTTGACTTGATTTTCATAAAACCACCTAATGTAATTGAGGCTTCCCAAGAACCTTTGCAATTGTCTGCGATCATAAATGGCATCTGGAAATTCTATTAAAGCTTTCACGCATGTTCTTGTAATTCAACTTTGCCTTGGAATAGAATTAGTCCTAGATATTCAATTCTAGTTTTTGCAAACTCAAGCTTAAGCTTGCTGATGACTAACCCATGCTTAAAAATACTGTGGTGAACTATCTCCAAGTGATTTATATGTTGCTTTAAATCAAAATAACATATTAATAAGTCATCAATATAAACAATAACAAATTTCAAGTCCCCAAAAATATATTCCATTCTTTTCTGGAATTCATAGGGTGCATTCTTCAATCCAAAGGGAATTACTTGCCATTGGAACTGCTCATGTGGTACCACAAAACCAGTCTTGTATCTGTCAGATGGTTTGATCCCTATTTGCCAGAATCCACCCTTAAGGTCAAATTTTCTAAACACATTATTATTATTACTGATTTTTTCAAATAAAGCTTCTTTATATGGCAGGGGATACCTGATAGGAAACAAAGCATCATTCAATTGTCTATAGTTAATCAGCATCTGAGGTTTACCTCTCTTTTCTCTGAATGCTTGTTGACATAGAATGCTGGGCAAGCACAAGGGCTTCTGCTTGGTTCGATAAACTTTCTTTCTAATAGTTCAACAATCTCCTTTTTACAAAGTTCGAGCTCTGGTGGGGACATCTGGTTTGCTGATGATTTCTGAGGTGGCCTAGAATAATTTTCTTTATATGGAGGATCCACAAATTATTTCTCTCTTTGCCAAAATGCATTGGGTGCATCTTCTGTACATTCTTCTTCAATTTTCTCTTTTATTTCTCTGATATATTTTGACCCTTGAATCTCAACATTTCTGATTTCTTTATGATTTTTTTTAGCTTGTCAAGAGAACTTTCAACTATATCTGGGATAGAGTCTACAGTTCTATTTACATAGCTCGACTTGCTCTGGATTTTTACATTTCTTCCTTAAATGTTGAGGAAATTATGGCTTGCTTCTACAACGAGAGGAAGATGTCTCCTTACAAAATATTGTCCCAACAAAATATCCCTACCTCTATCAAAACTATAAAATTTTACAGAAGAAGGAATTCCATTAAGAATAATTAGGAAATCAAGAGCCATAACTCTGATAGTCATTAACATCTTATTTACAGCTTTGAAATGCAAGTTTGTGGGTTGCCAATAGTATTCAGGAATGTAACTATGTTTTGCACAGGAACTCATAGCTCCTATGTCTAGTTGTGCATCCATAGAATATTTTTATAACCACTTAATTTGACATCTACTCTAATAACAATCCTATCTTCAAATACCTTCATCAGGAGAATAGATGTACCTGGTTCTAGCTGGTGGTCTTCTGGTATGCATTGTAATGCTTGCTTCTCCCGGATATGATCTTCTTCTTCTTTGAGCATACCTTCAAATTCTTCTATCATCATTGGATCTTTCAGTTCTGCAAGTTGTTTCTCTTTTTCGACCGATTCATTTTGGTCAACTCTCATACTAGTTAGAATTTCTTTAACCAACCCTCTTTTCTCTTCAATGATGGTTTCTAGATGCAATATTTCTCCGTGCAGTTTACTAACCTCATTTGATTCTTCTTCTTCATTTGAGAGATTCTCAATGATGGGAGTAGCTTTCTTAAACCCGTAGGATTTCCTCTGATGAAGAAAGCTTACTTCTTCTTTGATTACAGTAGACATTTGGGGAAACTTCTTCTTTGGTGGAATGTTGGATGAGTGTGTAAAGGAATCTGTGCAGATGTGGTAGGTGTGTCACTTGGATAGTTGGCACTGTTATAGACATTTTTGGGCACTGCAACCCCAATAATACATGTCCATAAACCAAGGGCTCCTGAGTCCCTAAAAGTGTTGCTTCACACCCTAAAGGAACAAGGTCAGCTGATTACATCATCTCCCAGAAGTTCTCCACAGAAAACTGCTTAGAACTGGTCAAAGTTGGACCATACAGACTGCCTAGTGCAGAGGGTGCGATGCATCTCACCTACTCAGTGTAGAGGGTGCGATGCATACTGGAAAGCCCTTCTATAGGGTGCGATGGGCGAGCGTAGACAAATGGCAGAGACAGTTTGCAAGGTGGATCGTCATGGAATATTCCAGAAACTTCTCCTGTGACACTTGCCTCTTTGAATTCGCCCAGGGATGAGTAAGATATCATCAATCTCCAAGTGGAATCAAGAACTACCAGAGAGAGGACACTAATCAAAATCCCAGAAGCTAACTCACCCCCCTGCAATCATCTATATATGGATCCCTAATCCTAGAGATCCAGAGGCTGGAATTTTATATCTTGTAAGGAAGTGTTGTTGGTTTCCTGGTGGAATATCATAGTGTTGGGTGGTCTAAGCTATTCATGAGGTGAAGAAGGGCTTTCATTCTGGGAGGATGATGTTGGGTCAGAACAATGGGTTGTAATCCTCTCTTCTAATCTTTATATCAATAAAGCTATTCAAGTTTTCCTCCACATTCTTGTATGTCTGATAGTATATGCATTTGTGTAGTCAATATATATATGGTCCTATATTGTTTATGATTGTAGATCTCTGCACTTTGAAGGTATTATGCTGCTTTGACTTTACAGGTACTCTTTGAAGCGGAGTGGTCAAGGGAGAAGCGGCAAAGACCTATCAGTGAGGAGAAGGGACAAGCAAAGAACTGAGCGAAAGATCGAGGTTGGTATTCTTTGATCCTCTCCTATCTATTTCTCATAAAGGAAAACGAAAATAACTTTAATCTGTTTGTTTCTAAGATAGCTACCCGTCTTAGTGGGACTAGCAGCTCTGCATAGACACTCGATTTCCCAATAGCAAAATGGCAACTCCACTGGGGAGCGAATAGATTGTTTGCTTGTCTATATCTGCTTGCTTTATAAACTTACAGACAGAGCCTGAAGTTAAGCCAGCTAGCCTTCGAACTGCATTTGCTATGCAAGTGAAAAGTAGATCAATGTTGCTTCAGTCTATCTCTAGGTTTTGTTGATAAACTGAACAATTGATTTGCAAACATCCTAATTGCCCTAGTGGTGGCTCTAGTAACCCCATTAGATCAACCCCTGTGATTTCTATTTACTGACTATCATTAGCTCGACCTAAATCCCTGAACTAAGCTACAAACTGTGACCAAGAACTAAGTTGAAGTCTCGTCCCTGGATCATCGCACTTTCTCCTCTTGGGAATCTGGATGCATCGCACCTCCTGTGTGCAGTAGGTGCGCTGCATCGCACTTTCCCTATGTTGCAGGTGCGCTGATCAAATAAGACCTCTTCTACCCTCAAATTTTGGTTTCTGTGTTCACTCTCTTCAGCTTTATTCAGGAGTTTTGTTGTCTGTGATTAGTATACCACTGTGGAAACTCCCTTCCTTTGCATGATTCCGCCTCCATAGTACAAAGAATTTTGAATGTTTTTTTATGTATTGTGCACCATTTACAGTTCTCTTTTACAAAAAGTAGCATAATCAAACCATCGTCTTTTGATTTGGAAGTGTCGCAAGTGTCGTTTTCAGTCAAAGAAAAGAATTCTATTGTTCTTGATGGTCGATTATACAGTTACTCTTGTATTTGATTTGAATTAGTAGTTTTTCAAGTGTCAAAAGCAGTTTTCAATTCAAAGTCGCAAAGTGTCGTCATTATCTTCCTTTCGCTTTGAAGAGAAATTTGTTAGTACTATCGCTTTGAAAAGATAATTCAGATTTGTACTTAGCATTCTTTTTGTCATTCACACATTAAGAAAGCAGAAAACAAATACATGCATGTGCATTTGCATTTAGACTACTTGTTGGTTTGATTTAGGACAGTGCATCTAGTGTGTGCTCTCTGCTCTATGTTGAAAGAATATCATCTCTCTTTCTTTAGTAGCTAGGATTTTCATTGCAAAAAGAAGATTAAACGATTGTTTATCATCTTATATTGCATTTTAGGAATTGTATATCTACATCACGCGGTGAACCTGAAAGGCAAATTTCTTAAGAAATATCAACTGTAAAATAAATTCAATGAACATAAAAACGCTTTGGAACCTAACGCACAACATCTAGAAGTCTAGGCTAGAGACGTATTCCAGCGTTATAAAGCCTGGTAACTATCTCTTTCATTGTTAGATGGGTGATTCCTCCTCTTTGAGACGACAAGTGCCAGTAAGGACTTGTGCTCCCACATACCGTTGAGTATATATTGGGAGACCACAATAGGCTATATCCTCTATCCATAGGAATCCATGTCTGTTGCCCTATCGATCGTAATGCACTGAACACAGCATTCGGGAAGATTGACTGCCGTACCATAAAAAGTATTCTGCAGTTTTGCGATTGGCTTGGTAATCCCTCTGTCTAGATTTCTAGAGTAGTCTCTTTCGTTCCTTTTTAGACTCCTTAAAGGAAAAGGTCCATCTAAGCACTTGTCACTTCAGGTTCATTAAAAATCGAAGGTGACTAGCGTCATCTTTTTTTTTTTCTCAACACTTAAAAATTTCAAAAACAAGTTGTGTCAAAGCGTCTAAAATTTATTTTAATCGGAATAATATCACCATTCCTGCGTTGGTCTTAGGTTGAGAAAAATGGAGTCCACCAACCAAGGATTTCCCCTTAGAGGAAATCCTAGTCCTTTCTCCTCTTTGGGAGATGTTGGTGCACCTCATATCGCCACATTGTCACTTCCAGGATTGATGATTGGTTTGCCAATATGGATCTTCTCGACCTCCGTCATTCAAAACACCGTGATTCTTGAAAAATCGAGTCAGCAACTAGATGATACTAAAGTTACCCCCCAACCTTCTACTTCGTCCGATTCTCCCTCTCCTCCTTCCTCTTCGCTTGATGAAGCTGGTAAAGCCAAAAATCAAGTAACTAAGAAGGAGAAGAAGGGGAAGGAGAAGAAAGAGAAGAAGAAGAAGAAGCCAAAGGCGAAAATGGGTAACCGGGCATCGTCTAGTGAAAATCCACACACCGCACCATCCAAGCCTAAATCTCCATGTGTCATTTGCAAAGGAGACCAATATCATTGAGATTTTCCTTGCATCCCTCAGATATTAAGGGACTGGTCTCCTCGTTTGCACAATCTGGTGTCATCAACCTCTGAAGATCATGTTGAAAGTACACCATCAACTAGTGAAAGTGAAGCATTTAGACAGAAAAGGAAATGTAAATTTCCTTGTAAACTGTGTGAAGGTGATCACATCGTCCACCGTTGTCCCTTCCTAGATGAAGCTAAAAGAGTCTTGGATAACCATCCTGCTTCACCGCTACGACTTCCTCTTGGATACAAGAAACTCTTGCCGAGTCTGTCACTAGTTGAAAATCTGACCGACACTCCATTGTGGTTGGTCAAAGCATATGTCATTGAAGATAAACCCACTGAATCCATACCAGACGAAAGTCAAAAGGTTGAGGCGGCAGTCGACCCGGTCTTGTATTTTGAAGGTCCATCTTCAGATGATACAATGACCAAAGAGAATGAGAATGACACCGTTCAAATTCTTTTCATAAACACAGACTCCGATGAACATGGGGGAAATCTACCCATTCCTTTACCGTAGGAAGGAAGTTCGTCAGAGTCATATCCAGTCGTCTATTCGGTCCCACCTCCAAACAACCTAGTCATTTCCTTCGATTGGAATCTACTAGGTAGACCCTGTTTACCAGCTAGTGTACCATTCCGAACCATTGTACAAGCTTACAAAATGGTCATGGTCGGTACCATCATAGATGAATGGGCTTCTGTGAATATCCTTCCCTCAACTGCTTGGGAAGCTCTTGGTTTTCCATTGCTTCGGCCTGAGATGAGAAATCTGACAGCCTTCGACAAAGGAACCAGTCGACCATTAGGGATCCTTCCCAATGTACCTATAACGTTGAGAAGGAAAACCGTTTATATGAATGTAATGGTAGTCCAAGGACCTCTAGATTATAATCTACTCCTTGGGCACGACTATATTTATAGCATGGGAGCCATTGTCTCCTCACTCTTTAGAGTAATGTGTTTTCCGCATGAAGGCTGAGTGGTCCAGCTCGTAGACCAGCTTTCGTTCCCCGGCTCACACATAGCTAATAGTCAAATTCCATCCCTAAATGGTCTTTTCACGCAAGGAATGTCTCATCAATCTCCAGTCCGTCCACCTGAAGAATGCGAGTAATTCGGGGGGACATGATTGAAACCTAGGGGGCATGCACCCTGGTTTGCTTCAGCAGGGAAACTCCAGGTATAGGGTAAGTTTTTGTGAAGGATATATGACTGGTCCGACGCCCGTCCATATAGGAAGAGGGAGTTAGACCGGGATAAGATTCCTTCGTCAAGGTTAGGTGATTGGAGCCTTTGTCCAGATGGACTAAGCCGAGGAAGTGTTTCTGTCTGCTGTGCGGATGGAAACTATCTTGCGAACACGAGAACTTCTAAATGGTAACCTGGAAACTTTACTTCACTATACCTGGGGGCATGCAAACCTTTTGTGAGAAAGTGAAAAGCGACCAACATAACGCTAACTCCATGGTTCCGCTGACTTCAACTGCCTAGGTCGAGTGAGTGGTCGAGTCGATCGTTCGTCTTCGTAGGGGCCAGATGGCACCAACAAAGTAAAGGAAAAATTTTCCTACCTAACCTTGGTAGTGATCTTGGTAGTTAAGTAGAGGAGCGTAGTTGGTCGTTCCTAGCTTGCATACAAGAGGCAGCGGAGCATAGCTTCAAAAGGTGCAAGCTCCATAAAAATGGAATCTATCGATGAGACATCCTTATTATATGACTAGCACGAGCAGTTTTTATGTGAAGTTCAAGCTCGTTAAAAATTAAACCTAAGCAATGAGAAAATGTTTCCCCCAGAGTTTAAGCTCATTAAAAAATGAACCAATTTCTGGTAAATAACCATTGTGAATGCATTATCATCAGCTTTTGAGCCCTAGTCATGTTCTCATCATCACCTCCACTCTATTTTAGCCGATCATTCACCTCCATTTGATTGTTTACCCCTTTTTGAGGAAAAACTGCAAAGAGTGATCCTGTTAGCCATCCTTGTGACACTGTCGTGATTGGAAAATTCCAAACCTTACCTGGAATCAGCTGCTACCTGAAATTATCACTCGTTCCTCAAAAAACGAGTCTCCTTTAAGCTCTTTTCGTCTGACTCATAAAATATGAAAAGATTGCTGAGAAGTTGGCCTCTCCAGCTCGTTAAAGCTACCGGGAGTGCTATCCCTCCTCTAGATTTTAATCTTTTTGGACCTGAGGGATTATTACACAAAAAGATCGAGCGCTTGTTTTGTTCGGCTCGTTAAAATTATCGAAAATTCATCCCTTTCATATTATTTTATACTTTTTCGGACTTAAGGGATTATATGACGAAAAAGGATTATTGGAGTTTCCTTTACGTCCCTTTCATACTCTCTAAAATTGAAAAGCACCGATTTATCTTTGTCGTTAAACTCATTAAAACCAATAGCGACAAACTTTTCCATATAGACAAGAACGAGTTTCACTATCGCTAGGCCCGTTAAAACATAGCGACGTGTTTTCCCGAAGGGAAAATTATAGAACAAGCATATGTTATCCTCCTCAAGCTTGATAAAAATAAAGAGGTACTGGTCAGCAATGACTGGGGAAAAATTGGGAAGAAAACTTGAAGAAACTTTATTGGTAGCAAGTCGCTCTTGAACATGACACTTTCACTCCACGTTCGAGTCGGGTTGGGTTATTCCATTCACCGGTCATATCACCATTGGTCCATCGCACCATCCATATTTGGGGTTAACGCTACCAATCCATGTCAGTGTCGCCGGTATGTTCAAGAGAAGTCGCTCAGAGAATTCACCTGTGTCTCATCCGCTGCAATACATTCACGCTCCATTCTTTCATGACCGCCACCCTGAACCCTGTATCATCAGATCGTTTTCACCTCCAAAATTGTTTACTCCGTTCCATGTCGTAGATGTGGGATTCATTAAGGCCCTCCTACGACGAGTCGCTTCTTGTCGACATCAGCTCATTATCCAAGAAGTCGACTTAGGAAGAACCCTTTCAGTACTTTGAAGCTTGCATGCCTCAATGGCAAGTTTCTCACTTCTGGCGATAGGTTTACATCAATGGCCTTCGACCGAAAGATTTTGCGTGGTGTTCAATGCCAAGTCCCTTTTTCACACCATGTGAATTGTACTGTAGTACCTTGAGGGTCATCATCATTATCGCGCCTGTTAACAACTTACATCATTAGCTCGTAATCAGGCGATGTCTTTCCATGTTCGACTCTAGAACATCTTTCACATGGATCGACTTGTACTCCGAGTGAAGATTGGACGAGTTTGAAGACCCCGGATCTAGTTTCATCCATCCGGGCTGCGATATATTCAGGAAAATAAAGACATCAAATGTACATCATTGCTGCACAGATGATCATCCGAATCAAAGGATGATGGCTCTATTAGAATCATCAGTCTGCCACACAGACGGTTGTCTGTCCTATGTACATGAAAATGAATTTATAAAGCTAATCATGGGAATGCCCACCTCAGCTAAATCATGAAAATATTATAGAAATAATGTATTGTATTGTATCTTATTACAGGTCGCCTTCCAGTTCGAAAAAACTTCGGATCCTCATGATAAAGCATTTCACCCGACATCAAAATATTAACGACCTCATGCTTTAAGGGGCAACTATTATAGACATTTTTGGGCACTGCAACCCCAATCATACATGTCCATAAACCAAGGGCTCCTAACTCCCTAAAATTGTTGCTTCACATCCTAAAGGAACAAGGTCAGCTGATTACATCATCTCCCAGAATTTCTCCACAGAAAACTGCTCAGAACTGGTCAAAGCTGGACCATGCAGACTACCCAGTGCAGAGGGTGTGATGCATCTCACCTTCTCAGTGTAGAGGGTGTGATGCATACTGGAAAGCCCTTCTATAGGGTGCGATGGGCGAGAGTAGACAAATGGCAGAGATGGTTTGCAAGGTGGATCGTCATGGAATCTTCCAGAAACTTCTCCTGTGACACTTGCCTCTCTGAATTCGCCCAGGGATGAGTAAGAGATCATCGATCTCCAAGTGGAATCAAGAACTATCAGAGAGAGGACACTAATCAAAATCCCAGAAGCTGACTCACCCCCTTGCAATCATCTATATATGGATCCATCATCCCAGAGATCCAAAGGCTAGAATTTTGTATCTTGTAAGGAAGTGTTGTTGGCTTCTTGGTGGAATATCATAGTGTTGGGTGGTTTAAGCTTTTCATGAGGTGAAGAAGGGCTTTCATGCTAGGAGGATGACACTGGGTTAGAACAATGGGTTGTAATCCTCTCTTCTAATCTTTATATCAATAAAGATATTCAAGTTTTCCTCCACATTCTTATATGTCTGATAGTATATGCATTTGTGTGGTCAATATATATCTGGTCCTATATTGTTTATGATTGTAAATCTCCGCACTTTGAAGGTACTATGCTACTTTGACTTTATAGGTACTCTTTGAAGCGGAGTGGTGAAGGGAGAAGCGGCAAAGACCTGTCGATGAGGAGAAGGGACAAGAAAAGAACCGAGTGAAAGATCGAGGTTGGTATTCTTTGGTCCTCTCCTATCTACTTCTCATAAAGGAAAACGAAAGTAACTTTAATCTGTTTGTTTCTAGAATAGCTACCCGTCTTAGTGGGACTAACAGCTCTGCATAGACACTAGATTTCCTGATAACAAGCACCAAGATTTACCACACTTGGCTGCGTGATTTTAGCAAGTTGGTGTTGGAGGGTTGAGAGACAATCCGTGAGTCAGTGTCAGATGGTGAAATCTCCTGGTGTGAGAAAAGAAATACAACATTTTATATATGCAATTTCAAAGCAAAGGTCTGAAATATTTTCTAAATGAAACATCTTGACATCGGAAATGAAGTCAAGATCTGAGGTGTATTCAGAGAAAAATGAGTCTTCAGGATGTGGAGATGGAGGTTTGGACTCATCTGAATTTGTGACTAAAAAAATATTCTTCATTTTGTGGGGGCTGATCTACTTGCTCCCATTCAGTCGAATCATAACTATTAGAAAAATGTCAAACAATTTATTTTGGAAATGATTTTTACCTTTCAAAGGACATTTTCTTACCCAGTGGCTTGACTTCTTACAAATGAAACAAGTTCCTGATTGTGCTCTTTGGGCGCCTTCTTGCCTTTTCTTGAAATATCCTTTTCTTGGTCTCTGAAACCTTTGTCTTCTAGGGTAAAACCTTATAGGCTGTCTTTTCTTCATGCATTTTCGACATTGGAAATCACTTCCACATTGTCCTTTGCTAGTGTTCTTATTTTTTCTTTTACAACCAAAATGATAGGTTTCTGCATAGATATCACAAACACTTGCATTGAAGCCGAGTTGTTTCTTTACTGATTTGGATGTCTTCTTTCGAAGGCATTCTTTCTGTAGAGTAAATACAATTTGTTCATGGAGTCTTGCAAGAGAAATATTTTCAATATCTATATTTTCAGCTTCAAATCTGGCCCTGACATGGTCCTAGATCTGCCACGCATTGCAGACAAATATTTTCTCAAATAAGTTGTATTATGTGGATCTCTTGCCTTATAAAGAAAATCCTACATTGTACAGAGGAACTCAGGAAGTTATTTTAGATCACAAAGTCTTTGGCTCATGAACATATCTTCATAATGATGACCATCAACCTTAATTTCTCCATAAAACTCATGGAGAACTTCCTTGGCAAGTTCAGTGATTGGCTTATCATTATTCATAATATTGAGCTTGTCAAATTCATGCATTCTAGACCACCATAATTCTAAGTTACCTAGGAAACCCCAAGTTATCCTTAAATCTAATTCTGACCATGAGACTTTGTTTCTGTGCATGGACTTTTGAGTAATTTCCCATGGACTCCAAGTATGGATTTCCATGATGATTTCATTTTTAGATTTGCAGTTTAGATTTGTCATTGGATCTTGATCTATGTTAGCTCAACTAAGAGTAGAGGACTCATCATTGTTTGAAGGATGATATAGAGTTTTCCTAGGACAACCATACTTAGCATTACACCACTTTTACCATGTAGATTCAAAAGGTTGGTTTGTTCTATCACTATCTGCACTTTTGGGTCTTTTACTGGTTCCTTCTCCCTCTTATTTTACCATTTTTACTTCTGATTTTTCTGTGGTGGCATATCAAAGACTGGGATTTGTGATTGTTATAGAGCCAATTTTTCTCTAGCAAATGAAATAACATTTTGAAATTGAAAAATTATGGGATCATGTATAGAGAACTGTTTGAGAAAAAGTGGAGTATTTTTCTTTTGAGGGTTCTTTTCTTCTAACTAGAATGTATGGTTATAAACTTCTGCTACAGTAAGTGCTTCCTCTAACTCGGGATTTTCTTTGTCCAGAACTAGCTTTAAATCTACTACTACTTCCATAATTTTCTCTAACTTCATATTTACATCTTTTAACATATCAAAATGCTCAGAAGCTTTTTGACTCAAATCATCTAAACTAGAATGGAGTCCTGACACATGGGACTGTACTTTCAACACTTCTTGTGATAGGTCATCTAAATTTTGTGCTACACATGTTAGCTGATAATTGTTGTAGTTATGAAGCCTTATAATCTCTTGGGGCTTCTCATCTATCACTTTCCTATAATGTAGGAAATCCACATCAGCTACAACATTCCCATCTTTGAATTTTTGTACAAAATTGCCAGGAGCAAGCCTCCTTTCTAGGAGTAGAAGCTTTTCTAAATCTTCCCCTACCTTTTCTCTAGGTAGTGTGTATCTCATGAACTTAATATCTTTCGGAGAGGCAATCTATAAACATTCCTGACATTATGTATGTTGCCCCAAATGTTCCTCTTTCAAGGTGGACTAAGGTTTGTGAAAGACTTGAAATTTTTTATCTGAACTTGGACTTCTAGAGGCAATACAAAACTTGCATTGAGAGGATGATCCATACTTGTTTTTTTCCAGATGCCTACTGAGGTCTGAAGTATCATGGCTTCTGAGAGAGTGAATTATAACAAGGCTTTTTGGTAACGTGGTTTCATTGCTTAGTCTAGTGACTAGTCCTCTAGTCGACTCAGAAATAGACAATCTTTTAGGTTCTGGAGTCAGAAAATACCTTTCAGACAATGGATGGTATTTGACGGTCCATTCATCAGGTATTTTTAATTGAGAAAACCCTATTGTGATAGGAGTGACATTACGAGGTCCAACGACGACTCCTACTGTTGTGGCTCTCTTAGTAAGATGAAGATTGAGTGCTAGTAGAGTTTTCAACACAAATCGTAAACACATAGTGGAATGTAACTGGGAAATATCAGACTCCTCAGTCTTATTAAAGCCATAAAAATGGATGTAAGCTTGGGGTAGTTCATTAATATGGGTATTGGTTAACATAACTTGGTATCATGGGACGATGGATGACCAAACTGGACCATTGTGCAAAGGGGCCTCATAACCACTGAGCAGGGCATCAGTAAATTGATTATGGCGTGAATCAATCACACAAGCTAAGCAAGATACATTCAAACTAGGTCTGACAAAAGGGTTAATGCCAAATTTTATTATTCCAAGATGCACATACTTATAACCTTGTTCTAGTCCCCATTGGACATCTTCTGGTTTTATGAGAGGTATTTTATATATAGGCTGGGTAAGATTGATAGGCACATTTACAGAGGCATATCAAATAAGATTGGCTGCACGAAACTTAAACATTGGAAGGTCATAAATATTGTTAGGAGATATATGAGGAAGTTTCCAATTAGGAGTAGCAGTAAATTCTTTAATTACTACCCTGATATCATACAAGGGCTCAGATTTGTTTAATATCCTTCCAATCCAACTAGTTTTCTTTTAGGTTTTCATATCAGCAGAGAAATCAAAACTACTTGAGGCCATCTCTTACTACAATTCACTACTTAGTGTTGCGCAAGTAGGGAAGGAAAAGAAATAAATGAAGGTAAAATACTATGCACCTGAGGAATGGGACTCGCTCGGAATTACACCACCTTCCTTCAGCTTCAATTATCCAGAGACATGGTCCACCAACAATCTTTGTTGCAACAGGCTTTCATACAACGACTTCACACTGCTAACCACATCTCACTTGCTATACTGATAGTTAATATGGCTCAGAATGCTTACTCAAATAATAAAGACAACTCTCAGAATGAAAAGGCACAAATTTTATTGACTGATCGAAAATATTACAACAGATACATTATAAATACAGAGATTGACTAAAAGAGCATTTATCAACTAGACTAAAACGAGAAAGACAAAGCTAACAATGTTCAGAGGTCGAAATATTTCTGGCTCGTTACAAACTCTACCTATTACAATGCTAGCAGGTTTCATAGCGCGAAGCGCGCAGATTGACCTTAGCAAAGTCTCGAACCCAATACTTCCTAAGAGTCCTGCCTCTTTAGGATCACATATGCATCAAAGTGCACATGCGGAGGCTTGTCGAACTCGACCTAATATAGAATGACAGAGAGCTTGTAGAAAGAGAGAACTCTAGTGACTCGAATGCCCAAATGGCGATACATTTTCTTTATTTATAGTATTTCAAGCGAGCATCTAGTCTCTTCTCGAAATATGACCTATCTAGATAAAGTGTACAAACTATAGATCTCAAATATAAACTTTTCTGTAGATTCTTTTAAATGTGGGTCACGTCCCATAAAAAGTTGGAGAAGCACTTCGAGTTTCAGATATTTTTCCGGAAAGTTAACCTAAGATTTTACTTAGGAGGACAGAACCCTCCACTTAGTCATTTAAACTGTCCAAAAAAAATCTTCTAAGGTTTACACATTGGAGATTTTATTGGAATCCAACAATACCGGTCACACTCGCTGTTAGGTGACTAGACATGAAAAACAACCCACCATGCTTCCTTACAAAGATTATGTCAGATGCTTGGATATCCATAATTATCACTGTCACTTGAATAATATAGATGTTGTGGGCTAAATGACAAATGTGCTTCTGTATGAGGTGGCATGATATTATAACATGAAAATAAAGGAGATCCATTCATACTAGGTACCCTTTCATCTATTGGATTACAAATCGATCCAAAGAACTTAGACATTTCGTTGTATATGGGTTTCTCTGGTGGCTGAGTAGTATGTACTTTAAGTGTGCTGAACAAATGCTTTATCTGGAAGCAAAACCATGCCTTGGACTGTGTTTTTGTTCTGATATCTTCTCGAAGATAATCAATAAATTCATGTCTTCTAATGGTCCAAAATATTCCTTCTCTTGGCCACCAATCATGTAGCAACATTTTGAACCAGGGTGGCCAGTGATTATAGGGTTACACATAGAAATACATTCGAACATCAGCCAAAATTTCTTGGCATATTTGGTGTACAACAAGATATTACAATAGTCTTCATAGCTCAACGATGGTTCATACAGATAAATATATCTTTGTCCCGCTAAAGGTGCAAATGTAATGCCCCCTTGAAACATTATGGGCGACTCTATAAAATACATGATATTACTTACATTACTATGGCTACTATTAACCCATTTTTCAAGGATGTATTCATATGCAGGACTCTCCTTGACCCCATCTATTAGAAATTGAAAAAAAAAATGACATATGACAATATTTACATGTTAGAACCCATTGAAAACACTCTGGAGTAGAGGGAGGTACTGATGAAGTTGAAGCTGATGAACAACTGAACATCTTGATTTCTTTCAAAGCAACTTCTCTTGTAAGAAAAACTGCTAAACAATTATCTTTTCCCTTTTTATACTCAAACTCAAACTCGAATCCGTCCAACCATAAGATCCATATTAGTATCCTATTATTTCCTTGTTCTAACCATATTTTGTTTCTAAGCATCCCAGCCATATGTTTGAGGTCTGTTCTTACAATGAACCTTACTGGCTTTAAGAACAACCCGAATCTCTTAATTCCATTTTTTACAGAAAGGATTTCTTTATGAGAAGATGGATACTTGAGTTCAGTGTCATTAATTTTTTACGGAAAGGATTTCTTTATGAGAAGACGGATACTTGAGTTCAGTGTCATTAAAAAATCATGATGCATATGAGCAAACTTCTTCCCTTTTTTCATGCTTTTGCATCAAAACTCCCGCCCATACTTGATTGGATGCATCTATTTCTAAAATATAGGGCAATTCATGTCTTGGAAGAACCAAACTTGGAAAATTGTGAACCTTTTGTTTAATAAATTGAACTGAAATAGTCATATATTGGGTCCATTCTATTCGTTTAAGCCTCTTTTGTAGCACCTTGGCATATTTGGCTTGATTTTCATAAAACTGCCTAATTTAATTGAGGCTTCCCAAGAACCTTTGCAATTGTCTATGATCATAAATGGCATTTGGAAATTCTGTTAAAGCTTTCAACACATGTTCTTGTAATTCAACTTTGCCTTGGAATAGGATTAGTCCTAGATATTCAATTCTAGTTTTTGCAAACTCAAGCTTAGGCTTGCTGAGGACTAACCCATGCTTAAAAATCCTGTGGTGAACTATCTCCAAGTTCTTTCTATGTTCCTTTAAATCAAAAGAACATATTAATAAGTCATCAATATAAACAATAACAAATTTCAAGTCCCCAAAAATATCTTCCATTATTTTCTGGAATTCAAAGGGTGCATTCTTCAATCCAAAGGGCATTACTAGCCATTGGAACTGCCCATGTGGTACCACAAAACCAGTCTTGTATCTGTCATATGGTTTGATACCTATCTGCTAGAATCTAATATTAGGGTCAAATTTGTTAAACACATTATTATTACTGATTTTCTGAAATAAAGCTTCTTTATATGGCAAAGGATACCTGATAGGCAACAAAGCATCATTTAATTCTCTATAGTTAATCACCATCTAAGGTTTACCTCTCTTTTGCTCTGAATTCTTGTTGACATAGAATGTTGGGCAAGCCCAAGGGCTTCTACTTGGTTCAATCAACTTTCTTTCTAATAGTTCAAAAATCTCCTTTTTACAGAGTTCGAGCTCTGGTGGGGACATATGGTTTGTTGATGATTTCTGAGGTGTCCTAGAATAATTTTCTCTGCAGGGAATATCCACATAGTATTGCTCTCTTTTCCAAAATGTATTAGGTGCATCTGTTGTACATTCTACTTTAATTTTCTCTTTTATTTCTCTAATATATTTTGGCCCTTGGATCGCAACATTTCTGATTACTTTATTGATTTTTGCTAGCTTGTCAAGAGAACATTCAACTATATTTGAGATAGAGTATACAATTCTATTTACATAGCTTGACTTGCTCTAGATTTTTACAGTTCTTCCTTAGATGTTGAGGCAAATATGGCTTGCTTCTAAAACAAGAGGAAGTTGTCTCCTTACAAAATCTTGTCCCAACGAAATATCACTCCCTGTATCAAAACTGTACAAATTTACAGAAGTAGGAATTCCATTAAGAATAATCGGGAAATCAGAAGCCATAGCTCTGATAGTCATTAATGTCTTATTTACAGCTCTGAACTCCAAATTTGTGGGTTGCCAATAGTATTCAGGAATGGCACTATGTTTTGTAGAGGAATTCATAGCTCCTGTGTCTAGTTGTTCATCCAACGAATATTGTTTATAACCACTTACTTTGACATCTACTCTAATAACAATCCTATCTTCAAATCCCTTCATCTGGAGAATAGATGTACCTAGTTCTGGCTGGTGGTCTTCTGGTATGCATTGTAATGCTTGCTACTCCCAGTTATGATCTTCTTCTTCTTTGAGCATATCTTCAAATTCTTCTATCATCATCGAATCTTTCAGTTCTATAAGTTGCTTATATGTTTCAGCGAATTCCTTTTGGTCAACTCTCATACTGCTTAGAATTTATTTAAACAAACCTCTTTTCTCTTCAATGGTGGTTTCTAGATGCAATATTTCTCCTTGCAGTTTACTAACCTGGTCTGATTCTTCTTCTTCGTCTGAGAGATTCTCAATGATGGGAGTAGCTTTCTTAAACCCATAGGATTTCCTCTGATGAAGGAAGCTTACTTCTTCTCTACTTATGGTAGACCTACTGGGAAACTACTTCTTTGGTGGAATGTTGGATGAGCGTGTAAAGGAAATCTCTGCAGATGTGGTAGGCGTGCCACTTGGATAGTAGGCACCAATATTCACCACGCTTGGCTGCGTGATTTTAGCAAGTTGGTGCTGGATATTTGAGATATGTTCTGTGATTCGGTGTCGGATGGCGAAATATCTTGGTGTGAGAGAATAAATACGAGATTGTATAGATGCAATTTCAAAGCATAGGTCTACAAGATTTTCTAAATGAAACATCTTGACATCGGAAATGAAGTCAAGATCTGAGGTGGATTCATAGAAAAACGAGTCTTTAGGATGTGGAGATGGAGGGTTGGACTGATCTGAATCTGTGACTGAAAAATATTCTTCATTTTGTGGGAGCTGATATACTTGCTCCCATTCAATGGGATCATAAATATTAGAAAAAATGTCAAATAATTTATTTTGGAAGTGATTTTTACCCTTCAAAGGACATTTTCTTGCCTAGTGGCCCAGCGTCTTACAAATGAAAAAAGTTCCTGCTTGTTCTCTTTGGGCACCTTCTTGCCTTTTCTTGAAATGTCCTTTCCTCAGTCTCTGAAACCTTTGTCCTCTAGGGTAAAACCTTCTAGGCTAGCTTTTCTTCGTTCATTTTCAACGTTGGCAATCACTTCCACATTGTCCTTTGCATTGAAGCCGAGTTGTTTCTTCACTGATTTGGATGTCTTCTTTTGGAGGCATTCTTTCTGTAGAGTAAATACAATCTGTTCATGGAGTCCTGCAAGAGAAATATTTTAAATATCTATATTTTTAGCTTCAAATTTGGCTGTGACAAGGTCTGGGATCCTACCAGGCATTCCAGCTAAATATTTTCCCAAATAAGATATATTCTATGGGTCTCTTGTCTTATAAAGAATATATTTCATTTTACAGAAGAACTCGGGAAGTTCTTTTATATCACAAAATCTTTGGCTCATGAACGTATCTGCATAATGATGGCCATCAACCTTAATTTCTCCATAAAAATCATGGAGAACTGCCTTGACAAGTTTAGCGACTAGCTTATCACTATTCATAATATTGAGCATGTCAAATTCATGCATTCCAGACCACCATAATTATAAGTTACCATGGAAACCCCAAGTTATCCTTGAAGCTAATTCTGACAATGCGGCTCTGTTTCTGTGAATGGAATTTTGAGTACTTGCCCATGCACTCTAAGTATGGATTGCCTTGAGGATTTCATTTTTAGATTTGTCATTGGAGCTTGATCTATGTTAGCTCAACTAAGAGTAAGGAACATTTCAGTGTTTGAAGGATCATATGAATTTTTGCCAGGAGAACCATACTTAGCATTACACGACTTTTCCCATGCAGATTCAAAAGTTTGGTTTGGTCTATTGCTATCTGCACTTCTGGGAATTTTACTGGATCCCTCTCCCTCTTCCTTTACAATATTTATTTTTGATTTGTTCTATGGTGGCATATCAAAGACTGGGATTTGTGATTGGACTAGAGCCAATTTTTCTCTAGCAAATTAAATAACATTTTCAAATTGAAAAATTTTGGGATTAGGTACAGAGAAATGTTTGAGCAACAGTGGAGTATCTTTCTTTTCAGGGTTCTTTGCTTCTAGTTGGAATGTGTGGCTATAAACTTATGCCACAATAAGTGCTTCCTCTAACTCGGGATTTTCTTTCTCCAGAATCAGCTTTAAATCTACTAATACTTCCATAATTTTCTCTAACTTTGTATTTACATCTTTTAACATATCAAAATTCTAAGAAGCTTTTTGACTCAAATCAGCTAAACTAGAATGGAGTCCTAACACATGGGACTGTACTTTCAGTAATTCTTGTGATAGGTCATCTAAATTATGTGCTACACATGTTAGTTGATAATTGTTGTAGTTCTAAATCCTTATAATCTCTTGGGGCTTCTCAACTATCACTTTCCTATAATGTAGGAAATCCACATCGGCTACAACATTCCCATCTTTGAATTTTTGTAAAAAATTGCCAGAACCAAGCCTCCTTTATGGGACTAGAGGCTTTTCTAAATCTTCCCCTGCCTTTTCTCTGGGTAGTGTGTATCTCATGAACTTAATATCTCTCGGAGAGGCAATCTGTAAACATTCTTGACATTCTATATGTTGGCCCAAATGTTCCTCTTTCAAGGTGGATTGAGGTCTATGAAAGACTTGAAATTTTTTATCTGAACTTGGGCTTCTAGAGGCAATATAGAACTTGCATTGAGAGGATGATCCATATTTGTGTTGTTTCAGATGCCTAATAAGGCCTAAAGTATCATGGCTTCTGAGAGAGTGACTTCTAACAGGGCTTTTGGGTAATGTGGTTTTATTCCTTAGTTTAATTACTTGTCCTCTACTCGACTCAGAAATTGACAATATTTTAGGTTCTAGAGTCAGAAAATACCTTTGAGACAATGGATGGTATTCTGCATTCCATTCATCAAGGATTTTTAATTGAGAAAACCCTATTTTGATAGGAGTGACATTACCAGGTCCAACCATGACTCCTTCTACTATGGCTCTATGAGTAAGCTGAGGATTGAGTGCTGGCAGAGTTATCGAGATAAATCATAAACAAACAGTGGAATGTAATTGCGTAATATTATACTGCTTAGTCATATTAAAGCCAAAAAAATGGATGTAAGCTTGGAGTAGTTCATTAATATGGTGATTGGTTAACGAAACTTGATATCGTGGGACGATGGATGACCAAACTGGACCATTGGGCAAAGGGGCCTCAATACCACCTAGTAAGGCATCGATAAATTGATTATGGTGTTTATCAATCACATAACCTAAGAAAGATACATTCAAACCAGGTCTGACAAGAGGGTTAATGCCAAATTGTATTAGTCCAAGATGCACATACTTATAACCTTGTTCTAGTCCCCATTGGACATCTTCTGGTTTTATGAGAGGTATCTAACACATAGGCTGGGTAAGATTGATAAGCACATTTACATAGGCATATCGAATAATATTGGTTGAACGAAACTTTGGAAGGTCATAAATATTGTTAGGAGATATATGAGGAAGCTGCCAATTAGGAGTAGGGATAAATTCATGAATTATTACCCTGGTATCATACAAGGGCTTAGATTTGTTTCATATCCTTCCAATCCAACTAATTTTATTTGAAGTTTTCATATTAGCATAGAAATCAAAACTACTTGAGGCCATTTCTTACTACAATTCACTACTCAGTGTTGCGCAAGTAGGTAAGGAAAAGAAATACGTGAAGGTAAAATACTATGCACCTAAGGAATGGGACTCCCTCAAAATTACAATGCCTTCCTTTGGCTTCAATTATCTAGAGACACGGTCCACCAACAATATTTGCTGCAACAAGCTTTTGTATAACATATTCATGTTGCTAACCACATCTCACTTGTTATACTGATAGTTAATATAGCTCAGAATGCTTACTCAAATAATAAAGGAAACTCTGAGAATGAAAAGGCACAAATTTTATTAACTGATCAAAAATATTACAACAGATAGATTATAAATATGGAGATTGATTGTAAGAGCATTTATCAACCAAACTAAAAAGGGAAAGCCTAAGCTAACACTATTCAGAGGTCAAAATATTTCTGCCTTGTTACAAACTCTTCCTATTACGATGAAATCTTTTGGCTCTGATACTAGATTTCATAGTGCGAAGGGTGCGAATCAGACTGTAGCATAGCGTGGAGCACGCAGATCGACTTTAGAAAAGTCTAAGACTGAATACTTCCTAAGAATCCCACCACTTTAGGTTCACATATGCATCAAATTGCACATGCATAGGCTTGTTGAACTCGACCTAAGACAGAATGACAAAGAGCTTGTAGAAAGAGAGAGCTCTAGCGACTTGAATGCCCAAAAGGTGATACATTTTCTTTTTTTATAGGATTTCAAGAGAGCATCCAGCCTCTTCTCGAAATCTGACCTGTCTACATAAAGTGTACAAACTATAGATCTCGAATCTAAACTTTTCCATAGATTCTCTTAAATATGGGTCAAGTCCCACCAAAAGTCAGAGAAGTGCACCGAGTTTGAGATATTCATCCGTAAAGTTAACCTAAGATTTTTACTTTAGAGGACGGACCCCTCCACTTAGTCATTTAAACTGTCCAAAAAAAATATCTTCTAAGATTTACATAGTGGAGATTTTATCGGCATCCCATGATACAGGTCACGCTCACTGTCAGGTGACTAGACATGAAATTCAATGAAATACAACCCACCATGCTTCTCTACAAAGATTCTATTAGTCTCTTGGATATCAATAATTATCACTGTCACTTGAGTAATATAGATGTTGTGGGATAGGTGACAAATGAGCTTCTTCATGAGGTGGCATGATATTATAACACGGAAAGAAAGGAGATCCATACATACTAGGTACCATTTCATCTATTGGATTACAAATCGATCCAAAGAAATGAGATATTTCCTTGTATATGGGTTTCTCTGGTGGCTGAGTAGTATGTACTTTAAGTGTGTTGAACAAATGCTCTATCTGGAAGCAAAACCATGCCTCGCACTACGCTATTGTTCTAATATTTTCTTGAAGATAATCAATAAATTCATGTCTTCTGATGGTCCAAAATATTCCTTCTCTTGGGCACGAGTTATGTAGCAGTATTTTGAACCAAGGCGACCAGTGATTATAGGGTTACACATAGAACTACATTCGAACATCAGCCAAACTCTCTTGGCATATTTGGTGTAAAACAAGATATTACAATAGTCTGCATAGCTCAACCATGGCTCATAGAGATAAATATATCTTTGTCCTGCAAAATGTGCAAATCTAATTGCCTCTCGAAACATTATGAGTGACTCTATAAAATACATGATATTACTTGCATTACTATTTCTACTATTAACCCATTTTTCAAGGATGTATTCATATGCAGGACTCTCCTTGACCCTCTTTATGAGACATTGTAAACAAAATGACATATGAAAATATTTACATATTAGAACCCATTGAAAACCCTCTAGAGCAGAGGGAGGTACTGATGAAGTTGAAGCTGATGAACAATTGAACATTTTGATTTCTTTCGAAGCAGCTTCTCTTGTAAGAAAATATGCTAAACAATTATCTTTTATATTTTTATACTAAATCTCAAAGTCGAATCCATACAAACATAAGCTCCATCTTAGTATCCTATTATTTCCTTGTTCTAATAATCTTTTGTTTCTAAGCATCCTAGCCATATGTTTGAGGCATGTTTTTATAATGAATCTTACTAGCTTCATGAACAACCTGAATCTCTTGATTCCATTTTTTACGGAAAGGATTTCTTTAGGAGAAGATAGATACCTGATTTCAGTGTCATTAAAACATCCTGATGCATATGAGAAAACTTCATCCCTTTTTTCATGCTTTTGCATCAAAACTGCCGCCCATACTTCATAAGATGCATTTGTTTCTAAAATATAGGGAAACTCATGTCTTGGAAGAACCAAAATTGGTAGATTTTGAACCTTTTGTTTAATAATTTGAACTACAATAGTCATATATGGGGTCCATTCTATTCCTCTGAGCCTCTTCTGTAGGACCTTGAAATCTTTTGCTTGATCTTCATAAAACTGCCTAATATAATTGAGCCTTCCCAAGAACCTTTGCAATTGTCTGCGACCATAAATGGCATCTGGAAATTATGTTAAATCTTTCAACACGTGTTCTTGTAATTCAACTTTTCCTTGGAATAGGATTAGTCCTAGATATTCAATTCTATTTTTTTCAAACTCAAGCTTAGGCTTTCTAAGGACTAACCCATGCTTAAAAATCTTGTGGTGAACTATCTCCAAGTGCTTTCTATGTTCCTTTAAATCAAAAGAACAGATTAATAAGTCATCAATATAAACAATAACAAATTTCAAGTCCCCAAAAATATATTCCATTATTTTCTGGAATTCAAAGGGTGCATTCTTCAATCCAAAGGGAATTACTTGCCATTGGAACTGCTCGTGTGGTACCACAAAACCAGTCTTGTATCTGTCATATGGTTTGTTCCATATCTGCCAAAATCTGCTCTTAAGGTCAAATTTGAAAAACACATTATTATTAATTATTTTGTGAAATAAAGCTTCTTTAGATGGCAAAGGATACCTGATAGGAAACAAAGCATCATTTAGTTGTCTATAGTTAATCACCATCCGAGGTTTACCTCTCTTTTGCTCTGAATTCTTGTTGACATAGAATGTTGGGCAAGCCTAAGGGCTTCTACTTGGTTCGATCAACTTTCTTTCTAATAGTTCAACTATCTCCTTTTTACAGAGTTCGAGCTCTAGTGGGGACATCTAGTTTGCTGATGATTTCTGAGGCGCCCCAGAATAATTTTCTTTGTAGGGAATATCCACAAAGTATTTCTCTCTTTTCCAAAATGCATTAGGTGCATCTGCTGTACATTCTACTTTATTTTTCTCTTGTATTTCTCTAATATATTCTCGCCCTTGGATCTCATCATTCCTTATTACTTTATTGATTTTTTCTAGCTTGTTAAGAGAACATTCAACTATATCTGGGATAGGGTCTACAATTCTATTTACATAGCTCGACTTGCTCTGGATTTTTACAGTTCTTCCTTGGATGTTGAGGCAAATATGGCTTGCTTCTACAACAAGAGGAAGTTGTCTCCTTACAAAATCTTGTCCCAAAAAAATATCACTACCTGTATCAAAACTTTATAAATTTACAAAAGTAGGAATTCCATTAAGAATAATCAGGAAATCAGGAGCCATAGCTCTGATAGTCATTAACATCTTATTTACAGCTCTGAACTGTAAGTTTTTGGGTTTCCAACAGTATTTAGGAATGGCACTATGTTTTGCATAGGAATTCATAGCTCCTGTGTCTAGTTGTGCATCCAAAGAATATTGTTTATAACCACTTACTTTGACATCTACTCCAATAAAAATCCTATCTTCAAATCCCTTCATCTGGAGAATAGATGTACCGGGTTCTGGCCGGTGGTCTTCTGGTATGCATTGTAATGCTTGCTTCTCCCAATTATGATCTTCTTCTTCTTTGAGCATATCTTCAAATTCTTCTATCATCATTGAATCTTTCAGTTCTACAAGTTGTTTCTGTTTTTTGGCCAATTCCTTTTGGTAAACTCTCATACCGGTTAGAATTTATTTAACCAAACCTCTTTTCTCTTCAATGGTGGTTTCTAGATGCAATATTTCTCCTTGCAGTTTACGAACCTGATCTGATTCTTCTTCTTCATCTAAGAGATTCTTAATGATGGGTGTAGCCTTCTTAAACCCATACGATTTCCTCTGATGAATAAATCTTACTTCTTCTCTTCTTAAAGTACACCTGTGGGGAAACTGCTTCTTTGGTGGAATGTTGGATGAGTGTGTAAAGGAAATCTCTGCAGATGTGGTAGGTGTGCCACTTGGATAGTAGGCACCAAGATTCACCACGCTTGGCTACGTGATTTTAGCAAGTTGGTGCTAGAGGGTTGAGAGATGTTCTGTGACTTGGTGTAGGATGGTAAAATCTCCTAGTGTGAGAGAAAAAATACGAGATTGTATAAATGCAATTTCGAAGTGGAGGTTTGCAAGATTTTCTAAATGAAACATCTTGACATCGAAAATGAAGTCAAGATATGAGGTGGATTCAAAGAAAAATGAGGCTTCAAAATGTGGAGATGGAGAGTTGGACTCATCTGAATCTGTGACTGAAAAAGATTCTTCATTTTCTGGGGGCTGATCTACTTGCTCCCATTCAGTGGGATCATAAATATTAGAAAAAATGTCAAAAAAAATATGTTGGAAACATTTTTTTACACTTCAAAGCACATTTGCTTGCCCATCAACCCGACTTCTCACAAATGAAACAAGTTCGTGATTGTGCTCTTTGGGCGCCTTCTTCCTTTTCTTGAAATATCATTTTCTCAGTGTCTAAAACCTTTATCTTCTAGGCTAAAACCTTCTAGGTTGGCTTTTCTTCATGCATTTTCAACATTCGAAATCACTTCCACCTCGTTATTTTCTAGTTTTCTTCCTTTTGCTTCTGCAGCCAAAATTATAGGTTTCTGCATAGATATCAAAAACGCTTGCAATGAAATCAAGTTATTTCTTCACTGATTTGGATGTATTATTTCGGAGCCATTCTTTCTATAGAATAAATACAATTTGTTCATGGAGTCCTGCAAGAGAAAGATTTTCAATATCTATATTTTCAGCTTCAAATATGGACCTAACAAGGTCTGGGATCCTGCCAGACATTGCAGACAAATATTTTCTCAAATAAGCTATATTATGTGGGTCTCTTTCCATATAAAGAAGATCTTGCATTGTAAATAAGAACTCAGGAAGTTATTTTATATCACAAAGTCTTTGGCTCATGAACATATCTACATAATGATGGCCATCAACCTTAATTTCTCCATAAAACTCATGGAGAACTGCCTTGACAAGTTCAACGACTGGCTTATCACTATTCATAATATTGAGCTTGTCAATTTCATGCATTCTAGACAACCATAATTCTAGGTTACCTTTGAAACACCAAGTTATCCTTAAATCTAATTCTGACCATGAGACTCTGTTTTTGTGAATGGACTTTTGAGTACTTGACCATGCACTCCAAGTATGGATTGCCATGAGGTTTTCATTTTTAGATTTGTAGTTCAAATTTGTCATTGGAGCTTGATCTATGTTAGCTTGACTAAGAGTATGGAACTCATCAGTGTTTAAAGGATCATATGGAGTTTTCCCAAGAGAACCATACTTAGCATTACACCACGTTTCCCATGTAGATTCAAAAGGTTGGTTGGGTCTATCACTATCTTCACTTTTGGGTCTTTTACTGGATCCTTCTCCCTCTTCTTTTACCATTTTTATTTCTGGTTTGTTCTGTGGTTGCATATCAAAGACTGGGATTTGTGATTGGAGTATAGCCAATTTTTCTCTAGAAAATGAAATAACATTTTCAAATTGAAAAATTCTAGGATTATGTACAGAGAACTGTTTGAGCAACAGTGGAGTATTTTTCTTTTCGAGGTTCTTTTTTTCTAGTTGGAATGACTGGCTATAAACTTCTATTGTAGTATGTGCTTCTTATAACTCAAGATTTTATTTCTCCAAACTCATCTTTAAATCTACTACTACTTCCATAATTTTGTCTAACTTCATATTTACATCTCTTAACATATCAAAATGCTAAGAAGCTTTTTGACTCAAATCATCTAAACTAGAATGGAGTCCTGACACATGGGACTGTACTTTTAGCACTTCTTGTGATAGGTCATCTAAATTTTGTGCTACACATGTTAGCTAATAATTTTTGTAGTTCTGAAGCCTTATAATCTCTTGGGGCTTCTCATCTATCACTTTCCTATAATGTAGGAAATCTACATCAGCTACAACATTCCCATCTTTGAATTTTTGTACAAAATTTCTAGGAGCAAGCCTCCTTTCTAGGAGTAGAAGATTTTCTAAATCTTCCCCTGCCTTTTCTCTAGGAAGTGTGTATCTCATGAACTTAATATCTCTCGGAGAGGCAATCTGTAAACATTCCTGACATTCTGTATGTTGGCCCAAATATTCCTCTTTCAAGGTGGACTGAGGTCTGTGAAAGACTTGAATTTTTTTATCTAAAATTGGACTTCTAGAGGCAATACTGTTATAGACATTTTTGTGCCTAACAACATGAAGCATGAAATGTCAATAATCTAAGGGATCCAAAGTCCCTAAACATGTTGTTCCTACCCCTAGAGGAACAAGGTCAGCAAACCACAACACTAAAAATCAATTCTCCACCTGAAAACACTCAAAAACAATCTATTTCTGGATCATGTCAGCTGCTCCACTGAGCATCTACGCTGAATGTCAACTACTCCACTCTGTACCTGCGCTGAATGTCAAAAGCAATGAAGGCTACCTGCATTGGGCGAGATTGGCCAAGTGGCACATGTCATTCTGCAAGGTGTCAAATGCCCAGGAAGCTTCCAAAATGACACTTGGATCAGGGAATTCGCCTTGTGATGAGTAAGAGGATCTAGATCTCCAAGTGGAAGCAAGAAACTCCAAGTGGACTCAAGAACTGAAGAATAACTGAAGTGGGAGAGGACACTAGTCAGCTTCATGCCAGCCTCAAGCTGACTCATCCTTTCTCCAAAACTCCTATATATAGAGCTCTCTCATGAGGTCTAGGGAGGCTGGAATATTGTGTATGTAAGGAAGTGCTAATGGTTTGAGTATAGAACTATTGGGTGATTTGCTTGAAGGAGGTGAAGAGGAGATTTCTTTCTGTTGGGAGGTGTTGCTGGATTGGGCCATTTATGGTTGTAACACTCTCAGAACTTTACTTCTTCCATTAATAAATCATTTGAGGTTCTTCTATATGCATGTGTCTCAATGGTGTATTGATGCTTGTATATTTGATTTATTCTAATCCTTGAATCAATTATGGATGTATGCTTCTTGTAGTTTCCTTTTCTTGTGCTTTTACAGGATCTTTGTGTAGTTGGGCCAGTGAAAGAGCAAGGAGCTGGGAGCAAGCAGCAAAGAGGGAAGATTGGATCAACCATTAGCGGAAGATAACGGTTAGTGGATCTCTTTCTCCTCTCTCTTACATCTCATAAAGAAGTAATCTTGAATAGCTTTGCATTTAGTTGTTGCTGAGGTACTATCACCCTTAGAGTGGGATAGGGTCATTCCGTATTGGATACTTTTCCCAACAACAAATTGGCGACTCCGCTGGGGATCGTATCTTGTTGGTTGTTTGTTTTTTTGCTATTCATTTCATAAACAAAGGGAGTACCGAATCTAACTGTATTTGGATCTTTCAAATACAAAGTAGAGGGCAGCTACTCTAGCTCAGTTTCTGGGCAAGTTTATGATTTGAAGAGCTGATCCACAAGGACTCTAATAAGTTCTTAGTGATAGCTTTTCATCCTCCTTTTCATCCCTTAGTGTGTATTTGACTGATAGCTTCAGATTTGGCCAAAAACTGTGAATTTTTGAGCAATCTGTGACCCGGAAACCAAGAGAAACGAAAGTTTCGTTCTTCAGTGCAGGCTGTGTGAAGGCTGTCTGCATTTCAGCGCAGTTCCCGAAGGGGCTACCTGCGCTGAAGGTCAAACTGCCTGTGTACCACCTGCGCTGGACCCGTTTTGCCTAGTGCTACTGGGGTTTCCTGCTGTTTCTTGCCCTGTTTTCACTCTTGTTTTTGCTGCCTGTTACCAGTCAATGTACCTATCTGAAACCAACTTTCCTTGTCACTATTCCGCCTTGGTTGTATAAAGAAACTGTGTTTGTTCTTTGTGTATTTCTTGTGTCATTTACAGTTTCCCATAACGAAAGTGAACTAGTCTTGTTGTGGCCTCTTAGATCTAGACCTGTGATTAAGTGTCGTTTTGATCTTAAGAGTTAGTTTGTTTGCTGTTCATAGCTGATTGAGCTTTCGCTTTCGTCATATGGTTTGAATTTATATATTTCTAGTGTCGAAACAAGTAAATCTTAAGGTGTCTTTTGATTTTTGGACAAGCTTGTTTTCTTTCACTTGAAATTGAATTCAAAGTTATACAACAGCTTTCTTTTTGTATCGCACCAACATTAAGAAAGAGAAAAGAAATACTTGCATTGTGCATGTGCATTATGACAGTTTGCATGTTGATTTAGGGAAAATGCATTAGTGTGTGCTCTATGATCTGTGTGAAAAGATGTTATCTTTCTTTTCCCTCAGTAGTTAAGATTTTCAAAGTTGAAAGATTGAAAAGCTTGCTTATCATCTTAGACTGCATTTAGGAGTGTTACTATACATCTCGTGGTGATCCATAAAGGCAAACTGCTAAACAATATCAACCTTAAAATGAATTGAATTTACATAACAACGCATTGAAACATAACGCAAACACATAGAGGTCTAAGCTAGAGACGTGTTCCGGCGTCGTTAAACGTGATACCTTAGCATTGAGTGGTTGGGTGATTCCTCCACGGTGAAGCGATAAGTATCAATACGGGCTTGTGCTCCCACGTACCGTCGCGTATATATTGGGAGACCCCTATAGGATCAAAGCCTTTATCCATAGGAAACCGTGTCGACCGCCCTACTGATCGCAATGCAGTGAACACAACATTCACGAAGATCGACCACTCGTACCGTAAAACGTATTCTATGGTTTTGCGAAAGGTTTGGCACACCCTCTGCCTAGATCTCCAGAGTAGTTTCTTTTGGCCTTTTCCAAACTCTATAACTGAAAAAGTCCATCCGAGCATTTGTCACTTCGGGCTCGTTAAAACATCGAAGGAGACTAGAGTCATCTTTAGCTTTTTCTCGACTCTTAAAAAGTGAAAAAGCAAGTTCTGTCTAAAGCATCGTTATAAAATTTATTTTAAACGGAACATAATCACCTCCTATTCCTGCGTTGATCTGTAGGTTGAGAACATGGAACGCCCCAACCAAGGAACTCCACATGATGGAAATCCTAGTCCTTTCTCCTCTTGGGAAGAAGTTGGTGCGCCCCACATGGCCACATTGTCGCTTCCAGGACTGACAATTGGCCTGCCTATTTGGCTTTTCTCAACCAATGTAGTTCAGAACACCATGGTTCCTGAACAGTCGAGTCAACAGTTAGATGAGTCTAGAGCTGCCCACCAGCCTTCTACTTCCTATAACTCTTCCTCCAATCCTTCATCTTCGAAAGGTAGAGCCGACAAAAGCCAAGCTCCCATGCAGAAGAAGGAGAAGAAGAAGAAAGAGAAGAAGAAGGAGCCTAAGGGGACTGGGGGCAAGCAAAAGACATCTAACAAAAATCCACACACAGCACAGACCGGGCCTAAATCGCCATGTGTCATATGTAGAGGAGACCACTTCCATAGAGATTGTCCCTGTATTCCCCGGATACTAAGGGACTGGTCCCCTCGGTTGCACAATTCGGGAGCATCAACCTTTGATAGCCATGTTGAATGCTTACCGTCAACCAGCGAAAGTGAAGGTTCAAGACAAAGAGGGGGATCAAGATCCCCCTGTAGACTGTGTGAAGGCGATCACGCCATCCATCGTTGTCCCTTCTTAGACGAAGCGAAGAGAGTTTTGGAAGATCGCCCGGTTTCACCGTTGAGACTTCCTCCTGGATACAAAAAACTCGTGCCAAGTCCTTCGTTGGTTGAAAACACAACTGGCCCGCTCAAGTGGTCAGTTGAAGCGGCAGTCATTGAAAATGAACCTACTGAATCCAGACCAGACGAAAGTCTAAAGGTCGATACGGCAGTTGACCCGGTTCTTCCTTCAGAGGTTTCATCCTCAAATGACACCGTCACTGAAGATTCATCTTCAAATGACACCCTCACTGAAGAGAATAAGGATGACACCATCCAGATTCTTTTCATCAACACAGATTCTGATGAGCATCAGGGAAATGCGCCCATTCCTTTATCGCAGGAAGGAACATCGTCAGGGTCGTATCCGGCCGTGTATTCGGTCCCACCACCAAGCAACCTGGTTGTGTCCTTTGATTGGAACCAACTAGGCAGACCCCGGTTGCCAGCCAGTATACCATTCAGAATCATAGTCCAAATTTATAGAATGGTAATGGCGGGAACTATCATTGATGAAGGGGCATCTGTGAGCATCCTTTCCTCTATTGCTTGGAAAGCACTGGGTTCCCCGGCGCTTTTTCCTGAGACAAGAAATCTCTCGGGTTTTGACAAAGGAACCATTCGACCATTAGGGATCCTCCCCAATGTGCCTGTTACGTTGAAAGGGAAGACCGTTCAATTGAACGTGATGGTCGTTCAAGGACCCTTGGATTATAACCTACTCCTTGGACGAGACTATATATATTGCATGGGAGCTATAGTCTCCTCACTCTTTAAAGTAATGTGTTTTCCACACGAAGGAAGGGTGGTCAAGCTCGTAGACCAACTTTCATTTCCGAGATCACGCATCGCAAATAGTCAAATACCAACCCTCAATGGTCTGTTCACTCAAGAAATGTCTCCACCCCCAGTCCTCCTTCCCGATGAGTGCGAGTGATTCGGAAAGATGGGACTGGAACCCAGGGGGCATGCATCCTGGTCTGCTTCAGGCAGAGGAAACCCTAGGTATAAGGTAGAATTTCCGCGAAAGAATATGACTAGTCCGTACCCTGTCCGTATTTGGAAGAGGGGTTGTTCTGGGATAGGATTCTTTTGTTAAGGTTACTTGTTTGACAACAGTCATTCACCATTGTCTACTTCGGTAGGCAGTGCCGAGAAAGTGTTTTCGTTTGATGGTGTTAACAAAACAATCTTTGGGTAACCAGGAAGAGGCAAGCCTCACCCTTTAAAACAAATGTTTTATCGGATAAGTAGGGGCAGCCTTGAAATTGTACTTTATACCTGGGGGCATGCAACCTTTTGGAATGCAAGCAAGGGACGACTATTTATTTTTTAAAATTTTTAGGTCCTCCCTTTAAACCTGTAGGTCTAACCCTTTAAACTCGTAGGATTAGCCGTTTCCAAACTTGCATAAAGAAAGGATGAGAGGGAGCAAAGCTTAGTGAAGATGAAGCTCTATAAAAAATAGAGATCTCACAGGAGACATTTCTTATCTTATGACTGGTATAATCGAGCAGTTTTAGCATAAAGTTCATGCTCGTTAAAAAATAAACGCAAGATCCGAGCAGTTTTAACGCGGTCTTCATGCTCGTTAAAAAATAAATAAAAGCAGTGAGCAATGTTTCCCCCAGAGTTTAAGCTCATTTTTAAATAAAAAATGAACCTATTTCGGTAAATAACCATTGTGATCGTAAATTTATTAGCCATAAAAAGCCTTGGTCGTGTTTGCACTTGCCACCTCCATTCCATTTGGCCGATCGTTCACCCCCATATGATTGTTTACCCATTTTGAGGAACAGCTGCGAAGAGTGATTTCACTTAGCCATCCTTGTGACACTGCCGTGATTGGAAAATTCCAACCTGTACCTGGAATCTGCTGCTATCCCTGTTTATCACTCGTTCCTCAAAAGACGAGTCTTCTTTAAGCTCTTTTCAATTGACTCGTAAAATATGAAAAGTTTGCCGAGTTTTGGCCTTCCAGCTCGTTAAAAGGACCGGAAGAGCTATCCCTCCTCTAGATTTTAATCTTTTTGGACCTGAGGGATTATTACACAAAAAGGTCGAGCGCTTGTTTTATTCGGCTCGTTAAAGTTATCGAAAACTCATCCCTTCTGTATTGTTTTATACTTTTTCGGACTTAAGGGATTAGATGACGAAAAAGGAATTTTGGAGTTAACTTTATGTACCTTTTCAGACTCTCTAAAAATGAAAAGGACCGAGTTGTCTTTGTCGCTAGACTCGTTAAAATGATTAAATAGCGACAAACTTGTCTTTAGACGAGAACGAGTTTCCCTATCGCTAGGCTCGTTAAAACATAGCGATGGGCTTGCCCGAAGGGCAGGTTATAGAACAAGCATATGTTATCCTCCTCAAGCTTGACAAAAATAAAGAGGTACTGGTCAGAAATGACTGGGGAAAAATTGGGAGAACCTCAAAGCTTTAATGGTAGCAAGTCGCTCTTGAACATAACACTTTGTCCTCCGTATCACATCGGGTTGGGTTGTTTCATTCACCGGTATCATCACCATGGTCTTCGCCAAACCATCCACATTTGGGGTAATGCTACCGATCCATCACATCAGTGTCGTTATATGTTCAAGAGATGTTGTTCGGAAAGAGTCAACCGTGTCCCATCCACTGCCATACATTATCCTTCATCCACCCATGATCGCCACCCTGAAGCATATCTCACAGATTGTTTTCGCCTCCACTAAAATCATTAACTCCGTTCCGCGTCACTGATGTGGGATTCATTAAGGCCCTCCTTTGACGGATCGCTTCTTGTCAACTTCAGCTCATTATCCAAGAAGTTGGTCTAGGAACACCCCCCCAGTACTTTGAAGCTTGCATGCCTCAATGGCAAGTTTCTCACTTCCGGCGACAGGTATACATCAATGACCTTTGACCAGAAGATTTTGCGTGGTGTTCGACGCCAAGTCCTATATTCACACCACGTGAATTGTACTGTAGTACCTTGAGGGTCATTATCATTATCGGTGATTCCTCTCGCGCTTGTTAACGGTTTACATTATTGACCGGTAATCAAGCGATGTCTTTCCATGTTCGACTTCAGCGCAATTCTCACATGGATCGACTTGTACTTAGAGTGAAGATCGAATGAGTTTGAAGACCCCGGATCTAGTTTCATCCATCCGGGCTGCGATATATATTCAGGAAATATAAAGGCATTTGATATGTACATTATTGCAGCAGATGATCATCCTACTCAAAGGATGATAATTTAAGCAGAGAATTATCAGTCTACCATCAGACGGTCGTCTGTTATATGTACCAAAATGAATTTATAAAACTGAGCATGGGAATGCCCGCCTCAGCTAGATCATGAAAGCAGAATGAAAAATAATGTATTGTATTGTATTTTATTACAGGGCACCTCTCGGCGATTGAATGAACTTCGGATCCTCCTGATAAAGCATTTCACCCGATAAACGACCTCATACTTTAGGGGGCAACTGTTATAGACATTTTTGTGCCTAACAGCATGAAGCATGAAATGTCAATAATCTAAGGGATCCAAAGTCCCTAAACATGTTGTTCCTACCCCTAGAGGAACAAGGTCAGCAAACCACAGCACTAAAAATCAGTTCTCCACCTGAAAACACTCAAAAACAAGCTATTTTTGGATCATGTCAGCTGCTCCACTGAGCATCTACGCTGAATGTCAACTGCTCCACTCTGTACCTGTGCTGAATGTCAAAAGAAATGAAGGCTACCTGCGCTGGGCGAGATTGGCCAAGTGGCACAGTCATTCTGCAAGGTGTCAAATGCCCAGGAAGCTTCCAAAATGACACTTGGATCAGGGAATTCGCCTTGTGATGAGTAAGAGGATCTAAATCTCCAAGTGGAAGCAAGAAACTCCAAGTGGACTCAAGAACTGAAGAATAACTGAAGTGGGAGAGGACACTAGTCAGCTTCATGCCAGCCTCAAGTTGACTCATCCTTTCTCCAAAACTCCTATATATAGAGCTCTCTCATGAGGTCTAGGGAGGCTGGAATCTTGTGTATGTAAGGAAGTGTTGTTGGTTTGAGTATAGAACTATTGGGTGATTTGCTTGAAGGAGGTGAAGAGGAGATTTCTTTCTGCTGGGAGGTGTTGCTGGATTGGGCCACTTATGGTTGTAACACTCTCAGAACTTTACTTCTTCCATTAATAAAGCATTTGAGGTTCTTCTATATGCATGTGTCTCAATGGTGTATTGATGCTTGTATATTTGATTTATTCTAATCCTTGAATCAATTATGGATGTATGCTTCTTGTAGTTTCCTTTTCTTGTGCTTTTACAGGATCTTTGTGTAGCTGGGCCAGTGAAAGAGCAAGGAGCTGGGAGCAAGCAGTAAAGAGCGAAGATTGGATCAACCATTAGCGGAATATAACGGTTAGTGGATCTCTTTCTCCTCTCTCTTACATCTCATAAAGAAGTAATCTTGAATAGCTTTGCATTCAGTTGTTGCTGAGGTACTATCACCCTTAGAGTGGGATAGGGTCATTCCGTATTGGATACTTTTCCCAACAACAAATACAGAACTTGCATTGAGAGGATGATCCATACTTGTGTTTTTCCAGATGCCTACTAAGGTCTGAAGTATCATGGCTTTTGAGAGAGTTACTTCTAACAGGGCTTTTGGGTAATGTGGTTTCATTCCTTAGTCTAATGACTGGTCCTCTACTCGACTAAAAAATAGACAATCTTTTAGGTTCTAGAGTTGGATAATACATTTGAGACAATGGATGGTATTCTGAAATCCATTCATCAGGGATTTTTAATTGAGAAAACCCTATTGTGATAGGAGTGACATTACCAGGTCCAATTATGACTCTTGTTGTGGCTCTCTGAGTAAGCTGAGGATTAAGTGCTGGCAGAGTTGTCAAGACAAATCGTAAACAAATAGTGGAATGTAACTGGGAAATATTTGACTGCTCAATCATATTAAATCCATAAAAATGGATGTAAGCTTGGAGTAGTTCATTAATATGGGGATCGCTTAACGAAACTTGGTATCGTGGGACAATGGATGACCAAACTTGACCATTGTGCAAAGGGGCCTCAAAACCACCTAACAGAGCATCAGTAATTTGGTTATGGCGTGAATCAATGACACAAGCTAAGCAAGATACATTCAAACCACGTCTGACAAGAGGGTTAATGCTAAATTGTATTAGTCCAAGATGCACATACTTATAACCATGTTCTAGTCCCCATTAGGCATCTTTTGGTTTTATGGGAGGTATTTGATACATAGGATGGGTAAGATTGATAGGCACATTTATAGAGGCATTTTGAATAAGATTGGCTACATGACACTTAAACATTGAAAGGTCATAAATATTGTTAGGAGATATATAAGGAAGCTACCAATAAGGAGTAGGGGTAAATTCCTGAATTACTACCCTGGTATCATACAAGGGCTCAGATTTGTTTAATATCCTTCCAATCCAACTATTTTTCTTTGAAGTTTTCATATCAACAGAGAAATCAAAACTACTTGAGGCCATTTCTTACTACAATTCATTGCCCAGTGTTACACAAGCAGGTAAGGAAAAGAAATACGTGAAGGTAAAATACTATGCACCTGAGGAATGGGACTCCCTTGGAATTACAACGCCTTCCTTTGGCTTCAATTATCCAGAGACATGGTCCACCAACAATCTTTGTTGCAACAGGATTTTGTATAACGTCTTCACGCTACTATCCACTTCTCGCTTGCTATAATGATAGCTAATATGGCTCAAAATGCTTACTCAAATAATAAAGACAACTCTCAAAATGAAGGGGCACAACTTTTATTGACTGATCAAAAATATTACAATAGATACATTATAAATACAGAGATTGACTGTAAGATCATTTATCAACTAGACTAAAACGGGAAAGCCGAAGCTAACACTATTCAAAGGTCGAAAGATTTCTGGCTCGTTACAGACTCTGTCGATTACAATGCAATATTTTGGTTCTAATACCATATTTCATAGTGTGGAGTGCGCGGATTAGACTGTAGCATAGTGCAAAGCATGCAGATCGACCTTAGAAAAGTCTGAGACTCAATACATCCTAAGAGTCCCGCTATATATATACATATATATATATATATATATATATGTATGTATATATGTATATATATATATATGTATGTATATATATATATATATATATATATATATATATATATATATATATATATATATATATATATATATATATATATATATATATATATATATATATATATATATATATATATATATATATATATAAGTTAAGAAAGGAAAGCATTGTATATATTTTAGTGGTGATTTATTTTAAGAAAATAATGTGGGACCTAGAATGGTGCAAGATCAAAAGTAAGGTTTCTGATGATTGGCGGGACCTGGAGGAGAAATAAAATTAAAGGTCGTGCATTTTAGGGGCGCGATGTCATTCACGCCATTGGGACTATTCCACAAGAGAAACCCGATAACACAAAGAGCACGACACTTATGGAGAGGGGTGACCTCGTTGGTGGTTTGTTGGGTAAACCACTGTCAAATGATCAACGATATGGATCACACACAACATAACTTACTAATGGAACCGCTTGCTACCATAGATTCCCTCATGAGTGTTGATCGATATTCACCTCGACTGCAGCAAGTGAGCGGGACAACATTTTCCACCTCATGCGACACTTCCACATCATCATCGCACGTCATTATTACATAATCATGTTGTACATTTGTCAGCTCTCATTAAATTATGTTTTTTCCCCATTTATTTATAAAAGCCCTTTTTTTGCGCAAGTAATTTTATTTGTTGATTGTTCTAGAGCATACTAACTTCCCCCTACACCTACCATCTCACCAATTCAAACTCCAATGTCAACTAAAGTTCACAGGCATTTATACACCACATAGTTTCGTTCAATTATTCCAAAATGTCAAATAAAACCTCCATGGTGGGTTTTTCAACTCACATTCCACTTAAGGACACAAAGAGAGATATTTTTGACCCTGTGTGCACATTGAATCTTATGGAATTGTGTTAAAGTGTCCTAGCTAGTCAATTAGAGTCACAAGTGTATTCTAGAGTTGTTAAATTTGGGTTGTTGTCTACAATTCTTCCCCAAACTCACTCTTTCCATGATTCATTACCTGGTTAACCTCTTCACTCTATCCTAAAAAATGATTTGTAATGAATTCAATGGGAGAAAACATCTTTCAAGTTTCCACATTGTTGATTCAACAAGCCCTAAAGTTTCCACACTTTGACCGATACACCTCATTTTCTGAAGAAATTCTTGTGACTATTTTCTAGAGCATGTCTACAGAGGATTATGCCAAATTGTCCTTCCACATTATGCCACCTAGAAAAAATTTGTCTCTAGATCCAACCTTGTGCTCTCTAAATTATTTTGATGAAGAAGTCAGACCATTTTTCCAAGCAATTTTCATGGTTTTGGGGAAAGACTAAACTTATGTTATTGATCGTGAAACCATAGAAATGTTTCATTTGGTCATGCAACCTGATGTGATTCTTAATATACCAACATTTTGGGAGGGATTACTCAATTATCAATTTCTAAATTTCAATCTCATGGGTTGTTTCAGATTCCCTTCTCTGTCATTTTACTTGTTCCTATATGTCCATGCGGAGAATTTCATGAATTTAGGCTTAAACACAATGGACCCTCATAAGAATAAGAAGTCAGTGATAAATTGGACTGAGGTTGTAAGAAGTCGTCCTAATTATTAAATTTTTTCATATTGTATTGCCTCTTTCATGTCAGTGGTCTACTCTATTATAAATAACTTTGTTCCACCTTGCAACTTACCAAAACCCCAATCATTCTTACAGTTGAGTAGAGATGTCAAAGTGGCAGATTGGTTTGCATTTGAAGATTATACAAAAATCATGTTGTATGGAGAATTCCCCTTGTAGGTTACCATCTTTTGTACCTATGAGGTTGTTTGAAATAGAATTGATTAGACAAAGTTTAAAGACCAAGTGCATTTTGTGCCAGCTAAAAAGGGATATCTACTCAAGTTTCCCAGGACTATTGTGCCTTATTATTAATAACAGACAAGTTGTTGAAAAGGTAGAGAAAAATATTAAGGAGATGCAATTTCACCAAGGGGATAAGTGGCCCTATGACCCTCATCAAATTATTTCAAATAGGAGGGTGGATAAATTCATATCCACCATATGTACATGAATCTAGATATGAAATTGAAAAACTTGCTAATGGTGGTTAATCTCAATCACAGAAAGGGATGGAAGTTGAAACTCCTCACCCTACAGAGAAAGGAGTAAAAAGAGGAGTTGAATATGTCATTGATATGGATAGGAAGAAGAAGTCCGATAAGCTGAAAGATAAGAAGAAGGATGATGCTTCGAAATCAGATGATAATTCAAAGATGAAGAAAGCATTGAAGTGTTGGATATGTGTTGGACCACATATGGTGAAGAATTGTCCTTCTAGACCGAAAGTGGCTGCAATTGCACAGTCTAATACGAAGAATGAAGAAGCTTCTATGGGGATGATGCAGAGACTTGGTGTTGCTGCTGCTACAGAGGTGATCTCTCGGAGGGATCCTGAGAGGAACAGGTTGAAGTATGTTTGGATGAAGGTTGGAGGTGCTGATATACTCACTATGGTGGATAGTGGGGCCTCTCACAACTTCATGGGTGAAGATACTGTGAGAAGAATTGGGCTGAAATTTTTACCGGTGAAGGCACAGATGAAGACATTCAATTCTCCTCCGGATAGTATTCTTGGTGTAGCTGAAAAGGTGGACACAACACTAGGTGAATGGACAGGGAAGGTCGACTTCACTATAGTGCGAATTGATGACTATGAAGCTGTGCTGGGAATGGAATTCTTGAAACAATTCAATGTTATGATTGTTCCACATTTGAAGAGGCTGTACATCTACGATGGAAGGGAAGATGTACCCATTGGTGTACCAACCATTGGAGTGACAAAGCTTGATTGTAAGTTGGTAGTGATGCAAATGGAGGATGAGAAGTGGATGGAAGATATGAGTAAGCGGTTGTCTATGGTTGAGATGAAGCTTACCGAGCAATTATTAGTCATCAAGACTCTTTCAGATAGTATCTTGGATTTTTCAAGAAGGCTAGAAGTGGTCGAGGATGATGATGATGATGAGACTTATGTGAAGCCGAATGTCCGGTAGGAGGATCGGGTCACTCATCTATAGAGGATGGAGATAGAAAATCCTGACAGATGGATTGAGATGATTAGTGAGGGTGAGCCTTCAGGCTCTACTCCCTCCACATCTTCTTAGATGGAAAAGAAGATGGGGCTCATTGTTAGCTGCTCATGGTAGTGAGTCCTTAAAACAAGTTGAGCAGGTATGGCAGATCGTGCAGGGATGGATTAGCATCAAGCATCATGACATGTTGCAGATGGGATGGAGTTCCATGGACCTGAACATGGGTGAGATTCTTGGTGAGTCCGGGATGTGGCAGAATCTGAGATAGACTGGTGAAGGCATAAGGATGTTCACTCTCATGGCTTGAGCGTGATAGTTGGATTAGCTACCCAACTAGTTCAAACATGGGGTCCGAAAGTGCACGGAGAGATGCTAGCATCAGGCAAGCAAGGAGGACAGTTCACAGGATGAGGACAACACATGATGGAGATGGGAGTTCTACATATGTTGCAGGGATGTTTGCAGTATGTGGAGGAGTTGACATTATGGCCCAAGGATGAGACAGATTTTGATGATCTTGGTGGATGGCTACTAGGATGGTATGTTGTCGAGGATGACAACGACATCAGGCGGAGGAGGATGTAAGGACCTGCAGTCCTTGAACGTGTTCCAGCTTGAAGTGCGAGCTCAACCTAGGTGTGTGAAGGTGTTATGGTGTAATACAAGTGCGTGGAAGGTTGGGCGAGCTATTTATACATGCATGGGAACGTGGAGGAGCACCCACGAGCCGACCAACAAACAAGCGAGGCCGACTTGACTTGGGAACAGTTGGATGATGGCCAATGAGATGTTTAGAAGGAATTATGATGGAGATGAGGGCGTGGGCAATTCGGTTGGGTAGCCAAGACTTGGCCCTGCCACTCATATAAATTAGCACGCATGGAAGCTCATTTGGACATCGCGCATCGCTCAACAACTTCGCTCATCAAGAAGAGAAGTGCGCAGATCTAGTAGGTGGACGCATAAGAGGAAAGGCACAGATTTTGTAATGCGCACACTCTTGGGCAAGGCCGCACATAGGTGACGTGTTTCTTGGTTTTGGGTGAAGGGCGCAGGTAGAGGTCGCCCGCCGGTTGGAAAAGGGCATGCACGGGTGTGGCTTCTGGGTTGTGCAAAGGAGCGCCTGATGGTTGGAAGAAGGCATGGGCGCCCAGTTTGTGTGACAACTTCGCATGGGTTCTTGGGTGACTCGGGTGAGCGCCCACCCGTCATGCACGTGTGCACGGTGTGACTTTTGGTGAAGTGTTGAGATTGTGAACGGAGGTGCGACTCGTGCAGAGGCGCCCGTGTGTGGCGACTTGGAGGCGTGCCCAAGTTGGGCAAACAACACAATCGTGTGACGAGGTAAACGAAGGGTTGGTGAGTCGTGCGACGACCGTGCGGAGGCGCCAATGATCTAGGCAACCGAGTTTGCCGAAGATTGTAAATTTGGCTAAGTATGAAACTTGGTGTTTCCAAGTATACTTGTAAAGCTTTGTAATATTGAAGACTGTATAATATATTATTCGGACAGACTCATTGTTCAGGGAGTTGCCCCTCCCTTTATACTGTTGAATTGTGTTCTTCATGTATAATTGCTAATGTTAATGAATGTGTATGGGTGTTCATTGGTATAAAGGAACATTAATAATACTTGGTTGCGGAACACAAACTAAGTAGGATAAGTGGTTAGGCGTAGTCCACGAACATAAGTATTGGTGAAAAGAAAGTGTTCGGTGGTGCCGCACCTTGCCAAGCGCGGTTGAAAGACTACCGCCGGCCTAGGGGCATGACACCATCAGCTTGATTAACGAAGGATCATGCCGCATATGCTCTGCCACTAATTATACGATCCACCGTCATCCGCTTTTGGATGCACCAACTCATTAATAAAATTGTCGTACACAATGTTATTACGCAACGTCATTTATGAGAGCCCTCTTTTGGGATGCACCAAATCATTAATAAAATTGTCTTACACAACGTTATTACGTAACATCATTTATGAGGGTCCATCAGACCGAGTCATGAAGTATCATGCTGCATATGCTGCACCACCATTAATTATACGGCAACCAATATTTGCTATGCTATTGGGGATTCAATGCGGTTTAAGAGTACTATGATGGGACCTCAAGTCGGCCAACAATCGCCTAGCAACTTCACCATACATGCATGGGCATGTAACGAGATAGGATAGCCCTCTTACCGAGAAAGGACTCCAGCCTCTGCCAGAAAATACTAACGCAACTTGCAGGACCTGCATTAATAGGATAGTCATTTGAATTTTGAAAATGCCCGCCCAAATTTTAGATATTATAATTTCAAATTCAGGAATGGTTAATTAGTTTCATCTCATGGCGTATAGCAATGCATCAAGAGCTCATTTGGTTGTGGTGAAAGGAGGGGAACTCAAAGTATTTCATGATTCGAGCCATGCACACTACAGTTGAGACCCTTACAGCTGTGCAGGAGCAGGTTGAGAGCCTTACTCTCGGTATTCCCGATGTGAGGATTGACGAGTTACCTTTGCAGTTGCAGCGACATACTACTGGTGTGCCTAGACGATGGACTCGTCTCTTACGCATGATTGCACAGGCCGTGACGTGCTATCATGAGCATCACTAGACTAGGGTGCCCCCTAGCATTTTGAGTTTTTGGGTCATATGACCGATTTTTGTCTTGGTTACAGAACATTATGTATAAACGATAAACAGCTATATATATATATATATATATATATATATATATATATATATATATAAATTATGATTTTCGGGGCTTATTTTGGTTGAGTTATATGATCCATATGTACAACATTGATGATGTGTCTCTTTTTATAAATGTTGCAAATGTCTATCTAACACATAGTTTGCTAATGAGTCGGTTAATGTGTTTAAGTTTCTGGAAATATGCTGGTATTGAATTAAATCAAACTGTCTTTCCAAAATCTTAACCCTTAGGAACATGCGATAAATAGCTGGGTTGCGGACGGAATATATACCATTGAGTTGTATTATTACGAGTTGTGAGTCTAGCTTGACGATTAGTCGGTGTATACCATGGGTGATGGCATCAGAGAGTAGTTCTATCAACGCGCTATACTCAGCAATGTTATTCGTTGATTGCCCGATACATACACCTCTGAAACTTACTAACTCGCCGCTTGGATCAAAAATGGCCCAGGCTGTGCAGGACAGGTTCCGCGAACTACGACTCGCTCCGTCGGCATATCCAACACATGTCTCCAGAAGGTTTGACATCTGCAATAAATGTAAAAAGGCGGATTACTCGACCAAAAAAAACACTTTAGCGAAAACAAAATACAACAAAAGCATACAGGTTACTATTTAAGCATAGTAACGCTTGAGGTACAACCCATTACGGGGTTGCGCCAGTGGAATTCCGTCATAATCCATTAACTCGTAGGCTCCTTTTGCTAACACTCATTTAACAATATAGGGGCCCATCCATAAAGAATTAAATTTACCTGCTCCCAATTTATCGGATTCTTGTTCATAAAGCAAGACCAAGTCACCTTCTGAGAAGACACAAGGTTTGACATTTTTGTCGAACTGCGCCTTGACTCGTTTCTTATGGGCTTCGTTAGCCAAAGCGGCGTCACGACGGGTTTCATCCAATTGGATTAATTCCAAGAAACGGGCCTCTTCTTCTGAAGTTCCGGGGAGGAGATCAATTGCGAGTTTAAGAGACGAGATTTCACACTGGATTGGCAAGACTGCTTCCAGGCCATACACCAGTTGGAAAGGTGTGAACCCGGTCGCATTCCTTACCGATGTTTGGTAAGCCCACAAGGCTGAGTATAGGATTAAGTGCCACCTTCTTTTGTGAACTCCAATCATCCTTTGCAACATACGCTTCAGGACCTTGTTGATCGCTTCAACTTGTCCGTTGGCTTGCGGATAGTATGGGGTAGAGCTGTCGTGGGATAGCCCTAGCTTGGCAGCTAATTCAACCATCATGTGATTGCGAAAATGCGATCCATGATCTGTAACTATAGCCTGTGGTATGCCGAACCTGGCGACTACATGATTGAAAAAGAAAAGGGCAGCTGTTTCACCAATGTTATCTAATGTAGGCATTGCCTCGGCCTATTTGGTAAAATAGTCAATGGCGACTATAATATACCCATGCCCCCCGGTTGAGGTGGGGTTACATGTCATGAAATCGATGCCCCATTTGGCGAAAGGCCCAACAACAACTATTGGTTGTAAAGGTGCGGGTGGTCTTCTAGTTTTGCTATTAAAAATTTGACAAGCATGGCAACTTCTGACTGCAGTTATGCAATCTTTGAACATGGTTGGCCAGAAGTATCCTGCTCGTAAGATTTTTTGTGCTGAGCATATACAGATTGATGGTCCCCACACGCGCCTGAATGACACTCATTCAGGGCTTTTTCGGCCTCTTCATGGGTGAGGCACCTCCTCAGAACTGTATCGATACCACGACGGTAAAGCGTATCACCGACGATCATGTAGTCTTTTGCTTGGTGTCAGGCCTGAATTTTTGGGTTTGGAGATAAATTATTATATCTCCATACCACTCATTGCTTGCAGATATCAGAAACAAACTTTCGTCCACGATTGATTCTTCGGATGTTTCATCGTTGGACGACGATGGGAGATCGCACAATAATTCTGTGAAAACTATTTCTTTCTTTGATTTGGATTTTACAAATTCCAGATCAAACTCTTGAAGGATCGCTATCCATTTTGAATACTTGCCCCCCAGCAACTGTCGCGACAATATATAAGTCATGGGGTTGCAATCTGATAGAATGGTAGTTTTCCGAAAGAGGACATAATGTTGAAATCTTTGTATCGCTTGAACAGCAGCGAGTGCTAGCTTTTCAACGTAAGAATATTTTCTTTCTGTATCATTCAAGTTTTTACTTAAATAATATATAGGATGTTCAATTCCATCGACTTCTTGAACTAAAACCATCGCAATGGTCGTATCCGCTGCAGCCAGATACAGGTTAAAATCTCTTTGATAATCTGGGGCATACATTAATGATGCTTTTACTAGAGAATCTTTCAGAGCATCAAAGGAAGCTTGCGCCACCTGATCCCAGACAAAAGGTACATCCTTTTTCAAAAGATGAGTATAACCTTTAGCAAGTTTTGCGTAATTTGGAATGAACCTCCTCAGAAAGTTTTCTTTCCCTTGGAGTTTCTGAATCTGAAGCAAATTTGAAGGTGGAGGCAAATTAATGATTGCCTGAACCTAGAGAATATAAAGCCAAGTAAACGACCAGAACTGACGCAAAATACACATTTGTGCGGATTGAGTCTTATCTTGTAGTGTCGGCAACGTAGAAATATCGCTCTTAAATGTTGCGGATGATCAGTCCGGTTTTGCGAATGAGCCGGAAGGTCGTCGAGATATGGTTGAACGATGTTCTTGATGTCATGGAAGGCATAATTCATTGCCCTCTGAAACGTTGCCCCTGCGTTCTTTAAACCAAAGGGTAATTTTCGATAAGCGAATGTGCCCCACGGACAAATGAATGCAGTCTTTGACTGGTCCTGTGGGCGGATATTTATTTGATTATACCCGGAAAATCCATCCATGAATGAAAATATTTCGCATCCGGCGCATTCATCAATTATCTGGTCGATGAAGGGTGTAGGGTAGTTGTCTTTCGGACAAGCTTGGTTTACATCCCTATAATCGACACACACTCTAATTGTCCCTTGTTTCTTCATAACAGGGTCAATATTCGATACCTAATCGGTTAGAGGAACCGGGTAGATGAAACCAGCATGGAGAAGCTTTTCAACTTCTGCTTTTATGGCAGCGGCTTTCTTGGGGTGCACCTGCCGAAGCCATTGTCTTACTGGTTTGACATCAGGATACATCTTAATTTCATGTTCAATGATACTCGAGTCAATGCCTGGCATTTCATCATATGACCAAGCAAAGACATCTCTGAATTCGCGAAAAAGAGCGTTATATATTTCTAGTTCTGAAGGAGAACAACCTTTTCCGACATAAATATTCTCTACAACATTTGTTTTAGTCGAGATATTTATGGCTATATAGTCTCTTCAATATTGGATAGGTTTCGCTCGGAATCCACCGTATTTACAGTATTTGATAGGAATTCAAAAAATGAAGGGTGATAAAGGTCATGTTGAGTATCTTCTTCATATTCTGGAAGAAGGGAACGATGGTGGCAATCATTCCATGGTGCCCCCTCAATCAACATTGATTGTAGGATTCCTTCATTAGTCCCATGCACTTTCGACCAAGGATCTAATGGGGTACCATATTCTCTAGACCTATCTACCCAAACGCTTGATGAGCGTTGACTTGGGTTCGCCTCCCATGCCCGAAACATTGATTGCTACAATATTTCTATAGGGCTTGGGGGCAAAACCATTACAAGATCCATGTCGATATCGTCTTCTGAGATCTTCGTAGAAGATATCATGTTGCAGGCTCCTACCAACGCTACTTCTCCTATATAGATTGGAGGAGGAAGTGCGAAAGTTCCCATTAATGTGGGGTCTTTCAGTAGGCCTACTCCGATATCTTGAAGCGAATGGTCGCTTCCATGGATCATGGGAATGCTTCCTATAACTTGTGAACCATTAGGGAGGAAGTCTTGTTGGTCGACGATCGTAATCCCTCCTTGAAAAGGGAATGCGATCTTCCTAAAATAAGTTGACACTACAGCTGCCATGGCATATATCCACGGTCTTCCCAGTAGGATGTTGTAATCAAGATTCCCATCGATGACTTCAACATCTATTTCTACTGTTTTTCCCCCCAGTTCAACCTTCAAGTTATTTAGGATACCGCACGGGGTATAGGTCCTTCCGTCGAATGCTTTCAATGTCGTCGAAGATTGCGACAAGGTTGGAGACCCTAAAGTTTTCCAGCAACTCATCGACATAATACATGTAGATGCCCCCTCATCAATGATTGTTCGGTGAATAGTTTTGTTGAGGGCTTTCACTTGAATAAGGAAAGCTAGTTGAGCTGGTAACTGAGGATCGTATCCTTTGTGGTCGAAGGATACAAGATTGGAATCCTTAGGATCAAACCCACCAATAGCCGATAACAAAGCCTGCCTTTGGGATGGACAATTTTGTAGTACTTCAAGAGTCGACATAGCGGATGGCGATTGGGCCAAATCTTCTACTATGTTATAATGCTGCGCCGCTCTGGCGCGAGGATTAAATGTCAACTTGTGTACTACTCCCTTTGGCGGTTTTATTGTAGCAAAAATCAGAGATCAAAACAAGGAAAAACAGAGCAGAGAACCCCAGCTGCACAAGGCCAAACTGGTTCAGCGCAACCTCAACACTCACAGTATTTTTGTACAAAAGGAGGTGGAATTTAAGCAGAGAAAAGGAGTTATCAAACTGGTACCTATGCTGGTTACAGGCTGCAAAAATCAGAGATCAAAACAAGGCAAAACAGAGCAGAGAACCCCAGCTGCACAAGGCCAAACTGGTTCAGCGCAACCTCAACATAGGGGTTTTGACATTCAGTGCAGGTAGCCTTCACGGGACCTGCGTTGAAATGCAGAACCTCTTCACAGGGGTCGCGCTGAAGGAGAAACGAGAGTTTCTCACTGGGTTCTAGGTCACAAATTGCTGATTAATCTACTGTTTCAGACCAAAGAAAAGCAACAAGCAAGGTGCAATCAAAGGGATGCTTTGAGGGAGTACTAAGATCTATCACAAAGGATCATCAAATCATTTGTGAGTCCATTGTTCAGATCATAGACAAGTCCAGTGATTGGATCAAAGCAGCAACTGTCTACTTTGCATCTGGGAATAGCAGATGCAGTTCGATTGTTGTTGTCGAGTCTATGAAACAAACAATGATAGAAACACAAATAAAATGACTAAACAGATCTCCCTAGCGGAGTCGCCAATTTGTTGTGGGGAAAAATGCATATGCAGGACGATCCTATCCACCTAAGGTGTGACAGTGCCTTAGCAACAAACAGAGACAGCTATTCTAGTATCCTTCCTTTATGAATTAAGAATGAAGAGAGAGATGGATGGACTAACCGGTGTCTTCCGTTTGTCCCTCGATCCGGCTTCTCTTCTCTTGGAGAGTTCCCAGCTACTTGCCTTCTCGCTCGCCCAGCTTCAAGAGGTTTCTGCAAGATCACAAGAAGAGAACACTACACAAGACATGGATTCATATTCATAACTAGTTAAGGATTAGAAATAAACTAAACATACTAATGCAATCATATATCAAAGATACATCAGTATATAGGAGAAACCAACATAGCTTTATTGATGAATAACAAGGTTCAGGAAGAGATACAACCCAGAGGGCTCCAATCCAGCATCTCCTTCCCAGCAAATGGAATTCCTATCTTCACCCCCTTCAAAGCATTAAGCACCCAATGATTCTGATCTCAAACCAACAACAATTCTTTGCAATAACAAAATTCCAGCCTCTAGATCTCATGGAGGAGAGATCCATATATAGATGTTTGGAGAGAGGATGAGTCAGCTTGAGATCTGACTAGTGTCCTCTCCCTCTGTCAGTTCTTGATTCCACTTGGAGGTTCTTGCTTCCACTTGGAGATTTGGAACCTCTTACTCATCACCAGTCGAATTCCCTGAGGCAAGTGTCATTGAGGAAGATTTTGGAAGCTTCCTGGGTTTTGACACCTCGTGGAATGAACTTGCCACATGTCAACTCTCGCTCAGCGCAGGTAGCCAGTGTTGGCTTTGACATTCAGCGCAGGTAGCCAGTGTTGGCTTTGACATTCAGCGCAGACAGCTAGTGGAGCAGCTGAATTGATCCTGAATTGACTTGTTTTTGAGCAGTTTCTGGTGGAGAACTTCTGTGAATTGCTGTGGTTTGTTAGCCTTGTTCCTCTAGGGGTAGGAACAACATGTTTAGGGACTTTGGATCCCTTAGATTATGGACATTTCATGCTCAATGCTGTAAGGCACAAAAATGTCTATAACAAATATAGTTTTCAAATTCATTTGAAGTGTATTCTTTTCCATTATCAGTGCGAATAGAGCCAATATGAGATTGTGCATCATTTTCAATCCATGTATGAAAGTTCCTGAATGTTTGAAAAGCATCATATTTGTTCTTCAATAAATAAACCCAATGTATTATGGTGTAGTCATTAATAAATGTCATCATATATTTATTTCCATTTGCAGAAGGAACATGCATTGAACCACATAAATTTGAATGAATGAGTTCAAGTTTTCTATGTGCTTTGGAATGTGAATCATGAAAAGATTATTTGCTAGGCTTTCCTAGAATACAAGCATCACATTGCTAAAGTTTCCTAGGAATTGTAGGAAAGCCAGTAACACCATTTTTCTTCAACAAGCAAAGGTTGTCATAGTTCAAGTGTCCAAATATAGCATTCCATAAAAGACTAGATGAAAATGTACCTTCATCATAATGAGAACTATATGAGAAATTTTGTGGACGAACAAAGGTACCTTGCAGGTTCAAAAGTCTTTCTTCTTCTATCCCCGTCATGACAAGTGAGTGATTTTCTGCTTTTCTAACCTCAACCTTGCCATCAAATATATGAATGGAGCGTCCTTACTATCGGATGTGGACCAAGGACAACAAGTTTCTCCTCAACTGTGGGAGATATAAAACACCATGCAGAAGAAAGTCTAGAAGACCAAGCAATTTAAGCCTGATGGTGCCAAGCTGTGATGGCTTGAGTTTTGATTTGTCTATAAAGTATACTACTCCATCAACATTATGAGTAAATTCTTCAAAAAAATCTCTTCTAAAATTCATGTGGCAAGTTTCCCCTGAATCAAGAAACCAATCATTTTTCCAAGAAGCAAGTGGAGCATTGAACAAGTCTTTCGCTACTCCAATATTACAATGTGCCACAACATAATGACCGGATTCAAGTTCTTTACCTTTCTCTTTGTCATTGATTTTGCCTTGGGCTTGATTTCTTTCCTTCTCAATTATGTCCCAAGGAAACTTATATGTTGATGCATCATGTTCATCTCTATTGCAACATATGCAATGAAGATCATAATTTTCTCCTCGAGCATGTATGCCCCCCTTACCTATGAAATTTCCTCTCCCTCTTCCTCTTCGACCACCTCTTCCTCTAAAGAATCTTGAGAATGATTCTTCTCTCTATGTGCAAGGCACATAGCTTCTTCAGTAGACTGAGGAGTTGTCTTCTTCCCAAAATCTTTCTCTCTCTCAGCGAATTTCTTCACAAGGGAATCAAAGGTAATCTCTTTGATGTTTCCACTTGCTTGTAATGACTCAAGATAATTTGAATAAGTGGGATATAGTTCCTTGACAAAATATATGAGAGGAATGTCTAGTTGAACATCACTAGTTTTGATATCATGCATAATATATCGTACTTCTAATGCTAAAGCAAGAGGATCATCATTTTTCAATTCAAGATTGAACAATTTAATCATCAATTGGACGACTTCAAGTTCACAGTGTGAGTCATAGAGTTCCTTCAACTTTTATAAGGCTTCAAAAGCATTTGAAAATGGTGAAATATGGTGACTCACCTCTTCATTTACAAATGTTGCAATCAAGGCATAGGCCTTCTATTCTTATTTTCCCAAATGACAATCTCCTTATTTGAGGTGGGCTTTGTAGGTTCATTATCTCCTTCTCCTACACCAACTCCCTTCCACAACTCATTGAAAATGAGAGTTTGTTTAATCTTCCTTGACCATTCTGGATAGTTCTCTTTCCCAGAGAGAACTACTCCAACTATAGAGATCAATGAATGCATTTTAAATGTGTGTACTATAAAAAATATGTACTTCTACTACCAATATAATGTGAGAAGTTGCACATCTAGTGGTAATATGTGTAGAAAAATGAAATTTGATATATTAAAACATAAATATTATTTGGGGGAAGTGGTATATGGGGGAGGGAGTATTTAGGGAGCATGTATATGGGGGAGGTATTAACCAACGATTTGGAGGTATTAACTATGAGATGAGGTATTAACCAACGATAACGAAAGGAAGAGGCGATATTAACTGTGCAAAGAAGTGACGGTAAAACCACAGTTATATGTTATGGTATGCGGGAGTCGACAACGTATGGTAGAAACAAAGGGGTGAAGATGTATATGGCGGTGTTAATTGTGCAGAGGTATGGAAGTCGAGGTGTATGGAGGTTGGTATGGCATCATATGGAGATATTAACTGTGATACTGGAGGTCGAGGCGTATGGAGATATTAACCGTGATACTAGAGGCCGAGGCATATGGAGGTATTAACTGTGCATATTTACGGTATGGCAGCATAGGGGAGAGTAGATGGTATCGAGAGCGGAAATCTCACATGGCAGTGTAGGGGGGAGCGGATGGAGAGGCCGAGTACAGTGAAGGGCGCGATTGTTGGCACTCACAGTGAAGGGTGTGAGGCCAAGGTGGGTCTATACCACTGTGTAATACAATCACGATATACACACAACTTGACGAAGGAGAGGAGGACCCCTCACACATAAATCCGATGTTAAACTCTATTCGGTGCCCGAAAAATAACACATTACATACAATGTCATTCCCACCGTATTCTTACATAATACCATTCGAGTAGGAGGTAATCCAAGTCGCCACAGCACCTCCAGGCAGCAACCGCACCAAAACACATCCAGGCAGCAACCGCACCACAACACCTTCGGCTTCAATGCACTAGCCACAACACACCATTAGACGCAAAAACTTGCTTCAGTTTTCACAGGAGGCAAAAAAATGCCTCAATGCAGCAATCGACTCTTCAACAGTTAGAATAGAATGCACAAAATTTTCTGTGTGAGTGCCAGCCGAAGAGTGTTCTTGAATTATACATATTGTAATGCTGTCAGTTTCTCAACATAAAACTCTCAACGCGTATGGAAGAAATCACTGTGAAAGTGCTGGCTGCCGAATCTCCGACTGAAAGCACACTTCATGCAAAATATGGAATCTGATCGATTAATTCGAAAGGGTAGATTGTAGGAACCTGATCTATGAATTCCCAAAGGATGGAGTCAGTAACTATCTACAAAATTTGAGTAATGCATTACGCCACTACGATGGCGTGGTTGACTACTAACTATGAATTAGCAAAATTTATCATCATTATAAGGATTTGTATTAATTATGAAATTGGCATTACACCCAATCGCTAATGTTTTTTTTGTGTTTTTTATCCAAAGATTTTGTTTAATTCATTAGGATCACAGAAGTTTGAATACAAAACTTTAGCCAAATTAAAAAAATACAAGCAGATATAAAATGAATTTTTAAAATATACGATTAATAAATAGTGTTACAAAATCTTTTTAAATTATTAATTTTTTTTATACATTAAAATATATAAGTTATACACTGAAAACTAATCTAATATCATTTAATCAAATTTCGATTTTAATAAAACCTAAAAATTCACCAAGGAGAAAACTATTCTTAACTTTAATATGCCTAAAACAACGTGTCTATCCATAACAGTAAAAGTTACTAAGTTAATGATAACTTGGTCTCTATTTTGCAACCTGATATATTAGAGACTTATCTCTTGAATAAAAAATACAACATCATGTTATTTAAAAATAAAATAAAAATATTGATAATTAGAGACTTATCTGCTAAATAAAAATCCAACATAATGTTATTTAAATATAAAATAGGGACTACTCTCTTAACAAAATAAAAATTATTTAAAAATAAAAATAAAATGTTGATAATTCAATTTTATCGTTAGATACATTCAAGATGAATTTAGATATGCTTCATTTTAACATGATAAATCACATTTCTTATAATTATTTAGAGTCATTTATAGATTAAGTGATAAATGTGTTTTGTTTTTTATTATCACAATATACAATAATATGTTATATTTAAAATAATGTATATTATATTTATATTTATTATAATTTGATTATTTTAAATTTATAATTTATTAGGTGTTTATAGAATTAAATTTTTGAATGTGTAATTATTTTTTAGATTATAAAATTTGAAAAAATGTTTGTATTTTGAGGGATTTTTATTCTTGTTGATACTTAATAGATCCAAGTTTAAAATAGATTTAGGCAAGTTTCAATTATGGATAATCTCACATAATTTGTAAATGATTAACATTATATATACTTTTATAATATTAATCTAATCATTTGAGATTTACTTATTTTTTTCATTTGGTTGAAATTATAGAAAATATTATGATAAATATCAATCTACCTTTGGTTGATATTTATTACATAATGACACAATTTGTAAATGACAACATTATGTATATGCATATGTCTATGATAAATTTGATCATTTCACTTTCTTGTATAGAAAGTATGAAAATGATCAATGTCAATTTATCTTTTTAATTTTTTAGTTTTTAAGTACAATTACACAATTTCCAACTAATCAAAATTTGAAATGAATATGATCATTAAAGATGAATCTAATCATTCTGAATTTACCGAATTTGAGATGAATGTGATTTTTTGTGTTCTACATAGTCTGCGTGTTACATGTATCACCCTTCCCCAAGTATTATAATTTTAGGTGTTGACTTATTTCCATCATATACCATGAGAAAAGAACAACATGGGAATTTTCCTCCACCCATGTGGCCCATACCCAACTTCATTGTTTGTTGTCTAAAGCATTTTAATTTGTAATGGGATAGGTAGAATGGAAATAAATAAAGTGGCATGGGTCAATAATATGATAAGAAACCTCACCTCACATCTCCAAATCAACATCTACACTTCCAACTCAAGTCATAAATTGCATTTCCATTAATTTACACAAATAAATTCATATAGTGATATTTATATGGGGAAACAAAAGGGTTATTACACTAACATGGTCTGTAATAATGATGTATATTATTAATGCGATCATGACTACATTTTATATAGTTAGGATCATTGTCCTTTTACCATTTAGCATCACTGACCTAAATCAGAAAAGCACTCTATCTTCCAAAACATTATATACATAAGCATGTGGTCTCAAAAACTCTAATATAGACATGGACACATAGGCCGAACACATCATGGCTATTGAACCCGAAAAAAATATCTATAAATATACATAGGGGCCATCTTTGGTGTGTAAAAACACTTGTAGTACTCAACCGATATCTTAGGGTGATAACTAAGCAGATTTAATCATATCCTTAGCTGCACTAGCTAATTTCCTAAATAGAAGACAATAATATTCTAGAGTGTTGTTCTTAGTGCCAATATAGTAGGCAGGTAGTAGATTGAATTATTTAAGGATAGTTTCAAGACACTCATAGGACTTCCAATATACTTGAGGTTGCATTGAAGTGACTTTTGTACATAGGTGTTATTTGATACAATACTACTTGAAGAGGTACAAATAGGGGTTACAAGAGTTTCCAAATAAGTGAAATGTCTTCTATTTCCTACATGTATGCCTCTCCAACTATAAGATTACCCATTAAACAATAAATGTTAATGTTATTTATTGACACCAAAACAAATCTCTATCCTAATCTATTACTCTAAAATGTACCAAGAACACACTCTAACACCCCTTTTAATATGCCAATAAAAATTTTTAGAACAGAAGTTACAAATATTATGCATGTTTATTTCAAAGAGAAATAAAACATCAAACATAATGGACAATATCAACCAAATATTATAACATTATCGTTATGCATATTTATTTCAAAAAGAAATAGAACATCAAACATAATGGACAATATCAACCAAATATTATACCATTATCGATATAGAAGTAATGTCCACGTACCTTTTTTAAGAGGTAACCTAGAATAAAACATAGTTAAGATTACAAATGATTTTCAACCTACCTTTTATAGTTAGATTCTAAATCTTTATATAGTATTTTTTTTTTTTTTTCTCCTATAACATTCTAGAGAAAGAACTTTCTTAGGTAAAACATTCTAGCAATGTTTCTTATAATAGTAGTGTTCACATTACATCATGGAATTTATTTAATGATTATGTTAGGAACCTAATCAATGAATTTCAAAAGGACGGAGTCGGTAACTATTACAAAATTTGAGTAATGCATTACGCCACCGTAGTGGCGTGGTTGACGACTAAGCATTAATTAGCAAACACAAGAAAATTTACAATCATTATAAGGATTTGCGTTAATTGTGAAATTGGCATTACACCCAACCTTGCAACCCGTGTAGAGGTAATGTCTCGACCTTGAAAACTTTAGCCAAATTAAAAATGTGCGGCCGGGTTTAATGATCAATGACGTGATTTTTTAAGATTTATTTTTGGATTTTACGTGAAGTTTGATTAGAAATTAGAAAAGTGGTTGGGTATGAATAATGTTCTAAAAGTTATATATGATAAAAGTGGTTGGGTATGAATAGTAGTTAGGTGAGAGATTGGTTTTGGCAGTGTGCTTTATATATATTTACATAAAAGCTTGTTATATATAAATTAGCATATAAATAGAGTGGTTTGAATTATTCTATTAATAGGATCTTAGATTTAATAAGAGGGCCTCAATTTTATTCTACAACAACGAACAACAAAATCTAAGAAAAAATTAATTTTCTCCATTAATTCTAACACCTCTCCTTAATGGAGAAAGGGTGTTTGGAAAAATAGCATATGCCTCTTGGTCTAGTCTCAGCTAGGCTTACAATAATACATAAAAAACTTGGTAACTTAGTTTTCATTTTTGTATTCTTACTTGAGAGTCCATGTTTATTCATTCGTCAGTAAAATTTCATCTTCACTTTTCTTGCCATAAGGTAGTAATGAAACCTCTCCTCCCTTTTACATTTTCTAATCCAATATTATAAAATTAAATTTCAATTTTAATAAAACCTAAAAATTCACGCACGAGAAAACTATTTTTAACTTTAATAGGCCTAAAACAACATGTCTATCCATAACTGTAAAAGTTGCTAAGTTAATGATAACTCGGTCTCTATTTTGCAACCTGATATATCAGAGACTTCTCTTAAATAAAAAATACAACATCATGTTATTTAAAAATAAAATACACATATGGGTAATTGGAGACTTATCTCTTAAATAAAAATAAAACATCATTTTATTTAAAAATAAAATACAAATATTGATAATTAGAGACTTCTCTTAAATAAAAAATACAACAAAATACAACATCATGTTATTTAAAAATAAAATACACATATGGGTAATTGGAGACTTATCTCTTAAATAAAAATAAAACATCATTTTATTTAAAAATAAAATACAAATATTGATAATTAGAGACTTATCTCTTAAATAAAAATTCAACATAATGTTATTTAAATATAAAATAACGACTCATCTCCTAAAAAAATACAAATATTATGTTATTTAAAATAAAAATAAAACGTTGATAATTCAATTTTATCATTCAAATACATTCAATATAAATTTAGATATGCTTCATTTTAAGATGATAAATCACCTTTCTTATAATTATTTATAAATTAAGTAATATAATTATTTATAAATTAAACAATAAATCTGTTTTGATTATTTTTTATTACAATAGTTTATTATATTTATATTTGATTATAATTTAACTATTTTAAATTTATCTTAATTTATGATTTATTAGGTGTTTACAGAATTAAATTTTTGAATGTGCAAATATTTTTTAGATTATAAACTTCTAAAAAAAGTTTGCACTTTGAGATATTTTATTCTTGTTGATGCTTAATAGATCCAAGTTGAAGATGGATTTAGGCAAGTTTCAATTATGGATGATCACATAATTTGTAAATGATTAGCATTATTTATACTTCTATAATATTAATCTGATCATTTGAAATTTACTTATTTTCTTCAATTGGTTGAAATTATAGAAAGTATTGTGATCAATATCAATCTACCTTTCATTAATATTTATTATATAATGACACAATTTGTAAATGACAATGTTATGTATATGCATATGTCTATGGTAAATCTGATCATTTCACTTTCTTGTATAAAAAGTATTGAAAATGATCCATATCAATCTATCTTTTTAATTTTATAGTTTTTAAGTACAATTACACAACTTCTAGCGAATCAAAATTTGAAATCAATCTAATCACTAAAAGTGAATCTAATCATTATAAATTTATTGAATTTGAGATGAATCTGATCTTTTGTGTTCTACATACTCAGCTTGTTACATGTATCACCCTTCCCCAAGTATTCTCATTTTAGGTGTTGACCTATTTCATCATGTCCCATGAGAAAGGAACAACATAGGTATTTTCCTCCACCCACATGGCCCATCCCCGACTTCATTGTTTCTTGTGTAAACCATTTTAATTCGTAAGGGGATAGGTAGAATGGAAATAAATAAAGTGGCATGGGTTAATCATATCATAAGCAACCTCACCTCATATCTCCAAATCCACATCCAGACTTCCAACTCAAGCCATAAATTGCATTTCCATTAATTTACACAAATAAATTCATACAGTGATGTTGGGTTATCACACTAACTTGTTATGTAATGATGATGTATATTATTAATTTATGAGCGTGACTACATTTTATATAGCGAGGATCATTGTCCTTTTAGCACTTAGGATCACCGACCTAAATCATAAAAGCACTCTATCCTCCAAAACATTATAAACATAAGCATATGGTCCCAAAAACTCTAATATACACATGGACGCATAGGTCGAACACATCATGGCTAACGAACTTGACAAAAATATATACAAATATACATAGGGGTCATCTTGGGTGTGTAAAACCACTTGTAGTACTCAATCTGATATCTTAGGGTGATAATTAAGGAGATTTAATCATACCCTTAGTTGCACTAACTAATTTCCTAAATAGAAGACAATAATCTTCTAGAGTGTTGTTCTTAGTGCCAGTATAGTAGGCAAGTAGTTGACTGAATTATTTAAGGATAGTTTCAACACACTTATAGGACTTCCAATATACTTGAGGTTGTATTGAAGTGAATTATGTACATAGGTGTTATTTGATGCAATACTACTTGAAGGAGTACAAATATGGGTTACAAGAGTTTCCAAATAAGTGAAACCTCTTCTATTTACCACATGTATGCCTCTCCAACTATAGGATTACCCACTAAACAACAAATGTTAATGTTATTTATTGACACCAAGACACATTTCTATCCTAATATATTACTCTAAAAATGTGCCAAGAAAACACTCTAATACCTCTTTTAATATCCCAATAGAAATTTTTACAGCGGAAGTTACAAATACTATGCATGTTTATTTCAAAGAGAAATAGAACATCAACCATAATGGAAAATATCAACCAAATATTATACTGGACAATATCAACCAAATATTATACCATTATTGATATGGAAGTAATGTCCACAAGCCTCTTTTAGGGGGTAACCTTGAATAGAGCAGAGTTAAGATTACAAATTATTTTCAACAAACCTTTTATAGTTAGATTCTAAATCTTTATATAGTACTTTTTGTCTCCTATAACATTCTAGAGAAGGAGCTTTCTTAGGTGAAACATTCTAGCAATGTTTCTTATAATAGTAGTGTTCACATTACATCATGGACTTTATTTAATGATTATGACATCCATACATAGTGATACATAGTAATATATCTACTTAGTGGTTTAGGGAGGTTAGGAACCTAACAATATGAGAGTTGAGGAAGGCCAAAAATACATACTTGGGCATAAGGCCTTACAGAAAACCTACTACAAACATAGGTAGGCTCACAAATGTGAAGCACTACACTCAAAGGGTATTCTTGTCAACCTCCAAGATGATGTAAATCACAAAAGAGGTTTTAATGCAATGGAAATCAACAAAATAATAGTCCTACAAGCCTCTATGGACTCCAACACTAAGTTAAGGCCATGTACTGCATTGGGTCTTTTTATTGTACATGAACACTATTGTAACATATATGTCTCTTGGTCAACTCCATAACTCCATGTAGGGATCAAGCTACCTAAATTATCTAAGGTTCAACTCCCTCCTCTAAAATGAAAAACACTCCTCCTGTAATGTAAAGTCCTCTCTAAGAAAATATCATCTCCATTTATCCAACATGTATAATATCACTAAGCTATATGAAGATATCCAACTCTTCAAGGAAGAATATGATGTAAGCATCCAATTAAGGTTAATAAACAACTGAGTAATTCATTTTCAATGTGAAAATCCATCAAAAGTCATCCAAGGGTTAATCATACACCATGTATCCCGAATTTGATGAAACACTCCCAATCAATGTAAACACTTTCAAAATAACCTCAAAATCTAATGATTGTGCTAATGGGCACTCTACAACCTAGTATGGGGGATATATTGTCACATAATGTTTGATTAAGAATAATAATAATAATAGTAGTAATAATGTCAACTAGAATAAAAAAATTATAAACTTTACACATTAAGGACGCACGTGCACACACAGATATAAAAAGTTCAAATTAGGTATTTTTCATTCAAGGGAATTTGAGGGAAGCTTCATGGATAACATGGACTAAGATGTATTGCCACAAAATGACCAAAGGGAAAAGTATGAATTCCACTGTTATATGGAAAATTCATTTTTGTGGACAAAGATGAACTCCCTAGATCTAGTGGTCTGATCTAGAACAATAGAGGGAAAAAATATCTATGTTTTCCTTAGAGAGATTATAGTACGGAAAAGAGAGCTACCTGGAATTTGTATTAAGTCCTCCTCTTCTCTTCACTTGTAATCTCCAACTCTAGCTACACATGCTATAAATGGAAGTTGCAAAAACGGCTAAAACAAGCAAGAGAACTACAATATCCATATAACATAACCTAATATCTCTAATTAGTGAGTCAAAATGGCATTGAAATACCAGAGCATCAACATGACACAAGTATAGGAAAATAGAGTGCTTTTTCTATTAATAAATAAAGGAGAGAGTTACAACCATATATAGAAGTTGACTTTGTAGATGTCTCCCCAATTTCCTTGTCCTTCCTTCCCACAAAGCAAACTTTCACACTCAACCCTAATGCATAAATGGATGGATTCATTAATCTCAAGGTAACAACATGAGGGCACTAGTAATCTCCAAAAGTCAAAACACACTTTATGAGAGATAGTAAATTTATAGGGTGAAAGTGGTAATTTATGATTTATCAATCTATATTTGAGATCCACATATTAGGGAAGATAATATCTAGGGATAAGACCACTAGAGTAGGATCACATAGGAATTCCAGATCTCTATACATGGTAAATTGTTAAAACCACCTTAGAAGCTTCTAGAAGGAGAAGATTCAAAAAGTATTGTTTAATTTTCCTGAAATTATAGAATCAATGCACGAGTAGAGTACAGGGGCATGCATTGATCAATGTAGATGATTAGTTATGCATGCATTGATCAACGTAGATGATTAGTTATGCAACTTGAAACCATTGTAGGTGGACATGCATGCAAGGTGCGTTACTCAGCAGAAACTCAGACTTTTTGGAGAGATGATTCTTAGGGCTTTGCAAAGGGATTATCACAGTGTTCAACGATGTTGATTGATCTGGTTTTCAGGGCTATTGAATAGATCTGACAAAATGGCTTGTAACATTGGCACTTTAGACATTATAATGGGAGTACAATAATGTTGTAAATAAATGTAATAAATATAATAGCTATAAGTGAATAAATGCTATACACTTAGCAAGGAAATCAATTCCAATAATTAGCTAATGTACAAAAATCTATTATTGGCATGCCATGTGCAACTAGCATATACCTAAGATGAGTTATATTGTGCATTTATAAAAAAATCTCCTATGAAATATTAGGTAAATAGAATATACAATAAAATTAAAATTGTCTCACAAAAAATTATGAAGCTGAAAATAAAATTTGTTACATATTAAATTATATGATATAATTTTGTTTAGTAAAAATATCTCTTTATAATCTATATTATTCATATAAACACCATATTTATTTCAAAATTAAACATTTTAATGTTAAATTTTAAAAATTCAAATTTCATTATTTAAAATTTAAATATTTATTTCAAAATTAAACATCTTAATGTTAAATTTTAAATATTTAAATTTCATTATTTAAAATTTAATTTTCATACTTTTAAATTTCATTTAAATTTAATTTTCATGCTTTTAAATTTTATTATTTAAAATTTAATTTTCATGATTTTATTTTGTAGTTAAAAATATTTGAGTTTCTAGTTGTCTAATATTTTTTTTGTGATAGAAATGTGTTTTACAACGTAACATTAGTCATGATGGTTATAACTAATTTTTTTGGTTCATTTTAATTTATACATTATCATTATCATTATCATTATCATTATAATTATAATTATATATATATATATATATATATATATATATATATATATAGTATTGATTTACTATTAAATAAAATTTTCTATATTTTTTACCATCTACATATATTTAGTAGATTAAAATGATTACATTTATCTATTTTAATTATCTTGAAATTGTATAATTATATTTAAAACAAAAAAAATTAAAAAGGTAGATTAACATTGATGATCTTCAATAATCTCTATATGATTTAATTTGAAGTGATCAAATTTATTATAGACATATACATACTAACATTGATCATTTACAAATTGTATCACTATATAATAAACACTAAAGAAGATAGATTGATACTGATCTTTTTCAAGAATGTTTTCTATAATTTCAACAAAATGAAGAAAGTAAGTAAATTTTAAATTATTACATATGTGTGTGTGTGTTAATTATTTACAGATTATGTACAATTATCCATGAGTGAAACCAACCTAAATTCATCTTAAAATTAGATCTATTAAGCATTGACAAGGATCGAATCTCTTAAAGTGCAAAAATTTCCTCAAATTTTATACACTAGAAAATATTTACATCTTAAAAAATTTGATCCTGTAAACAGGTAATAAATAAGCAATTAAAATAAATCTAAATTATTTTAATCATAATCAAATATAAATATAATATATTAATGTTTCAATCAAAATACAAACTATATTTATTATTTAATTTATTAATTTCCATGAACAATTATGAAAAACCAGTTCTAATAATTAGGTAATGTACAAAAATATATTACTGACATGCCACCTCCCATGAATATATACTTAAGATGAGTTATATTGTACATTTATAAAAAATAAATATTGAAAGTGAAAATAAAATTTAATATACAATAAAATTTTGTTTGGTATGAATATTTCTTAATCATTTAAATTATGCATATAAACACCACAATTATTTTAAAATTAAACACCTTAATATTAAATTTTAAATATTAAAATTTCATTATTTAAATTTTTAAACATTCAAATTTCATTATTTAAAATTTAGTTTTCATGCTTTTAATTTGTAATTAAAAATATTGGAGTTTCCAATTGTGTAATCATTTTTGGATAGAAATGTGTTTTTACAACCTATTATGATGAATATTTTTTTGGGTTTCCGTTAATTTAGACATAATATTTAAAAAAATTAAAATATATATATAAATATATATATAAAAGTTTATTTTAATTTTTTTTATTAATTATGTTTTTTTGGTAAATAGCAAAAGAGTTAAATTTTTTTAAAAAGTTTGAACATAAGAATATTTGGAAAATTTAACCTACAACATCATCTTAATAGAATATTTAGAGAACTGAACCTAAGATCTCAATAGTAGAGGTGCTTTAATGAGGAGGAATTTAATGAGTAGGAATCAACCATCTGAACTAATCCACGGGGATATTTGTGTGTGGGAAGCTAATTTAGAAAGCCAAAAGGGTTATTTAGAAAATGAAAAAGGGGCTTTTCCTTGAGCCAATCATTTACATTGAAATCAACACATTGATTTTTGTGTATATGTATTGTATGTTGAAATGTATCTTAATCCACGGGGATGTTTGTGTGTGGGAAGGTGATTTAGAAAGCCAAAAGGGTTATTTAGAAAATGAAAAAGGGACTTTTCCTTGAGTCAATCATTTACATTGAAATCAACACATTGATTTTTGTATATATGTATTATATTTTGAAATTTATCCTGTAAAAACTGAACATAAATTGAAATAGAAATTGACATACAAATTGAAATATAAATTAACATAGAAATGTGAATGAAATTAAAATAGAAATTGACATGTAAACTAAAATCAATGCATCGATTTCACATTACATTTTTTTTCGTTTATTTATCAACACACACTAAAATAAATATGTTTGAAATTGAATAGAAATAGAAATAAAAATTCAAGTGGAAATATAAACTAACATTTTACACTTTGATTTTAATGTACATGTATTATTAGACATTGTTACTTTACTTTTGTTCAAAGTATTTCTCATGTAACTCTTGAAATATACTACAAAATAAAACTTTCTATATTTTTAACCATCTAAATAAATAAAACTTTCTATATTTTTAACCATCTAAATAAATTTAGTAAGATTCATCAATTTTTATTATCTGGAAATTATGTAAATATACTTAAAAACAAAAAAAATTAAAAAAGTAGATTGACATTGATAATTTTAAATACTCTCTATACAAGAAAGTGATTTAATTTGAAATGATCAAATTTATAACAGACATATACATACAAATAACATTGATCATTTACAAATTGTGTCATGTCACATCCCTGTATAATATAAAAAAAAAAAAAAATGAAACACATGGTAACTTTATTATAAAACCTAACATCTACCATAATCTTCACTGTGCGTTTTATTAATTACACAACTGCAATGTGGTGATATATTTCGGACCTATGTTAAATGTTTAACGTCTATACAGCTCATTGACTTGACTGCATGGGTGACATGTGTGTTGAAAATGGAAATCGGAAACGTTTTGTCCGACCCGTAGCCCTTCCCGGCGTTGAGTTGTTGGCAGCATTTATTTCTCTTGTCAGCGTTTCGGCAGGTGGCATGGCTCACCCGCTTGGCCATGTGACTCGTTGGTTTCTGCACTCTCGGCCTTCACGCTTTGGATTCCCGCGCTACTTCAACGGCGGAGATCTGTTGCTCAGATCGGAGGGCTGGAAAATGTTTAAGGGTTTTGGGGTCATACATAAACCCCTTAGAACGTGCCTGAGGTTCATTTGGAACAAGAGGGCCTCTCGGCACCCCTCTGGTCATTCAAGCACCGGGTTCGTTTCTCTTTCAACGCCGCCCCTGAACTTTGTCTACAGCACCGAGGTCTTAAGTTTGCCCTTCAAGGGCTTTGTACAGGTACCATACTCCGTTTACCTTTAATAGTTTTTCTGCCTTTCGATTCAGGTTTACATGCGTTTAGAATGTGGTTGTTACTGATTGAAAGCTCACACTGACTGGTGGTTTTCGTTGCGGTTGTGTGCAGATGGAGCTCGTTACAAACCCCCTTACCGCTTGCAGGTTGACAGAGCCAGCGTCTCGACTCCTTCGTCTCCTTCCAGGTAAGCAGTCGACCCTTTTACCGGGTGCGAAGTTCAAGGATTGCTCTGTCCATGGTGTGCCAAAGGACTGTGAATATTACCGCATGTTTCCTATTTGTGTTGTTTTCCTTCCGTTATGTACCAGTCGAGGAATTTCCAGAGGAGATCCTCATGGCTTGCATGTGTTTTCCTATTCTCAGGGTTTTACGTTTTCGACCTACCCTGTTGAGATATGAGCTACAGGCAGATTTCTCCTGCGCCTAAATCTCGTACAACAGTTGATCGATTTGGGGCAATCTTGCCTTCCTGTGTTTTTAGGCTTTTTATGCCTCTGTTGTATTTATATGTGAATAATATTTGTTGAGCTGGCCGCTGTATCGGGCCTTGCTGGTTTACGATATTTAATCTGGACAATGAACACATATTTTGATTTTTGAATATATATATATCAATGTTTACGTTTCCAGACCTTCGCTCTTAATCATTTTGCGTTCTATGTTACTAATTTACTCCTGGTCCTTCTTGGCCGGTTGCAGTATGCCCATTGATAATGTCGTTTGTCATTCTGATATGGTTAAATGTTATGTCCGTCTCTGTGAACGGTATGGAATTTCGATCTACTTATATATATTAGTAAAATCATCTCAATAATGTTAGCGGTTCTTTTCTTACTATTCTTCAGTTTAAATCCCATTCATACAGTGGCGAAATGTTTCATTACCAGTTGTTGTTGAGTTTAGGTTATAACAAGTTTATGGTATTATTACAGCGCATACTTATGCGTATTGTCTGTTGATTGTATGATTACACCTGTGGTTATCTACGCGGCCGTGTTCACAGCCACGGTTGAACACCTCCAGTGGTTGCATTCGTTCTTAAAATGTTTACTTATTAGTACCGTTTCAGTTATCTGCATTTGTTTTCACTGTTATACAACAGTTTCATAGCGTTACTCTTATTGGTGGCAGTTTGCTCTATGGGTCTAATCGTCTGGTTATACATTTCCTCTTGCAGTCACAGTTTCGTTAAGATTCTTAACTCTGAAGTTCGTTAGTTACATGATTTGTTTAATGGTATTCATTTGGCGTACTTCTGTCTGTGCTCTAATGGGAAAGGAATTTATGGTCTGGGCGTTCCTTTGCACAGGAACTTGAGATATTTCCGTCGTTTTCTTGGTATACTTAACTGCTTGAATACCCACCACGGTGTTCTGGTCCGTGTTAAATTCTTATGTGCTTTCTTTATTTTGAACTACCCTTAGCGCACTGGTTATTCCTTTTATAATTGTCTAGCAATTAAATATTCTGACATTTTAATAGAAATGTTCACCTGATACAAATATACTAAGCAGCATGATATTAAAGGAAGATATAAGATACAAGGGTCTAATTTGTCGACTACTGTAAATTTTATCTGCAGTGTGGTCAACATTCATTACTGAACTAATTTCTCTTCATTGCTATCTCGTACCTGGTTCGCCAGTGTTGTGAATAGGCACTTCAGAAAATTCACCTGCAATCCAAATTCGCTCTTAACCACCCAACCTTGAGATCCATCACTAAGACTGGATTCTCCCCCCGAGCTATCTTGCAGGCCTACAGCCCTCAACAAGATACATGCACCTTGTGCCTGGTCATCTGGTCCTTACCAGACTTAACCAGTTTCTTGTTATTTTTCTTTCTGGAATCCTTCTGTCTGTCCCCACAGCACAAAATTCCTCCTCCCACTACCCAGGACTTTTCCCCCGTTTGGGAGGGTAGTTTCAGTCAGTTTTCATAACTGATTTTCTTTTTTTAAATCCTCCTTTCAGAGGCTGCCAGCATTCCAAGAAATATATATTTCCAATATATTTAAATTCACCAATAAGATAATATGATTAGAGTTTTGTTTTTTTTTTGTTGTAAAATAAAAGACAACAAACTTTCAACTCTATCTCTTACCACAGTAAAATTCCCACATTTACATTTTTCCGGGGTCATCACATGTCACTATATAATAAACGCTAAAGAAGATTTCTCTAGAATACTTTCTATAATTTCAACAAATTAAGGAAAGCCAATAAATTTCAAATGATTAGATTAGTATTATACAAATATATATAATGTTAATCATTTGCAAATTATGTATAATCATCCATGAGTGAAAGTAGCCTGAATCCATCTTAAACTTGCATCTATTAACTATTGACTAAGATAAAATTTCTCAAAGTGCAAAATTTTCCTTAAACTTTATACTCTAAAACATATTTGCATTTTAAGAAATTTAATCCTAGGAACACCTAATAAATAAAAAATTAGAATAAGAATAATAATAATAATAATAATAAAGCTACAACATTTATTACTTAATTTATTAATGACCATGACCATAAACAATTATGAAAAATGCGATTTATCATACTAAAATGAAACACATCTAAATTCATCTGAATATAATTAAAAGCTAAAATTGGATTATCCATATTTTTATTTCATTTTTAAATAACATAATATTTGTATTTTTTTTTTAAATATTAGTCACAATTTAAATAACATGATGTTGTTTAAATAACATGACGTTGTAATTTTATTTAAGAGATAAGTCTGTAATATACCATGTTGCAAAATAAAGACAAAGTTGCCATTAACTTGGTAACTTTTAATGTTATGGACAGACATGTTGTTTTAGGCATATTAAAATTAAGAATATTCTTTTATCGGTGAATGTTTAGGGTTTTTTTTAAATGTTAGTTGAGTACTACGTAAGTATACTACTGTATTACGCATACTACTGTACGCATTAGACTATCATAAGTAATAATAAAGTAGGAAGGAGAGGCTTAATTGAGGTTAGAAGATTGATATAATAACTTTTGATCATAATTTCTAATCTCAATACTCGATCTAATATGATCCCTATGATTTATAGTGAAAGATTTTCTTCTTCCTTATAGGAGTTGGGTTCTCATATCCATGAAACTCTCTTTTCTTTCACGAAGTTTCGTTATCGAAATTTGATGATATTTCGTTATCGAAATTTGATGATATGATCTTGGATTAGTTTTTATTATTGTATAAATAAAATTAAAAAAAATCAATAACAACACTATTCACATCCAACAGTTTTTCTAATTTCTAATAAAATTTCAGGTAAAATCTAAAAAAAATCACCTCATTGTCATTGAACCTGGCTACACTTTTTTAATTTGCCTAAAGCTTTCGAGATCTAGATATTATCTTTACATTCCTAAAGTTATGTCTATCATTCAATTAGACTGATATAAGTGTGGTTAAAACATAAGTGTGGTATAGCCTTATTTTTCTCACATCTGAAGATGCAGGCAAAATCCTTGGTCGACCATGGGTCTACAAACGCAGCTTCCTGGCTCTGCACAGGTGGTTCATGGGCTTTAATCCGCTGAAGAACACCCCAGTCAACAACCTGATCTGGGTTAAATGCCCAAATTTACCTCTTGAATTATGGTCTCCGGAATCCCTTCAAATGATCGGCAATGCCATCGGCCGATTTATTTACGTCGACCCCTGGTGCATTGGTGAACGGGATAAACGCATCGCTTGGATTCTTATCCAGCGAACATACAAGGGTGGATTCCCCGACCACATCGAAATCAACTGGAAGGACCAATCCATCTCCCAAAGATTGGATTACTGGGGAATCCCCTTCCGTTGTGCTGCTTGCAAAAAGACAGGACACCTTGTAAGGAATTTCCCCAGCGCCAAGCTATACGCAAACAGGAAAAGTCTCAGAAAATCCTTCCTCAATGGCAGCAATTCGCCCCCCTCCTCCCCTATCAAATCCGGATCCCATAGTAAAACACCCCCCCATCCAACTCAAGTTCCCCCTTTTGACATGCAATCCCCTCCATTCACTGAACCCCTCGACGAACCCTCTGTCCCTTCTCCGCAACCGATGGACCCAAAGAATTCCCCCCCCGCCCCCAGCATACTCCTCTTCTCCAAAAGGATTTCTCTGTTGGAACAATTCCCATTCCAATCTCCTCTTCGTCCCCGGGGGCTCGGCCAGATAAAGGAAAGCAGAAAGTGCAGACTGTCGGCCCCACCCCTCCAAACTCCCCCTTCTCCTCCCCTGTCAACCTCTTCGACAGCGACCTCGACCTCTCGCAAGTCAGGGAGTCTCTTCAGCTCGCTCCCTTGACGATCCATAAACCTGGGCCTTGCTCGCCAGTCATCAGTCCGGCATCGGCCATGAACATCACGGTCCGAAAGAGGGGTCGAGGCAACTCTCGACACTTCAGAGGCAGAACCATTGTAACAAATGAAGGCATCCGAAATCGTTCTCTAGTTGAAGTCCCTGTTCTTGATGATACACCTCCACAGCCCCTTAGAGCAAGCAAGGCTGCAAACGCTCCAAAATGATCTCTATCTTATCTTTCAACATCCATGGTCTTGGCGTGGACCCTAAATTCATCACGCTAAAGAATTTTTTCTTCCATTCCAGGGTTTCAATTATTCTTGTACAGGAGTGATGAGCCCCAATTTTGGTACAATTTGGGCTCATTTTGGCCTATTCTACTTGCTCAAACCATTCATTTTTTATTGCTTATGCATGCATCTCTTAGTTTATTCATGTTGTTTGTAGGAAGAAGGGTAGGCACTCTCTCTACGTGACTAATGCATTATGATTCCAGGTTTTGGCATTAAAAGGGAGCAAAAGACAACGAAAAAGGAGATAAGGAGACAACGAGGTGGCACTGCGAGTTTTGGGAGAGGATGTCCACGGTTCTAGGGACATCCCTCGTGATTCCCATCAAGAACTCCGAGCTCTAATCCATCTCCCCTCCGAGCTTAGAAAGCAGCCAGCTGTTCTACAAGAACATCAGTTATAAACTGCTCTACAGGAACAGCAATTATGACCATCCTACAAGATCAGCAGTTAAACTCTAGTTGGACAGCCGAGCTCCTAAAATGAAGGACACTTGTTGGATCATCGTTTTTGTATAAGTATGGAGGCTTTAGCCTTAGATAGGTTGTTGAAACTCTCATATTGCTATTGTAATTTTGGAGCACAGCTCAGTTTTCGTTCCTTTTTGTAAGCCAATTTGGCATGATATCAGATTATGAATAAAGAAGGCAGATTCTGATCTAGTTCTGAGTTTTTCTTAAGGAGACTATAGCTCTCAGGTTAGGGCCCAACCTGAGAGCCATAGATCCCCTCTGCTGTAGTATTGCTTCCATTTCATTTCAGCACTTTGAGCTTTTCATTTACACATGCAATTCGAATTACAGATTGTTGAGTTGGTCTTTTTCATGAGTTAGATAGGAGATTGCTTATGGTGAATTTGTTTCCACTTGCTTAGTGTAGCAGAGGATAGATATAATCGATTGGAGCTCCAACAAAAAGGTTGTTAAGGCTCACGGCCGTCTCATCTGGGATTGGAGTGAAGTCCATGATTAACCACCAAAAATACGCATTTCTTTATTCCATGGTTGCTGCAAACACAGTCACGTTATGTTAGATGCTTCCACATGATTCACACCTGCACCACACTCCCTTACCACAGCTTCATGCACATTCTCCTTCACGTTTAGATTGCTGCTCATTGAATTTACAAGCATAGGTAGTTTAGGTTGATGCATTTTTGGTTGAGTGACAGTCATAAGCATTTGTTTCACTTACACTGCTCTCTCTCGTTCCATCACTTTGCCCTCCATCTTGATCACGCATGCAGACATCTCTTTGACCCCTACTCCGCTCTGTTATCTCACAAAGCCTTTCACTCCTCACGTACTTCCATTCTCTAGCCCTTTCGTTGACATAGCCCTTTACCTTCCATCCTCCTCCCTACACTCACTTCCTATCCTATTCTTCCACTTCTAAAGCCATCACCAGCCTTATTCCTACCTTACACATCTCCCCCTACCATTCCATTATCCCTCCATCACTCCAAACACTCACGGTAGGTCATCCTGTAGCCATTTGTAGACATCCTGTAGAAAACAGAGTATCCTGTAGGATTCTCCACAGCCATCCTGTAGGAGGCCACTCTCTCGGTTGCTGAGCATCTGAATGCGAGGAACCTCTGTGGATGGGTGCTAAGGATCCCTAGGGACCTCTCCTAGCCTCCCCAACCTATCCCACGCTTTCCTTCCTTCTCCATCCCATCTGCACAACCAAACCCTAGTTAGCACAAGATCGCCATCATTCCACACACTTAAAGGAAAAATACAAAAACATAACTTTCATGATGCAAGTAGTTTAGATCCATGCATTTTCATTTATTAGAGGTAGTGACAGCATTGGTAGAAGTTGCATTTACATTCCTTGCATTGTAGAGGTCAGACTAGTTAAATTAGGGTTTCCTAGGTTTACATGCTTTGATTTGCTTTCAGTTCAGTTTGTCAAGTAGAGTAGCTTTCCTTTGAGAATAGCTTTCGTCCATCAGTTAGCAAGCTTCTTTTGAGAGCCTATAGAAGTTGGCTTGAGCCCTAGTGGACTTGTGCCAGCTGACCAAGTGACAGCTGCGACAAGAGCTAGTACTTGTGCATATAGCACCGTCGCTTCCAAGTTTGTACGAACTACCGGGTTGATAAAATTGAGAGACAGGAAGCCCCAGGAGTTGTAGCATTATTGCTACAATACTGGAGCTCACCATCTTTTTGGCGCCGTTGCCGGGGAAGCGTCAGAGTATTAGTACTTGTTGCTTTTCTTCTACTTCCATACTCTTACTTCTGCTCAGTAGTTTACTTCATTTCCATTTTGCAAAAGTAGCTTAGCATTTCTTGCTTTCCTAGATTAGCATTTCCTGCTTTCCTAGATTAGCATTTCCTGCTTTCCTAGATTAATATTTCTTGCTTTCCTAGAGTAATTTTTCTTGCTTTCCTAGATTAGCATTTCCAATTTTGCAATTTCATTTGAGCAATATAGTTAGTTGTAGATCACTTTGTTTCAGTTTTGCAGGTACCAAAGAAAAAGCAAAAGCACTCAAAACAAAAGAAAGAAAATTCCTTTCCATTTCATGCCTCGTAGGAACCGAGATAGATCAGGCAAATTCCTACCAAACACCCCCACCACATCACTGAGTCACCCTTCTCTCTTCTTTGGTGACAGTGACCCAGAGGAACCTATAGGTGAACATCCGGAGATATACCAAGACCCTATAGAAGAAGAAGAGTTAGAGACCACTCCATCTGTAGCCATGGCTGATAATAGGAGAGAAGATGAGAGAATAGAAGGAGCTTTCCCCATCTGAGAGACCAATGGAGATATGAAAATGAAAAACATTAGCCCCTCCGCCTTGCCTCACTTCCATGGACTGACCACTGAGGATCCTGATACCTTCTTGTTTGAGTTTGTTGTCCTTTGTAGAACCTATGACTATACTGAAGATGAGCAAAAGCTGAAGCTTTTCCCTTCTACTCTTAAGGATGCAGCCCTACGCTGATTCATGGGATTACCTGGGAATAACATAGCTACTTGGGCTCAGATGCAGCAAGCCTTCAATGCCAAGTATAGGGATTATTGTAGGTCCAAGGAAACTAAGGGAGAGATCTTTCGAATGACCATGGGGAATGATGAGTCTTTAGAGGATTACGAGGAGAGGTTCCAACTTAGCTATAAACGGGCCAGGTGCACACTTGACCCTGAATCCCTCAAGTTGGTTCTACTCCGAAGAGTCCCTGAAGATCTCTTAGACACCCTTCACATGTTAGCTGGGGGGGACATTTACCAACTGCCTTATGAGGACATCAGGACTGTGTTTCGAAATCATTCCAGGGCAGCTAGAAAACGAGGTAGAGGAAATCTCCTCTCCACTGGTGTCCCTTTCTCCAAACATGATTTTACAAACCAATTAGAAGATCTTAAGAGTGAGGTGAGACAGACCATTGCCATGCAGCTGGACACATTTAGGATCCAGCAAAAGAGAGAAGAAGCTGAGAGAGCCTTGGCTGTCTTCTGTCCTAGGTGCACCAGAAGACACCCTAAGAACGAATGTCCATTGCATTCGGTTGAAGTGTGTTTCGTTTGTGAGGAGGACCACCCAACAAATCAGTGTCCAACCTTACTTGGGTTTAAAGCCATGTACCAAGGAACCGAAGCCCCCACTAAACCTCTCTACTTCATCAACCAACGGAGGCCTCAAGGATCTAGACCTTATCAGCAGGGGATGCAAGGGGCATCTCAAGCTTATTACAACCCCAACCAGTCAACTCCTATGCCTTCCTGGGGTCCCCCTGCTCATCCTTCATGGGCCATGCCTCCTCCATGGTCTTATCCACCTCAGTATCCTACTCAACCTCCTTCTCATCCATATCACTCACATACCCAGTCGCAACCTCAATGGAGTGCTCCTCAGTCGGGGTGGAGGCCCCAATACAACACTCCTCCTGCCATTTTGCCTCCACCACAGTTCAACCTCAGCCTTTACCTCCTGCTCCTCCAAGGCAACCTCAGATGCCTGCTCAACCGAACCCGAACCCCAACAATAGACAGGCTCAGCAGGTATATACTGGGGAGACCTCATGCCCTACCTATGCTGTGGAGATCCAGGAGATCAATCTTAGATCTGGAAAGACTCTTCCAGATCGCCAACCTCCTCCCCCAGAGGATGAGGAAAACCATCAGGAGAGTGAACCAAAGCCTATTCCACCCTTTCCTGAGAGACTAACAGCCACCACACAACCTAACCCAGAAGAAGATGAGCTTTTGGGTGAGCTCAAGCAGTTGTGTGTAAAAATCCCACTTCTCCAAGCCATCAAGGATGTGCCTATATATAACAAGCTGGTTAAGGAGAAGTGTTTGAAACACCCAGGCAGACGGAAGAAAGATGCCTCAACTATCAATGTCATAGGACAACTGTCTGACCTTATGCTAGGACAAGTCATCTGCCCAAAGTACCTAGATCCTGGAAGCCCTGTAGTAGATGTTCACATCAATGGCACCATTATCCCCCACACCTTGATTGATCTAGGGGCAGCCATCAATGTGATGACCAGGGATACCATGCTTAAACTCAATCTTCAGGGTTCCTTGAGGAAGACCTCGACAGTACTGCAATTAGCAGATCGCTCCACCGTGACTCCCGAAGGGATTGTGGAGGATGTCTTGGTCTCTATTGATTCTTGGGAATACCCTGCAGACTTCCTAGTTCTGCAACCAAATGCCAAGCTTACTGGATATCCTCTCATCTTGGGAAGGCCTTGGTTAGCTACTGCAGATGCTTACATAAGTTGTCGGGCAGGAAACATGACCATCAAAAATGGTCCCATGTCCAAGCAGCTAGTCCTATACCCTCCTGCCCAACCTTCTTTAGAGCATGATTTACCACTCTGGTTGGAGGAAGGGGAGGAAGACGAGGTGTACTCTGCACCTCTGTGCACCCTAGATACCACTAGAAGAGACCCTCCTACCGAGGATGATTTGATTGAGACCCTGATCCAGAATCCACCTTCCAGTGCACTATCTTTAGAGAAGTTGGTGGAGGATGCCCAAGCTAGCACCTCAGTGGACCTTTGTACAACCGGCCCTGTCACTCCCAGAGTCAAAAGTGTGGAGTTCGGCCCTGAGAGAGCATTAAAGATCAGCTCCTCCCTATCTCCTTCCCAGGAGAAGGAGTTGTGTAGCCTATTGGCCAGCCACTTAGATGCCTTTGCTTGGAGCTATAAGGAGATGAAAGGAGTCCATCCCTCGGTCTGTACCCATCATATATACATCAAAGAGGATTGTAAACCAGTTAGGCAACCCCAGAGGAGAATGAATCCAGCCCTTAAGGACATTGTCAAGGAAGAGTTGCAAAAACTGTTGGATGCCGGATTCATCTACCCCATATCAGATAGTGAATGGGTGTCCCCTCTAGTGTTGGTTCCCAAGAAGAATGGGAAGTGGAGGATCTGTGTAGATTACCGTGAGCTGAACAAAGCTACCAAGAAAGACCATTTCCCCCTACCCTTCATAGATCAAGTGTTGGATGGACTGGCAGGAAAGAAGTTCTTCTCTTTCCTGGATGGGTTTAGCGGGTACAATCAAATCCAAATCAGCCCGGAAGACCAAGATAAGACCACCTTCACTTGTCCTTGGGGTACCTTTTCCTATAGAGTCCTTCCCTTTGGGCTATGGAATGCTCCTGCTACTTTTCAGAGAGCTGTCTTGAGCATCTTCTCGGAGTTGGTCCATGATGCAGTGGAAATATACATGGATGACTTTACTCCTTATGGGGCCAACTTCCAGGAAGCATTGACCAACTTGGGAAAGGTCCTAACCAAGTGCACTGAGATGAACTTGTCCCTTAGTCCAGAAAAATGTGAATTCCTAATGACTGAGGGGACCGTGCTAGGCCATACTATTTCTTCCCAAGGATTGCAGGTGGATCCTAACAAAATTGCTCTCATCAAGAGGGTTCCACCTCCTCAAAAAGTAAGGGATGTCCGGAGTTTCTTGGGATTAGCAGGATACTACCGGAGATTCATTAAGGACTTCAGCAAGTTAGCCTCACCATTGTTTGGTCTGTTGGCAAAAGATGTGGAGTTTAAGTGGACTGACGATTGTCAGAAGAGTTTGAATGAGTTAAAGGACAAGTTGGTGTCAGCACCAATCTTGAGAGGTCCAAACTGGGCCCTACCTTTCCACATCCACACTGATGCCTCGAACAAAGCCATAGGTGCTGCCTTAGGACAAGTTGAGCAAAAACTTCCATATGCCATTTACTTCGTTAGCAAAAACTTGTCCAAAGCAGAGCTGAACTACACTGTAACCGAGAAGGAATTCTTAGCTGTGGTCCATGCACTGAACAAGTTCCGACATTATATTACTGGTTACCAGACTTTTGTACATACTGACCATGCTGCTATTAGATATTTGATGAATAAACCAGATGTGAATGCTCGTATTATTAGATGGTTACTTTTATTGCAGCAGTTTGATCTAACCATTGTTGATAAACCAGGGAGAGAAAATGTTGTTGTTGACTTCTTGTCTAGATTGGATTTGTCTGCAGATGAAGATGGGACGGTGGATGACCAGATGCCTGATGAGCATCTGTTTGCTATCTCAGTACTCTCTCCATGGTTTGCTGATATAGCAAACTACCTTGTTTCGGCTCAGTTTCCTCCGCACCTCTCTTCAAAAGAGAAGAGCAAAATCATCAGAAAGAGTGCCTCATTTACATGGATCGGGGGCAATCTGTTCAAGCTTGGCCCCGATCAGATCTTAAGGCGTTGTGTAAGGGAAGAGGAAGTCTTTGACATCCTCCTCACCTGTCATGATGGGCCTTGTGGAGGACATTTTGCAGCAAAGAGAACTGCCTTCAAGATCCTGCAGGCAGGCTACTATTGGCCCACACTGCATCAAGATGTCAGAAGATATGTCAGCCAGTGCGACCAATGCCAAAGAATGGGGAAACCGACCCAAAGGGATGAGATGCCTCTCCAACCTCAAGTGACTCTTGAGCCATTTGAGAAGTGGGGCATGGACTTTGTGGGTCCAATCAATCCCTCTTCGAGGCAAAGATCCTACATCATTGTGTGCACTGACTACCTGACGAAGTGGGCAGAGACCAAAGCCATCAAAGCAGCAACAGAAGAAAAAGTGGCCGAGTTCTTGAGAGAGAACATCTTCTATAAGTTTGGCTATCCAAGAGAGCTGGTCACCGATCAAGGGAGCCAGTTCACCTCCCACTTGGTTGAAGATCTCCTAGCTCATCACAAGATCAAGCATAGAACCTCCACTCCCTATCATCCTCAAGCAAATGGGCAGGTGGAGGTCACCAATAGAGCATTAGAGGGGATCTTGACCAAAGTGGTGAGCAGCAGCAGAAAGGACTGGGCAGATCGCCTGGTTGAAGCCACCTGGGCTTACAACACCACTTGGAAGACCACCACCGGCTTCACACCTTATGAGCTGGTCTATGGGAAGAAAGCTTTGCTGTCCATTGAGTTTGAGTATAACACTTTGAGGATGGCAGCTCAGCTGGACCTAGATCTCAGCCATGCACAGCAAGAAAGGTTGTTGCAGCTGAATGGACTGGATGAGCACCGCATGCAGGCCCTCCTTCACTCAGAAGTGGTTCAACTTCAGAGGAAGGTGTGGCATGACCAACATCTCCATGACAAGCAATTTCAGCCGGGAGATTGGGCTTTGTTGTATGATTCCAGATACAAAGATTTCAAGGGGAAGTTGAGAACCAGATGGCTAGGACCATATTCCGTGGAGAAGTGTCATGACAATGGATCTGTCCTCATTCGAACCATTGATGAGGAAGCCATTACCATGCTTGTCAATGGGCATCGATTGAAGATCTACAGGAAGCCTCCCTCAAGACAAGAGTTCATCAAAACAATGGAGAAGGCAGTATTGGTCATAGAGAAGGGTCCTGCCCCTGCTTTGGGCACACCCTGAAGCATCTAAAAAAAAAAAAAAGAGAAAAATAAATAATAAAGATCCTTGGGCGAAAACCTCTCTGAGGCGCCCAAGGCAGGTGGTAGGGGTGAAAACCTCATTGAGGCGCCCCTGCAATCTTTCAAAAAAAAAAGGAAAAAAGAAAAAAAAAGAGAAAAAAAAGAGAAACAGAGATGAAGATCCTTGAGTGAAAACCTCTCTGAGGCGCTTAAGGCAGGTGGTAGGGGTGAAAACCTCATTGAGGCGCCCCTGCTATCTTTCAAAAAAAAAAAAACAAAAAAACAAAAAGAAAAAAGAAAAAACATCAATAAGTCATTATGTGAAATTTGCATGTAGATTGCAGGTGTTCTAAGGCGAAGAGGAAGCCTCTCAATTCAAAGCCAGAAGTCCTTATCATGCAGCCAGGACACCTCACCAGCACCTCCTCCAAGAATGCCTACGTTCTTCAAGGTATGAGCACTTCTATTATAAACTGAGTCTTCTACAGGAAGACACAGATTTTCTACAGGAAGGTGCGATTTTCTACAGGAAAGTGAAAATTTCTACAGGAAGAGCTGCCTGTCTACAGGAAGCTCTGCACTTCTACAGGGTACTTCCTGTAGAAGCTCAGAACGAGCCAGAATGCGTTGCACGAGCAGATCTGATGACTACGGGTTGGTGTGGACGCATGCAAGCCTCTTTTGGGCCCATGCACGACGCTGATATCTTGCTCCACCATCCTCGTCACCAGGCAACAGAGATCCCTGCACCAGCAAACCAGATCAATGAGTTCTCGTGGAAAAATCAGTTGTCAGAGAAAAATGAACACCGAGAGCTCATACCATGTCCATGGCGAGCATCAGAAGCTTCGGGAGCGCGATTAGCAGGTCATCTCCATTATCAAGTAGCATGCACCCAAGGAGGTGAGACTGTTGCAAGGCTCCCGCGGGAATCCTGTAGGAGTCAAACCTGCAGGAGTGGATGCCATTCATCGCCCAGCCATCTGCAAGCAACACGCGGGCGCATGCAACCAGAACGTCCACCACAGCGCCAGCATCCTGTAACCACGAGCCTCCGGGATTGTGTAAGCCACATGCAGCAGGTAGATCCGTCGTCCAAAAATCTGAAAATCATATGCAGACGCGCGCAGGTAAGTGTTCTAATCCTTCCTTCCATCAAATCGCATGAGTATTGCTTTGATTTGTTTGCATGGCGTAGAAATGAATGGTTGAGCGGCCGTAAGGCCAGTTGACTGGCCACGTTGGCTAGTGAAGGGGTAGTAAGATGATGAGGTGGCAGCAACGACAAAGGACACACCCAGCACGCACGTGAAGATCAGTCCCGTCAACCAAAAAACGAGTTTAACCGAAAAGGGCGGCGGCAGATCTGTGGGAATGAATGCGGCAGCAAGTGAATGTGCAGGCGAATGATGGGCGACGTCACCCAACGGTCCGGCGGGGACAGCTCACCCTCCGCGCCACGAGCTGCGCCGATTCAAAATCTAATCGGCTAGATTGTGCGCGTATATCCAGCCACCTCCACTTCAGAACGTGAGTAACTCTTCTGAATACCTCTGCATGTTAATACGCCAAGCTTTCGGCCGACTGAACACCAGCGAAGCGCACCTCAACCGCAGTCCAATTGCAGTCCTCCCCGAAGTTTGCACACTGCTCCTACAGGAACAGTTCCTATAGGAACAGTTTCTACAGGAACGCAGTCCTACAGGACGCAGTCTTCTACAGGAACGCGGGTGTTCACGAAAAAAGGTGGCCGAGTAACGAGGTAACACTGGACCTCTCATGCAATTGCTCGTTTAAGGTGGTAGAATTGTCAGTTACTGTCAGGGTAAAGGAGAAAGTAGATCAATTGTTGTCTGTGTGCCCATACTGCAATTCTACAGGATTGTTGCATGGTTATACTGTGTTGTAAAATTTTTGTGGGTTATACGCATTGTTTTGCACTCTGTCACCGAAACTAAATTCTCTTCCGCCATCACCACCTCCGGTTAAGAAAATTGTGCATCATGCCGGGTGGATTTATCAGGCGAGAACCCACAGATTCCGCCAAATTAAGGAGAAATCCAGCAGTGGTGGATCTCTTTACCAGGGCACCATGGATGCCTTTTTGTGATAAGCTACAAGGCTACGATGATGAAGTAGCCGAGGAATTATTGCAGGCCTTGAAGCCTAAATCCCTGACACTGGCCACGGTAAGCTTCAGAGGCCTCAGCCTCCAACTCACCCCAGAGCATATAAGTCGAATCACAGAACTGCCCATGGGTTTGCCGTGGGATAAAGAAGAGCGGAAGTGGAGCCAGCAAGCAAAGAAGGAGTTTTTCACACCTGAGGAAGAATTCTCTGAGGATAAAAACGGGGTGAGGAGGACCAGCCTGTCACCACCATGGAACGAAGTCAGTTTGGAAATTATGAAATATATTACTTGTGAAGGCCGGTTCAGTATCGTGTATGCATATCACTTCCGGCTCCTCACTGAGTTAAGGCACGGAATTGACCTTCCTGTAGAGCAAAAACTAAGCATCCCTTATTATCTCCTGCAGTCCCTAATGGAGTGTGCTACAAAGCTAAGACAGGGCATCCCTGATCAGATAGCCCATCATGGGTTAATAAAATTGCTTGTGGAGGATGCACTGCACTCATATAAAGTTCCCCTCTCCTAGGAGTCATTTAGGAATCTAACACGAGATGGGGACATTAAAATGTTGATCGAAGATAGTGGCTCCTCCAGCGGTGAAGACAAGGAAGCGGTGGCTGAAGAAAAGGAGGCTGAAGAAAAAGCTGACTCCCCCATCCCGTCAGCAAGAGAAATACGGTCAAAAAGCAGAAGAGACAAAGTTGGGGCAGGCCATGTCAGCCCAATTACCCCTTCAGCACCCACAAGCAAACAAAAGGATCAAACCCCTACAGCAAAGCAAGTAGATGTAAAGACGCCTGCCACGACAGGAAAGAAGACCAAGGCTTCTACAGGAAGCCCAAAAGCAAAGACCAAGGCTTCTACAGGAAGCCCGATAACAGCTTCTACAGGAAGCACAAAAGTGCAAAAACAGGCTTCTACAGGAAGCCATGCAAAACCAAAATCTGAGGAGCAGAAGGTGGATGTTTTAGCCTGAGAGGCAGCGGCTGTATTAGCTGGCCTCAGTACGCCACCTAAGCCAAAAGGAAAGAGGAAGAGGGACCCCCCTCTCTACTTCAAAGCACGGAGAAGTGTTCGGATAAAAACAGGGAAGCCACAGAAGCAGTCCAGCAGCCCAATTGTCATTAAGGACACCCCTGATTCTCCCAAAGAAAAATCCCCCTCAAAGGTCACAGTTACCTACGAAAAGGGAAGTCCGAAGAAGAGCACATGGCAAGACCGAGTGGACCTGTTGGACGAGAAAACTAGGCTACAGGAAGCTGAAAACGTCCTACAGGATACCTTGGCTCGACTACAGGAAACCGAACAAAGAGAAGAAAGAGGACCCTCATCACCAGGGGCGGATGAGGCAGAACTACCTGAAGAAACAGCAAGAGAACATATACCCGAACCTAGCCCTTCGCCCAATCTGAATTCATGTTATACCTTCTTGGAGGCGGGCAAGATCATCCCACAAAAATTTACTGTACCCCTATTCTTTGAATTAGAGAAAGAAAGAGTTCGCTCCCATACATGGATGCAAATTGCCAAATCAAAGGGGGTGGGGGACATAGACCCTCTACAAGATCAGCTCAGGGAAGTCAGGAGCGAGTTCACCATGGCCAAACATGTGGCTAGTTGCCAGCAGGCACTTCTACAGGAAGAAAACCAGAAGTTAAGGTTGCAGCTACAAGAACTCAAGGCAGGGGCAGAAACATCCTCCAAGGGCATCACAAATGAAAAAGAAGGCAAGAAGGAGCTGACCACCAATCTTGAAGAGCCAAAGACACTTCTACAGGAAGAAGAACAGCAGATAAGAATTGAGGTGCAGGCCTTAAAGGAACAGCTGCAACAAAAGGAAACACAATTGGCTTGCATGGCCAGTTGGGCCATGGAGGCCCTGCGGTGCAGACATCCTGCAAAGTCTTATGGGTTGTACTTAAAGGATCAGTGGCTACAGTTCCAGATAAACACACTAGCACAAAGAGGTATTGAGCAGATCCATAAACCACAGCAATTCGCTGAAATATGCAGTACTAGCTCAGCAGAGGACAAAGCCAAGCTAGCAGAATTCTACATCCACAATCTGGTTTTGCCCAATGAAGTCTCTTGGGATCCCAATATCGCCTTGGGCGATCTACAGTTGATGGCGTTTGCTTCGTGGCTGAATCATGAGGATCAGAGGGCCACTGAAGAAAAATCGGTCATGAGCCGAGAAGTGAGGGAGCCACTGTACATTCGGGCAGAACCAGAGGATCCGGTTGCCCTCATCTCAGCCCGCCAACAATTATCCAATGATCCCACAGCTTCCTTGAAATTTATGGACTAGCAAGCCCAAGCAATAGCCCACTTTGAGGACATGGACAGATTATTGGGGGAAACTGCTGCCCAAGCTTGTGCACGTAGGTGGCATGCCTTGGCACATAGTTTGAAGATTCGAGAGTACCATACCCCGACCAGAATGAGGGAAGCATTGGCAAGAGTGGACCTTTACAAGAGATCCATGCAAAGACTTCAGGCCAGCTGGATTGGTCGAAGGAAGTACAGAAAAGGATGACCAGGCACAATGGGAAAAAGTAGAAAACGCAGCAGGGTTTCATATCACCCAAGGAGACATCACCACAGAAGCTTGGGATGTAAGGGGAGTATTGCAAGCCATGAAGGATGAGGATCTTGACTAAGTTGCTCAAGGATGAGCAAATGGTTCAGCTGGGGGGTGATGATGAGCCCCAATTTTGGTACAATTTGGGCTCATTTTGGCCTATTCTACTTGCTCAAACCATTCATTTTTTATTGCTTATGCATGCATTTCTTAGTTTATTCATGTTGTTTGTAGGAAGAAGGGTAGGCACTCTCTCTACGTGACTAATGCATTATGATTCCAGGTTTTGGCATTAAAATGGAGCAAAAGACAACGAAAAAGGAGATAAGGAGACAACGAGGTGGCACTGCGGGTTTTGGGAGAGGATGTCCACGGTTCTAGGGACATCCATCGTGATTCCCATCAAGAACTCCGAGCTCTAATCCATCTCCCCTCCGAGCTTAGAAAGCAGCCAGCTGTTCTACAGGAACAGCAGTTATAAACTGCTCTACAGGAACAGCAATTATGACCATCCTACAGGATCAGCAGTTAAACTCTAGTTGGACAGCCGAGCTCCTAAAATGAAGGACACTTGTTGGATCATCTCTTTTGTATAAGTATGGAGGCTTTAGCCTTAGATAGGTTGACTCTCGTATTGCTATTGTAATTTTGGAGCACAGCTCAGTTTTCGTTCCTTTTTGTAAGCCAATTTGGCATGATATCAGATTATGAATAAAGAAGGCAGATTCTGATCTAGTTCTGAGTTTTTCTTAAGGAGACTATAGCTCTCAGGTTAGGGCCCAACCTGAGAGCCATAGATCCCCTCTGCTGTAGTATTGCTTCCATTTCATTTCAGCACTTTGAGCTTTTCATTTACACATGCAATTCGAATTACAGATTGTTGAGTTGGTCTTTTTCATGAGTTAGATAGGAGATTGCTTATGGTGAATTTGTTTCCACTTGCTTAGTGTAGCAGAGGATAGATATAATCGATTGGAGCTCCAACAAAAAGGTTGTGAAGGCTCACGGCCGTCTCATCTGGGATTGGAGTGAAGTCCATGATTAACCACCAAAAATACGCATTTCTTTATTCCATGGTTGCTGCAAACACAGTCACGTTATGTTAGATGCTTCCACATGATTCACACCTGCACCACACTCCCTTACCACAGCTTCATGCACATTCTCCTTCACGTTTAGATTGCTGCTCATTGAATTTACAAGCATAGGTAGTTTAGGTTGATGAATTTTTGGTTGAGTGACAGTCATAAGCATTTGTTTCACTTACACTGCTCTCTCTCGTTCCATCACTTTGCCCTCCATCTTGATCACGCATGCAGACATCTCTTTGACCCCTGCTCCGCTCTGTTATCTCACAAAGCCTTTCACTCCTCACGTACTTCCATTCTCTAGCCCTTTCGTTGACATAGCCCTTTACCTTCCATCCTCCTCCCTACACTCACTTCCTATCCTATTCTTCCACTTCTAAAGCCATCACCAGCCTTATTCCTACCTTACACATCTCCCCCTACCATTCCATTATCCCTCCATCACTCCAAACACTCACGGTAGGTCATCTTATAGCCATTTGTAGACATCCTGTAGAAAACAGAGTATCCTGTAGGATTCTCCACAACCATCCTGTAGGAGGCCACTCTCTCGGTTGCTGAGCATCTGAATGCGAGGAACCTCTGTGGATGGGTGCTAAGGATCCCTAGGGACCTCTCCTAGCCTCCCCAACCTATCCCACGCTTTCCTTCCTTCTCCATCCCATCTGCACAACCAAACCCTAGTTAGCACAAGATCGCCATCATTCCACACACTTAAAGGAAAAATACAAAAACATAACTTTCATGATGCAAGTAGTTTAGATCCATGCATTTTCATTTATTAGAGGTAGTGACAGCATTGGTAGAAGTTGCATTTACATTCCTTGCATTGTAGAGGTCAGACTAGTTAAATTAGGGTTTCCTAGGTTTACATGCTTTGATTTGCTTTTAGTTTAGTTTGTCAAGTAGAGTAGATTTCCTTTGAGAATAGCTTTCGTCCATCAGTTAGCAAGCTTCTTCTGAGAGCCTATAGAAGTTGGCTTGAGCCCTAGCGGACTTGTGCCAGCTGACCAAGTGACAGCTGCGACAAGAGCTAGTACTTGTGCATATAGCACCGTCGCTTCCAAGTTTGTACGAACTACCGAGTTGATAAAATTGAGAGACATGAAGCCCCAGGAGTTGTAGCATTATTGCTACAATACTGGAGCTCACCAAGGAGACGATGCATGGGAAGGAAGAATCTCTGTCTTATTTTCGCAAGATGCTGCCATCCTGGCACATGGTTGCTATAGATGCGACTGGACTCTCAGGAGGTATGATCTCACTCTGGGACCCGACAAAGGTCAAGGCGAAGGCCTACAGTTGCTTTGCTGGAATCCTTATCACAGTCTCAATCCGGGGTATAGATTTACCTATCAACATTCTCAATCTATACGCCCCGTATAAGTCCCGTATCTCCTTCTGGCACAGGGTGTTTGCCTCTGACCTCTTCAATCTAAACAGTCTAATCATTGCGGGAGATACAAATGTTGTTTTGTCTTCAAATGAGGTTTGGGGTACGGGCAAGGTAAACAGCTCCCTGGCGGATCTCATCTCCACTGAACTGATAAACAGGAACATGGCCGACATTTGCCCAGCCCGGAACAGGCCGACATGGTCAAACGGCAGAATAGGGAAGGCCTACATCGCCAAACGACTGGACAGGGTCTTCATCCATCTCAGCCTCATTCACAAATTTGGCCTTCCAAAATTGTCTGTGGAGAATGTCATGATATCTGATCATTTCCCCATCCTTTTATCGTGGCCAGGCAAGATCTTCAAAAGGGGCTACTCTTTCAAGTTTGACAACAGTCTCCTCCTGGACCCTGCCTTCAATCTCTTTATTCAGACAGCTTGGAAAGACATAAAGACCCGGGAGCAATCAAATCTCATTTTCTCCACCTTCAGAGAAAAATTATCTGAACTCAGAGTCCTGGTCAAAAAATGGCAGTTTAATCGACACCAGGAAGACAGAGCGGCCCTTAATAGGATCCAATTGGAAATTCAGTCCTACATGGACTCCACTGATTTTTCCTCCTGCTCTCTCGAAAGGAAGGCTCGCATCTGGGATCTAGAGAAGCGAAGATCTGTTTTACTAAAACAGGAAGAGGCAAAATGGCGGCTCAAGAGCCGAGCCACTTGGCTCGAGTTGGGGGACAAAAATACACAAATTTTTTCACAAATTCGCAAATGCCCGCAGAGAAAGGAACTTCATCTGGAAAATCAAGGATGAGTTGGGGAATGAGGCTACCTCGCAGGGAGACATCACTCGGCTTGCGGTTAATTTTTTTAGCAAACAGTACAACAGATCAAATGATATCACTTTCAATGATATCCGATGGGGGATTGATCCTATGCCTGTGATGTTTGATAATGCTATGAATGAAGAAATTTCCCGTCCTGTTGATGAGGATGAACTCCTTCGCGCCATGAAAACTTTCAAAAAGGACAAAGCCCCCGGCCCGGATGGCTGGACTATTGGCTTCCTTGTCCACTTTTTTTATCTTTTCAAAAATGATCTGCTGAGTATGGTCTTTGCCTCCAAACATACTGGGAAAATCCACAGCCATACCTCCTCTACTCTCATAGCCCTCATTCCGAAGAAAGATGAACCCGATACCTTCTCTGATTTCCGCCCTATCTCCCTCTGCAATATCTCCTTCAAGATCATCACAAAGATTATTGCGCTTAGAATCAAGGATACTCTGGCCCGCCATCTCTCTCCAAACCAACATGCTTTCCTCAAAGGTCGTATCATCCATGACGCCGTCGCCTCCACTCAGGAATGCCTTCACTCCATCGCTGTAAATAACACCAAAGCTGCCATCCTAAAAATCGACCTTCAACGGGCATTTGATGTTATCGACTGGGCATACCTTCAATGTCTTCTCGCCAAGATTGGGCTTTCTCCTGCAGTCATTCGCTAGATTATGGGATGCATCGAAAATGTAAATTATGCGATTCTCGTGAATGGACAGCCTTCCCATTTTTTCAAGGCTGAGAGGGGCCTTCGGCAAGGCTGCCCCCTGTCCCCCCTCCTCTTTATTCTTGCAATCGACGCCATGAGCCTCCACATCAATCGTGTGGTCGCCCTGAAAGAATTTGTTCTGATTAGGATCTGCAAGAACATCAAGATGTCCCACAGCCTCTTCGTCGACGACGTGCTCATTTTTGCTATGCTCTCCATGGCTACCTGGATATGCATCAAATCCATCCTGGATCGATTTCACAGAGCATCGGGACTGGCCATGAACAAAGCAAAATCAATCCTATACCATAATGGAGCTGATGATCTCCTTATCTCCCAGATTGCCCAGATTTTTGACATTCATCATTTGCCGCTTTCAGAGGGCATAAAGTATCTTGGATTCAGATTGAAGAGTCGCTCCTACAAGTCGAGGGATTGGCGCTGGATTGTTGAACGCTTCCACAGTAAGCTCGCCAATTGGAGCTTCCGCACCCTCTCCTTGGGAGGCAGGGTTGTTCTTGTCAAATCCGTCCTTACTCAGCTCTCTGTCTTCTGGGGACATCTCTTCCTTCTCCCGCCATGCATTATACATTCAATCAACAGAATTATTTCCTGTTTCATATGGGGAGCAAAGACCGATCATTATAAAATCCACCTTGCAAAGCTGGACTCTCTCTCTCTGCCGAAAAACTCTGATGGATGGGGCATTCTGAACATTAAAATTTTTGGCGCTGCACTCATCTGTAAATCCCTGTGGAGGGGTGTTTATGGATATTGTCTGTGGAGCGATATCGTTAGGCAGAAATATCTTAAAGGCAGGGGAATCGAATTCTGGTTCAGATTCGATTCTATTGGCATCAAACGAGGCTCCGCGATCTGGTACAGCTTTCGAAGGGTTCAACGATATTTCCTCAGCAATCTAAAATGGAATATTCACACAGGCAGCAATATTTACATTGGACTAGACTCTTTCGCTGGATTCAGGGGAACTTTGTTGGTTCCTCCACCTCTTCTTTTCTTCCTTCGAAGATCGGGCTTGTATACATGGGATCGAATCATAAAGGAATGGGATGGCTCTCAGCCAGTGCTCCGAGATGCGGATGATATTAACCTCCCAATCGACCTCATCCCCCTCTGGTCTGATCTCTCATCCTCCCTACGGCGGGGTGGCCTTCTACGCTCCACCGTTGCTGACCATCTGACCTGGTCCCTCCCTTTTTCTGCTCCACATGCAATAGTAAAGGATATTTACTCTGATCTCATCTCTGTATATGCTCCTGCTATGAGGCGCTTTCCAGTCTTCTGGTGGAAGCACTGTTGCCCCCTCAAGATTATCTTGTTCTCCTGGTTGGTGCTTTTCAACAAGAACCTAACCTGGGACTCCTTGAGGCGGCGGTCATGGCACGGCCCCAGCAGATGTGCGCTCTGCAAGTTGGACGAGGAAACAAATTTTCATCTCTTCTTCAAGTGCTCTGCTGCCCAATAAATCTGGTTTGACCTTGCAAATTTTTTCTCTTTTCAACATCTATGTTTCATCTCTGTGGATGCAGCTTTTGCCTGGTGGGGGCGCCAAAAATCTCTCCGCCCCATTCTGCCCATCACCATCTGGTCTCTTTGGCGGTGGCAGAATCTGATAATTTTTGAAGACTCTTCTCTCTCGGCTAACTTTGTCCTTCAATCCGTCTCTGCTCTATTCACCCCGAACAGCTGAATGGTTCCCATGGGGTTTGTTTTTCTTCTCAAAATTCTGATTATAGGTTCATGTTAATAGGTTATGTCATATGATGGTTATCTGCCTCATGGGGTTTTTTCTGATGCTGCCTATTTGAACTACAAGCTGTTTTAAGCTGTTTTTGAGCCATAAGGTGTTCAGGTCACCTGAACTTTTTGTCTGTATATCTCCTCAATATAATATCAAAATTTTCTTTCTAGAAAAAAAAAAAAAAAGTGTGGTCAAATAATTTATCTCATATCCAATAAATTCTCGAATATTCAAGAAATCTTTACATTCCTAAAGTTATGTCTATCATTCAATTAGACTGATATAAGTGTGGTCAAATAATTTATCCCATATCCAGTGAATTCTCGAATATTCAAGAAATCAGCAATCTACATAGAAGTGCCCTTTACGCCCAATTGTAATGTTGGGTATAATGCACAATTTCACAATTAACGCAAATTCTTATGTTTGCTAATTAATACATCTCGTCAACCACGCCACTGCGGTGGCTTAATGCCTTACTCAAATTTTGTAGATAGTTACCGACTCCGACCTTTTGGAATTCATTGATTAGGTTCCTACAGTCTGCCCATTGAAATTCTTCGATCAGGTTTCCATACTTTGAATGGCGTGGGCTTTTAGTGGGAGATTTGGCAGCCAGCACGTTCACAGCGATTTCTTCCATACGCGTTGAGTGTTATATGTTGAGATATGGGCAGCATTAATATATATATGTAATATTCACTGACATTCTTTGGTCGGCACTCACACAGAACACGTGAAGGATAGCCTTTTGAATAGAGAATTTGATATTATAGAGAAGTGCGTGGATTGTGGAATACAAAATATTAATTAATTTCCTCGCCCCGATGTCATATATTCCATATGTCGGAGACTGCTAAATTACAATTAAAGAATCATTTTTTTTACATTTCTCAAAATTAGAATGATCCGCTAGAAATCGTGAAGGATAGCCTTTTGAATAGAGAATTTGATATTACAGAGAAGTGCGTGCATTGTGGAATACAAAATATTAATTAATTTCCTCCCCCGATGTCATAGTCTCCATATGCCGGAGACTCTGCGATCATCTTGCGTGCAATTTACACCGTCCTGTCTGCCATTGCAGATTCCCCAAATATTCGGGAATCGTACGGACGCGGTCAATTTTTTGGCCGCACCGATGTCCGTCCGATTCCCGAATATTGGGGGAAGGGCGAACCTATTTATACGGTCGTTCGCACGATCAGTGTTATATCACTGGAAAATTATATATTTCTTCCAGCTTGAGAGAACTTGAGAGAGATTTATCATGTCGCCGCGCCCCGCTACGGCTCTCCTATTTCCATTCCTTTTGTGCGCCCTTTCTTCTTGTAATGGCGCCTTACCCCAGGCCCTCGTTGTGAACGTCACTCAAGACTCGCCAACTTTGCAGTATATTGCCCAGATCCAGCAGAAGACTCCCCTTCAGACAGAGAGCTTCGTATTGGATCTCACGGGGGATTTCCTGTGGATTCAATGCGACAATGGCACCTACAAATCCTCCACTTACCGCCCTGTTCGCTGCCGTACGGTGTTATGCAGGGAAGCAAAATCAATCACCTGCGGCGACTGCTTCGGCCGTGCTGCGCCCGGCTGTAACAACAATACCTGCGGTGTTTTCCCCGAAAACACCGTCACCCGTACTATGATGAACGAGGATCTGTCGCAAGATGTAGTGGCTGCCTACTCCACCGACGGCAAAAACCCGGGTACTAAAGTTACAGTCCCTGGGTTCGCCTTCTCTTGCGCGCCCCGCTCTCTTCTGAAAGGATTGGCCAAAGGAGCAGCTGGCATGGTTGGATTGAGCAGGGCTCCCTTAGCTCCGCCAACTCAGTTGTTCCGCGCTTCGGCCACTAACCAGAAATTCGCCCTTTGCCTTCCAAGCACGGGCAGCAATACCCCGGGAGTCCTCTTCTTTGGCAACGGGCCTTACGTCTTCCTTCCCGGAATAGACGCGTCTCAGCGCCTCTCCTACACTCCTCTGCTCAACAATCCCCATTACAAAAACGAGTATTTCATCGGTGTAACAGCCATCCAGATCGACGGAAACAGTATCGCCATCGATTCCGCCAGATTGAAGTTTGACAGGGAAGGCAAAGGCGGCGCCAAGCTGAGCTCCGTGGTGCCTTACACGACCGTTGCCACGCCTATTTACACTGCGATCCGCTATGCTTTCGTAAAAGCGGCGAAGGCGAGGAACATCAGGCGGGTCGGCTCCGTAAAGCCTTTTGGTGCTTGTTTCCATGCCAAAACTGTGTTTGCCACCAGAGTTGGACCGTCGGTGCCCACAATCGGTCTGGTTTTGCAGAAAAATATTACATGGAGCATTTTTGGAGCGAATTCCATGCTTCAGGTGACCAATGGAGCGCTATGTCTTGGAATCGTTGATGGAGGCGCGGATCCCATTACTTCCATTGTCATCGGGACTCAGCAGATGCAGAATAATCTTATCCAATTCGATCTTGCAGCCTCCCGACTGGGTTTCTCCTCCACGTTGCTCGGCTCGCAGACCACTTGTTCAAACTTCAACTTCACTCCACATTATAGATCCAGAGTTTGATGGATTTAATTAAATTATAGATCTAGAGTTGGATGGATTTAGGATGGTTTTGAAGTAACAATGTCACATTTTTACATTAACATTATTATGTAAGACAAATTTCATCTTTTAAGAAATTTCTGTACCAGGTTAAAATCTACACAGGTAATATTTTTTTTCAATCAATTATGTGAGAAACATCTGATGCATTCTTCTAACTTCTAGTTTAGAAAAAAACATATCATAACTTTAATACAACTATTTCTATTTGAGTAGCTACGTCCACAATTTAACTATGATTCTTCATTTTCAATTTTCAATTTCATTTCATTTAAATTGTATAAATAAATTCCTATTCTTCCAATACATTTGTATTCATGTGGCACACTTGCTTCCTGCAGTCTCCCTGCACCAGTCACATTATCCACATGTAGTCACATTATCCACATGTTTTCAAACAATGTCAGTATCATTAAACTAACATCAAGTCAATGCCAAGGTTTCTTTTTAATGATTTATTCCCAGCTACATTTAGTGAATAGGTGTAATCTCTTACAGAATTCAGAGTAGGAATTCTCAACTCTTCCCTTTGTACTGCTTACATCAAAGAATTACTAGTTACCAGACTGTCGTTATCATTTTATTTTGATCTCTTAAATGTGATACCTTGGTATCCAATATACATCTATTATGCATATTTCAGTGTACTTATCTTACTGCTACCAGTCCATGGTGATCGGTTTGTTATATATTTCCATCCCTTTCCATAATCGATGGAAGTATGAGAACATTACCCATATAGATACTTAAAGAGTACCTTGCTATTCTTGTTTTTCATCCATTCCAGACGTTCTTTTTTGTTTTTTTTTTTATGTTTATATATCGACATTACATATCCAGATTCCGCATCAAATTTTCCTTAAAATATTGCCATCAAATTAGGCTACCATGGTGATTTTCCAGACCATCCTAGTACATTCAGTGGCATTTTTATAGTTTGCCAATTCAGTGTTATTTTTGGTTCATTAATTCTTCCCATGGTTTTAGACATAAATCTACTTATTTATTCCACTTTAAGCAGATAATTTCAGCCTCATTTTTGCACTATGTTCTAGTGCCTTCATGTTTATTCAGTTTCTTGGGTTACGAGTATTGTAATTTTCGTTTCTATACTATCTCATTCTGCTCATATGACACATGTGTTTACTCACCTTCTCTTAAAATCTCGTTTAGTTGACAAATTTTCTTGGTTATGATTGATGTTTTATGTGTACAGGAAAGAAAATAACTTACCATAATCCTGTTCCAGGCGGATTTGAGACCAAACCTCCAGTTATACTTTAACTATAACTTGATCGCTTGTGCAGCTACTATTTTAGTTTTGTTTGTTCCAGGCGGATTTGAGACCAAACCTCCAGTTATACTTTAACTATAACTTGATCGCTTGTGCAGCTACTATTTTAGTTTTGTTTTTTTTTTCTTTTATAATTGTTAGGTTATGATTAAAATAAACTGCAAGTGGGCTCAACCATGTCCATTCTTAATATGTATTTCACTCTTCAGGATACCTTGTTCTTCTTTTTCCTTCCACACCACAGTTTGCTTCTTCTTTTTTCGGCTAATTAAATTTTTAGTAATTACTTTGATATTCTACTATCACTTCACAGGGATCCTATATATTTAAGAGTAGAGCACTCTACATATGAATACCTTGTTGATTTCATTCCAAGATTGGCTCCAATCACTTATAATTTTAGTAATTACTTTGATATTCTACTATCACTTCACAGGGATCCTATATATTTAAGAGTAGAGCACTCTACATATGAATACCTTGTTCATTTCATTCCAAGATTGGCTCCAATCACTTATTATAATGTTGCCACTTATTTTCGTGCATAGATGTTTTTTTCCATCGATTCATATATGCATATATATATCTACTATGGAAATTATTTTTTATCACTCACTTCAACTATCTACTTTCTTGGTAGCAAATCTCATTTTCTTATAATCTTGTCAGTTGTTCTAGTAATTACATTCTAGCATCCTTGGTAGTTCAACTTTCAACCTCATAGGTGCCCTATTGAGAATATAGGTACTATCCACATTTATTTTCCTGATAGTTGTATTTCTGTTGGGTTACCATAAATACTAACTATGTCCAAGCAAATTTCTTTTTTTCCATACTTGTTGTATGTTATGACTGAGCTTAATAGTTCTTAATCTCACTGTGAGAATGTTAGTCGATTCTATGTGTTACCCAAATCATGTAGCATTGCCTCTTATTAATTATTCATATAGTTGGTATATTTACTAGCATTTGCACCCAATGTTGCAAAGAAAACGCCGTAAGGCATAGTGTGTGGAAGAATATTTCGAGTTTTAATTTGAGGAAGCCATGCCAAAAACCATTTAAATGGAATGCAAGTAGCCATAAATATGCATTGAACCTGTTTAGAGACCTTTGTTTGTAGTTGGTAAAAATTGTGGAGTTAAAGGTGAAGATAAATGAATGAATCCATGCGAACAACAACCGGGCAAACATAGTGATTTGGAAAGGGCTATTTAAGAAATCATTATTCAAATGGGAAATTAAATTAATATGCGAACAACAACCGGGAAGCCATATTGATTTGGAAAGGGCTAGTTAAGAAATCATTATTCAAATGGGAAATTAAATTAATATGAAGATATATTGAAAACATGTATTATATTCGTTAAAATCAATTGATTTTGTCAACAAAATATGTTAAAACCCATTGACAATGAATTGGTTGTGAGGACATAAACTATCAAAATGGTATTGATCTTGGAACATCCCTTTTTAAGTTTGAAATGGAAAACAGAAATAGTTGTGAGGACATAAACTATGAAAATGGTATTTGATGTTGAAACATCATTTTTTAAGTGTGAAATGGGAAATACAAATAGTGTATTGTAACATCCTTTTAAAGTTTGAAATGGAAAATACAAATAGTGTATTGTAACATCCTTTTTAAAGTTTGAAATGGAAAACACAAATAGTTGTGAGGAAACAAACCATGAAAACGGTATTTGATCTTGAAACATCCTGTTTCAAGTTTGAAATGGAAAATACAAACAGTGAATTGTAACAAAAGCAGTTCGAAACATCCTTTTTCAAGTTTGAAATGGAAAATACAAACAGTGAATTGTAACAAAAGAGGTTCGAGAAGGAATATAATAGTCTAAAGAACACTGTGCTTGTCATTCCATATTTGAAGTTGTATGAAAACATGGTGGAGGTAGCGAAGACCTGAAGAAGCAGTAATGGACCTGCAAAATGTATATTTAGTTAGTATTAGCAATATGTAAATCAGTGGCGGAAATTTATTAGTAATACTTTGCAGGTGAGTTGTGTTAAAATGAATCTGGAATGAATGGAAATGAAGTTACCTTTGCTATGGGGATTTATGTATTGTTAGTGGAAGATGCATGGTGAATAACGGCATATTGAACACCATTGGAGGTTAATGCGTAGCTGGAGATGCAGTTTTTTTGCTTGCCAGTCGACTTGTAGTTGTGCAAGTATGTTATTTCTGAGTCCATGTGGCCTGTTGCAAAAGAAAGAAAAGGTTAGAATGAGATGTACAGATAATATAAAGACATTCTAATATTTTCTTATTTACTAATATTGATTAAAGTTGGTTGTTGTTGAAAGATATGAAAAGTATGTTATGAAATAGAATGAGGTAAATAAATGTAGGAAACCTTTTGGTGAAGTCAAAGTATGGGTTGGAGCAGATTATCTGGAGGCGGCATTGAACGAAGACTTTCTTCAGCGTGTTTTCTGCGAGCAATGTTTTTGTTGTCCTTCATTTTACTGTAACGATCGAAACTGAATGCGGGGTTAATTCGAAGATCTTGTAGAGAAGGCACTCTTGAAATAGCCGTGAATGTGAGACCCTGACGTTCTATTCTTCCAAGGTCAATTGTTGCTTTTGGAAGTGTCATACCTTGAGATTTATGTATGGTTAAAGCCCAAGCCATCTTCAGTGGAATTTTTGTACGACCATTTCTTTTTACTGCTGGAATAGGCAAGTGAGTGGGGTTTCTTTCATCCCAAGGAGGCCCAATGTATTTGGGAAAATCTACGACAACAAATGTTGGAATTTGTGGTGGTGCAGTTGATTCTTTGTAAAAGATGGTTACAATTTTTCTGAGGGAATCATTAACAATTCCGGCTGAAACCCAAAGGTTGGAAGTCAACATAACTTTTTCGCCATTGCATAGTAATACAATTCGCTCAAGTTGTTCATCTTCAGAGGAAATACTGGAATATGTGTTGTCATCTTCAGCAATGGATCGTGCGATAGGAGTGTTTAGAGATTTCATCATTTGTTTATTATGGACCATTGTTTGAGCATTTGTTGGAAATAGATGCATGGAATCATGGAATGAACATATTTCTTCTTCTGATAAAAAGGAATCTATGCGTGACATGAGTATGTTGTAGTCGTCGATTGTTGGATTTGCATCTCTAATGTTCTGGAGAATTTTCCTGAAAGTAACCTGTGCGATGTCGTCGCCTTGTTGACGAAATATTGTGTCTAATGTGATGACTGTGTTGAAGGTGTTCCACAGTGTGCTTCCGTGGCTCGTCCCTGCATATAGAGGTATGTCTTTGACAAGTGGTAGCTGACCGAGATCACCAACCAATATTATGGAACAACCACCGAAAGGAATGTTTCTTTGGTGGGGAAATGCCTCGCGAAGACATTCATCAATATCGCTGAGAAGCTTTGGCCCAATGAAGCTCATTTCATCGATTAGTATGTATCTTATATGCCTGAGTTCTTCTTGGAATTTTGCAAGAGCATTACCTTCTAAGGGCATAAGATCATTTATAGGAAGCTACAAAGCAGAATGGATTTTCGATGCTTGTATGTTGAAGGCAGCAACCCCTGTAGGGGCGAGGAGCATGATGGGCGAAGGTTCCAGGCTTGCAAGGTGTATGAGCATATCTTTGATGCAATTAATAAGGAGGGATTTTCCCGTACCAGCAGTGCCTTGTATTATCATTCTGAGAGCAGGTAAATAATCCTTCCGAGAAAAATGATTAGAAATAATATTTAGAGCTTTTCTTTGCATTGGAGATAATGTAGTAAGGGTCGGCAGGATATGTTGATGTGTTTGAAGAATGCGGTGGATGGAGCGGCTATTCTCAATGAATTGTATTGCACTATTTTGTAGATCGAATGGGATAGTGGTATGATTCCAGTTATGGGTGTCATCAAAGCCACGAAGACCAAGCATGTCAAGGTCATTTATGAGAAGCTCATTTGTAGGGTATAATTAGGAAAGTAATTCCCATTCATTTATTTCCATGGTGTCTGTTGGATTGGTTTCATTTATAGTTGAGGTACCATTTGTGACAGATTCAATATCAGATAGTGTGCGGTGTTAATGCCAAGGATTGTAGAATGGACGAAATGTTTGCCAATTTGCGATGAATTCTGCAGCAGAATCTCCTATATCTTGTACGATATGGCGAAAAGGTTTGTATAGCATAAGCTCAACCCTGCAAAAATCAGCGTAGCAAGGTTCTGTTGTGGATGGTATGGAGGAGTAACATGGTACGACCCGAACAATTGCTTTTGTAGGCCTTTTTTTCCATTTGTTTGTTTTGCGACGAGGATCATATGACCATGATCTTGCCAATTCTATTAGTGATGTGGACTCTAGGGTAGAAGGGCGCTGGATATATGTATCTATGATGTGCGGGGATGTAGTGGAGGTGGTGTTCGTTTGTGGAAGGCGCATAAGAATTTTTTGGTTTACATTTAAAGAAATGAATGGCCGGCTACATAATGTTAATGGTAATTTTTGCAACATATGGCAGGTTTCTTGTGCTCCAATGTCATGATCAACAAGGGTTTCTGCAAGAAATTTTCGAAATGCGGATGTTGCTGGGTCAGCAATGGGTGAAGCGAGGACAATTCTACGTAGGATGTGGTGGAAGCTTTCAGATTTTTTTTCTGCTTTGGATGCATATTTGGCGATATATTTTCGTACAGCATGTATGGAGAGTACTGGTTGGCAGTCAACATTTGCACGCCAAATAGATAGGATGGTAGGGTTATGGCTATTGAGTCGATCGTCGTTGCAAGCAGGGGTGTATGTTTTTTTTCCATTACAATCAATCAATAAGGCCAATTTTGGATGTAATTCCCACGGTTCTTTATAACGACATTGGAGTGAGGATCCATTTTTTCTTAGGCACGTGCTTTTTGAGCATTTTGTGTGACGTTCAACACAATTGACGAGTTGTTCATAGTCACTGAAAGGATTGGTTTTGAAGATTTGCGGTGTGGACAATAGACAAGGGTCTTCAGGATTTGTCCAAGCACTTGGCTGGTTTGAAGTCGAAGGAGCATGAGGGTTCCAAGAGGAAATATATTTGTCGAAGAACTACCTTGTAATATCGACTGCTTCTGTGTCTTCCCAGTTGAGGTTTTCCATATCAGGTGCATTTTATATCCAAAGGAAACCATGGATGTGCGCAGATCCCCTATGTTGCCATTCATACCTATCAAGTATGTGTTTTTGTAAGATAATTTTGCAATAGGTGAGGAATGTTGTTTAGAGTTCTTGGAGAAAAAAAAATGCGGTAGAATGCATACCTGTACCAGTAATCTTTTGTATTCAAGTGTTTCTCTAAGATAATCTCACGAAATGCTGTGAACCTATGGTGCATATATAGTGATGTTAAATGTGGGTTAGAGATAATGTTATCATTTCTCCACTTTTGTTGTTTTGCAATATCAGAAGGAAGACGTCCGGGCATGATTGCATGAAGATCAAGCCATTTTGTGTCATTTGCACTTAATGTGAAGAAGAACGTCGGGCAACCGAGTTGAGATATCATGTCAGTTAGTTCATTTTTAGCTTTGTGCCAAAATGACCTTGTTCCACGTAAAGAGCTACCGAATCGCATGACTTGCTCTGCCAATTGCTCATCTGGAAATTGTTCTAATCGGATGTTCAAATCTTGAATAGATATTGGAAAGCTATCTGTGATGTTTTTTTTCACAAAAATCGACGTTGTTGCTTGACTGCGATGCCACATCATGAGATTATATATGTAATAACGAAAGCGTGGGTGGTTTCCAAATCTGTTATCGTAGTAACGTATGAGATGAAGTGCATATTCATGTAGCTGCACTGCTTTCGTTCTTGGCAGATTTGGCATTGCAGCGCCTGTCGGGAAAAGGGCGATGAAAGCCATAGAGAGTAGACCTTCTGTGTTGTATTCATTGACTGGCGATAAACCAATTGTTGGCCACTCAATTCTAGTATCAGATTGGTGGTTGTAAGCATGCAAATAATGGCGGATTTCTTGGATTTCTGTATTTGTATTAGGTATGATGGGTACGAAGGATGATGTTTGGTCTACGGATGGGTCTGTGAAATCTTCGGTGAGCTCATGGGGTGGTTCAAGTGGAAGGCGGACAGTGGTTTCTGTAGTATTGGAATGGTGAAGGGAGGAGGAGACATCGGTGGGGATCGCTGGTAAGGATGCCAGTGCGTTGGTATCAATACGAACATTCTTATAGTATGGGTCATTTGCCAATTTGTATTCCAATGCAGCGAGAACGCGATGTCTACTGACAATGAAATCATAAGCCTTATGGTCATTACTATGATGCGTGACAATTAGGATGTCCAAGTGTTCAACACGACGTGGCAACATGTTTGCGATTTTTGTAATGTCTTGAGGAAAACAAATTGTGTGGCCACTGTATTTATACTGGCCACCACGTGCATGTGTTACTTGCAGTATAGGGTTAACCCTAGCAATGAGCATTTCTTCTATTTGTGAAAGAGATGTAAGGGCAGCTGGCTGAGGACCAGGGTCCATGTTGTTTGATAATGAGAAGCGATGACCCTTTGTTTCAGAGACGCATCTGGAGCAAGAATACATGTGGTTGGAATTGCGGATATGTATTCCAGGATATGATTCAAGACAAATGGAGCATGGGCATTTAGGTGGAAGTTTATCAATCTTTGCACGGAAATCTCGATGTGCTTGATTAGTATAAACGTTTTTGAAAGCATGTGCGAAGGAGGGGTTAGAGCAATGAGGCATGGATGTATTTGTTTGAGAGGTTTGCTGAGAAGATGAAGAGTCTGATAATTGCAAGGGAGGATTGTTTTCAGGGTGGGCCATTTCAGACGAGGAAGGTTGGTTACCCTTTTGTTTTTTGTGTTTTTGACATTCTGTGGTGTTTTTTTTTGCTTGGTAAAGCTCATGGCGCCGTGCATTTATTCGTTCTTTATTTTTTGCATAGTATCTTCTAGCACGTTCATTATTAGAAGAAGAAACCATTCGCAAAATTTATGGTACCTATAAGCAAGAGAGGGGAAAATAAGAATGTTATTTGGAGACAACAACCATGTTATTGTATGAAAGCGAAAGAAGGGCAAAAAATGCAAGCGAAAGCGAAAGAAGGGAAAAAAATCTAAGTTCTGAATAGTGTTATGTGAAATTTTTTATTTAAGTAATGTTTTTGAAAGAACGTATTAGTATTTTTTCTGTATACATGTAGGTAGTTTCATGTGTAAAGCTGATAAAAGGAAAAAAAAATGTGAATTTGTCTACTCACATAAAGATAGATACAATGGAGAACGAATACTTATTTCAATGGTATATAAGAAAATTTCATAAGAAGGCATGCAACAGTATATCTTGTAAAGTTGTATTTATAAAATTGGACAATAGGAATTGCCAAAAAGCAAGGAATACATTTTGCAATATTTATCTACAATGACGAGATGTTCTGAATTTCTCGAAGGATGTTGTTGCATTCTGTCGTGAAATGCAGTTTTTCTTCTTTTATGATAACACATTTCAATCGTGGGACTTCTTTAAAAGTTTATGTCTTCACCGATAGTGTGAAGATATGATCTGTCCATAGAGCTCTAGAGACAATTTCCTTGATCAGTTCTGGATCTGAAGATAATAGATAGAAGTCTTTGGCATTATTTCCAAGAATTGTAGATCCCGCGTCTTCGAAAGCAACAGTTGAAGCCAATTCACCAGTGTGATCTTGTATGTCGATTTTCAATAAGTATCTGTAATCACAGTCGCTTACTTCAGCGTTGCATTTTGGACAGAACCACATCCCTGTATTTTGTCGAATAAGTTTTTTCATGCTTTTTTTCCCACCAACGATCGAAGGGCAATAAATGTAGTAAAAACTATCCATCCCAATTTTTGTTATTGTGCCCTTTAGCTGGAAAAATGTTGGTTTCTCTAAGGAATCCATACTGTAAATGTCAGCAATTGTTATTTTTTTTGTTGGTGGCCAAAAGGAGATCTTGTTGTCAAAGATGTAGAAGCTGCAATCGAACCTTCTTTTTTAAACCACGCCTTCAGCGCATGGGCCTCTTCAATGTTAGGATCTACAAGAACAATGGATCTCGTTGTAGTGCCGATATTTTTTCCATTAAATTCTCCAACACGCGCAGATTTGATTGCAATGATGGGGTTATTTCCTGTAGCACATAGGGAGGAGATTTCCTGTGACACGGCATTAAAATTATCTCCCCAAAAGATTGCATCTATGTTATACCCTGACATGTCTCGAAGTTGTATTGTTTGTTTATTGACTTCAGAGCCATCTTTTCTACGTATACTGCATACATTGGAAATGTCTGTGACAACACCAAGAATATCAACAATGGAGTTGACGTTTGTTGTTCTGATATCATCAATTGATTTTATATTGAATCGCACTGTTGGATTATGTTTTTTTTCGTTGGCAACATGTTCTATGGTAGATGTTGCATTCAAAAAAATTTCCCAGTCATTGTTCAAGTGGTTGTATTGCTTATTACCCATTTTTACATTCCCTTTAGAGACAATGTAGACATTTTCATTTTGGATTTTGTCGAAAAAATAATCTGCAACATTGTTGAAACATGTAATATGTATTTCTCCACCCTCTGTATCGAACAGGTCAAAACCAAACACTTTACCGGGTCCGTATTGATTCTGAAACTGTCGAAGAGCTGTTTTCCTTTGGACGTATCCTTTTATGCACCAGTTTGAGTGGTAAGGGTTTAACGATTTGATGGGAATTTGAACTGGCAGAACGGACGGAGTTGGAGTAGCTGGAAGAGGGCAGTGTCTTTTTGATAAAGGATGTGGGTCCGATGAGGATGGAGTGTTTTCACGAGATGTGATGGGGATACTCATAGTTTTTGGATTGCCAATTAAGGGTGCAAATGAAGTAGATATTTCAAAGTCTATTAGCTTTATAGACCTACATTACAAATGAGAGTCATAGGAATAACTGTTAGAAGCGGTTGTGTTATAAATAAAAAATGTTAAATTTGAAATAAGAAATTTATAAGAAACTTACGTTGAAGGACCAATAGCTGAGGTAGTCCAACTTTTAACATTTATAACAGAACCCTTTTGTAGCAAGCCTGATACTACGAGATCATTGAAATCTTTTGGAAGCATGATGTGTTTCTTATGTGTTCCGTCTGAAATTGCAGTACGATATCGTGCAGTTGAATTTTGCATTGACTGTATTGGTTCAAGTTCAACAATTTGTAGGTATGGTTGAATATGAGTTGGTCCAGATAACATTGAGGAAATTGCATTTTCAGTAAGGTTTGTTGTCATTTTCTGGTACAAAACAAAACACAAAAATGTTGTTTTCTTCGCGTAAGATGTTTAAAATTCATTACATTCCTATAGCATTACTTGAAAAAATATGAATTAAAGGGCAAAGGGAAAGAAGCATGTTCAGTTTTTTTCTAAATGAGTGGGCATCTAAGCTTGAAAACATAATGAAAAAAGATATTTATTACAACAACTTTTATACGATCATTTTTTTTGAAGCATAGTTCCACCAAGCGAAGAGGAAGAAGGAGAGGGAGAAACAAACGAAATAGAAGGTTTGGGGGTAACTCTAGTATCATCTGGTTGTTGATTTGATTGCCCAAGAATCATGGTGTTTTGAACGACAGAGGTCGAGAAAAGCCATACCGGCGGGCGAAGTGCAAGCCCTGGAAGGGACAATGTAGCCATATGAGGTACACCAACATCTCCCCTAGAGGAAAAGTGAGTAGGATTCACCCAAGGGGAAATCTTTGATTGGTGGACTCCATTTTATCAAACTGAGACCAATGAGGGAGAAGTGATGTTATTCCAATTAGAATAAATTTTATGACGCTTTGACACAACTTTCTTTTTCAATTTGTAAGAGTCGAGAAAAAGCTAAAGATGACTCTATTCGTCTTCGATTTGGGTAACTCTAGTATTATCTGGTTGCTGAGTTGACTATTCAAGAATCACGGTGTTTTGAACGGCAGAGGGCGAGAAAAGGCATACTGGCAGGCCAATTGCAAGCCCTGGAAGGAACAATGTAGCCATATGAGGTGCACCAACATCTCCCCCTAGAGGAAAAGGGAGTAGGATTCTCCCAAGGGGAAATCCTTGATTGGTGGACTCCATTTTCTCACCCTAAGACCAACGAGGGAACAGTGAGGTTATTTCGATTTAAATAAATTTTATGATGCTTTGACACAATTTGCTTTTTCATTTTTTAAGAGTCGAGAAAAAGCTAAAGATGACTCTAGTCGCCTTCGATTTTTAATGAGCCTTTAGTGACAAGTGCTCAGATGGTCCTTTTCTTTTAAGGAGTCCGAAAGGGAACGAAAGTGACTACTATGGATATCTAGACAGGGGGATTACCAAAGCAATCGCAAAACTGCAGAATACTTTTTATGGTACGGCAGTCAATCTTCCCGAATGCTGTGTTCAGTGCATTGCGATCGATAGGGCGGCAGACACGTTTCCTAAGGATAAAGGATATAGCCTACTGTGGTCTCCCAATATATACTCGACGGTACGGGGGAGCACAAGTTCGTACTGGCACTTGTCGTTTCAAAGAGGAGGAATCACCCAACCTATGATGAAATGGATAGTTACTAGGCTTTACGACGCCGGAACACGTCTCTAGCTTAGACTTCTAAATGGTGTGCGTTAGGTTCCAAACCGTTTTTATGTTTATTGAAATGTATTTTACAGTTGATCTTTCTTAAGAATTTTTCCTTTGAGGTTGATCGCGTGATGTACATATACAATTCCTAAATATGCAATCTAAGATGATAAACAATCATTTACTTTCTTTTTGCAGTGAAAATCCTAGCTACTAAGGAAAGAGAAGTGAAATTGTTTCAACATAGAGCAGAGAGCACACACTAAGTCCTAAATCAATTTCTGCATGCATTCTAAATGTAAATGTACATGCATGTATTTGTTTTCCGCTTTCTTAATGTGTGCAAGACAAAAAAAATGCCAAGTGGAATATAATATCAATACAGGGATATGACTATTCAAGAATTCTGACAGACATAAGCAAAGCTATTGAAGTTTGTATCTAAGATTTTCTAGAGTCTGTTCACTAGAAACAAGACAGGCACGATGGCACCACTTTGCATTAGTTTAACACAAAGGAATAAAGTTTAAATTATCAAGAAAGCATATATATAACTGAATCATTTCAATTGGGAAATAATTTTGAATCAAATTTATAAGACTCTGTAGCTGCTCAGTGGCTAACGTATAATTGATGGAAGAGGATTTTCTATCATGGTCCATGGATGAAATAGGAATGAAGCAAAAACTCGGAAAGGAGATTAAGGTTGTTACCGGAGATGAAGAAATACAGAAAACATCTAGAAATGTCCTTCAATGCTGAAAGTTGAATTGCCCAGTGAGAAAATAGAGTAGGCCAAGGCAAAGTATCTGTATTTAACATTATTGTGTGAGTAACCAACATAAGCTGCACAGTGCTATGCAAATTAAGAAGTGATTATTATATCAGAATAGTTGAAAAGCATTAAGGAACTACACGCTTTCCTAAATAGTTGGTGAACTTTCCCAATTTTTAAAGTGATGCAAGAATTCTGATCAGCAAATGAAGAGCTTCTATCCACTTTTATATATTTTGCTCGGTTGAAAATTGCTGAAATATAGCATAGACGCAAAAAAGATCTAGAATGCTAGCCTTATGAGCTAGATACACATTCTAACATGAAAACATGCAACTCCATTCTGTCTAATGTTTCTGGGACAACCCATAGATGTATCGTGATAGTGTTAACTTAGCATCCAACTATTGTAAAAAGGGAAATAAAAACAGCAACTACAAATTAGTTAATATCATATTTAGCTTGCAACTGCTTGCTATATAGTAAAAAATGGCTATTGTCAGATAAAGGTAGGGAGAAACAACTGCAAATTCAATAATAGAACAGAGATTAAACTGCATGCAAGATGATCCGAGAACAAGTAGTAAAGAAAAAATTACCAACACTTTCTCCAAGGTGCGTAGATATCGAATTCAGTTGTGCCCTGTTCTCATAAAGGCGCTGAATAGCTTGCCTCGATCTTACAATTTCTTTTGCCAAATTCTGCCCAAGAAAATTTTGACTCATTAAAGATAAAAGCGAAGCCTGTTTCTGAAGAACTCCTAGCAGCTGCAAATACTACTATCAATGCAAGTGAAACTGCATGTTCATGACCATTTTGGAATAACTGGAGCCTCTTTTTTGCATTCTTCACTTCGGATGGCCTAGACCTCGTCAAGGAACAAATCAAATAGGTGGAGGACATACATGCATCTACAAATTATATATCTGGATACCATCAGAATGGAAGGCTGGTCCCATTATTACAAGCAAGCAAAAAAATATTGTCAAATGGAAGTGTGAATAACAAGGCCTTGAGGCTTGGAAGTTTGAATGACACAAAGGATATGGAGAGTTCTAAGGGTGATCTCAGCTTTAATTATTGAAGACGGCCTCCAAGAAGCCAGCATAATTCTATGTGATGGACAACAAGACAACTCTGTTCAATGCACTATTGAGGATTCTCCTTATGATACTATCTAGATTAGCAGTGACACTGAGAACAAAAATAATCACAATGCCTAAGGTAAGTGGCTCCTCCAAATCTCAGAATATATACCATGATTTCAAAAAAAATTGGGGGAATGTTACCTTGTAAGCCTTTTCCAAATCACGCATAGCATCCAACATTACCTTTATTGCTACAACTCCAACCTACCACAGTGTCAGTGGTAAGGGTTGCATCATGAAGAATTGCAAAATTCATGCAATTGATATGTTGGAATGTCTAAGAATGGATTCTGGTAAAGTCATTCTGCTTAAGCTTTATTTGGGAACACAGAGGACTGGTCGATATTGAACCAATCCAATAAGTTTGGCAATTTTACTGGAGGCCTTTACCTTTAAATTATTTGTTGGATAGATTCCACAATGAATCAACAAATTAATTGACAACAGGGGATTCAAGTTATACTAACTAGAAGCACACCTTGCAAGAAAAGTTCTTATTGAATCATTGGTATTAGACAACTAAATAAACAAAAAAAATTCCCAGCTAAACAGAGATGCCTCTTTTACAATGATCAAGGCTTATAGTACAAGACTATGCCCAAACTGTATATTTCGATTCAATGAGAAGTAAGCTCCTGGAATTAGTTAAAATGAATGTTGGTGAATCGCCAGTGGATGACTAATCTAAAGGTGTGCAAAACGATATGAAGAGAATGGTGAACCCATGAGTAACCAGGATGTAGTCCATATAGTCTCATGTGGTATTGATGTGGAAAAAAATACATTTAGAAACATGTGCAGGCAGTGTAGATCAATAAGTTCTCACGTGAAGGCAATGTTACAGATACATTTGATGGCATTTGCAACTATTTGTTTTGAAGGTGTATCTTTCCAAGTTAAATACACCAAATCATCAGATACCAGAATGACACAGGTCTATTTGAGGCATTATATTTATCTCAAGTTTTATTAATTTTTCTATGCTAAGGTTAGCTACAGATTCCCAGCTAAACAGAGATGCCTCTTTTACAATGATCAAGGCTTATAGTACAAGACTATGCCCAAACTGTACATTTTGATTCAATGATAAGTAAGCTCCTAGAATTAGTTAAAATGAATGTTGGTGAATCACCAATGGATGACTAATCTAAAGGTGTGCAAAACGATATCAAGAGAATGGTGAACCCATGAGTAACCAGGATGTAGTCCATATAGTCTCATGTGGTATTGATGTGGGAGAAAATACATTTAGAAACATGTGCAGGCAGTGTAGATCATTAAGTTCTCACGTGAAGGCAATGTTACAGATACATTTGATGGCATTTGTAACTATTTGTTTTGAAGGTGTATCTTTCCAAGTTAAATACACCAAATCATCAGATACTAGAATGACACAGGTCTATTTGAGGCATTATATTTATCTCAAGTTTTATTAATTTTTCTATGCTAAGGTTAGCTACAGTCAGGCTTGAAAGCATTAGTAGTTGGACAATGGTGGCTTTGGTTCAAAGGGTGCTCTCAGCTTTAATTATTGAAGACGGCCTCCAAGAAGCCAGCATATTTCTATGTGATGGACAACAAGACAGCTCTGTTCAATGCACTAGTGAGGATTCTCCTTATGATACTATCTAGATTAGCAGTGACACTAAGAACACAAACAGTCACAATGCCTCAGGTAAATGGCTCCTCCAAATCTCAGAATATGTACCATGATCTCAAAAAAAATTGGGGAAATGTTACCTTGTAAGCCTTTTCCAAATTACGCATAGCATCCAACATTACCTTTATTTCTACAACTCCAACCTACCACAGTGTCATTGGTAAGGGTTGCATCATGAAGAATTGCAAAATTCATGCATTTGATATGTTGGAATGTCTAAGAACGGATTCTGGTAAAGTCATTCTGCTTAAGCTTTTTTGGGAACACAAAGGACTAGTCGATATTGAATCAATCCAATAAGTTTGGCAATTTTACTGGATGCCTTTACCTTTAAATTATTTGTTGTATAGATTCCACAATGAATCAGCAAATTAATTGACAATAGGGGATTCAAGTTATACTAACTAGAAGCACACCTTGCAAGAAAAGTTCTTATTGAATAATTGGTATTAGACAACTAAATAAACAAAAAAAAATTCCCAACTAAACAGAGATGCCTCTTTTACAATGATCAAGGCTTATAGTACAAGACTATGCCCAAACTGTACATTTTGATTCAATGAGAAGTAAGCTCCTGGAATTAGTTAAAATGAATGTTGGTGAATCACCAATGGATGACTAATCTAAAGGTGTGCAAAACGATATCAAGAGAATGGTGAACCCATGAGTAACCAGGATGTAGTCCATATAGTCTCATGTGGTATTGATGTGGAAAAAAATACATTTAGAAACATGTGCAGGCACTGTAGATCAATAAGTTCTCACGTGAAGGCAACGTTACAGATACATTTGATGGCATTTGTAACTATTTGTTTTGAAGGTGTATCTTTCCAAGTTAAATACACCAAATCATCAGATACTAGAATGACACAAGTCTATTTGAGGCATTATATTTATCTCAAGTTTTATTAATTTTTCTATGCTAAGGTTAGCTACAGTCAGGCTTGAAAGCATTAGTAGTTGGACAATGGTGGCTTTGGTGCCTGGTTATACAATAAGCATCTTCTAAGCACTGCTTGAAGCATAATATCTTCCAGCATATTTCCTTTAAAAGATGTGACTGAAGCTGTTATCCGGTATTGGTAATTTTCGGAGGAAGTAATCCTTTCAATAGAGTAAAGCAAGAAAGAACATAGAAGATATATTTTGTTACTATTGGGGGATAAAATGGAAAATAAACTCATGGCTTATGTCAAATGGAAGAAAAAATATGTCCAAGTACATCAGGTGTTAAAGGCTTTGTTCTAACACTGGAGTAGGAGCACAAACCAAGCTCATCTCTAACACTTCTAGAATGCTAGCCTTATGAGCTAGATACACATTCTAACATGAAAACATGCAACTCCATTCTGTCTAATGTTTCTGGGACAACCCATAGATGTATCCTGATAGTGCTAACTTAGCATCCAACTATTGTAAAAAGGGAAATAAAAACAACAACTACAAATTAGTTAATATCATATTTAGCTTGCAACTGCTTCCTATATAGTAAAAAATGGCTATTGTCAGATAAAGGCAGAGAGAAACAACTGCAAATTCAATAACAGAACAGAGATTAAACTGCATGCAAGATGATCCGAGAACAAGTAGTAAAGAAAAAATTACCAACACTTTCTCCAAGGTGTGTAGAATATTGAATTCAGGTGTGCCATGTTCTCATAAAGGCGCTGAATAGCTTGCCTCGATCTTACAATTTCTTTTGCCAAATTCTGCCCAAGAAAATTTTGACTCATTAAAGATAAAAGTGAACCCTGTTTCTGAGCACTAACAACCTTGTTGATGTTCTTTAGTCACAAACATGATATCATTAAATTTAGTACAATATGATATCATTAAATTTAGAAATTGTACTAGAGAGAAATATAACAAGAATTGTTACTGGAGGCTCAACCCAAGATACATAAAAAATGATGGAAAGCAGTACATCAGCCAGCATTCAGTGCAAACACACCTCACAAGATTTGTCCCCTACTTGATATCAATGACAAAGTTGCAGTAAACAATAGATTTAACATAAGAAGGGAAGAAATAAAAGAAGTTGATCTTCTTGGTCTCCTAAGAAAAGAATATATCTGAGTGTGAGTGTTAGCCCTGAGTTTACTGAATGGAACTTCGTTAGTAAATGGATACTTCTAAAATTCAAATTTGAGATTGATGAAGACCCTATGCCACAAGAAATTCACAAACTAGCACATAGCCTTGACTTTCAAATTGTTTCTTTCCATCTAGAAACAGAATAAAGGCACTTATAAAATATGGACTTACATATGATGCACAAGTTTCCAGTGCTACTAAGGATGCAGTCAAAAGTACTTCCTTCCAGAGAGATAGGAATAAGCCTTTTTCCAATGACCAGAATGACATTTGGCCTCTGGTTGATCTCTGAATTTATGGTATATTTGACCTGCCCTCTCCACATCTGCAACTTGGGGTACATCATCAATGTGCATAGGGCTCTTATAACCAACAACATGCAAAGGACTCATCCAAGAAAATGATAGCCAACTGAGAAGGTTGGCTCTTGCATAAATAGTGACTGCCTTAATGTTTCCACATTTTTGGGAAATTGTCTTTCAAGAGAGGTTCTTGAATGGTCTGTGAGGAGGAATCTTCACCACTTTTGGCACAACAACTACTATAACGAAAGAAAGCCAAAAAGGGAAGAACCATAATTTCAACAAAGATATCAACATCCACGCTTCTTTGTTCTGTCAATTGTTGAATGTCGAGAAAGATGAAGAAAGTACGAAGAATGAATGATAGGCTCCACAACGACTATAATAAAAGTGGGAACTTGTCTTTACCTTCTTTTGTGATTGAGTGATGAACATAAGCTGACATTGTAGACCAAGTCAGAGCCTAGAAAATATACTTGCCCACATTTGCAAAACCTTCATGCTTCTCCTTCAGCCACCAATACATAGGGATCCATATCCCGAGAACACTGTAGCATATAGACAGGAAAATGCAACCACCTACTGCTAGCTTTTGCATAATCCCCAGTTTAAACTTACTGGAAAAGCTGTCAAATGGAACAAGAGGTGTATGTGGCCGAGGTGTGCAAAATTTACACCACGTCCAACACAGTTCAAGGATGACAGGAAAAAGAAAGAACAAATTAAGCCCAATTGCAAGTTCATGTCGAAAGAAATGCCCTATAAAAATAGCTCTAAGTCCCTCCTACCCAACTGTTTCACCCATTTCCAGCTAGAGGGTACTGTTATTCTTGTACAGTGCTCAAATGGCTTCCATGACTGCAAGTAAATAATTTACCAACAATATCAACAAAGTTCCTTATGGGTATATCTACTTTAGTAGCCACATGAAAAAATTCTAACAGAACTCTTGGCTACCATTTACAAATGCACATACACATTGGACTTATTTCTATGTGATGGACAACAAGACAGCTTTGTTCAATGCACTAGTGAGGATTCTCCTTACGATACTATCTAGATTAGCAGTGACACTAAGAACACAAACAGTCACAATGCCTATAGCAACCTCTACAGATTGTGGGAATAAATAGCAAAAAACACAGAGATGTTTTCTCTTGGCAAGGTAAATCCAAAGGCAAAGTTTTCTTTCAAGCTTGTACCAGAAACTGGAATTAGAATTATTCTCTGTGGAGTTGTCAAAGGTAATGCTGATATAATACAAATATCAGAACATGAAGGGGGCACTAGAGAAAGTTTGATAAGTTCTATAAAACACAGGAATTTTTGGAGTCGAATGATGATCGTGAAGAACTCCTAGTAGCTGCAAATACTGCTATCAATGCAAGTGAAACTACATGTTCATGACCATTTTGGAATAACTGGAGCCTCTTTTTGCATTACAAACCAAGATCATCATTAACACTTGTAAGTAAAGTTGAAAAAGTCGATTGAGAAATAGAATTAGAAGTCAAAGTAAAAAAGAGTTGTCAAGAATATGTTGAAATGTCCAATTCAAAGCTTGTACTTGATGTGAATTCCAACCAGCTTGTGACGTTCAAGAACAATAGTCTATTAATTGTAGTCGTGGCAAGAATTATAAGTCATTGGTAATTGATGTGTGCACACAATTAACTTAGTTATAGTAAGCACTTTGAGGGAGTTGGAATGGGAAGGCGAACATAACTCTCCTCTATTGTCTCAGAATTGCAAATATAATCATTGGTATTAGACAACTAAATAAACAAAAAAAATTCCCAGCTAAACAGAGATGCTTCTTTTACAATGATCAAGGCTTATAATACAAGACTATGCCCAAACTGTACATTTTGATTCAATGAGAAGTAAGCTCCTGGAATTAGTTAAAATGAATGTTGGTGAATCACCAGTGGATGACTAATCTAAAGGTGTGCAAAACGATATCAAGAGAATGGTGAACCCATGAGTAACGAGGATGTAGTCCATATAGTCTCATGTGGTATTGATGTGGAAAAAAATACATTTAGAAACATGTGCAGGCAGTGTAGATCAATAAGTTCTCACGTGAAGGCAATGTTACAGATACATTTGATGGCATTTGCAACTATTTGTTTTGAAGGTGTATCTTTCCAAGTTAAATACACCAAATCATCAGATACCAGAATGACACAGGTCTATTTGAGGCATCACATCCCGTTAGCTAGTTCCCTAGCCACACCAGACACTTCGTACCCAGGGTAGGCAAGATATGCCCGCTATGAAAACTGTGCCAATCCCTTTGAAGCATAGCCATATTCTAATCTAGCGCAGTTTAGAGTCAGACTCCCTGGCTTACCCCTAGAGTTTTGGCATGAACCTCGATGCTACCAAAACCCATCTGAACCCAGGTTTGATATATCCCTACAGATTATCAGGCACAAAGATGCAAACGACCAATGTACGATTGCAAAAATGCCAAAGCAGAGCAAAGAACAAATCCCAGTGATTTCAGAAACCATAACAGCTTTAGAAGAATAAATCAGAAACCATAACAGAAAGAATGGCTAACATAAATCAGAAACCATAAAGAAAGAAGGGCAAGAAACACTGACCGCTAAGAATTTTTCAACCGGAAGACCTCTGAGCAGAAATCCCATGTGTGAAGCAGACAATACAAATAGTGATATAACAGCACAAGGCTGCGTTGGCTACGCGGCCCTCAGGCAGGAAGAAAGACACGAAACCAAGAAGAAAGACACGTTTCGTCACTGCGAAGACACGTTTCGGTTCAGTCACTGCGAAGAGTCTCATTGCCAGGAGGCCTGGCCTTTCATGGCCCATTGCCAGATCCTCCCTCTCTGTCTTCCAACTGAAAAAAAAAAAAACAGATTAAACCAATGGCAGAAAACACCCCAATCGTCTAACACACAGAATCAATGGCTCAGGATCACACACGTCACATTTTAGGGATGTCTTTCTCAGAGGGAACGCCTTACGGCGTAATTTTGATCTGAATTTTGATCTAAATTTAGCCTCGTAGCTAGCCCTACGGGGCAGGAGAAGGCTCTCTCCGGTCAATCTCGGAAGATCTTCAATGGGATGAGATGACCAACTAGGTAACACTGATATTAGGCTAGTAAACTGATTAAAAAGGTTGATTGGGGTTTTTTGGGGTTTTGGTGGCAAATTGAGGAATTGCAATTTTGGGTGCGGGGATTCGACACAGTTTCTGCAGGGGGTTCTTTGGGCCGAGGTAGGAGACCGTATTGATGCCTATGACTGAGGTGAGTGAATGGAAAAGACCGGTGAGGAGCTAAGGAGAGCAAATAATACTTTGAATTCTCCTTAAACAATAGAAAACATAGAAATTAAACAAATTTAAAAGCAGAGCATGGCAAGCATGAATTCTTACTTTAACACTTCATTTGTTTAATATGCAGAAGGAAAGAAAGGAGATGATCACATAAACACACTTACAAGAACATTTAGAAACACACCATCAACACATGAGTCCACAAGAATCCCAAAGATGACTGCAAAACCCTGGTCTTCCTTAGCCAAAAATTGTAGAGATACAAGTGAAATAATACAATGATAGTTTCTCCCTCAAGAGTCCAACCATGAAAATGAGCAAGAAAGTACATAATATAGATGATCTAACCTCTTTCCCTGCCTCCATGGGTCGAGCTCACTATCCTAGGAGCTGTTTCAACCACTTCTAAACTAAGCACTACAATCTAGGAAGTCAAAACAACTTGCCTCTATAAACTTGGAAACCAATTCATACATTAAATTTTTACCCATTACATGAATGAATCTTCTAGAAGAGTTACAAAAGGGTAAAAGTGTCTTAGAGTTACAAAAATTACATCAAAGATAATCATCTTCAACCCCAAAAAGTCAAACCAAGTCAAACTGTGCTTTTCCGAGCTGTACAGTGAAATCTGGCAAAGTCTGCTTGACGGGTCGCGCCCCCCTCCCTGACGGGTCGCGCCCCTTTGGAGCTCTGTTTGAGGCACTTGCAGGTGTCAGAATTGAGTGCAAGATAGCTCGTTGGAAAGTTCTATGAGTTTACTTTCCAACCCAACTGGAAATTTTGAATTTGGAGGTCATTTGCCCTGTCAAAATGTAATTTGCCCAAGACTGGTTTCTGCAACTCAAAAAAGGGGCAAAAAGTCAAATTTTGCATGTATTTTGACATTCTGGAGGCCCAAAACTCCATAAAAACTCAAGTCCATCCATAGGCATATGTAACTTTGCATGAAAAATCTAGAAATGCTGAGTTTTTGCAAAAAGGAGCTGCCATGACAAAGGGTCTCACCGGGGGTGAGACCCGTTGAGGAGCCAAAACCTGTAAATTTCCAAAAATTGCCAAAATTACCCAAAATTTTCAGAATTTTTTGGGATTTGAGCTGTGGCTAGGCTAATGAGTGCCATGATCCTTGAGTGAAGCCTCAGCCAAGATACGGAGGGGATTTGGCTTCTTTCTCCGTTTTTGAGCCTCGGTCAACCTCCTTTGAAACACTTTCATTTTGGCTTTGCATACATGCATCCTTGCCCAATAATGATTTTTCATATTCCTCAACAACTTTTTCTCTTGGTTGGCCTTAGCCAACAGCCTCTCTAAGTGTGCATTCACCTGGATGAGCATAGACTCTCGGTCAGCAGGCAATGGATCACCGGGTCTTCTTCGGTTCAAGACTCGGTCACTACGAATCCTCCATAACTCATCAAGTACTTTCTCCTCCTCCAACTGTTTGTTCCGCTGCTCCAGGTAAGTGATAGTCCATTGGGCACCTTCAAGTCTCCTCTGCAAAACATCATTTTCAGCCTGAGATGCTGAATAATCTCCTTTGCCTCTCGGCTAGGAGAACTGGCCTCAAGATCAATCATCTCAGTGTCGGGAACTCCTGATGGACCCTGATGAATCATGGGCTGTTTTCCCCTCTGTGGTACCTGTGCTGGTGAAGAAAGCGAGGCCCCTTCCACCTGATGTGGAGATAACACTCGCTGTGCTGATGATGAAGGCGAGACCCCTTCCACCTACTGTGGAGATAGTACTCGCCTGGCTGCTGCAAATAAGGCCCTCTGGCCTCTCTGATAAGTGAGATGAGGTGAAGAACTAACATGTCGAGTGACCGGAATATCAGGCTGCTGAGATGGTCCTCCCTCCTCCTGAATGACCTCCGGATGTGGCTGGGGTGGTGCTGTGAAAAACTCACGGGAAATGAACTCCTCCCATGAGATGCCCTGCTGAGTCAACTGATGCAAGACTATGAGCTGAATCAAACCATAATGACATAGGCTCCTGTACTGCTGGGTCGGGGTCTTCCTCTGCAACATGGGCACCATCCTCTGAATGTTCTGAAAGAAGAAAACCGGGATGTTCATCATCCTTACTCGGGTGAAGTGCATCAAGAGGCGAATGTGATATGAGTACACCTGTGAAAATCTGCCCTCACAGGTAAAATAGTGCATGATAAGCCTCATGATGGGAGCATACTCGCTCCGGAGAAATCTGAATGGAAAAACACCCGCCAAATGTCTCATGAATGGTGGCCGGACATAAGGCTCAAAGTGAACAGTATCTAGCAACTTGCGCTTAGGCCACACCTCACCAACATTCGGTATCCCTGTAGCATGTGAGATCACCTCGGGTGTCAATGTAAAATCTACCCCTGCTAAATTGACATGTCCATCATGCAAATGTAAAACAAAGAGGCGGGCCAACTCTCTGTGATGTTGAATCCGAGAGATCCTCTCACAAAACTGATAACAAGACATGTACTGAAAACAAGTAACTGCCATAGGACAGGCCTGTAATTCTGCCAAAGAGGTGGGCTCCTCTCGCTTATGATGTCCACCCTTACCCCCCTTACGAGGCCTCCTCTGTACCTCAACCTCTGTAGATGATGAATGGCCATCACTTTGCTCATAAGTTTCGGTTTCTGACATGGTTTAGGAGCAAAGTGGACAAGCTGAACTGTTGTCTCTGCCTGCAAAAAGTGCTGAACTCTATGCTGTTTCAAGGGGAAAAAGACATGAGGGAAATGTTAGGGGAGGGATCTTTTAACAAGGAATGGGAATATATAAATATAACAGGGAATTTTTAAGGGAAATGTTGCAAATCATTATGCATATAGGAATACATATTTATAATTGGGAAATCATTTGCAAAGATCATTGCATATGGGAAAAAACATGTATGAAAGTGAACATGGGAATGTGCATACATGTATTAATAGGGGAAATAGGGAAACCATGCACAAAACATGTTGACATATTTACCAACACTTTTTGTTATTTACACATGCATATGGTGGAGGGAAATTAGGGTTTGAATTTGTTTTTTGATGCTTTGGGAGAGGGGTATGGTTTTCATTTTTAGTGATTAGGGATGGGGAAAGATTTGCATTTCATTTGTAAAATAATATGGGAAAAGAGATGAACACATAGGTGTGAGTGAAAGGGAAAGGAGGGAAACAAACCAAAGGAAAAAATAGCTTGAAACAACACAAACCCTAGCACAGTTTGCTCATTAACATTGCAGCCATATAATGTCTTTTCACTTGCACGATTTGAGGTTAAAATACAAGCATGAGGGCTTACATTCATCACCAACCACAAAAAGGATGTGTAAAGAGCCTACCTTGAACAAATTTGATGACTTGGAGGAAGATTGGGCGATTTGTTTGAAGTTTGCAGCAAGACAGTCCAACGGGTCGCGCACCACGCCCAACGGGTCGCGCCCCTCTGACGGGTCGTGCCCGTTGTTTTTCTGAACTATGGGAGACCCTCTGACGGGTCGCGCGCACCCAACGGGTCGCGCACCTGGCTCGATGGGTCGCGCCCCTCTCTGCTGCCCGAAATCGCTCTGCCTTTGCTCCTTTCTCTCAATCACTCTCTCAAACCTCTCTTGCAAGCGTTAGGATGCACAATGAGAGTGAAAGGAGGGAATTTGGGCTTTTATAGGTTTCATTTGAAAAAATTTCATTCATAAACCCACTTTCTAAAGTTTATCTTTGACACTTTTATAACACTGACTTTTGGTTTCCTTTATCCTGAATTTGAGTCATTGAGTGCTTTGACTTGATTCTTTTTGCAGGTAGATCATCTGAGGGATCTTGGCAAGGGGACCAAGGTTGCATTTTTTCCGCTGAAGACTTTTGAAATTTCATCACTTATTTACAAAAACTGAGAAAATGACCTTGGCTTTAAAAAACAGAGTTTTTAAATCCAAGGTGAAAGTTCACTGTACAAGATAAAAATACCGAGGAAACATGTTTACAATCCTCCCTCTGGCTTGCTGAGTACTCATGGATTTTCAGAGACATGACCTTGCAGAAATAAATGACCAAAACCCTAGACCTAGGAGTTTGACCTCAAGACAAATCAAGACAAGCTTAAAAAAACTTAATGACTGATATGACCTGATCCAGTAAAGCCAAGAGGGGTATAAATAGACCAGCTCCTCCATCAGGGTTATGGCATGCCTAATGGGATGCAAAATTTGACACTGATGAGACACCTACTAATGCAAATGCAAAGAGCTTTGATCGCTGATGGAGGGCTTTCAAGACCGACACTAACATTGGCTCCAATGGGGATGGTAGCTCCTTGGAGGTACCAAGAACCTTAGACCTTGTGGAGAGCAGACCAGTGCTTTTATTCATTGGGCAATGGAGTCAACTTATTCACATGTGACCAAATTTAAAACAACTTTATTTGACTTGGCCAATTGACTGAAATCCTAGACTAACTTTGACACTAACTCACTTACTTTATGCAGAAAATGAACTGACATGAAACAACTTGTAAAACTCACACCAACTAATCACCATTTTCAGAATTATAGCCTTCACCGCGGGCCCCAAACTGAAGATGAGAGATCAGTTTCACACTTGCTGCAGAATGAAAATAAAATGGTAATTACAATGAGAGTGATTAGACCAGAAATTGCTCAAGCATGATACCTTTTGAGCAGCCGGCCATTCACCGACCCACCAAGACATTCATCACCATTCATTTCTTTGAGAAGAAAAGCATTTGGACCGCGATATGCTGCAATTTTGTAAGGACCCTTCCATAAGTTGTCGAATTTTCCATGCTTCCCTTTGTCTTCATTGCGGGCATCCCATCTCAACACAACATCATCAATCTGAAAATCATCTGCTTTGGCCTTTTTGTCATAGATTTTCTTTATGCGCTCCTGCAACTTAAGGGAATTCTGATAAACCTCATCTCGTGTCTGCTGTAAATGAATCATTTGACTGATCCGTCGTTGCATAGAATCCTCCTCACCACTAGCTTCTTGAAACAACTTTGCTACTGGAACACTAAGTGAAGTAGGAAACACTGCATCTACTCCATAAACAAGTTCAAAAGGTGACATACCAATTGACTTCTTTTGACTTACCCGATCAGCCCATAATGCATTTATTAACTTCTTGTCCCAGCTCTTCTTATTTATTTCCAGCAATTTCTTTATGATGTTCACTAGAGATTTATTCGAAGATTCAGCCAGCCCATTACCTTGCGGATGGTAGGCGGTCGAATGCCCCAAGCTGATGTTATTTATAGCAAAAATCAACCAACTTCTTCGATTTGAATGCTGCTGCATTATCTGTAATCAACTTATGTGGACAGCCGAAACGTGACAAGATATTACTTTCAAGAAAAGAAATAATTACCGAATTCGTGGCTTGCCGGGTGGGAATGGCCTCAATCCATTTTGTGAAGTAATCTGTGGCGATCAAGATCCATCGATGCTGCCCGGAAGATGCTGGGTGGATTTCGCCAATAAAATCCAAGCCCCATTGCTGAAATGGTGCGCTCATTTCAACCGGCTTGAGAGGCAAAGGCTATAATTTCTGTTTTCCTTGAAAAATTTGACATTCATGACAGCTCTTTACCGCTTTATACACATTAGAAAATAAAGAAGCCAATAGAAACCAGCTCTCAAAATCTTATTAGTCGTGGTCTTCCAAAATAAGTGACCCCCACAGTCACCTTTATGGAAATCATCTACTGTTGTCTTAGCTTCCTCTTTGACCAAACAGTTCAGCAAGATGCCACCGGGATCTTTCCAATAAAGTGCAGATTTGATAATGCAAAATTTGGCAGCCTTTAGTTTCAATGTTCTAGCTTTGTTTCTAGGCATTCCAGGAGGTGAAGATAAATTTTGAAGCACATAAACTATATCAGCATACCAAGGAGAAGACACAAAGATATCGGACACCGATAGAACTGAATTTTCTTCATCTTCATCGGACAAGGCAGCAATCAAATTGATATCAAGGACGTGAAGATTTGTTTCAGCCATCAACTTAGCTAGACCTTGACCTTTAATCAACTTGGTAGGCTTAATTTCTACATCATACTCTAAGAGTGCAGCGATCCACTTACCCCTTCTTCCTTCCGGTTCCGTTTGCACTAAAACATCCTTAACAGCTGCATTAGGAACATATGCTAAAATATGAGAATTCAATATGTAAACCCGGAAATCTTTCAGAGCTTTAATCAGCGCCAATGCTTGCTTCTCAATGATATTATAATTCAGCGCTCCGTCTCTTATGATGCGGCTGAAAAAAGCTATGGGCCTCTCAACTCCATCTCTCTTTTGCATTAACACGGCTGCCAATGTATGCTCAGAAGCGAATGAAAACAAAATGAAATCCTGTGTATAATCTGGGCTGATCAAAGTTGGGGCTGAAGATAAGATTACCTTTATCAAATTAAAAGACTTCACCGCCTCTTCGGTCCATTTGAGCTCGCTGTCCTTCTTGAGCATATTTGTTATCTCTCTAAGATGTTCAGCAAGATTGGGGATGAAACGACGCAGAAAATTCAATTTACCATTGAAGGACTGTATTTCTTTCTTGCTACGGGGCTGCTCCAATTGCTGAATTGCTTCCACTCGTGCAGGGTCTATACGAATGCCATCTTTAGAAATGATATGGCCCAGCAGCTTGCCTTCACTCATAGCAAAAAGACTCTTCTTTGGATTCAATGAGATGCCATATTTTCTGCACTTTTGAAACACCTTAGTCAAATGAAACAAATGCTCTTCATCTGATTTAGAAAACACGGTCAGATCATCAAGATAAACAACTAAAAAGACATCTTTCTCATTTGCAAAGGCCATGTCCATTGCCCGCTGAAATGTGGCACCCGCGTTCTTCAATCCAAACGGCATCTTGGCATAATGAAATGTACCCCGTGGAGTAGTAAATGCTGTCTTGTCACGATCATCTTCGTGCACCAAAATCTGATTGTACCCGGAGTAACCATCAAGCAATGACATCCTAGATGCCCCCACTACCCGCTGCAATATGTGATCCATTTTGGGCAGCGGATAATTGTCCTTTAATGACACCTTGTTCAGATTTTTGAAGTCTATACACAAGCGAATCTCACCGGTTTTCTTTCGCACGGGCACCAAGTTGGAAATCCAATCAAAAAATCGGATTGGCACTATAATTCCAGACTTATACAACCTGTTGACTTCCTTCTCAATCAATGGCAGCAATTTAGGATTAATTCTTCTCAACTTTTGCCGGAAAGGCTTTTGATTTGGTTTTATGGGAATGGTATGCTGAATGATACTTGTGTCATAAGTTTTCAAATCTGAATAGTCCCATGCAAAAACATTAGAATACAAAGACGATAATATGATATACTCTTTCTTTACCTTGGGCGGCAATGCTTTTGAGAGCTTCACCATCTTTGGATTTTCAGCTGTCCCAAGATTTACATCTTCAACTCCTTCGTCCGTTGGCCTCAAAGTTGGCTTGCGAGCCACATCATCTTGATCGAACAATTCTTCCAAAGGAATCAATCCTTTAGGAATGTAATTGTCCTTGAGCTGCAACACATCCATCTGATTTACTCCTTCAGCTTCCGTGTCTATCGAAATGTCTTCGAATTTACCCTCAACTTGCAGAAAATCTTTGATTTCTTCGTCATCTTGGAAAACTTGCCAACACCTTTGGTTATCTGGAACTGTAGGACGATGCTTTACATATATCTCAAACTTATTGTTAGAATTCATGGGTATTTTCAGATTACTTGTTGCCTTAGCCAATGCATCCGCAACACCATTTTGAATCCGGGGCACACATGTCAAAGTACGTTCAGAAAATCTTTTTAAGATATCTAAAACAGCATTCCGATATGCTCTCATGTGAGGATGTTTGGCCTGAAATTCACCTTTCACTTGCTTGATAACTAACTCGGAGTCGCCATATACCGCTATTTTCTTTGCCTTCAACTTCCGAATGATTTTCAGACCAGCAATTAGAGCTTCATATTCCGCCTCATTATTTGAACAATCAAATGCCAATTTATAAGAACATACCCGTACCTTACTTGGAACTTGATTTTGGGCTGAGAATGGGCTTCGAATCCACACACCTATACCAGCACCATCGCTGCCCACTGCACCGTCAAAATCCATGGTCCAAAGACCATCCTCGTCATCTTCTAAGTGCTGAAAATCTGATTTTGATTCATGTTCTGTTTGCTACCCTTTTATTTCAGCAAGTGGCCTTATGACAGCAGACCTTTCTTCACTTTCCTTTCTCAAAACCTCCTTGAAATTTTCTGAAATGTCTGGTATATCTTCTACTTGAACTAACTGACTATCTACCTCATTGAAATTTTCCGCAAGCAAAACAAAAGATTCTAGATCTGTCTGTACATAATTTACAGGATGATTGACGAGCTTTTCCTTACTAGTGATCATGTATTTCATCTTTTGTTCCCGATATAACTTCCTCATTTGACCGAAAACTGGAATTGTAGCATATGAGAAATCTAGCTGAAGTGTACCTTTGAGTTTGGCTCCCCATGATCTCGACAGCAACATGCCAAACCGCGGGGGAATATCCGCCACCACTACATCCATCAAAACATTCTTCGCTGGAATTTGATCTAGACTCACAACCAAGTCTTTGATCAAGCCAATACATCTTACCCGGCTGGAATCAAACGAATACAAATCATGATATTTCCTTGTGATGTCAAGTCCCAGCTTCTCCATGATTGTTTTCGGCATCAAATTATGTGAAGCTCCCGAGTCAAACATGGCATTGTGCAACACAAACTCATGCAATCGCAAACTGATATAAAATGGAGGAACATCACTTTCGGGAGACTCACCATTTAAAGCTGGCCCAAAGATTAACTCTGGCTGATCATCTTGTACATTCACCATGTCTAGCATTGGATCAAAATTCAGCAACTTGGAAATTTGGCCTCGGTAAGTGGTGTTCTTCATGACCTCCGTCAAAGGAATAGATATCTTCAACTTTGCAATCTCATTCTCCAAACTGAAAACTGGAAGCTTCTCACCTTCTTTTGCCGGATTATCTCTTTTTTCAGCTTTATCTTTTGGTGCATTTGATGGCTGATCTATCTTGGCTGCTGGTGATGATGGAGTTGTTGAAGGACCGACTATGTCTTTTCCTTTTGAGGAAACCGAGTCATTCTTTGCTGCAATGTCTTTCTTTTTCTGCACGGGATTTATGGGAATAGCTCGGTTTCTCAATTGCCTTTGCTGTCCTTGCTGAGCTGATAAAGCATTCAAGTACCCTCTTTGATACTCTTCAGATTCTTCTTCAAGTATTGCATCGTTTGACAAAATATAATGCTCATCTTGGGGAAAGACGAAATTACTCACCAACTCATCTTATTCCGTAATATATGTAGGCATATCATCAGGAGTGAAGAAGTGATTTTCCTCTCCAACATTATCACCTTCATCTTCAGATTCTTGGCTAACAAAATTCTGCTGAAAAGGTGGTTTCATTTGCTGCTGAGCTGTTGTGTCTTGTGCCTTTGTTTCGCGTTGCTTGATCCTATATTGTTGCTGCTGTTGACCTCTGAAATTGGGATTACGAATCTGAGGCTCCGGCTTGTTAATAGTAACCTTTTCAAATGTCCTTCTAAGCTGCTCAAGCTGCTGGAGAACAACCTGATTTGATGTGGATGCTTCTTCCTTGATTGTGACTCGCTTTTCTGCCTTCATCCTTGCTCTTTTGTCATTTAAATTTGCCTCAACGCTGACAGCAATTTTCTGCATTTCCTCCAAGGTAGGTGGATCTCTGTCTCTCAGTGAATAAGCCATCTCTGGATCAAAACCATCCGGGAACTTAAGAAGTGCTGACTTTCTAGATGGCCTCAAATCATCGGGAATAGCATTATAAACTATATTGAACCTGATTATGTAATCTTGAATAGACTCACCCGGATTACGCTTGAGGTTGTTGTATTCGGCATTAATTTGAAGCGGATCCTTTCTGATTTCCCACCGATCTAAAAACTGATTCTGAAGTGCTTCCAAAGTAGTAATGTTGTTAGCTGTCAACCCTCTGAACCATTTTCTAACTTCTCCTGCAAATGTTTGCACGAACAACCGCATGGTAACATCTTCCTCATCTAACTCATATAGATCAAAGAATGTGGTCATCTTGTCGATATGCTGCTGAGCGGTAATACTTTGTGGAGTGCCATCAAACATGGGGATTTTACTTTGGTAATCAGCTGGCATATCATGAAGATTTGCAGGCAAAACCAGTGGGGCAAACCGGGCAGCCATTGCTCTCGGAGGGGGAGTAGGATGGGTATGAGGAGGAGGAGCTGTGATAGCAGGGATTATAACAAGAGGAGGTGTAGTTTGTGGAGTTGGGGGAGTCGGAGGTGTAGGAGAAGAAGGAGGAGAACCGACTGTTGATTCGGGATAGGTAATTATAGGTGAAACTGAAACATAAGGAGGGTAAGATTCTTCGTGAGCCGTGATAGTAGATCCAATGTGATCAGAGATATTCTCAACAAAGTCAGCAAGGGTAGTAGCTTGAACACTTGACTGAAGATGTCTTAAGATGAAATTTTCAACCAATTTATTATGTCTTTCAAAATTAATAGCAGCTGCAAAATCAAGGTCAAGAACTAGAGAATCGAGCGCACTTTCAGACTTAGCTTTAAACAGAGATAACTCAAAATTTTCGTCAAAATCTAAATCTTCAAGATAATCAAAGATAGCTGGGCATGAATGAGATCTGAAAATGGGTCTAGGATCTGTAGCCAGCTTGTTTTCTCAAAAATACTAGGAAAGAAGAAGCATTCAGCCTGTGAAAACTCTCAACCTATCATCCACGGTTCAGAGTTAACAATTATACTGGGGTAAAGTGTCAATGAAGCGCTATGTCCACAAGCTCACGGAGATAGACCGAAGCAGCGTTTATCTACTTGCACTGATGTAAAACAAGAGCGTTTTCGAAGGATACCTGGCGTAACTTCAAGCTCCATCTAAGACTTATGAAATAACACGTCAATGAGAAAAGGTTTAAATGTTCTCCCCAGTATGGTCGCCAGTATGTTAACGCTTGAAATTTCACCTCAGGCTGAGAAAGGTAAACCTCAAGGTTACATCAAACCATTTAGCCTCGTAGCTAGCCCTACGGGGCAGGAGAAGGCTCTCTCTGGTCAATCTCGGCAGATCTTCAATGGGATGAAATGACCAACTAGGTAACACTGATATTAGGCTAGTAAACTGATTAAAAAGGTTGATTGGGGTTTTTTGGGGTTTTGGTGGCAAATTGAGGAATTGCAATTTTGGGTGCCGGGATTTGACACAGTTTCTGCAGGGGGTTCTTTGGGGCGAGGTAGGAGACCGTATTGATGCCTATGACTGAGGTGAGTGGATGGAAAAGACCGGTGAGGAGCTAAGGAGAGCAAATAATACTTTGAATTCTCCTTAAACAGTAGAAAACATAGAAATTAAACAAATTTAAAAGCAGAGCATGGCAAGCATGAATTCTTACTTTAACACTTCATTTGTTTAATATGCAGAAGGAAAGAAAGGAGATGATCACATAAACACACTTACAAGAACATTTAGAAACACACCATCAACACATGAGTCCACAAGAATCCCAAAGATGACTGCAAAACCCTGGTCTTCCTTAGCCAAAAATTGCAGAGATACAAGTGAAATAATACAATGATAGTTTCTCCCTCAAGAGTCCAACCATGAAAATGAGCAAGAAAATACATAATATAGATGATCTAACCTCTTTCCCTGCCTCCATGGGTCAAGCTCACTATCCTAGGAGCTGTTTCAACCACTTCTAAACTAAGCACTACAATCTAGGCAGTGAAAACAACTTGCCTCTATAAACTTGGAAACCAATTCATACATTAAATTTTTACCCATTACATGAATGAATCTTCTAGAAGAGTTAAAAAAGGGTAAAAGTGTCTTAGAGTTACAAAAATTACATCAAAGATAATCATCTTCAACCCCAAAAAGTCAAACCAAGTCAAACTGTGCTTTTCCGAGCTGTACAGTGAAATCTGGCAAAGTCTGCCTAACGGGTCGCGCCCCCCTGCCTGACAGGTCGCGCCCCTTTGGAGCTCTGTTTGAGGCACTTGCAGGTGTTAGAATTGAGTGCAGGATAGCTCGTTGGAAAGGTCTATGAGTCTACTTTCCAACCCAACTAGAAATTTTGAATTTGGAGGTCATTTGCCCTGTCAAAACGTAATTCTCCCAAGACTGGTTTCTGCAACTCAAAAAAGGGGCAGAAAGTCAAATTTTGCATGTATTTTGACCTTCTGGAGGCCCAAAACTCCATAAAAACTCAAGTCCATCCATAGGCATATGTAAATTTGCATGAAAAATCTATAAATGCTGAGTTTTTGCAAAAAGGAGCTGCCATGACAAAGGGTCTCACCGGGGGTGAGACCCGTTGAGGAGCCAAAACCTGTAAATTTCCAAAAATTGCCAAAATTACCCAAAATTTTCAGAATTTTTTTGGATTTGAGCTGTGGCTAGACTAATGAGTGCCATGATCCTTGAGTGAAGCCTCAACCAAGATACGGAGGGGATTTAGTTTCTTTCTCCGTTTTTGAGCCTCGGTCAACCTCCTTTGAAACACTTTCATTTTGGCTTTGCATACATGCATCCTTGCCCAATAATGATTTTTCATATTCCTCAGCAGCTTTTTCTCTTGGTTGGCCTTAGCCAACAGCCTCTCTAAGTGTGCATTCACCTGGATGAGCATAGACTCTCGATCAGCAGGCAATGGATCACCGGGTCTTCTTCGGTTCAAGACTCGGTCACTACGAATCCTCCATAACTCATCAAGTACTTTCTCCTCCTCCAACTGTTTGTTCCGCTGCTCCAGGTAAGTGATAGTCCATTGGGCACCTTCAAGTCGCCTCTGCAAAACATCATTTTCAGCCCTGAGATGCTGAATGATCTCCTTCGCCTCTCGGCTAGGAGAATTGGCCTCAAGATCAATCATCTCAGTGTCGGGAACTCCTGATGGACCCTCATGAATCATGGGCTGTTTGCCCCTCTGTGGTACCTGTGCTGGTGAAGAAAGCGAGGCCCCTTCCACCTGATGTGGAGATAACACTCGCTGTGCTGATGATGAAGGCGAGACCCCTTCCACCTGCTGTGGAGATAGTACTCGCCTGGCTGCTGCAAATAAGGCCCTCTGGCCTCTCTGATAAGTGAGCTGAGGTGAAGAACTAACATGTCGAGTGACCAGAATATCAGGCTGCTGAGATGGTCCTCCCTCCTCCTGAATGACCTCTGGATGTGGCTGGGGTGGTGCTGTGAAAAACTCACGGGAAATGAACTCCTCCCATGAGATGCCCTGCTGAGTCAACTGATGCAAGACTATGAGCTGAATCAAACCATAATGACATAGGCTCCTGTACTGCTGGGCCGGGGTCTTCCTCTGCAACATGGGCACCATCCTCTGAATGTTCTGAAAGAATAAAACCGGGATGTTCATCATCCTTACTCGGGTGAAGTGCATCAAGAGGCGAATGTGATATGAGTACACCTGTGAAAATCTGCCCTCACAGGTAAAATAGTGCATAATAAGCCTCATGATGGGAGCATACTCGCTCCGGAGAAATCTGAATGGAAAAACACCCGCCAAATGTCTCATGAATGGTGGCCGGACATAAGGCTCAAAGTGAACAGTATCTAGCAACTTGCGCTTAGGCCACACCTCACCAACATTCGGTATCCCTGTAGCATGTGAGATCACCTCGGGTGTCAATGTAAAATCTACCCCTGCTAGATTGACATGTCCATCATGCAAATGTAAAACAAAGAGGCGGGCCAACTCTCTGTGATGTTGAATCCGAGAGATCCTCTCACAAAACTGATAACAAGACATGTACTGAAAACAAGTAACTGCCATAGGACAGGCCTGTAATTCTGCCAAAGAGGTGGGCTCCTCTCGCTTATGATGTCCACCCTTACCCCCCTTACGAGGCCTCCTCTGTACCTCAACCTCTGTAGATGATGAATGGTCATCACTTTGCTCATAAGTTTCGGTTTTCTGACATGGTTTAGGAGCAAAGTGGACAAGCTGAACTGCTGTCTGTGCCTGCAAAAAGTGTTGAACTCTATGCTGTTTCAAGGGGAAAAAGACATGAGGGAAATGTTAGGGGAGGGATCTTTTAACAAGGAATGGGAATATATAAATATAACAGGGAATTTTTAAGGGAAATGTTGCAAATCATTATGCATATAGGAATACATATTTATAATTGGGAAATCATTTGCAAAGATCATTGCATATGGGAAAAAACATGTATGAAAGTGAACATGGGAAGGTGCATACATGTATTTATAGGGGAAATAGGGAAACCATGCACAAAAGATGTTGACATATTTACCAACACTTTTTGTTATTTACACATGCATATGGTGGAGGGAAATTAGGGTTTGAATTTGTTTTCTGATGCTTTGGGAGAGGGGTATGGTTTTCATTTTTAGTGATTAGGGATGGGGAAAGATTTGCATTTCATTTGTAAAATAATATGGGAAAAGAGATGAACACATAGGTGTGAGTGAAAGGGAAAGGAGGGAAACAAACCAAAGGAAAAGATAGCTTGAAACAACACAAACCCTAGCACAGTTTGCTCATTAACATTGCAGCCATATAATGTCTTTTCACTTGCACGATTTGAAGTGAAAATACAAGCATGAGGGCTTACATTCATCACCAACCACAAAAAGGATGTGTAAAGAGCCTACCTCGAACAAATTTGATGACTTGGAGGAAGATTGGGCGATTTGTTTGAAGTTTGCAGCAAGACAGTCCAACGGGTCGCGCACCACGCCCAACGGGTCACGCCCCTCTGACGGGTCGCGCCCGTTGTTTTTCTGAACTATGGGAGACCCTCTGACGGGTCGCGCGCACCCAACGGGTCGCGCACCTGGCTCGACGGGTCGCGCCCCTCTCTGCTGCCCGAAATCGCTCTGCCTTTGCTCCTTTCTCTCAATCACTCTCTCAAACCTCTCTTGCAAGCATTAGGATGCACAATGAGAGTGAAAGGAGGGAATTTGGGCTTTTATAGGTTTCATTTGAAAAAATTTCATTCATAAACCCACTTTCTAAAGTTTATCTTTGACACTTTTATAACACTGACTTTTGGTTCCCTTTATCCTGAATTTGACTCATTGAGTGCTTTGACTTGATTCTTTTTGCAGGTAGATCGTCTGAGGGATCTTAGCAAGGGGACCAGGGTTGCATTTTGTCTGCTGAAGACTTTTGAAATTTCATCACTTATTTACAAAAACTGAGAAAATGACCTTAGCTTTAAAAAAACAGAGTTTTTAAATCCAAGGTGAAAGTTCACTGTACAAGATAAAAATATCGAGGAAACATGTTTACAATCCTCCCTCTCGCTTGCTGAGTACTCATGGATTTTCAGAGACATGACCTTGCAGAAATAAATGACCAAAACCCTAGACCTAGGACTTTGACCTCAAGACAAATCAAGACAAGCTTAAAAAAACTTAATGACTGATATGACCTGATCCAGCAAAGCCAAGAGGGGTATAAATAGACCAGCTCCTCCATCAGGGTTATGGCATGCCTAACGGGATGCAAAATTTGACACTGATGAGACACCTACTAATGCAAATGCAAAGAGCTTTGATCGTTGATGGAGGGCTTTCAAGACCGACACTAACAGTGTGTTCTTCTGATAATATCAGTCCATTGATAATTAAGAGATTGATACTGGACTAGCACTTTGTAGTTGATTATATTCGGGGTAACCCTATTAGAATAAGGTCGATGCAAGTGATTCTTCTAAGATGAAAATAATAGTTTGTAGATTAATCTGATCTCATAACCATAACATACACACAATTATGGACAGTTTAGCTTTTCAACTTTACTATTCCTATAACTTTAAAACACCTACATAAAGAGAAGTAATCTTAGAAATTCAGATCCACATCCATGACTGGCTCAGCAGTGTGATAGCAAATTTTACATTTGTCTCTTTTCAGCACACACGTTATGTTCACCTCAACATACAGATTCCTCAGGAGTTAAGTAACATTATATGACAGCATAGGGTCTCCTTCGCTTACCAATTAAAGGAAAAGTTACACATAATAGGTGTCTATTTCTTTCTAAAATAAATAATCATTCTGGTGCCAACATTGTTTAGTCCATACTATCTCTAAGATGTTAATGAAAGTTCCCTAGTGAGAATCCTACTGATTCATCGTTAATTTTTTTGTAAAGGCCAACTTTTCTGCAGACTAGATCATATAATTATATTCTTAACTTCGTTGTCGGGAACAAATCTACTATTATGCTATTATCTTCCACAACTTATGGAAATATGATCTCGACATATTCTTCACTCTGTTTTCATGTTTGTTCGATTAGTTTTTAATTTATAATACTCATGTTACCAATTAATCACAATAATAGAGGAATAAGATGCATCACAATTAATCTCATTTTGAACAACAATTAATTTGTTTTTTGTTGTACAACATATAAAGATTTGTAACAAACTGTTACGATATATATTATCTTGTCTAAAGTAGCCATGTAGACTATATTATGTATAACTTAATGTAGACATTAAATGACTCCACATCAATACGAAGACATGAAAATAATTTCATCTAATCTTACCTTCAACTTTAGGAATACTCAGCCCACGGGGCTTTGGATTGACGGTGAATGGTGAATGGGTGCGCTATTAAGGCACTCCTTGCGATAGGTCACCGGTTCAAATCCCCCGTGGGTACTTCGGTAGTCTTAAAAAAAAAAAAAAAATCTTTAGGAATACTCAGAAATAAACCCTGTGCCGCCCAACCATCACTCATGAAAACTATTGTAAAAGGTTTTCTTATAGGTTGGTGTGCACTTGATCTTGTTGGGTGTACTTTGCCATTAGTAGATTGTTTATAAGGACATATTGTTGCAGTATTTTCCATTCTTATTGTTGTTATGGTAGCAATCTAGGCCTAGTCGTCTAAAAGGTTCATGAGATGTTGCCTCTGAAGTGTACATTCTATCACCATGGTCAAACAAGTGATGAAAAATATTTCAGCAGCTGTACTGACATTCCATATTTTCTAGGCTTACGATAATTCCCATTAGGTCCGAGAGTTGAGCTTAAGCTCTAATACCACTTGCCACATCTCCCATTCATGGACCCTTTTTTTATTTTTTATTTTTTTCAACCTAATTATATCGATTTTCGTTAGTGGTTGTAATTGCAATTTAGAGTTAAAATTAAGGACTAGTAAATATTTTTCCTCTGCTCGTACGAGTCTTATTGCTACGATTCTTTGTAGTTGTGAAGCCATCTATCATCCAATACTCTTAACTCATCTAGTATTTAGAGGAGACATATAAGTTTTTGTTATATAGTTGTAGCACTGAAGCTATATATATCATTATTAATTTTATTCAATGCTTCAACCATCAAGGCTATGGTTTTGACCCCATCACATGGTAAACAATTTTATTTGATTCCTTCTATTACCATCCATAGCATACCTCAACACACCATTTTATTTATTTGTTTCCTTTTATGCATATTCACCATACCACGTGATATTATTAGAGTCCAATGATATTGTAATTTCTCGTCAAAAGATCAATATTGGATGAAATCTCGCGTAGCTTTATATTAAAATATTATTTTTAATAACTTGACTGAGTTCCGATTATTGCGTGTTCTCGGTGGAATTAAAATGAATTTCTATGTTCAGAAATAAAATAGTATTTTTGTCATGTAACTGAAATTTCCAGTACTTTATATACCTATCTCGAATGTATGGTGTTGTTAGTTAATGACCCTGGCATGTATGACATCTTGTGCAATATTCAGTTCGCTAAATATAACCATTGCCAATTTCAAGTATGATTCAGTTCTTTGTCCTTAACTGGCGTGATTACTTAATTGTCCTTAATTATTTTGATTCACTTGTTAATATTCCCCTTCTTCCTCATAGCACATGGAATATAAAGATAACACATGTATGTAAGCTCCATCTTAAATGCCATTGCGCAACAAGTAAATTCTAACAACATATTATAGACCTAATAAAGTTAAATAAAGGAAAGTGAGCAAGACAAAATAAAAATTGAGATGATCCTTAAAGTTTTAGCCACTACCTCTTATTCCTAGGAATATATTTGTTCAAATGCAGAAGAGACAATGATACTTAACATTTTGAAAACGAAAATAAACTTAACAATTTCAAGACAACCTAACTTTGCCTTGGGCAATCATATTTTCACATTTTCCAACTACAATAAATTATGGTAAACTTGTTTTTCTCCTTTACATGAATCTACAATGGAAAATGAAAAACAAAGCACAAATCACATACCTTGCACGGAATTCTTATTCGTTGACTGCAACATTACGACTTGCCACTTCACTAGCTCAACGTTCCCCGAAAAGTTGTTCCTCTAGGCAGATGCCCATGAAGGCACTTCGTCGAGTAGGGTAGACCACAATTTTGGCTTTAAAGCATGTATAGTTTCCATATATTGTACGGGTTTTGTCATCCTATGTCCAAATGGGGTCTCAAATGAAGCTCCAAATTTATTTCCGCCTCCACCATCTGGTATGCACAAAACTGAATCCTTTCGAATTGCTATAAATCCATACTCAGGAATGCTCAGCATTCCATGAACTCCTCCAAGGGTTTCCATAGTGTTGGGCGACGGAAAATCCCAAAAGTGTAAGGGACTAATTTGCATGGCTCGTGAAGTTGGATGGAGTGAATGAAGAAAGTGCTGAAATATTAATTTGCAACTGCGGCATTTAATTCCACAAAACCGTCGGTATTTTCCCCACACCACCTTTCACGCTGGGTGGTATTTTTGGAGGAGGCTCCGATCACACCAACCAACCGATGCGTGTCCACAGTACGGTTTCAAAACCACCAATCCCCCGGCCGGTAAATTTCGTTTGGTTCAACTAAGCGATAACCGTTAGATTAAAGTGAAGGCTTGACACCGTTGATTGAAGTCAAAGATGCATACAGGCCTGAATAAGGAGTTGGCGTGAAAGTTTTTGTTTGACCGCCCACGTGAAGCAATTAATGTGATTTACGTTGGTTCGTAGATTGTAGGTGAAATGTTTCAATTTTAATGTTTTTTTTTATGCACGGAAGTATGGCAAATTAAAAGAAAGGTATGGTCATTTTTTTTGTTAAAAAAATATACGCAATGTAATATGTAAAAAATAGAAAAGCTCGTGTGCATGTTTTTTTTGTTGTTGTTTAAGGAGATACAGGGGAAGCACACAACAGTGTAAAGGGGCGAGGGTTCTTCATTGCATATGTAATGCAAAGTGAAATGCACAGCAGTGCTAATGTGAGGTGCGAAAATGCTGCAGTAAATGTAATGTTTTTTTTGTAATTTCAATGTATGAAATGTAATATGCGCAGCAGCGCGAGAAGAAGTTTTTTTTGGACATCCAAAAAATAAAATAAAAAAAAATCGCCGTGAATGAAATGAGTAGAAAAAGATTTTTACAGCAGTGAATGTAAAGAAATTTTACACACAGTAGTGTAAAATTTCTAAAAGAGACAGAGTAATTTTTTTTGGAAATTCTTGGTGAATCCCTCCGTTAAGAGGAAGATTTTTTGTAACAGGTTGTTTTATTAATGAATACATAGTGTTTCCATGTGTGTTGAAAACTCTGTCTGCTCAGAAAAATTTAGCTTCCTTGTGTTAAGCTCCTGTGGAGAAAACAGAGCATTGTTCTCTGTTCTTTTGTGTTTGAAATTACCAGAAATTTCCAACATGGTATCAGAGCTTGTCCAGGCTCTTTGAAGGTGTCAAAGAAGCTGAAGGAAGGGTTTTTTGTTGCAGCAGCTTCTCTAGCAGTGTGAAGACTCAGTCAAAAGAATCCAAGGTATTTCTCAAAGTTTTTTTGTGTGTTGCTGTTGAGAACAGTTAGTGATTTTTAAATACACAGTGATAGTTTAGAGTGCAAGAATGGCTAGCTCCAGCACCAGCACTAGCATGGGCATGTTTAATACTCAGCTCCCATAGTTTAATGGGAAAAACTATGACTATTGGGCAATAACCATGAGAGCCCTGTTTGCCTCACAAGATTTATGAGAACTTGTTGAATATGGGTTTGAAGAACCAGGAGATGAAGATGAGTTTAATAGATCAACTCAAGTAGAGAAAGATCTGTTGAAGAGCAATAAGAAGAAGGATTCAAAAGCCCTCGTATTTTTGTATCAAGCAGTGCATGAGAGTGTGTTTCCAAGGATAATAGCAGCTAAGAAATCCAAAGAAGCATGGCAAACTCTCAAGACAACCTATCAAGGCATGGAGAAAGTGAAGACAACAAAACTACAGTTGCTGAGGAGAGATTTTGAGAATCTCTGCATGAAGGAGTCAGACAATATTGACTCATTCTTCACACAGGTGATTGGTCTGGTCACACAAATAAGGACTCATGGAGAAGTTCTTGAAGAAAGGAGGATTGTGGAGAAACTGTTGAGGATCCTACCCTCAAAGTTCGATGTGATTGTCACCACCATAGAAGAGACAAAGGATCTCACAAATATCTCAGTTGATGAACTACATGCATCACTGATAACACATGAGCAGAGATTGAGTAGAAATGAAAACTCATCTCTAGAGCAAGCCTTCAAGACCCAGATGTCCTTTGGAAGAGGAAGAGGTCAAGGCAGAGGAAGCAAGAGAGGAAGAGGCAGAAGCCAAAATAGAGGTGGAAGGAACAGTCCAGCAAATGCTTAAGGAAGAGGCAGCAATCCAAATCAGAACCAAGGCCAAGGCAACAACCAACAAAGTGGACAACGTCATGCTCAAGGAAAAAGGTATGAAAAATCCAATGTCCAATGTTATTATTGTAAAAAGTATGGGCATTATGCAAATGAATGTAGGAAGAAGCAGCATGATATGAGCAATAGATCTAGTGCAAATATCACTAGAGAAAATATCAGCCAAGATAATGTCCTTTTAGCTTGTAACATGGCTGAAACAAACAATGAAGATATATGGTTTCTAGATTCTGGTTGTAGTAACCATATGACAGGAAACATAGCCCTGTTTTCCAATTTAGATCAGAATGTGAAGTCACAAGTCACACTTGGGACTGATAGTAAAATTTCTGTTATGGGAAAAGGAGAAGTAAAAATATTTACAAAGAAAGGTGAAAAGAAAACCATAGCAGATGTCTATTATGTTCCTGGAATGAAGTGTAACCTCTTAAGTATTGGACAACTTGATCAAAAGGGGTACAATGTTTTCTTTGAGAATGATGTATGCACCATCATGGATAGAGCACCCAGCAAACGATGTATTGCTGAAGTGAAGATGACGAGGAACAAGATGTTCCCTCTCAGAATAAAGGCAGATTTGAAGAACAAAGAAGTAATTGCAGTAGTGAACCAAGAGGCTTTCCAAAGCAAACCAAAGGATGAAAATTGGTTGTGGCACTTGAGATTTGGGCATCTCAACTTTGGAGGTCTTAACTTGTTGAGTAGAAAAGGAATGGTAAGAGGATTACCATTGATAGAGAAACCAGACAGCCTTTGTGAAGGTTGTATCTTGGGGAAACAACACAGAGAAAGTTTTCCATCAAGGAAAAGCAAAAGGGCAAAGGTACCCTTAGAGATTGTCCACTCAGACTTATGTGGACTGATGCAAACTCCATCACTAGCAGGCAACCAATATTTTCTAACATTCATTGATGATTTTACAAGAAAAACTTGGGTTTATTTCTTGAAGAATAAAAGTGAAATGTTTGAAAAATTTCGAAATTTCAAAGCACTTGTAGAAAACCAAAGCGGGCTGCATATCAAAGTTTTAAGAATTGATAGAGGAGGTGAGCATATCTCCAAAGACTTTCTACGGTTTTGTAGAGAAAATGGAATCCATAAGCAGTTTACAGCTTAAGGATAAGAAATGGATAGAAGCTATGGATGAGGAGATCAATGCCATAGAAAGAAACAAGACATGGGATTTGGTTGAACTACCAAAAGGAAAAGAAGTCATTGGATTCAAATGGGTCTACAAGACCAAGAGTAATGCTGAAGGAAAGATAGAAAGAAACAAGGCAAGGTTGGTTGTGAAAGGATATAAGCAGCAGTATGGGAGAGACTATGAGGAAACTTTTGCATCGGTTGCTAGAATGGAAACCGTGAGAGCAGTGTTGTCCATAGCAGTACAAAACAAGTGGAAAGTTTACCAAATGGACGTGAAGTCAGCATTCCTAAATGGAGTGTTAATGGAAGAGGTTTACATTGAACAACCTCTAGGCTATGAAAAGAAAGGCCAAGAGCACAAAGTGTGCAGATTGAAGAAAGCTCTTTATGGACTGAAGCAAGTGCCAAGAGCATGGTACAGTAGGATAGATTCCTATCTACTGGAAAATGGATTTGAAAAGTGTGAGGGAGAACCCACCCTCTACATCAAAGAAAAGGATGGTAAAATTCTAATTGTTGTGTTATATGTTGATGATGTTATCTTCAGAGGTAATGATGAATATCTCATTGAAAATTTTGAAACAGTCATGAAAGAAGAATTTGAAATGACTAACATGGGTTTTCTAGATACTTCTTAGGAATAGAAGTAGATCAAAATGAAAATGGGATTTTTATCTCACAAGAAAAATATGTTAATGAAGTGTTGGAAAGATTTAACATGCAGGACAACCAGGCAGCAATCACTCCCACAGTGATGGGATTAAAACTCAGCAAAGAGGACAGCAGCAGATTTTGATCCTAGTTTGTACAAGAGCATAGTTGGCAGCCTCATGTATTTGGCTGCAACTAGGCCGGATATAATGTTTGCTGTTAGTTTAATTTCCAGATTCATGGAGAGGCCAAAAGAAGCAGATTGGAAGGCAGCAAAAAGAATTCTGAGGTATGTTAAAGGTACTAAAAGGTTTGGCATTTTATATACTACTTCAGAATGTTCAGATTTAATTGGATACACTGATAGTGATTGGGCTGGAAGTGTAGATGATCGGAAAAGCACATCCGGTTATGTTTTCCACATGGATTCAGGAGCCATTTCATGGGCTTCTAAAAAACAGCCTATTGTAACGTTGTCTACAACAGAGGCAGAGCATGTGGCAGCTACAGCAGCAGCATGTCAAGCAGTTTGGATAAGAAGGATGTTGAGGAGGTTGTTCTAAGAACAAACAAAAGGAAATGTAATTTTTTTGACAATAGCTCTGCTATTGCATTGTCCAAGAATGTTGTGTTTCAAAAGAGAACGAAGCACATTGACACAAAGTTTCACTACATCAAGGAATTGGTAAGAAATGGAGAAATTGTTTTAAAACATTGCAGGACTCAGTAGCAGGTTGCAGACATTCTGACCAAGCCATTGGGCCAGAAGAGTTTTGAATTTTTGAGGAAATGTCTGGGTATGACTGATAACCCAGTAGTTGAAATTAAAGGGGAGTGTTGAAATATTAATTTTCAACTGCCGCATTTAATTCCACAAAACTGCTGGTATTTTCCCCTCACCACCTTTCACGCTGGGTGGTATTTTTGGAGGAGGCTCCGATCACACCGACCATCCGACGCGTGTCCACAATACGGTTTCAAAACCACTAATTCCCCGGCCGGTAAATTTTGTTTGGTTCAACTGAGCGATAACTGTTAGATTAAACTGAAGGCTTGAAACCGTTGATTGAAGTCAAAGATGAATACAGGCCTGAATATGGAGTTGGCGTGAAAGTTTTTGTTTGACCACCCACGTGAAGCAATTAATGTGATTTACGTTGGTTCATAGATTGTAGGTGAAATGTTTCAATTTTAATGTTTTTTTTTTTTTATGCACAAAAGTATGGCAAATTAAAAGAAAGGTGTGGTCATTTTTTTTGTTAAAAAAATATACGCAATGTAATATGTAAAAAATAGAAAAGCTCGTGTGTGATGTTTTTTTTGTTGTTTTTTAAGGAGATACAGGGGAAGCACACAACAGTGTAAAGGGGCGAGGGTTCTTCATTGCATATGTAATGCAAAGTGAAATGCACAACAGTGCTAATGTGAGGTGCGAAAATGCTGCAGTAAATGTATTGTTTTTTTTGTAATTTCAATGTATGAAATGTAATATGCGCAACAGCACGAGAAGAAGTTCTTTTTGGAAATTGAAATTAAAAAAAAAAAAAAAAAAAAATCGCCGTGAATAAAATGAGTAGAAAAAGATTTTTACGACAGTGAATGTAAAGAAATTTTACACACAGTAGTGTAAAATTTCTAAAAGAGGTAGAGTAATTTTTTTTGGAAGTTCTTGGTGAATCCCTCTATTAAGAGGAAGAGTTTTTGTAACAGGTTGTTTTATTAATGAATACATAGTGTTTCCATGTGTGTTGAAAACTCTGTCTGCTCAGAAAAATTTAGCTTCCCTGTGTTAAGATCCTGTGGAGAAAACAAAGCATTGTTCTTTGTTCTTTTGTGTTTGAAATTACCAGAAATTTCCAACAGAAGGTCGAGTGTAATGAAATGGGGGAGGAATTTCCTGGTTGCCAATAACAAGCACGAAGTATCTACTTCCACCCGGACCATGTTAATTGTGCCCCTTCTTGCCCTTGACCCATTATTACCCCATGCTTTCACTACAAACTCCATATTTACCTTCAAATTGAAATTAGCGACACCAAGAAAATGAACGCAGAAGGAATGGGTGGGAACTTATACGGGAACCATAAGAGAGGAATCTTCAGCGATTGCATTGGACTTAGCCACAGCGGGGCGACAGGACAAACTTTAACTCGCAAAGGTGATGGGGAGGAAGGTTTTAGTTGTTAAACCCATCAGACTTTGGTCGCGGTGATCCCAACGAGATAAAACCATGACTTTAAATGTTAAATCTCAACAATAATGGTAGACATAATTCACCGAATAGAATGTTGAGGTATATCAATGGCAACCCACTCTTCAAAGGTTTTTACATGCGCTCTAACTGCACTCCCTGGAAGCGGAGGCTTCAACATATAGAAAAACATATCACAAGTATCCTTAGCATAACTGCCAATAAAAATCTTGTCAACCACGCTAGGTAACTCGTAATCCCTCCAATGGGTTTTGGAAAAGAACCCATTGCCTTACAAACTTTTTAGTTGAAATGGTCATACTCCGTCACTCCATCTTGCTTCTGTGTCATAGGAAGCAACTGTAGAGTCAAATGGCGGGGGATCTTCTTGTCTCTAGATCCTAGTCCTTTCCCCTATTTTGAGATCATAAACTTATGCACTCCATAGTAATCCATCATCCACTGGCCAATCATGAAAAAGTTTCCATTGATGAAAGCACCACAATAGTTGTCTCTCTCTTAATCGATATCAGGCAAAAGCGTCCACTCCTCTTCCTCCGCGCTATAAATTGTTTCTCCTTGTAGAACATTTTCATCATTGTCCTTACCTCCAACAAAGTAAATGAGTCTTTCGGACGAAACTGAGAAATTGCTAGAAGTCAATGTAATTAACATGATATTTTGAAATCTTGATCCAACATCTACATTGTTGAGAAGTCTCGAGATTTTTTACATCTTGTTAGAAGTAGGGACTATTCACCATAACCTTCCGACTTTTATGGACGATAGTGAGGTAATGATGGAATTGATAGGGTAGTCTCAGCAAACATTGTCACCCTAAATTTCTTAGAAGAAATGTAAAAGCTACATAATCAATTACACCAGCCTCTGGTTTAATACGTAGTGACAACAAAGGATGAAGATGAGACTCAGAATTGAATCTCAGTATGGCCATTAAAATATCAGAGATAGCCATGACTCAAAGGACAATGCCCATATAAATGGTGTTGTATATGGATCACTTTAATCATTTCGAGCTAAATTCAACAACGAAGCAGTCATTTGGCTCTCATTCTGCAACGATAACTACATATGTAGGGTTCTAACATCCTCTAATAACCTTGCAATTAATAATACTAACAACCACATGTTATGGTTACTCTTCTGATAATAAATTCGTTTAAATTTATGTTCAGAAGTTGCCACATCTTCTTGTATCTATTCATTTTATAAATAAGAAGATGACATATATATCTATTTGTATGCTCAATAACAACAACATAAAAAATAAGGAGTCAAATGATTTGAAAACATCCAATGAAATTGATTCAAACTAGAATAGTTGATGTGGTGTCACTTGGAAAATAGAACACTCCACCTCTGAGCTGAGAGTACTTTCCCATTGATCAACAACATCTTGTTGATCCATTAAATGGGTATTTAATTCCATTTTTTCATGAAAAGGTTTCCTTTAGCGGCATCCTGCTTTTGTGGATTTTTTTATCCACTTACCTAGGATTTTCCCATAAAAATTCGCCTTTCTCTCCCGTGATACTTTGATGTTTTTTTCCAAGCTTAGCATCTTTTTCTAGCTAAGCAATTTAATGGATATTTATCTCCCATCCATTAAACTTATCTAGAATTTGATCTAGAATTCTTATCACGAGAGAATTATCTATTCCCATTCATTAATGGGATTTTAATTGGTTAGAGTCGCATCTCTAGGTGTCTCATTTCCAAACACTTAAATTCCCTTTATCTATTTGGTAGTAAAATATTTACTCACATTCTTACCCCAGTCCCGATTTTCTACTATAACTCAGTATAAACTTTCCCAAGCATGATAGCAATGGAGGGGTATTACAGAAAAATTTGAGGATTACTAGAGTTTGCTATTTGAAATCGATAAAGTTTGCTATCTAAAATCCAATACTAAATTTGGGAACTTATTAACATGAATAATAAATATGGAGAATGATGATAACATTACAAAAGATATTTGGTTGATCTAGTTAGATATATTGATATTCAAAATAGTTAATTTAAATGTGCCAAATTAAAAATAAAATTAAATGAAATAAAATTGTTAGTTGTATGAGAAGGGAGGCGAAATTTTATTAATCTTTGTGAACCTTGTCATTTTCTGTTGTTCAATTTCCCACTCTCCACCCTTGAAGTTGTTATCTTCTGCTCTACACTTTGCATGAGAACTTGTTGAACTTTTGCAAGTAGACTGTGAGGATCAAACTCTCCAAGTGGTTTGGACAAATTCATTTGAGTAGTTGTATCTATTGAGGTAATTCTTACCTCTTCTTTAATATTTCTAAATATCCTTAAGAATATGTAGCAGATAATTTGCACCAGTGCTATGTGTCTATTCATTTAACTTGGCATGCTTCTTCTACTAGTTTAACTGAAGTTTAACGAAATTTAAAGATAATATTCCAAGTTTTAGAAATAGTTTGAATGAAAAATCCTTGATGGAGTTTATATTTTCTTATTTGACTGCGAAGTTACCATCAATATGTGTTACTGTATTCTTTAAAAAAAAATCATTTAAAAATAACTGGAAGGATGATTGCAAATATGTTTTTTTTTCAAATTTGACATTCCTATCTCTTTATTCAATTGTATTGATAGTTCGACTTTTTGACCAATCTAAGAGGAATAGCAAAGCTTCCACTACAGGGGAGGAGAGCCCAAAAGCTAGCAGCAAGCCAAGTGACTTATCTATTATGGTTGACCCTTGTTGTGGGTAAATTGAAAGTTAAGAACAAGACATTACTGTGCACTACTGCAGATAGGGAACTGCCTTTCCCACACCTTGGTACACATGCCTAAAGGGGAGGCATGTTTCTAAGGGTGACTTAGAAGTTGTACTAGTAGATTAGAATCAGTTAACCTGACCTTTCACTTCCCTCTCCGCGTGCTTCAAATCTGACCTAGCCATTCTGACTAATGAAAAGAACCAAGTTATATTGCAACTAGCAGTAGCCATATCACATGTATACCTCCCAAAATACTTATTTATAAATCTAAAACGGTTTAGAAGAAATTTCCAAGAAGAATGGTTACCTCGAGGTGTCATAACTCATTCATAGTTTGCCTGTGGGGCAGGGACGATTATTGCTAAATTTTTGAATGCGTAATTAACTTTATGAGTTTTCACTTTGCAATGATGTATATATATGGATGTCCAAATTTTAGAATATTGTTCTTATTCTAAGGTCTAGGGTCTTGTAGGACATAATTGGTTAATTATAAGTATATCATATCAACCTACTAGACATAATTGGTTGGTTAACTATAAATATCTCATATCAACTCACTATATAGAGAAAGACATAGAGAGATGGGTTGAAACCAATTGTCAAGTATGAAGTGTCTTGAGAGAAAAATAAGGTCAAAAATAGGATCAATCCTATTAGAGTCACAACGTTGCCAAAATCACGAGTGATTCCTTTAGAAATAATCAGCTTTAATCTTAACTAAGGGAAAATATTACAGGTAGCACGCATAGGTGTTGTTATCATAGGATTCATGCAAAAACTGGGATAGAGTACATATGCCAGGATCGACATCTAGTAGCGACATTTTAAATTACTAAGCGGAGTATAGTTTAGCTTAGAATCAAATAGCTAACATGCAATTGCTTTTGAACAAAACCAAGGCGTTATTTTACTCTTGGAACTATGATAGCAAATTACAATTTGAAAAAAAGAAACTTTGTAATGCCCAAACACAATATGGAATCTTCAGCTAATATATATGTATATACTTTAAAAATTTAGTATATTGAATAATAGTATAAAGGTTGAATACAATTTTTTTGGCGAGTGGTAACAACTAACTGGTAGGTTAGGTTATCCAATAAAAATATACAAAAGCTCATAGGAAATCCTAATTTAAATAATAAAAGAGTTCAGTGTTTTTCTGGAGCGCCCGGAATAAGTACAACAAACTATAAACCAGGGAATTATGAGAGGTAATTCGAAAATAATCACCTGACCAAAAATATCAATACTCCCTACCTGTAAGAAGAGAAGGAAAATAAGCTCTAACTAAAACCCAACAATAGCCTAAAAAGTAAATATCAATTTTCAATTAACATTACATTTATAATGGATTTTGGATATCAAATTAAAAAATCCTCTACATAAACTAAGAAAAAGATACGCAAAAAATCATTTCACAAATACATTAAAAAAAACAATAATATTTATTAAAATTTATTTTAAAATAAAAAAAAAATTCCATAAATATTATGCTTACAAAAATATATATGTAAAAGAGATTATTAGACTTGCTTGAACTAGAAAGATAACCAAACCTTCCAGCTCGTACCTAAAAGAAAGATTCCTGAAAGAAAGATTCTTGATACGGGAAGGTAGTTCATTGAACGGGTGAAGAAGGTTTGCAAGATGTCAACCAAGTATAAAAAAAAACTGGGAAAAAATTAAATTAGAATATTTAATATTATCTTAATTATGTAGGTTAAATATATAAATTAATGTGAAAATATATTAAAAAATAAAATTAGAAACTTGGCTATTACTTTAAATGTGGGAAGCCACGTGAAGTTACCAAAGGCTTGTTTATTGATGAAGCGAAAGAGGTATCATTGTAAGATTTTCAAATAGTAATTTTCAAAGTACGGAGTCGGGTTTAGAAACCCAAATGGGTACCTAACTGTTTACCAAAATTTCAACACCCTGATTTGTGGGAAGAAAAATAGATACAACAACATAATATAGGAAAAATTATAGACGAGAAAATCTGACCATATCATTAAACGACTAGGGAGAACTGTGATATCGCAATTTACATTTCGCAATCGACACTTTGCAAGTGGTACTTTGTGATCAGCGATATCGCTATCGGTACTAACTGTGAAATTGTCGATGCCAATAAGCTAATAAGTACTTACGTGTAGTTCTTAGTGGGACCAACATTTATAATATTTCCGCTTATTTATTCAAACAACCTTTAGAGACTTTCAGTGATGTTTTTAAAGGTTTTTTTAATGGAAATATAGTTTAATGGGGATTCTTAGATTTGCAAATTATTTTCTTAAAACTAAGGAAAGGTTCCTCAAAAGGGTTTCATTTTAGCAATATACCTATTTAAAAGATTTTCTTTAAAAGCTAAAAATCTAAAACTAGTCTTATTTTATTAAAACAAGAAAGGACTCTCTCCTAAAAAATTTAAAGAATCCCCATTATTTCTTATTATAAGTCTAAGGATAATGGGGGTCGTTGAGTACTACAACAGGCCTATATTGTTATGTGATTTGATAATTTCATTTCTTTATTAACACATTAAGCTCACCCCATAACATCATAACATAATTCATATTTTCATCATTATTCAACAACATATGCAACTATGTAGAAAGAAAAATATCATCATCATTATCAATGTAGCGGAACATAAAGCAACAATATAAGAAAATCTTTCACACATAGAGACACCAGGATAGGTTGGAGACAATGGGAAAACCCACTATGGGGAAAACATTTTCAAATTCTTCTTCTTGTTAGATTATCATCAACTAATTAAGAAATAGATAGTATAATGATCCATATCTTCATCTATGCACCTATTCAACAAAACAACTACAACATCCATGGAATGAACCTAACAAAGCTTATACTCAAAAATCTGATCTTGAAGTCTATAATGAACTGTCACTGTCTGCAGTCAACTGTTGAACACTCGTTCATAGAGATAAATCTTTAGAAGAATGATATTTCATATTTTAGGTCCCTGTCACAAAGAGGAGGAGTCAAGCCAGCAACTATAGCTTCCCAGTCGCTCCCCTAAGCCTAGCAAGTGAATGACTGGGGTTAGATATGGACTACAAAAACCCTAACTCCCAATCGCATGCATAATGATTTTTACATGTGAATGGAATGCTCTAGTCATACGCATGAGCCTATGAGAGAGTGACTATACTCGAGATCCTTCTATGGTGTTCCTGCAAGTGTCGCCCAAAACCCTATATCTAAGATGTGAGCTTCATAATTTGTAATTTCACCTCAGAGTGATCTTGATCCTCTGTGAATGAGTCTCAAAACTGTGCAAGCCAGAGAAAAGATAAAAGAGTGTCTCTTGGTTGTGTCCAAATGAGGTAGAGGTCACTTGTATTTATAGCCTTCCAAGTGTGTCCACTTCACTTTAGGGTCGACCTTAAGAAATGTGCACATGTGGTCATTTCTTAATAAATACACTTTCCCTTATCCGGTTTGAGAGATATTTTGGTCTAGTTTGGTCCTCTCGAAAAGAGGAATTCAATGAAATCATTATCTACATCAAGGGAGATTTCCAAAGTGGAATTTTACCATAGCTTCTTATTTTTAACACTCCCTCTCAACTAGGTATAATTCCACCTACCAATATCTAACCATCGATCATCATGTCATCCTATCATCTTATCCCATCCAGGCTCAAGTATCTCATCATATAAAATCATCAATGATCATCTCAATTAATCTCTTGCTTATTCCTGCTTATCTCTTGATTTTCCTTGCTCATATGCTGAATATCCTCAAATCTAAAAGAAGAAGAATTTTGACATTGGAGTGGAGATCAATCTACCACCCTTTATCCATCGGGCTAATACCCAGAATCTTTGCCAGTGGGATACTACCAAGAATCTATGTCACCAGGCTACTACTTGGAATCTTTGTCACCAGGCTACTACTTGGAATCTCTATCAGTGGGCTACTACCCAAGAATATCAACAAGGAGTTGGATCTATGACCTGCATCATCCTCAGAGAGAATATCATCACGGAGCACGTCTCAACTTGGAACCACATCGGGGAGCACATATCAACCCTAGAATCACATTAGGGAGCTCATTCTCAACCCGAAACCACATAGGGGAGAAAATTTCAACACAATACTATTGCCTGCTAATCTCCCCATCAATGAATCTAAGTAGTCATGTGTTAGAACACTTGCATCATAATATAATTGGGTTGTACACTGCAATTACACTCTCAACCCATTGGCCAAACAGGGAGTGGTATTCCTAACAAGCCATGGTTGTGGGTATGATTCTAACTGGCATATACTCTACATAGACTAGCTATGAGAGTAGCATCTCTGACCCTATGAAGATAGGGGAGCAACATATCCAACCCTATGGGTAATCAATAAGGGTGATACCCTATTGTCCAGAGTTCCCTCAACCTCGAAATCCATCTATCTCAATTCCACACCTTGGGAGCTCAAGCAAGGGAGGAAGAGTTGGCTCAGTGTCCTCGATCAACAATGCTCTATATAATTATGTCCATATCGGGTATCAGTTTGATCATCATGTAGCAATAGCATCAGTCTCCCATTCATGTAGGTCATAAAAAAAATAGCATATTAGAACATAAATAATCATATATATATATATATATATATATATATATATATATATATATATATATATATATATTACAGAAGGATACCATAGTCATCCTCCCTCTCAAGGAGGTGCCAACGACAAGCATGAGGTTGTCTCGTATAGCACCGATTAGGGGTATTTTGAGGTAAAAAATGGGCCTCCTAAGAAAATGTACAACCAAAATAAACTTTAAAAGAACCAATAGGACTCAAGATGATGATGTCAACAATGGGGGATGATTCACCATTTTTGGAGTAAAAAAGTAAAAAGATTAAAAAATAATAAAATAATAAAACTATTTTTTCAACTCGTATTTTTAACGTATCTCCCTAAGGTTTTACTTAAATTTTGTGCAGGAGTACTCATTGGATGAAAAATTTAATTCCTCATCCAAGGAGTACCCATGTTGCATACTTTTGATGGACCCTACTACGCGAAAAATGAGAAATATATGAAAACATGTGATTGCAATTATATTTTTCATGTATTTCTCATATTTCGTGTAGCAGGGTCCATCAAAAGTATGCAACATGGGTACTCCTTGGATGAGGAATCAAATTATATATCCAACGAGTGTTTTCACTCCAAATTTGAGTAGACCCATAAGGAGATAAGTTGAAAATACGAGTTGAAAAAATAGTTTTTTCTTTTTTCTCTCTAAAATTTGATGATGTAATCTAATATTATTTTATTATTTCCACTATTATTTTATAATTTCCTTAGGAGGCCCATTTTAGACCTCAAAATGCTCATAAAGACTGTCTCAATATATGAAGGTATCTCAATCCCAGCTATATGCAGGATTCTCTGCCAATCACATCCCTCTCTTTGTCATCATAATGTATCCATGTCATATCCAGATCCTACTCAGATGACTCTCTAAGGAGCTTCTTCATCCTGCCTCACAACTAGCCATGCTAGAAACATCGTACTCAACCTTGGTTGTGCTACGAATGTCTCATCTAATATATCATGGAAAATATCATACTAAGGCAACATCCAGATGTGTTCAATTCATTAATAATGATCCTAATAATCATCAATACATCCAAGTAGTCACGTATCACAGGATGAATATCTCAGACCAAAAATTTATCATCCATGCAAATGTCTCGAAGGATGCTCGGTTGAAACTCTATGTGAGTGAAGCAGCTCAATCATGAACTCAATGAGGTTCTATGCACATCATATGTGTGTGTGTGTGTGTGTGTGTGTGTGTGTGTGTGTGTGTACGGGCAAGTGTTCAAAACAGAATTTCAATGCTTCAATCAACTTTTGGTTGCCAAGATGATTTCAACAATACTTCTTCAATTGGAGTGTCTAAGGATTTTCATTTCCACTTTCCAATACTTCTTCGATAGCTTCACAATATAAATTATCTTTCCCAACTTCATAAATTGATTCATCATGCCATGATTCATCATTTCGAGCTTCGGAAACCATCTCCCTCTTACTTAGATCATCAAAGGCTTTAAATAGTAGACTTCCAACATATAAAACCAAATTCAAAATCAAAGTAGTACATTGGAACACTTATGAAGTATAGGTTTGGATCAACACATCTTCTTGGCTTCAACAAATAACTATTAATGCAGACATAGCTAGATCGGGGAGCTATCTTCATTCAAAGCTTACTATAAACATAACACTTTTCCAAACCAATATGCTCAGATTCATAATATTGCATAATCAAATTAGTTAAGTCATATTATCAATGTTTAGATGCCTGATCATAACCAATATGAAAATCATCACAATATTACAATATCAGATTATTTATATCAAGTGATAGGTAGAGCTCTCATAAAATCATGACTTCATCTATTGTCATGCCAACAAGTTTTCATAAGAAATATCAAACCAAACTTATTCAAGTCATCCTCATGATCATCATATAAGTCACTAGATGCAAATACATACACCAAGAATAAGTCATGCAGGTTGCATCTATTTATCGTGAGGTTACTTCATACTAAATCACATATGTCAATACTTCAACCATTGTGTTAAGAATGAGGAGGCCAATACCAAACCATTATTGAATACCAATATTATTCACTAAAGGTCACTATGCCCATATAACATTGATATCGATGCAAATCATCAATCGTCAATTCAAATCATTAGTCATTAGGTCAAATCCCAAATTCATTATCATAGTGAGACCTATAGTCCATAACATATCTAGACAAATTTCTTAATTCATTATCAAGAATTATGTCAAGACTATAAACGTTTCTCATCTACATTAATCAACCAAATCATGTCAAAATATTATAGAACAAGCTTTAGACATAATGGCATATCCAAGTCCCAGTCGCTTGCAAACAAAATTTTAGTCTACATATATTCATATTAGAGTAAACAATCAAACTTTCATGCTCACAAATATTTATGTTGTCTGCTGCATGTTTGTAGGACTGACATCTTTCAGGTGAACATCTGATTTCATGCAAAAACCATTATTTTTGTGTGTTGCAGGCATAGTCATACCCATAGGCCTTCCTCTATGCTGTTGGGATATGACAGTCTCACCCTTGACCTTACTTCCATGTGGCTAAAGCGCTACAGTCGCACATATAACCTTGTTTTTTTTCGACTGAGGCTTAGAGTAAGGGAAGAACTCTCCCTTCTCAAATCATAAATTTGTTGCAGATCAACAATGTGAGATATTTGAGCCCATCAGTCATACTTTAATAGTAAATAATATACATATAATTCCAATGGTAATAGGAGTAAGGATATTATTGAGAGATTCTCATTTTGAATGGGAATCCACTTTAGTCATCTTCAATTAAGTCATCAACCTGTCTATAATATTGTCATGCATCAGCAAATCTATTAGATCATAAATTCAAACTATATCCACATATTCATAATAGTCATTTACGTTAGCATCAACTACTTCATCATGACATCAATATGTCATCAAGGCTTAGAGTAAAATAGATAGTAGGAGTAGACTTCAAGAATAATGATCACAATAATTACTTCTTTGTCACATATTCAATCCAATAAGTTAACAAATTTAATTTTACAATATGCCACAATCATTAAGCACATCAAGACATAACCATGGTCAACAAAAGATCTTGAGTATCAATCCTATTATTATATTTCTATCATTATGGCTGCCATGCATTTCACAAACAAATAGTGATAAGTTACCATATACTAGAATCAAGAAGCTAGCCTTCATGGGATCAAGATATACAAAATGATATATGTTAGTCAAACATCAAGTATACCACTATATCAAAGATAAAAAATAACTAGCCTCATAGAATCAATAATTTCATCATGTTTAAGAAGTAAGATACTTGTTCAATAACAAGTGCACCATTTCATCATAAGAACCATGAATCCAAATTACTTTCATATGCATGCATGAACCTTTCGAGAAGGAGACATTCTCAACAAACCTTAGGGCTTTCCTTTCAATCCAATATTACAACTAAAAAGTAACAATGAAACAATATACCATGCATACCTTGTAGTGTTCAAATACCTAGGCATCTTTTTATTTGACATAGGCAGCTTGTAGCACTTTGTCATATTTTCATTAGGTTCTTCTTTACCCTTTTCAGCTCTAGATTTTCTTTCCTGCATTTCAAATCATCCATAGGAAGGATCCACTTATCACATCTCATTAAGGAGGTTAGAAACATCCATATACTCAAAAATACATGTAGGAAGTATAAGTAATGATAGAAACAATAATTATATCAATAAGTCTAAACAAAAGTAAGGACATAAAGAAGCATCATAAGTCAAGAAACACTTATCTTCAATCAGAGGTGATCCTCTCCCTCTTGAACCAGCCTTCAAGAGTCATCATTATTCATAATACACTTGATTCCTTCACTATTTAAATTAACTTTATCAACAACTAGGCCTGCTAGAGACTATCACATCTAGGGCTTCATCAAATTTGTCACAAGTGCTTGAACATCTTTATTTTGACCATGCTAGGGTTTCTAGATTTCATATCTCAAATATTTTCCATAAATCAGGGTTTCTCTCAAACACTCACCTCATGATATCCATTAAACCCTAAATTGCCTAAGGCTATCTTCAATCCCTAGAATTATTTTAGGTCTCCTCCATCTTCTCTTGATTCCATCAATGTTGTCTCCATGGGGCTGATCTCCATGAATTTTCTTCAGCCCATCTCTGATACCATGTTAATTTTTATTAGGCCTATATTGCTCTTCCCTTTGATAATTTCATTTCCTCATTAACACATTAAGTTCACCCCATAACATCATAACATAGTTTAGATTTTCATCATTATTCAACAACATATGCAACTATGTAGAAAGAACAATATCATCATCATCATCAATGCAACTGAACATAAAGGAACAATAGAAGAAAAGAATTCACACATAGAGACATCAGGATTGGTCGGAGACTTCAAATATAGACTAGAAAACCCTAACTCCTAGTCGCATGCATAGTGAGTTATATGTGCAATTGGAAGGCTCCATTCGCATGCATGAGCCTTTGAGAGAGCGATTGTAGCCGATATCCTTCAATGTTGTTCATGTGACTATGGCCCAAAACCCTAGATCTTTCACCTCAAAGCGAACCTGATCCTCCGCAGATGAGCCTCAGACCTGTGCGAGCCAAAAACAAGATAGAAGAGTCTCTTGTGGTTGTGTGCAAATGAGGTAGAGGTCACTTGTATCTATAGCATACCAAGGGTGTCCACTTTGCTTTAGGGTCGACCTTGACAAATGTGCACATGTGGGATTTTCTTCATAAATATACCTTTCCTTATTTGATTTGAGTGATCTTTAGGTCAATTTTGGTCCTCTCGAAAAGCGAAATTCAATGAAATCATTATCTACATCAAGGGAGTTGTCCGAAATGGAATTTGAATGCAATTGCATATTTTTAACACTCTTTATTAATATAATGAAGGAAGTCTATTTTTGTTTTGTTTTGAAAAAAAAGTATTTCCAAGAAGATCAAATTCAAGTGAAAAATGTGTTTTCCCTAAATTCATGTTTCTAGATGAGGTGATTATTTAGGTTTGGTGTTCTTTACCGAATTCAAATTTGTTGAATTATCAACTGTATCGAACTAAATTGATAAATTCCTGTATTTTTTAGGTCAATACTACTAAACTTAGAAAATATGATTTAAATAGAGAACTTGATTTTGGTACGAAAATAATAGAACATAACAAAATTGTATTGAGAAAAACTTTATTTATTTAATCTCTCACCCACACAAAATACACTATTAATAGCAATGAAATCAATAAACTAAATAAACACAAATAACTTAAAGGATAAAAACTCATTATTGAAGTCCAACTCATTCACATTGCAAAACATTACATTCTTAACACATAAGTTCAAAATTTTATCAATCAACAACTTTCATTTCTTTATTATTTATAATACTTTATAAAAATTGTAAATCTCAAATATAACAAAAATGAATAAGCATGAATAATATCATTTTTCTCATGGTTTGAGGAAGTAAGTTTAATATGTAGATTTATGAGAAAGAAAATGTTAATTTTTTTTAATAAAACTTTTGAATAACTAATTAGGGATGGCAAGTTGCGGCAAAGCTTTAAATATAAATAATACATATGTGGCGGTGTGTTCTCATTTTTTACTATCATGTTTAAACGTTCTAGGGGAGAGATTCCTAATGTTGTGCAGGGACCAGTAATTGATATAGTACTGGTCCCACCAAACTACCATAAATTGAGACTTTTGAAACCAATATTTAAACAAAAATAAATAACATTAAGTATAAACAACACCCTATGTTCAATAAATGACACCCAACCCAATAACATTTAAACCCACTTTGTGCAATAAATGACACCCAGACCCAATAACTGCAATAAATGACACCCAACTCACTCTATTTCTCATTAAAACAGATCAAAGCACATGGATCAACAAATAACCAATTCCCAACCATTAGATCACATCAAATTAAATCCAGACCACACATTCAAACTAAAGCCATTGCAATCCATGTGCATCCATCTCCACCAATTAAATTCAAGTGCCCAAAACTATAAAAGAAGTCCACCCATTGTTGAAGTTGCATCTTATGCTTTCCAACCATTCAGCAAACTTGAAGACAACATCACAAAACAGTTGCCAATATATCTAGGTTAGTTATATGAATTACAACTCATTCTTCTTACAGTTCTGTTTTCATTGTTTTCATTTATCAGATTTCTTACATGATCTGTCTGCCCATAATTGCTAGAAGGATACCTGGATGGTTTCACAAACAGCCATTGAAAGTCATTTTTCTTACAGTTCTGTTTTCATTGTTTTCATTTATTAGATTTCTTACATGATCTGTCTCGCCGTACTAAATATTCAGAGTAACTAAATATTCCGAGGGAGGTTTTTCTTGGTTTTCTTGAAGATAATAGGGAGGCGGTTCAAAAGAGTTCCATGCTACTGTAGCAAAAATAAATTCAAAATTTTATTTAATAACCATGCGGCAACAATGATGAGAACAAGAGCAAACAATCTTGATTATAATTTATCATAAACTAGAGACACATCAACAGGGCTCTTTAGTGCCTTCATTACATAGGTAAGCCTATGTTTTTGGTAGTCATTGCTTGATGCTGGATAGTGCACAGAAAAACTTTGTTCGGCGTTAACCTTCAAATTCTCTCTGATCGAGGAGTCACCCTTGGATCTGATCATGAATTATTTTCGCGGCTGAAAGCATTTTAATTTAAATTGGCCGCATTGAGATCAAGGTCAGAACAATCGAACAGCAATGCATATGGAAATTTACAGAAACCAGAACAATCGAACAACAACGCATATGGAAATTTACAGAAACCAGAACAATCGAACAGCAATGCATATGGAAACCAATATGACTCTAATGATTGCTTCCGAGTCAAAGTTCAATTCCAGTAATAAAAAATTATCCCAATACAGTTTAGCTTCAAAAGAGACTTCACTAATTTGAATGAGTATGGTATCAAAAATCATTGTGGTATTGGCATGGACCATTATCTTTGTTGTGTTTTATAGTGAGATATGGGCTCAAAGAAATCATGCTTTGAGATGGTCAAAGGAGGAAAACAAAACATTGATAAACTACTTGACAGTTATCCTGGTTTTCATCACTTCTGAGATTTTGGCATTGCTTCTGTTTATTCTTCCTTGAGATTGTTGCTTGCAAATTTCCTCTTCAACTACTATTTACAAATCAAACCTATGGTCTCTCCAATGAACGCAAAATTGAAGATTAAAAATATTCCATGCAAGTGGCATGTTTTACTTAATCAAAGTAACACAATTTTTGTGGTGTGATCATGGGTCCTGGTTATTCATGTATTTCATGGACACCTTGATATGGTATTCCATTCTCACATCCTTCATTTTTTGTGGGAATATTCTCCCATCTTGGTGAGATAAGGAATATTAGACATTTGAGGTTGTGAGTGCTATCCAAAACCTAGAGAAAATATTAAAATGTAAATCCATCAATGTGAAAACTAATTTTTGCAGGTGGCCCTAGGAGGTGAATTTTGACTGCTTATTTCAGGAAAACGAAGCAAAATTTTGAAAATCCATGAGAAGTTGCAGTACTGAGACATTTTTGGCAATGCCAACTATCATAGAATCCTACTTGAATCCATATAAAAGTTGCTAAATTGATGAACTATGGATTTACTTGGAATGACATTTGCAAAATTTTGACACTGCCCTATGAAAGTTAAACATTTACTCTCATTATGAAAACAGATGAATACATGGAAAAATAGCGTAATTGCAAAATTTCTTGGATCACTTTGGGTTTTGGTTATAAGAATTTATAAGCAAGTGTTACATTGTCAGTCATTTGGTGCCATTGTCAGCCTACACAACATATGTACTACACAAAGATCATAAAGAGTTACAATTGGAACTAGTGGACTATTCAAGGAATCTGGCACAGATAGATTTACAAGGGTTTAAAGCAAAAAACCTTAGGTTAGGTATTAATGGGTGGCATTGTCAGCCTACACAACATACAGATTCCATGAAAACCATGAAGAGTTACGACACGGAAATATGGACTCTGCCAGGAATCTGGAAAAGATATATTTACAAGGGTTTAAAGCAAAAACACTTAGGCTGTGTATCAAAACCCCCGATCCATTGTAAGGCTATTAATACATGCAAAAAACGGCATTTCAAATGAATCTAAGCCACATCAAGAAGAAACAACATCAGAAACACAAAATAATTTCATCTCCATTACAAAAACAAAATCCCACTTCACCACTGAACCCTTAATGGGATAGACAGAGTATCAAGCCATCCCCAAGGGTTCCAATATCATTCTGGTCTCCCCCACCAAATAAAGAAGAGAGGCAGGGGAAAAAATCCAGGTGATTTTGACAAAAAAACCTCGCTCTCAGAAACCTACATCTAAATTGAAATAAGTCCCCAGGGACAATCGGGTCTGCTACTCCGAACAACATCCAACCAAACAAAAGATGAATGAATAAAACTCATTACTAAAAAAGATAAAACTTGATCATTTCTAAGCACTCATTCCATCGATTCTTGAAAATTTACATATCAAACTTCAAAGATATGAATTAGATGACTTGACTCGCCCTAATCAGGGTATAGATTGGTAATACCAGCATTAGATTTTTCAAAAAAACATCACAAAAAAACATAATGATTTACGAACATTGGAGCTACATGAAAACGAGTATAAAGGATCGAACCCATGACATAACTCTACAAAGAAGTTGCAGTACTGAGACGTTTTTGGCAATGCTAAACAACAAAAAAATTGAAAATGATATTTGAAACAACTATCATAGAATCCTACTTGAATCCATATAAAAGTTGCTAAATTGATGAACTATGGATTTACTTGGAATGACATTTGCAAAATTTTGACACTGCCCTATGAAATTTAAACATTTACTCTCATTATGAAAACAAATGAATACCTGGAACGGTGGCCATGGACTGCAATGGAGAAGTTGCAGTACTGAGACATTTTTGGCAATGCCAAACAAAAAAAAAAATGGAAAATGATATTTGAAACAGCTATCATAAAATCCTACTTGAGTCCATATTAAAGTTGCTAAACTGATGGACAAGCAGGCAATTGAGAGACTACGAAGTAATTTGCAATGAGAGACTACGAAGTAATGCAATTCGATTTCCTGTAACATAAGTAATGCAATTCAATTTCCTGTAACATACATGTTGATAATTTCCTGTAATAAAGGAAAAGTATTTTTGCAGAAGTAAGAAAGCATAATTTACAAATATTCTAATGTCTAATTGCATGCAATAATTTTACAAGTTGTTGCATCTATGGAAAAAGGAAGCTACTCTGCTTGTACAAGGAGAAGTGGCAGGAGAGTGACAAGGGGTGCGCAGCTGCGATGCACATCTTCTAATGATGACAGGCCAGCTGATGTTAATGCCAACAATGCACCAGGGAACATTGTTGAGGATGGCCATGTGAAAGCAGCTGATGTTAACACACCATCAGCCACAGAACCACCATCAACAATAGTCCAAGGGACAAGCTCAACTAAAAATATCAGTGCTATAAGAGGATGGACAAAAGAACAAATGTTAGTTGCAATTGACGACATATAGTTTCATGGATACTCAGTTCGGGCTTCTGCAAAAAAACATGGTATTCCTCCCTCATCAATACATTATTAGATAAATGGACTGACTCATACAAAACGTAGAGGGCCTCTTACAGTTATGACTGAGGAGGAGGAGGCCGAGGTGGTTGAGTGGTGTAAAGAGATGGCCCAACTGGGACATGGGCTAGAGTTGATACAACTCAAATCAACAGTTGCTCAAATCTGTCAAGGGAGGCCAAACCCATTCAAAGATGGGTTTCCTGGTAAATCATGGTGGTTTGGGTTTAAAAAAAGGCATCCAGAACTTGTATTGTGTACTGCTGAGGGCTTTGACAGAGACAGAGCATTAAATTTGCACCCTGCAGTTGTGCAAAAGTTCTATGACACACTTTCTAGTGCTTACGAAAAACATTCTTATGGAGCAGACCATATATGGAACTGTGATGAAATAGGTTTATAGGCAGGGAGGAATTGTGGCATGCAGGTAATTTCCAAGAGAGGGAGCCGAAATGTGCCAAAGATTTTTCCCAAGAGCACGGAGTGGATAACTATTTTATGTTGTTTCAATGCAATTGGTACTTCAATCCCAGAATTTTATCTATTCAAAGGTAAAAATCAACTGAAAAACTATATACAGAACTGTGAACCAGGTGCATGCATGGTTGCACATCCCCATGCCTGGATGACTAAAGAACTGTTTCTAAGTTGGATTTTTCACTTTGCTGCATCGGTACCAGGTGGCATCTCGCCTAATAACAGACACCTTTTGATATTAGATGGCCATGGGAGCCACATGGTTGTACAAACAATTGAGGAAGCAAACAATTTAGGCATCGACCTGTTGACATTGCCAGCTCATACCACTCATAGACTACAACCCCTTGATGTTAGTGTGTTTGGCCCTTTCAAGAACTATTTCAGGTCGAAGCACGTTGCATGGATGGCAAAGAATCCAGGGGTTGAGGTGAAAAGGTTTGAGCTAGCAGAGCTTGCAAGTAAACCTTTTAAAAGGGCTTTGACACCATCAAATATCAAGGCTGGCTTTAGGAGGACAGGAATCTGGCCACTGAAATATGATGCTCTTATGCATGATATTGGTTGTAGCCAAGCGTTTCATGTGGATGGTCAAGAAGAAGGGAATGCCCAAACAGGTGTTGAATTGCAAGAAGTAGATGACCAAGATGATGTTGTTGCAGCTAGTAATATGATTTCCCTATCTCAAGGACACTTATATGCTGAAGATGATGAAACTGTATGTGAAACACAATATAACAATGAACAAATTCGCAATAACATGGAGATCGTTCCACCAACTCAAGAACATGAAATTCCTGTTGCTGATATTGTTAATGATATTGTTGAACATGCAGTTGACAATGACCAATTGACATTGCCAAGCCAAGTAACCCCACCTTCATGGCTAGCAGAGGCAATGATCAATATGAATGCACATAGTGTCTCAGCAACCAATGAAGAAAGCATGAACATGCCCTCACAACCAGCAGAATTGAACAGTGAAATTGTTCATTTTTTTGTGGACAATATATCAATGGAAGAAGATGAAGGACATAATGAAGCATCAAATTAAGATAATGATATAGTTTAATCAGTTCCAACAGATACTGAAAGGGAAGTAGCAAGCAATGACATGCAGGTGGGAGGGGTGTTGAAGACACTTGGACAGTTCCTAAAGCTACCAGTATAGAGAGTATCAATGAAAAAAAAGCAAGGTGCACTGGGTAGTCTTCGTCTGGGCCGAAGCTCACAGTTACTCACCTCAGAGGACTATATAGACCTGTTAATTGAGTCTGAAAAAAAGAAATTTGAAATGCAAGAATTAAGACAGAAAAAGAAGGATCTAGTCAAGGAGAAGAAGGCAGCAAGGATTGTTGCAGCACAACGTCAAGCAGATGAAAGGATTGAAAGAGATAAAGCAAGGCAAGTTAAGGACCAACAAAAGCAAATGGCAAGACAGGAAAAGGAAAAACGAAAGGCACAACAAATGCTTGAAAAGGAACAAGGGATGATCAATATGGTTGATAATGATACAAGAATAGCTGATGAAACCAGGATTATTTCAAACTCATTGGACTCCATTGCAGATAATACACCATTATTCCAAGATCTCATAAACATTCAAGTGCCTCACTATCAAACTGAGGGTTTACCCACTTGCCTTATTCCTACCAGAGTTGGTGCCAATTCTATGTATGCTCATTACACACCTCCACTTAATGCAGGGGTCAGTAGTGCAAATGTGAGGTATGGGTACTCAATACATCCATGGTTGGAAGCTGCAAATTGGAGTCAATCATATGGCAGCAATCAACCATTTCCTAATCAACCCTTGATAGGTAGGCCAACCTACCTGGCTCAAGAAGGTAACTCAGGGAGTTTTGGCACTCAAGATTCTCAGGGCCATAAAGAATAGGGGTGTCATATGTTTTTGGTTGTAACCACATTATGATGTGGATTTTGGATGGATTGTGTCTTTTTCTTGTCACAGAAACATTCTGGCTTACAACCTAGGTTGTTTAATTGCTTTGAAATTCTAACAACATTATGGTTCTATGCATTCACTACATTGAAAAGCCAACAATGGCTTGGTTGGTTGTAAAGAAATTTTATTTGTGAGTTAAGCACAAATGTTTATAAAAAATTTATTATTAACATTGAAAGACTATTTATTACAGTGGAAGAAATGCTAGTACCTAGAAAGACAAAAAGAGAAACCAATGAAGTCTGCCACCCAATGGATGCAAACATAATAGCTAGACCTAAAACCAATGGCTCAAAAAATACACCAACCTCTGAAATATTTTAGAGAGATGATATCAGTCCACAAAGATGCTACAATGATAACTTAGATACTTATTCCCCTTTTGAAATTGTTATGTCAATTCATATTATGTCTTGGGGCTTCTTTTTCCACTGCAAAGATGAACAATATTTCACAAAATAAATCACTTAATACTTCACCATTAGCTTCAAAATGATGCTCCCAAGACTGATAAGTGATTTATTATGGATATTAAACCTTAGCAAATCGATTTCTTCTTACTGAAACAAGTACACCAGATCTCGAAAAGCATATTTCAGATATCAAAAAACATATACCAGACCTTAGAAAAACACTTGGAAAGTCACCAACAGAAAAACATATGACTTTATTAGGCTCTTATGGTCAATGTGCAATGGTCTTGGGCTTATTATTATTGTCTTATGGTATTTATTAAGTCACAGTAGCAATATGCTTCAGATCTAATTATTCATTGCAGTCAACATGGATCATAGAAAGCAGGCCACTGTAAGCAGTTTTTCAACTTTGAAAGAATAACCTAGATCTAAGTAAGCTTACCTACAAGCACATACTTCTATAAAATATCTTAACTCTCAAACACATCCATCTTCTATTGAATGCAAAAAGAAGTTAATACACAACAATAGCTCAAAACCAAAACTCACTAACCAACACAATGGCGCACCCTACATTTCCTTTCTCAGATAAGAGAATAAGGTAAAATAATGTCTCTAAACACGTGCAATAAGAATTTGGTTTCACTGTGTCAAACCCTAACCCTACTCAGAACACCTAATACACCCTAGCTCCATGGATAACTACACATCAGGAAAATCTGCTGGTGCCTCCTATAGAACTAAGCTCTCATCCAGAAATAGACAACTCCCATAAAAGCACCTTGGACAGCCTAAGGATGTATGCTATTTGAAAAACGGACCATGCATGCACCCTCAAAACTGAACTAAACTTAAAGCTTACACAACATATGTACTCCACAAAGATCATAAAGAGTTACAATTGGAACTAGTGGACTCTTTGAAGTCATTTTCTTCATTTTTGAAGTAATTATTATTTAAATTGCTGAATAAAACCTGAAACACTGAGATAATAAGACACATAGCTGCAAAAAAATTATCAACCATAAATAAGTAAATAAATCCAACAAATATAATTTTAATATAATCAAATATGTAGTCATTTATAGTTCTAAAATAATTGAGCTAAGAATTGTTCCAAGGAAACGAACAAAATGCATGTGATAGACAAAATTGAATGGCATAGGCAGACATGGGAGATAGTCTTTAGGGACCTAACCCAAGCTACTGCAAGCACTAATAAATTATATGGAATGGTACAGAAGCTCGAAAGGTAGTTGAAACAATAAAAGATAAGTCAATAGGGCCAGCGTTGTCAAATTACATGATTTCGAACATAAAATAATCTCTTTGGGCACATCTAAACTCAAGATCCGAAGCACTTAAATTGAAGGATGTGAAGACCAAGATTTCCATGTCATTCAATCGCTTATTCAAATCCAGTATTACCATCCTCTTGCCTATCCCATGTTTTGGAAACTCTTTGATGATGATAAAGAGTGTAAGGTTGTTACTGTGGCAGACCTATCATGGAGGAATTTCGTTACACAAGAAAATTCCCATAAATGCAAAGGATATCCAAGGAGGAATAGGATGTCATTAAAACATTCTCTGTTCATGCTCCAATATTGAAAGGCAACCTATAATATGGCAAGAAAGTCAAAAACCATTCCTACAATATAGGCTGTATTTGTAATCTATCAGTTAGCAACATAGCACAGTTGTCTACAAGGGTGCTATGGATCTACCAAAAGGGTGAGTATTCAAAACAGGCGGTTCACGTGGGTAAGATCTATGCATCCAAAATAGGGTCGAACTAGGTGAGGTATCTCACTAATAAGATCCTGCAAAATGCACTAGACACGCAAGACCAAAACAAGAACTTTCATTACAAGAGTTTCTTTCCATTGATTACATTTTCTAAATGAGCAAAGCAAGAAAGCATTAAACTACCACACTGGCATCCTTAGGCCAAGTTTTTCACAGCTAATTATGAAGCCCTCTTTTGTTCATCGAACAAGGTGGCACAAGTCGGTATTGATTGAAGTTCAAAATCTACTACCAAGTCATGTACTATATCATTATGCAAACCACTAAGATACTTGCAGGGATTATTGACAAAAGGCAGCAACAATGCAAGTTTATGTTTGCCAGAAAAGAAGTAAAGTGAAGGAAAAAATCCAGGTGATTTTGACAAAAAACCTCGCTCTCGGAAACCTACATCTAAACCGAAATAAGTCCCCAGGGACAATCGGGTCTGCTTCTCCGAACAACATCCAACCAAACAAAAGATGAATGAATAAAACTCATTACGAAAAAAGATAAACTTGAGCATTTCTAAGCACTCATTCCATCTACTCTTGAAAATTCACATATCAAACTTCAAAGATATGAAGTAGATGACTTGACTCGCCCTAATCAGGGTATATATTGGTAATACCAGCATCAGATTTTTCAAAAAAACATCACAAAAAAACATAATGAATTACGAACATTGGAGCTACATGAAATCGAGTATAAAGGATCGAACCCATGACTTAACTCTACAAAGAAGTTACAGTACTGATACAGGTCAGAAAAGCAACAACATCCCATGGCTTAATTGATAAAACCCAAAACCTATCTCCAAATTTAACAAAAATTCTAATAAACCAGGTGAGGTGTTGAAAAACACAAGGTGAGGTGTCAAAAAACACATCAGAAAATGGTTGGTAGGATTAAAATCCTACCAGATAGAAGCCATGTCCAAGTCCAGAACTCGCCACACCCTCGGCAGACCTTCTCCAGCGCTCACCACACCTACCACACCTGCAACAAGTGGGAAATTAGCAAATGGAGCAAAAAAAAAACCAAAAAAACCACACAAAAACCACCAAAACCTGCATTACCTATAAATTCCACCTTCGACCTGGAACTGGCTGAAATTGGTACTGGCTCCTCCCCAAACAACAACTGTCGTGAATTTAACAACCACCTAGGAAACCCTAAACCACCGGCGGTCCAGACTGAACAACAGTTGCAGGCGGAAAACCATAAGAACAATAGAAACCCTGTTCCAACCATGGATTCGTGCAAGCAAGCAATGGCGGACATGAGCTCAACCATGGCGAACATCATGCGTAGGTAATGGAGCCCTCCCGCGCCATCTTCGGCGGAGGGCTTCGAACAAACACCGGACCCGAACAGAAAACCCACAGGCAAACCACACATCGCAACGTAAAGGCGGAAATGAGCGGGCGGGAGGTTGGCAGTTGAAGTTTTAATGCCTGACATGTTGCACAACAGGTGGCAGTCCAAGCTAGACGTGTGTCGTACAACGCCGCGTGCTGTCCACGTGCTTGTAGGCCAGGTGGAGGGGAGGGTGCATAGGTAATGGTGTCCTTCCCCTATTGTTACCGACTCATGAAAACAATTGTAATTGCAATGTCTACATGATATGCAACAATACATTGTGGGGTTTTTAAAATATGTGGAAAGAATTTTATTTAAATTCCACAATTCGTCATACAAAATAATGCATTTTAGGTTTTCAAAATAACATGTGATGACTATCAACACCCATGATTTTGTTGTCTTTTCAATATATGCTTACAACTGACATTTTGAAATTCAGTGTGTGAATAGAGTGACGCTGGGATTTTTCTTTTCGGGCGTGTACTCTAAACGGGTTACAATTTCGTCTAGAAAATAATAGAAATTTTGGTATTATTTAGAAATATTTTGGTATTAATTTTTGAAATTTTAGATTACAACTATTAAGTTTCGAGATTTTAAGTATCACTAGGTCTTTTCATGATGCTGAATCTATTTTTACCAAAGAAAAAAAATGATTTGAATACTGCAATAATTAGATTTCTTGAATTTTTTTTAGCTAATTCCATCTGGAAATTAATTATCTAAACAAAATTATAACCTCAATAAATAACATAATAAAATCTGATTGGGATTTCGCAATAGTACATAGAGATCACCCCTTGACATTTAGCATGTGACGGATTATCTCATCCTCATCCATTCATCAATTGAAAGTGAGTCAATGCTCTCCCTGTGATATTTAGCACATGCATTGTTAGGGCCCTATACTACTAGTGTAACCCCTTATTATTAATAATGCAACCCCCTTAATATATTGTTGTTCCCATTTAGTACCCATATTGTTATTATTGTGCCCCATAGGAGCCCACTATTGTTATTTTTGTGCCCTTACATTATTATTGTTATGCCAGCTCTGATTATATTATGACCCTTTAGACTCCTATATATAGAAAGGAGGTCTTGTCATTTGTATCATCCAAGAATTATTCATTTCTGTAATGTAAAGGAGGTTTCCCCCTCGAAAAGGCTTATTTTGAAGGCGTTTATCTATCTTTTCTATCTTTTTGTGCGTTGCTTTCATAACATTTGGTATGAGAGCTTTTGATTCTAGGGTTTCGCTACTTGAAATAAGTCATCGTGGACGTTTCGCTATAACTTTGTTTTTGTGATGTTTCAAAAGCTAAAAACAAAACCCATTTGAGATGAAACCACACTGATTCTCGGGTCCAAATTTCAGATCTTGTCTCGCTATATTTTTGGAGATATGATCTGAGGAAGTTAGGGTTTTGGCAAGCTCCAAAATTTCATCTAAAACAGGGCATCATGGAATTTTCACTATAACATTTTTTCTACGAAGTTTCAGAAGAGAAAACAAAAACCCATTTGAGAAGCAATCGGTCTGAACCTCGGGTCCAAATTTTAGATCTTGTCTCGCTATAGTTTCATATATATGATCTGAGGAAGGTAAGGTTTTTACAAACTCCCAAATTACATCCTAAACAAGTGACCTTGGGAAACTTGTCACAACTTTCTCTCTGAGCGTCAGATTGAAATTTCGTAAGAAGTTACAGAAAGAGGACATACTGTATTTGGTTTGGGCATAATTTTCAGAACTAAGGTTGAAACAGTGACACGTGGAACGTCGTACAAGTTCACTCTACTGAACTAGTCTATAATTAGGCCATCGCGGGAGATTGGGAATAAATCTTTCTTTGGGAATCCAATTGCGATCATACTTGCGGAGTTAGAAAGAGGACTCGGAGGGCTATTACAGGCCGAAATTTCAGAACTTAAAGATCCGAAATTAGAGAGTTACAGTCATTTCAAGATCAAGCTCCTAAAATCAAGAAAAAGCGAGATGAGGAAGTTAGATGGCAAGGATCCGGTAAGTTGGATACTGCATATGGAGAAATATTTTGATCTACATGGTGTACCACTGTTACAAAAGGTGCGTATTGCATCTAATTGTTTAGAACCAAATCAATTTTTATTGTATAAAGGGCTTTGTTCTCTTAAACCACTTGTCACGTGGTCAATTTTCACGAAGGAAATGATAGCACATTATGAGGATACAAAGAGCAACACCTTCTTTAGCCAATTGATAAATCTCATACAAAAGGTTTCAATGGAAGAGCACAATGAGGACTTTCAAAAATTGAATATAAGGGTAAAATGTATTCAGACTAACTAGAGTGCTAATCTATATATTCAGAAGCAGAATATCAAAAGGGGAGTGTTGGTCTATTTAAAAAAAGGGTGATATTAAATAGCTTATGACAAGTTCTTTTTTAAAATATTAAAAAATAGTTCTTTTTGGGAAGGCAGGTTTCAAGGAAAAAATTTCTAATACGTTTGTATAAAACAAACAAAAGGTTTATTTTAATGGGCCAAGTCCATACAACAACAAGTTATAAATTGAAGGTTGGTTAGTTAAAGTGGAGTTTGGATTTTATGAAGTAAAGTTTGGTTATACCATGGCAAGTTATAAAGTGAAGGTTGGTTAGTTACACTTGAGTTTGGATTTTATGAAGTAAAGTTTGGTTATAGAGTGAATTCGAGTTTCATTTTATGTGAAAGAGTTTAGTAATAAATATTTTTAGAAAGTGATTTTTTTTATTTTTTTTTGGATAAGAATTGAAAAAATGTGGAGTTAAATTTCTCTTCTCAATATTATGAAACAATTAAATAAGATTATATAGGAGACATCAGTAATAAATGATTAGAGTAAAACTCGATAGAAACTTAACTAACCAAACTAAATTGGAACTAATAATGACACTTGGAGTATAGTGATGACACTTAATAGGTGGTCAGAATTTGATTCTCCAACACCCCCCCTTAATTACAGCCACAGAAAAATTAAACTAAGATGTTTGTTGATCTAAGTCTCAGTAGGCTTTAAAAAGATTGACATCATGGATTTCTTTTCTTTTTCTTTTCCTCCATATATTATATCCTCTAAATTGATTTAACTTTGTCTTTTCACTGTAGGTTTCAAACTTTAGTTTCTATATTTACCAGTGTATGTCTTCCATTGTTTTAGGTTATCGATGTATACATCTCTTCAAAAATACGTTTGTATGTGGACTCCTGCCACATGTCATCTTTTATGGTTTGATCTTCACAATCAGTTTTTTGAACATCAATTTGCTACAATAGAAGATGAGAATAAAATTGTATCTCTTCAAAACTCCAATACTTGGAAATATCATTAATTCTTTCATCATCCATGTTGTCTTTAACATTCATTTCTGTGGCTTCTATGCAGATGTTATCAAGGCATGGTTTTGCAACCCATGCTTCAAGGAACTTTAACTCTTCTTCACAATCATCATGTTTTATTGCACCTTATAAATCAATGGTAAGTTCAAAAACATCCGTAGAACCACATAGGTTATGTTCTTTCTACTATATAATGAGAGCTTTCTCTCCTTGTATTTCCTTCTCTGCCTCTATGTCTACCACTTCTTCTATTGCTTGAAAGAGATTTTCTTCCACTTGGTTTTCAGAGCTAAGTGGGCTTGTCTCACCAAATAACGTCATGTCGATATCATGTTTTTTATGCATCATCTGTAACCATTCATCATTAGGCAACATGTCTCTATCAAACTTAACATTAACAAAAACAATGTAAACTTTCAAACGGGAACTGTAAACTCAAAACAAGAAATCTAGCAAAAAAAACCCCAAAAAACATGAAAAACAACCCAAAAAAAAGTGTGTATTCCATAACAATGTTTTTTTAAGGGTTAATTTTCAACATTGTTTAAAAATGGCAGTAAAAAAAACAATTTTTTTGTGCAAAAAAGATGAAGAAACGCACTGAAAATGAAAAGTGTTGATGATAGAATAATATTTCTTTTGTACAATTTCAAGATTTTTTAGCAATGGCGTTAAAGATAAAATAATGGGACCCGAAAAAAGTTAAGATTCCAACAATTTTCATCCATGCCGTTAAAAATGAAATATCATGACTCTAAAAAACATTAAAATTCTAATTGTTTTCAACTATAGCATTAAAGAAAAAATATCATTACTCAGAAAAACCTTAAAATTTTGACAAATTTCAACCATGGAATTAAAAAATCTAAAGTTTTCAACATATCTCAACCATAACATTATGAACAAATTATATGACTAAAAAAACTTTAAAAATGAACACCTGGATGAAAGAGTCATTATTCCAAGAGTAATTTTTATTTTAAAGGCTATAAATATAGTTTTTTTCAAATCTTAGCCTAAGACAACTTACCTCATTGCAACAAAAACATAAAAATCAACCATCAAAATGAAGTATCGCATTTTAATGAGGTGTTAAAATTGCAACATTAATAAATAATATCATGGCATATTGATTAGATGTTTATACATTTTTCAAACATTTTGATATGAAACATTCTGGTATCATATTGATATGAAACATTTTGAAATCCTTTCTACAGATCAATAAAGACACAATATGATAATCATAACCTAACTATGTAGATTGCATGCACCCCATTAAATATAAATTTTGCATGTTTTTATTCATTCACAAATATCTTTTCCTTTTCTCCAATGCAAACTTCAAATCCATATGTTTCAAGCAATCCTTTTGACAACATTCTCTTGAAATTGGATCACTAATAGAACTTCTTCTCATGAGATATTCTTTCCTACCCCTTGTATAACTCGAATATCTTGGATTGATATGAAAAGGTCTACTCCTACTCCTAGATACAATATTTGTTGGCAACGTCACCATCATTTCATCATCCTCTTTATTAAAATTTTCATTATAATTAGGAGGAATAATATCCTCACTATGATCATTTTGAATATTGTTAGGAAATTCATCACCATCATTGCTTGGGAATATTCATTACCATCCTCGCCAGCAGGAAATTCTTCACTACCATTATCTATGGTTTTAAAATACTGACTTGGAGGATATTCTTCATCATCTTCATCTTGCCCTTTGTCATTGTTGCCCTCATAGTCCGTAGAATTAGGACTAAGTGGAAAAGTTGACTCTCTATTTACTGGAAATTCTTCATCCTGCACTTCGTCACTGCATAGGTGTTGTTATCATAGGATTCATGCAAAAACTGGGATAGAGTACATATGTCGGGATCGACATCTAGTAGCAACATTTTAAATTAATAAGCGGAGTATAGTTTAGCTTAGAATCAAATAGCTAACATGAAATAGCTTTTGAACAAAACCGGGGCGCTATTTTACTCTTGGAACTATGATAACAAATTACAATTTAAAAAAAAAGAAACTTTGTAATTCCCAAGCACAATATGGAATCTTCAGCTAATATATATGTATATACTTTAAAAATTTAGTATATTGAATAACAGTAAAAAGGTTAAATACAATTTTTTTGGCGAATGGTAACAACTAACTAGGTGGTTATCTTATAAAAATATATAAAGGCTCATAGGAAATCCTAATTTACATAATAAAAGAGTTCAATGTTTTTCAGAAACGCCTGGAATAAGTACAACAAACCCTAAACCAAGGAATTATGAGAGGTAATTCGAAAATAATCACATGACCAAAAATATCAATACTCCCTACATGTAAAAAGAGAAGGAAAATAGGCTCTAAATAAAACCCAACAATAGCCTAAAAAGTAAATATCAATTTTCAATTAACATTACATTCATAATGGATTTTGGATATCAAATTAAAAAATCCTCTACATGAACTAAGAAAAAGATACCCGAAAAATCCTATCGCAAATACATTAAAAAAAACCAACAATATTTATTAAAATTTATTTTAAAATAATAATAAAAAATTCAATAAATATTATGCTTATAAAACTATATATTTTAAATACCAAATGAATCTATATTTAAAAAAAAATAAAAAAAAATAATATTATTATTTTAATATAACTCTTAAATAAATAATTTAGAAACCAAAAAGAAACAAAAGAGATTATTAGACTTGCTTGAACCAGAAAGATAGACAAACCTTCCAGCTCTTACCTGAAACAAATATTATTGATACGGGAAGGTCGTTCATTGAACGTGTGAAGAAGATTTGCAAGATGTGAACCAAGTATAAAATAACTAGGAAAAAAATAAATTAGAATATTTAATATTATCTTAATTATGTAGGTTAAATATATAAATTAATGTGAAAATATATTAAAAAGTAAAATTAGAAACTTAGTTATTACTTTACGTGTGGGAAGCCACATGAAATTACCAAAGGCGGGCCTATCTATTCATGAAGCGAAAGAGGTATCATTGTAAGGTTTGCAAATAGTAATTTTCAAAGTACTGAGTCGGGTTTCGAAACCCAAATGGGTACCTAACTGTTTAGCAAAATTTCAACACCCTGTTTTGTGGGAAGAAAAATAGATATGACAACATAATATAGGAAAAATTATAGACAAGAAAATCTGACCATATCATTAAACGACTAGGGAGAACGCATAGGGGTTCAAATAACACATTGTTATTTTACCTATCCGTCAAACACGCAATAAAAGCCCAAGTCCTTCATCCTCTTACCTATCCTATCCGTGGAAGATGAAATAAAGGCCCAAATCCTCCATCCTCATATAACCTATATGTGAGAGAGACGTCAGGGTTTTAAAAACACAAATTACCAACAAAAAATTGAATTGCACAGGCCAACGAGGAAATCATATTTATTATCCAAATAGCTCCTATGTGCCTGAGGTTGAGTAGCTGATTGCTGAACGGACCTCTGAGCCTAAGCTCCAAATAGTTACATGCAGAAGAAACATGCCCCAACTACGACCATCACAAGTATCTTAAATAACTGTGCCAGGGGACTATGTTTTCATTGCAATATTACAAAATCTTGGAACCAACCAACATTGTAATTACCGGGACAACAATATACGTGGTAGACAAGGACGTCAAATATCCTTTTTCATTGATACTCCTGTGAACAGCGAAATAAAAAGGGGTATTACAACTTTTAAGGTACGTATGTTGGTCAGATATGCTTTTTAACGTGCAATAAATAACGTATAGCACAGGAAATATTGTTCAGGAATCCATCAATCTTCTCAACCTCTCCCAGTATTCCAGTGACGGCGTCAAGGACATTGATAACGCTTGATGTATCAGGCTGACAAAATTCGAATTTACGAACAACCACCAAGCCTCTTAATTGGAGTGGAGAGCCATGAGATCTGCAACTGATCTGGTTCTAAGTTCGAAACTTGCTGTGAGCAAAATTCTCAATGGATATTCTGAACCATTAACCCAACAAGCACCGACTGTAATGTGCAGATATAATGAGCCAATCCATGAACTGGATATTATATTTTCCTGCTGTTTAGGAACAAAAATCTTGCATCCAGCAACACCAATAACTACACTTGAGCCATTTGTCTGCCATTCTGCATTTGAAATGACCAAAGTTATTTGTTTCAATCTTCTCCCCCTCCTGCTTATCCTCCAAGATTTGTTTTAAAGTTTTTGTTTTCTGGATCCCCCAATCTTCTTATTATAATCGTTGTCTTCCAGATTTTTGAGCCCCTAATAATCACCTAACTGCCAACCCCGGGATTAGAGGGGACTACTACTTCTGCTTCCATTAACCGCACCTGACTGAGAACCAGCACAAAATAATATTGCTTCCTTTAAAATGGTATATCCATTATGCTCTCTGGTTTTCCCAGAACTTCTAATATGGAGGATCATTAAGCAAACGGAGAATCGATATTGCAACAATCACCAATACCGCCATGAAAAAACACTGCAATATTTCTAGCCTTTCCATTTCTATTTTCGAGAGTACATACACCCTTGCTCATTCAACTTAACCTGGGACTCATAAAAAATAAGTACTTTAAGATTCGTAGAGGAGGCTCTCAAAATTGTGATTATAGGGTGTATTTGAATACGAGTGGTCTCCCACGGTGTTGATAGTTGCCATTTCAAAATTTTAATACAGATTTGAATAAAACTAAATTATAATTACATTAATATTTAAAAAAAGATATATATTTTATGATATTGAATAGTTTAACTTTTTATATTTTCACTTTATTATGTAATTATGTAATTGTAAAGAAATTATTTTTTATCAATAATACAATTATTGATATTTTATAATGTTTTTGACTATAGTAAACATAGATTTTTTTAATAAATATTTTATTTTTATTTAAAAAACTATAACTAAATTTTACATATTCAATTAAAATGAATTTGATATTTGAAAATTTGAATTTTTAAAATAATTTAAATTTATAAATTTTAAAAATCTAAATAAATAAATAATTTTATTTATTAATTATGAACATGATATATTTATTAATTATGAATATGATATTTAGTTTAGTATGTAAAAATACATGCCATACTTACATTATGTAATTGGTTGTCCACTTAGAATTTAACTTATTAGTCCCTGCTTTCGGCGCGCAGGGACTCTAGCCACCGCTAGAGCGTTGACTAGCCATTGATGAGTTTTTTTGACCAAAAATTTCTTAACTTTACTAAAATTTATTCAAACTTTCAAGTTGTAATTTCCTTTTACCAAAATTGTATGGAAAGTTTGATTTAGAGGTCTTAGTAATTTCCTTTTACCAAAATTGTATGGAAAGTTTAATTTAGAGGTCTTATTGCAGCCTTTACCTATATCGAGGCAACCTTATTTTATGGTAAGTCCGATTGTGGAAAAGTTTTAGTTTTCCAATATCCAAACCTCTACCTCTATCTATGGTGCAAAGATTTTTTTATCCAAACTTTTTTAGTAAGGTAGCCAATTTCTTTATATCCAAGGTTAATGAAGTCAAGGATGTCCTTCCAAGGCCCTTCCACATGGCTATCTATTTTCATGCAGTTTTGGCACCTTGCTTCTCTCGCATTGTAAGGAAAACCTTATGAAATGATCCTTACTCAAGTGCATTTCTTGTAAAACCTTATGAAATGCTCCTTACTCAAGTGCATTTCTTCTAGAAGTATCCATGCCTACACTCCTAGAAATCTCCAGACCTACTTGAGAGCATAGGAAGTTGTGGAGCCATCCCTCCAGAGCACAATAAACTATGCGGACCCATCCAGGAAATTGGGGTGTCTAGTTCACCATTTATTCACCGCCTCCCAGGACATTGTTGCTTGCACTTTGGCTTTGAGGGCCAACAAACATTATTTCTTGCACTTTGGCTTTGAGAACCAGCAAAGGAGAGATACAAAGGTTGGCCTCTGGCTCTGAGGTAGCCATCCTTCCTACTCTTTCTCCCTTATTCGAAAGTCAGAAATGCTATCTTCGCTGGTTCATAAGCTTCTATTCCCTAAACCTAATGAAAGCTTCCATACTTGGACCGTAGAAGAAAATAAGTATGACTAGATTCTTCCTTCTGGCTTGAGCTAACCTCTCATCCTTAGTGTAGTTGCTGATAGGATGGCAAGCTACACCAATTACATGAATGGAACAACAAACGAATGACCCAACCGGAATGTATGTTGTTTTTTTAATGGTCGCCTGATGATTAGAATCGTCACCAATAGAGATACAATACTTTGCCTCAAGTTTCTGCATAAAATCAAGCTTTCTCATTTCCTTTCAGGTCTTGTCTCCCTTCTTACTTGCTGGTCTTTCTTGGTTTTCTTGCAGCTGATCTTTCTAAGTCGACTTGTAGTTGGTCTTGTTTATTAACGTGAACTTTAAGCAAGTTCAAAACTCATCGATTTCTACTTGCATCTTCTACGGTAATCCATGTCATAGCCAAACATTCAAACAACAAAATCACTCTAAATTTGATGTTCATTGGTAATATCAGTGCGTATTTTCAGTGCAACGAACAAATTCAATTCAATATAGAACATGGCTATTTATTATAAATTCGAAAGTGCGAAGAAATATGAGTTAGTTCATTTTATTTCTATTCAAGATTTACAAAAGAAATTTTTTAAATCCAAGTAATATGAGTAAACTTGGTACAAATATTGATATTGAGATTTCAAATGCCCCAAGGTAATAACTTACTATCTGTGAACTGTATCTCTTGTTTTTCTTTTATACATCTTTGCCATTAATTATTTACGAAGTGAGAATACTATATGTTTTCATGGTCATTAACAATAATGTTCATAATTAGCAAGTACCAGTAAGATTGTAAAGTTTGGATGATTGTAAACAGTGAGTAGTAAGTATGAGTAAGATTGTAAAGTTTGGATAATTGTTTTCATTTTAAATTTAATTTATATCTTATAAATTTATTGTAAACAATGTGGAATAACCCTCTGGTAGTGATTGATTGTGTGTTAATTTTCATATGCTTCTGAATAGGATATGCATGGGTGGTCTTGCAGGATTAAGAAAGAAGCACAATTGAAACAAAATTCTAAACAAATAGAAAAGCTTAAAGCTTAAAATAGATCAAGCAAGCTTAAAATAGATAAGAAACAAGCATAGCAAGCTTAAAATAGATAAGAAAGGCAACGTATAAGTTATTAATTGTCCCGAAATCTGTGACTTGAATGTGACCTAAATTTGTAACCTGCAACCAGAAAATTGAACCTGCAACAACCAGAGAAATGAACCTACAACCCAAGATTCTTTTAGTCCTCTAAATCCGCTAATTCTCTCTAGGGAAGACTAGGATGTTGTGACTAAAATAGGAACCGAAGGAAAGAACAGGGAAGGTAGGGACTTAGCGATCGTTAGAGCGTTGAAAAGCCATTAATTAGTTTTTTGACCAAAAATTTCTCAGCTTTACTAAAATTTACCCAAAATTTCAAGTTGTAATTTCCCTTCACCAAAACTTTATAGAAAGTTTTGATTTAGACGTCTTATTGGAGCCTTCAACAAAATTTTATCGAAATTTTTGATTTAGATGTCTTATTGGAGCCTTCAACAAAATTTTATCAAAATTTTTGATTTAGACGTCTTATTGGAGCCTTCACCTATCTTGAGGCAACCTTACATATCCAACCAACTTTTATCCAAATTTTTGAAAACTCATGTAACTTTTTTTAACTTTTATGTTAGGGGCAACATTATTTTATCATAACTCTGAGCGTGGAAAAGTTTTCTAATATAGAAAGTTTTCCAATATCCAAACCTCTATCGTGCAAATTTTTTTTATCTAAACTTTTTTTAGTAAGACAGCCAATTTATTTATATCCAAGGTTAATGCAGTCAAAGATGTCCTTCCAAGGCCCTTCCACATGGCTATCTGGCCCTTTCCACATGGCTATCTATTTGCATGCAGCTCTAGTGCCTTGTTTCCCTGGCATTGTAAGGAAAACCATATGAAACGGTCCTTAATCAAGTGCATTTCTTGTAAAACCTTATGAAATGCTCCTTACTCAAGTGCATTTCTTGTAGAAGTATCCAGACCTACGCTCCTAGAAATCTCCATACTTACTTGAGAGCGTAGGAGGCTGTGGAGTCATCCCTCCAGAGTGCAGCGCTCTAGAGCGTAGCCCTCTAGAGCGCGCTAAAGCTATGCGGAGCCATCCAAGAAATTGGGGTGTCTGGTTCACCATTTATTCAACGCCTCCCAGGACAGTGTTGCTCGCTCTTTGGCTTTGAGGGCCAACAAACATTATTGCTCGCACTTTGGCTTTGAGAGCTAGCAAAGGAGAGATACAATGGTTGGCCTCTGGCTCTAAGGTAGCCTTCCGTCCTGCTCTTTCTCCCTTCTTCGAAAGTCAGAAATACTATCTTGGCTGGTTCATAAGCTTCTATTCCCCCGAACGAAATCTTCCATACTCGAACCGTAGAAGAAAATAAGTATGACTAGATTCTTCCTTCTGGCTTGAGCTAACCTCTCGTCCTTAGTGTAGTTGTTGAGAGGATGGCAAGCTACACCAATTACATGAATGGAACAACAAGAGAATGACCCAGCCAGAATTTATGTTGTTTGTTTGAATGGTCACCTCATGATTAGAATCATCGCCAACAGAGATACAACAGTTTGTCTCAAGTTTCTGCATAAAATCAAGCTTTCTCATTTCCTTTCAGGTCTTGTCTCCCTTCTTACTTGCTGGTCTTTCTTGGTTTTCTCCTTAGTGTAGTTGTTGAGAGGATGGCAAGCTACACCAATTACATGAATGGAACAACAAGAGAATGACCTAGCCAGAATGTATGTTGTTTGTTTGAATGGTCACCTCATGATTAGAATCGTCGCCAACAGAGATACAATGGTTTTCCTCAAGTTTCTGCATAAAATCAAGCTTTCTCATTTCCTTTCAGGTCTTGTCTCCCTTCTTACTTGCTAGTCTTTCTTGGTTTTCTTGCAGCTGATCTTTCTTAGTCAGCTTGCAGTTGGTCTTTTTTATTAACTTGAACTTTAAGCAAGTTCAAAACTCATCGATTTCTACTTGCATCTTCTACGGTAATCCATGTCATAGCCAAACATTCAAACAACAAAATCACTGTAAATTTGATGTTCATTGGTAATATCAATGTGTATTTTCAGTGCAGCTAACAAATTCATTTCAATATAGAACATGTTTATTTATTATAAATTCAAAAGTGCGAAGAAATATGAGTTAGTTCATTTTAAAATTTATTTCTATTTAGGTTTATTTCTATTCAAGATTTGCAAAAGAAATTTTTTAAATCCAAGTTATATGAGTAAACTTGGTACAAATATTGATATTGAGATTTCAAATGCCCCAAGGTAATAACTTACTATCTATGTGAACTATATCTCTTATTCTTCGTTTATACATCTTTGCCATTAACTATTTAAGAAGTGAGAATACTATATGTTTTTATGGCCATTAACAATAATATTTATAATTAGCAAGTACGAGTAAAATTGTAAACAGTAAGTAGTAAGTACAAGTAAGATTGTAAAGTTTGGATGATTGTAAATAGTAAGTAGTAAGTACCAATAAGATTCTAAAGTTTGGATAATTGTTTTCATTTTAAATTTTATTTATATCTTATAAAGTTATTGTAAACAATGTGGAATTACGCTATAGTTGGTGGGCTCCAGTATTGCAGCAATAATGCCGCAACTCGTGGAACTCCCTTCTTTACTTTTATCAACCCGGTAGTTCGTAACAAACTTGAAGCGACGGTGCTATATGCACAAGTACTAGCTTTTGCCACGAGCTGTCGCTTGATTAGCTAGCACAAGTCCGCTAGGAGCTTAAGCCAACTTCTATGAGCTCTTAGAAGAAGCTTTTAACTGTGATGGACAAAAGCTAACTCAACAAAGGCTAATCTACTTGCAGAAAGAAGAAAAAAGCTGAAAGAAATGCCAACCCTAGCAAACCCTAGTTTTACCAACTAACCCTATTGGTGCAAGAAAATGGATGAAAGCTGCGGAAATGGATGCCATTGACTCTTGGAAAGGTAAAGTGCATGTAACTAAGCTATTTCTAAAGCGAAATCTGAAAAGGAACATCTTTTTGTATTTTTGAGTAATTTTGTAGAATTATTATGCATGCGCTTTAACTATTTTTTACTGTGCAAAGGTTGATTGGCGAAAGGAAATGGGGGTAGGCGCTTGCAGGAGGTTGGGAAGGGGTCCCTAGCACCCTTCTAAAGAGTTTCACAGCGATCAGATCTCGAAAAATGGCTCACGTGATCTTCTACAGGGAGTCTGCAGGGGTTCTACAGGATGTTCCGAAAGAGGATTTTGGAGGGTTGATGGTGGAAAAACGGTGGAAAAATGGAAATGGAGGATGGATGAGATTGTGAAGGGGTCTAGGACCTGGTAAATGAAGCTAAGGGGTGATTACGGTGGTTGGAGTTGGTTTAAGGATGGAGGGAGCAAGGTTGCACAAAGATATGGAAATTAGGTCAAGTTGGAAGAGGGTAGCCACTAAAGGGAAGGAATCTGGAATTAGGGGTTGGATCAGGTGGTATGATGGAGGAAGGATAGAAAGGGAGGTATTACAGATGCTCTGCACACTATTTCTCAAAATTGATCGAGGAAAGCGTAGAAAAACCAGAGATCTAGCTATTTTGACCCACTTTGACCTACAAACCAGAAATATGATGAACAGAAGTTTATTGGCAAAAAATCATGCAAGATAACTATGGAAACTAAGCAAGAACAGATTCTAGGCATGCAAGTACAAATGGTATCAACTTTCCTAACTAAAAATTTAACACTAGCAATTGCATTGAAAGCAAAATCAGTGTTTTTGTGGCAGCAAATATGCCTTGGTCTCAGCTCATGGTCTCAAGAAGGGAGAGATGAGATCAAGGATTGCTTAATGGCCTTTTTGCAGATCTTTTATGTTACCAAACTTTCAAATCAACCCGAAGCATGAAAAGCTATCTTAATCACCAAAAACCACCTAAGTAACAAAGCAATATTTTAACCTAAATAACAAAAATTATTCTATGAATGCAGCAAAGACACATAAAAATACACAAAAGAGGTACTGGAATTTCTAACGGATCATGCTAATATTGTGGAAGGTTCAAAAAATCGTTCTTTAATTGTGAGTTGACTTTCTTCCATTTATATGTTTATGGAATCTACGACATAAGGCTAGGAAATTAATGATTATTATGTATTCCGCAATGCACGCACTTCTCTGTAATATCAATTTCTGTATTCAAAAGCGTATCTTTCACGTTTTCTGTGTGAGTGCCAGCCGAAGAGTGTTCCTGAATTATATATATTGTAATGTTCCCAGTATCTCAACATAAAACACTCAACGCATATGGAAGAAATCGCTGTGAACATGCTGGCTGCCAAATCTCCCACTGAAAGCACACGTCATGCAAAATATGGAATCCTGATCGGTGAATTCGAGAGGGCAGACTCTAGGAACCTGATCAATGAATTCCAAAAGGACGGAGTCAGTGACCATCTACAAAATTTGAGTAATGCATTACGCCAACGTAGTGGCGTGGCTGACGACTAAGTATTAATTTGCAATCGTAAGAAAATTTACAATCATTATAAGGATTTCCTTTCATTGTGAGATTTGCATTACACCCAACCTTGCAACCCCGAGGTAATGTCTCGACCTTGAAAACTTTAGCCAAATTAAAACTTTGCCGCCGGGTTTAATGATCAATGACGCCATTTTTTAAGATTTCTTTTTGCATTTTACGTGAAGTTTTATTAGAAATTAGAAAAGCGGTTGGGTATGAATAGTGTTCTAAAGGTTATTTAACTTATCGAATTTTCTTTACATTACCGAAAACTAATCCAATATCATATGATCAAATTTCGATTTTGATAAAACCTAAAAATTCACCCAGGAGAAAACTATCCTTAACTTTAAAATGCCTAAAACAACATGTCTGTCCATAACCGTAAAAGTTAAATGATAACTTGGTCTCTATTTTGCAACCTGATATATTAGAGACTTATCTCTTAAATAAAAAATAAATCATGTTATTAAAAGATAAAATAAAAAATATTGATAATTAGAGACTTATCTTTTAAATAAAAATCCAACATCATTTATTTAAATATAAAATAGCGACTGATCTCTTAAAAAATACAAATATATGTTATTTAAAAATAAAACATCATGTTATTTAAATATAAAATAGCGATTGGTATCTTAAAAAAATACAAATATTATGTTATTTAAAAATAAAAATAAAATGTTGATAATTCAATTTTATCGTTAAGATACATTAAAATAATTAATTTAGATATGCTTCATTTTAATATGATAAATCACCTTTCTTATGATTATTTATGGTCATTTATAAATTAAGTAATAAATGTGTTTTGTTTTTTATTATCATAATAGTGTATTATATTTATATTTCATTATAATTTAACGATTTTGAATTTATTTTAATTTATAATTTATTAGGTGTTTATAGAATTAAATTTTTGAAGTGCAAATATTTTGTAGATTATAAAATTTAAAGAAATGTTTGTATTTTGAGACATTTTATTCTAGTTGATGCTTAATAGATCCAATATTAAAATAGATTTAGGCAAGTTTCAATTATGGATTATAGCACATAATTTGTAAATAATTAATATTATATATACTTTTATAATATTAATCTAATCATTTGAAATTTACTTACTTTCCTCAATTACTTGAAATTATAGAAAATATTATAATCAATATCAATCTACTTTTGGTTAATGTTTATTATATAATGGCACAATTTCTAAATGACAATGTTATGTATATGCATATGTCTATGATATATTCGATCATTTCACTTTCTTGTATGGAATATATGAAAATGATCAATGTCAATCTATCTTTTTAATTTGTTCTTGTTTCTAAGTACAATTACACAATTTCCAACTAATCAAAATTTGAAATGAATCTGATCATTAAAGATGAATCTAATCATTCTAAATTCACTGAATTTGAGATGAATGTGATTTGTTGTGTTCTACATAGTCTGCTTGTTACATGTATCACCCTAACCCAAGTATTCTCATTTTAGGTGTTGACTTATTTCCATCATGTCCCATGAGAAACGAACAACATGGGTCCTCCACCCATGTGGCCCATACCCGGCTTCATTGTTTGTTGTGCAAACCATTTTAATTTGTAAGGGGGTAGGTAGAATGGAAATAAATAAAGTGGCATGGGTTAATCATATCATAATAAACCTCACCTCATATCTCCAAATCAACATACACACTTCCAACTCAAGTCATAAATTGCATTTCCATTCATTTACACAAATAAATTCATATAGATTATATGGGGAAACAAAAGGGTTATTACGCTAACATGGTCTATAATAATGATGTATATTATTAATATGATCATGACTAAATTTATATAGCTAGGATCATTGTCCTTTTAGTACTTAGGCTCACCAACCTAAATAAAAAAATTCTATCTTCCAGAACATTATATACATAAGCATGTGGTCCCAAAAACTCTTATATACACATGGACACATAGGCCGAACACATCATGGCTATTGAACATGACAAAAATATCTACTAATATACATAGGGGTCATCTTCAGTGTGTAAAAACACTTGTAGTACTCAACCCGATATCTTAGGGTGATAACTAAGGAGAATTAATTACACCCTTAGTTGCACTAACTAATTTCCTAAATAGAAGACAATAATCTTCTAGAGTGTTGTTCTTAGTGCCAGTATAGTGGGAAGGTAGTAGACTGAATTATTTAAGGATAATTTCAAGACACTCATAGGACTTCCAATAGACTTGAGGTTGCATTGAAGTGAATTTTGTACATAGGTGTTATTTGATGCAATACTACTTGAAGGGGTACAAATAGGGGTTACAAGAGTTTCCAAATAAGTGAAACTTCATCTATTTCCTACATGTATGCCTCTCCAACTGTAGGATTACTCACTAAAAAATAAATGTTAATGTTATTTATTAACACCAAGACACATCTCTATCCTAATATATTACTCTAAAATGTGCCAAGAACACACTCTAATACCTCGTTTAATATGCCAATAGAACTTTTTAAAGCGAAAGTTACAAATATTATGCATGTTTATTTCCAAGAGAAATAGAACATCAAACATAATGGACAATATCAACGAAATATTATACCATTATCGATATGGAAGTAATGTCCACAAGCCTCTTTTAGCGGGTAACCTTGAATAGAGCATAGTTAAGATTACAAATGATTTTCAACAAACCTTTTATGGTTAGAATCTAAATCTTTATATAGTACTTTTTGTCTCCTATAACATTCTAGAGAAGGAGCTTTCTTAGGTGAAACATTCTAGCAATGTTTCTTATAATAGTAGTGTTCACATTATATCATGGAATTTATTTAATGATTATGGCATTCGGTGATAGATAGTAATTTATATACTTTGTGGTTTAGGGAGGTTAGGAACCTAACAATACGAGAGTTGATGAAGGTCAAAAATGCATACTTGGGCATAAGGCCTTACAAAAGACCTACTACAAACACAAGTAGGCTCACAAATATGAGTAACTACACTCCAAGGCTATTCATGTTAAAATCCAAGGTGATGTCAATCACAAAAAAGGTTTTAATGCAATGAAACTTAAAGAAATAAGTTCAACAATCCTACAAGCCTTTATGGACTCCAACACTAATTTTAGGCCATGTATTCCATTGGGTTTTTTATTGTACATGAACACTATTGTAGCTTATATGTCTCTTGGTAAACTCCATGTAAGGATCAATCTACCCTAATTATATGAGGCTCAAATCCATCCTCCAAAATGCAAAACACTCCTCTTGTAATGCAAAGTGCTCTCTAAGAAAACATCGTCTCCATCTACCCAACATGTGTAATATCACTAAGCTATATGAAGATCTCCAACTCTTCAAGGAAGAATGTGATGAAATTATCCAATTAAGGTTATGAAACAACTGAGTAATTCATTTTCAATGTGAAAATCCATCAAAAATCATCCAAGGGTTGATCATACACCATGTATCCCGAATTTGATGAAACACTCCTAAATAGTGTAAACACTTTCAAAATAACCTCAAAATCTAATGATTGTGCTAATGAGCACTCTACAACCTAGTATTGGGGTTATGTTGTCACATAATGTTTGATTAAGAATAATAATAATAATAATAATAATAATAGTAATGTCAACTAGAATAAAAAAAACTATAACCTTTACACATTAAGCATGCACACACACACATACAAAAGAGTTCAAATTAGGTATTTTTCATTCAAGGGAATTTGAGGGAAGCTTCATGGATAACATGGACTAATATGTATTGCCACAAAATGGACAAAGGGAAAAGTGTGAATTCAACTGTTATATGAAAAATTCACTTCTACAGAGAAAAATGAACTCCCTAGATTTAGTGGTATGATCTAGAACAACAGAGGGAAAAATATCTATGTTTTCCTTATAGATATTATAATATGGAAAAGATATCTACCTGGAATTTGTAGTAAGTCCTCCTCTTCTCTTCACTTGTAAGCTCCAACTCTAGTTCCACATGCTATAAATGGAACATGCAACAATGACTAAAACAAGAAGGAGAACTACAATATCCATATAACATAATCTAATATCTCTAATTAATTAGTCAACATGGCATTGGAATACATAAGCATCAACATGACACAAATATAGGAAAATAGAATTTTTTGTATTAATAAATAAAGGAGAGAGTGACAACCATATATAGAAGTTGACTTTGTAGATGTCTCCCCAATTTCCTTTTCCTTCTTTGCCACAAAGAAAACTTTCACATTCAAACCTAATGCATAAATGGATGGATTCCTTAAAGTCAAGGTAACAACATGAGGGCACTAGTAATCTCCAAAAGTAACACAAACTCTATGGGAGGAAGTAAATTTATAGGGTGAGAGTGGTAGTTTAGGATTTACCAATCTAGGTTTGAGATCCACATATGGAGGAAGATAAGATCTAGAGATAAGACCACTAGAGTGGATCAGGTAGGAATTCGAGATCTCTATAAATGGTAAATGGTTAAAAACACCTTAGAAGCTTCTAGAAGGAAAAGATTCAAAAATATTTTTTAATTTTCTGAAATTCTAGAATCAACGCACCAGTAGAGTAGAGGAACATGTGTCGATCAACGCATATGATCAGTTATGCAACTTCATTGTAGGTGGACATACATGCAAGGTGCGTTGGGGCTAAAAACATAGTTTTTGAGCAAATACACCTAGAAACTCATACTTTTTGAAGAGATGATGCTGAGGGCTTTACAAAGGGATTATGACAAAGCATTCAAGGATGTTGATTGATCCATTTTTCAGGCCTATTGAATAGATATGACAAAATGGCTTGTAACATTAGCACTTTAAAAACTATCATGGAAGTACAATAATTTTGTAAATAGATGTAATAAATATAATAGATATAAGTACAAAAATACTATACGCTTAGCGAGGAAATCAAATCCAATAGTTAGCTAATGTACAAAAATGTATTATTGGCATCCATGTACAACGGGTATATGCTTAAGATGAGTTATATTGTACATTTATAAAAACCTCTCCTATACAATATTAGGTAAGTAAAATATACAATAAAATTAAAATTGTTTGAAAAAAATTTATTGAAGGTGAAATTAAAATTTGATACATATTAAATTATACGATATAATTTTGTTTGTAAAAATATCTCTTCATAATATATATTATTCATATAAACACCACACTTATTTCAAAATTTAGCATATTAACATTAAATTGTAAACATCCATAAATCATTATTTAAAATTTAATTTTCATTCTTTTAAATTTCATTATTTGATATTTAATTTTCATGCTTTTATTTTGTGGTGGAAAATATTTTAGTTTCAGTTGTGTAATCATTTTTGTGATAGAAATGTGTTTTTAAAACCTAACATGGTTCATGATGGTGGCCACTAATTTTTTTTCATGCTTTTATTTTGTAGTTGAAAACATTTGAGTTTCACCTGTGTAATCACTTTTGTGATAGAAATGTGTTTTTAAAACCTAACATGGTTCATGTCGATGGTGACTAATTTTTTTTGTTAAGTTAATTTATACATAATATTTATAAAAAATAAATTTAAAAATTATATATATAGAGAGGTTTATTTTAATTTTTATATTAATTATGTTTTTGTTAAATGGTAAAAGAGACTTAAATTTTAAAAAACTACAGTAAATTACTTAGTTTGAACCTAACAGTATTTAGAGAATTGAATCCATGACATCTCAATAATAGAGGTGCTTTAATGACCAAAAATGATATGTGCGTATGAAGGTAATTTAGAAAGCCAAAAGGGTAATTTAGAAAATGAAAAAAAGACTTTTGCTTGAGCCAATCACATACATTGAAATCAACACATTGACTTTTGTGTACATGCATTTATATTGAAATCTATCCACTAGAAATCGAACATAAATTAAAATAAAAACATAGATACAAATTGAAATATAAATTAACATAAAAATTTGAATAAAAATAAAAATTGACATGTAAAATAAAATCAATACATTGATTTCACATTACATCTTTTTCATTTATTTATCAATGCATATTAAAATGAATATGTTAGAAATTGTTTAGAAATAGAAATAAAAGTTGAAATGGAAATAAAAATTGGCACTAACATGAATTGACATAGAAGGTTAAATATAAACTAACATGTTACACTTTGATTTTAATTTACATGTATTGATTCATCATTGTTACTTTATTTATGTTACTTATTCCTCATGTAACTTTTAAAATATTTTTAAAGTAATTTAATGATGTCAAGTAGAAGTAGAACTTATATTATTTTCAGAGTAATTTAATGATGTCAAATAGATATAAAACTTATATTATTTTCAGAGTAATTTAATGATGTCAAATAGATATAGAACTTGTTAGCGCTATTACAAGCTTCAGTGGTTGAAGGTCGATTTTAGGTCTGGTGATGGGTTTATGCCAAAATAGGAGCTCGCAGCAGTCTTCTATTCCTCCCTCTTTCAGTTTCCTCACACCATCTTAACCGTCCGCGATTTCTATTTTCTTCCTAAATCTTGTGTAAACTCATATTTACCCAAACCCCGCTTACACTCTTTAACTCCCCATTCCTCTGTTTTCTGCTCAAATTTCTCCATAAACTCTTTTTCCCTGGCTCCCGCACGTCTATGTCTAAATACTATGAAACCCCGCCCATATAGCTTCCTTCTACCGCAGCCATTGATCGCCGCGATCCAACATATTTGCGACACATGGCGTGTGAAAACCGCCGCCCCCGCAGGTTAATGCACGCGCAAGTCGCGCAATCGGGGGAAGCGTCCATCGTTGATCTGGCGATGGACGGTCAGATGACAAGGAAAGTATACGATGTTTAATGCGCGATAAAAGGGACAAAGACCGTTAATTGGCACTGTTGCTGGGGAAAAAGAGAATTGAAGCTTAGCTTCCTTGGGAGAACGACCCAGCTTCAAGCTTTGATGATAGACAAGGTTTGAACACAGTTTTTGGTTGTAATCATCTATCTGGCGACTCCATTGGAGGAAGACCATCATTTGGCGACTCCACATTGTAGTTCTAGCGCAGTTGGTGAGGCATGCTCGCAGAAATCCTTAGAAACCATCAGCTGAACCAGTGCCTGATCATAAGAAGATCATTCAGTAGAAGAATATATCCCAGTAAGGAGCATCAAGATCAGGTAAGCCTTGGAATTTTTATGTATCTCTGCTAGTGTAGAAATACCTTCAGAGATTCATACAGCTCCTTGCTATTCATTTCCCTTTCGAATTCCAGTTCAAAGAAAGAAGCTTTCCATGTTGTCCATCGTATTCCTCTGTTTCTGTCATTCTTTTCATTGATTCATTCCACTCAGTCCACTAGTATCCTTTCGTATACCCTAGCCATGGTAGGTCAGCAAGCCCTTACAAAGATAGAAAAAATAGTTGCTGCTAGGTATGGACCTTTGGTCTTGCCTATCCCTTTACATGCCATGTCTGTAGGAGATTATCAAGAATTTATGCCAAAGTTTACTAGTGTAGAAGGAGTAACAGCTGAAGAGCATTTAGAGTCCTTTTACAACTATGCAGATAGCCTGGATATCAATGAAGAGGATGTCTGGATGAGGCTTTTTGTCCAAAGCCTAGATGGGGAAGCTAGAAAATGGTTTAGAGATTTACCCCCTAGGTCTATTGCAGACATAGAGGCCCTAGATGATGTGTTTTTAAAGCACTGAGGGAATAATAAAGATCTTCTTGTTTATCATGATGAATTTGGGAACCTGCAGAGAGAAGATGGTGAGTTGTTGTCCGATTTCAACAAAAGATTCAACTTTATGTACAACAGAATGCCAGCTGAAGTAAGACTTACCCCTTCTTCTGCTATGATTACTTATGCCAATGCTTTCGATTCTCAGTTCTGCTTACTGTTGAGAGAAAGGAAATGTGCTTCTTTGGATGATATGCAAAATGCAGCCTTTTTGGTAGAAGCAAACATCATTGTTGCAGACAGACTTGAAGGTAATGATGCTGAAAGGAGAAGACAGGGAGGTGAATCCTCATCATCCTCAAAGCCTGAGATGTATGAATTAGCTAGGATGATTGAGATTTTGGCCTCTGAAGTTTCCAAGCTAAAGGCTGAGCAACATTTTGATGAAGCACGAGCTCATTGTTCCTTTTCTTTTCCAACTCCATATCCATGTAAAGAAACACAAGAGCAATTGCAGATTTTGTAGAGAAACAGAGATGCAAACTAAGATCAAAGGGTGAAGACCCTTTGTAAAAATATAGTCATGGAAGAAGTGCACCATGAGGAGGAGGTCCATGTTTTGAAAGGTTCTCCTTTCCTAACAAGGGTTGATTATGAGAAAGAAATATCCAGAGGCACTGCTCGTGAGTTTGTTGTAGCTGCAGAACAACAAGTTGATCAACAGAAGCAGTCAACAGCAAATCCCTTCAACCTCCAAGAATTTGTGCCTAAAGCCAGCTCATCTTCGCATGGCTATGAAGATCTGCAAATTTTCCGGCCTGCTATCATCTCCAGTCCAGTGATCAATAAGGGAGAAGAAAGCTCCTTATCATTTTTTGTCTCTCTGTCTGCTCCAAAAAGAATCCCTCAAAGTTGCCACTTAAACACTGAGGCAAAACAAAATCCAATGCTTAAGGCTGAAGCTGATCATCTCAGTCTTGATATTCTAAAACCTGCTCAGATGTCCCCCACACAGATCGAAAGGGTAGCTTATTAGATGACAGAGGAAGATGATGCTCAGTCTTGGAACTCCTACTTGGATGTGGACTGTTTCAAGAAAAATGAAGGAGCGGATAATGTCCCTGTGTCCCTTGCACAAGAATACAGTGGTGCATCTTTCATATTAGCTGTGCAAACTACAAAAGACACAGACAAGTACACAACAGCCATGATTATTCAGCAGCTGTACAGAGGCTCCTGTGAAGAACATCCAAGGAGGAAATTACATAGAGGGGAAATGAAATTTGATCAATATCCACCTCTTAAGCTCAAATGTCCTAAATTGTTTGAGGTAGATGATCAAATCAATCCTGTTTTGCAGCTCTATGATGAAGGGGCCGAGAGCAGGAGAAACAATTTTGGGTAACCCAGCAGATGGGAAACCTTTAAAGATTTAAGTTTTCAGGCTTTAATGATTGTAAACAGTTTCTTGTTCAGTTTTGAGTAAAGGCTTAGTTTGACTCCATGCCCAATGGATACTAGGCAAATGTTTTTAAAGCTGAGTTTTGTATGAAGGCATTGGTCTGCAATTCTTAAGACCTCACAAGGAGGATCTCATCCCCAGAAGGAGCTAGTGTTAGCGCTGCTACAAGTTTCAGTGGTTGAAGGTCAATTTTCGGTCTGGTGATGGGTTTATGCCAAAATAGGAGCTCGCAGTAATCTTTTGTTCCTCCCTCTTTCAGTTTCCTCACACCATCTTAACTGCCCACGGTTTCTATTTTCTTCCTAAATCTTGTGTAAACTCATAATTACCCAAACCTCGCTTACACTCTTTAACTCCCCATTCCTTTTTTTTCTACTCAAATTTCTCCATAAACTCTTTTTCCCTGGCTCCCGCACATTTCTGTCTAAATACTATGAAACCCCGCCCATATAGCTTCCTTCTACCGCAGCTGTTGATCGCCACGATCCAATAGTCTTCGTCCATTTTATCGTGCGTTAAACATCGTATACTTTCCTCATCATTCGACCGTCCATCGCCAGATCAATGGTGGATGCTTCCCCTAATCGCGTGACTTGCGTGCACGTTAAACCGCAGGGGCGGCGATTTTCACGCACCACGCATCGCAAATCTATTGGATCGCGCCCACCCTGTACGAATACCACTGCACCCGATAAGCGGTGCGAGGAAACCGCCCGCCCGTTATACCACTGTATCCCTGCCAACTATTTGTTGCGCATCTTCAGGCCCCGATCACCGTCGGATCTGCCCGACGGTGATCCGACGACCCTCATTCATCCACTCCCGTTTTCTCCGATAGTCACTCCAAATCGATCTCCGCCATCCGTTCACTTCATCCAACGGCCAATATTGCCTCCCTGATCTGCTCATGCTTCTGCCATGCGGTCTTCCCGCCATTGACTCTCTGTGTACCCGAGAGGGAGAAGGACGAGCATAACCAGCTACCTGTACCCGACACATTCAATTTTCAACCACTGCATTTAAAGAAAAGCATGGCCGAAGAGGAAAATGCAGAGTTCGAGCAGTCAACAGCATTTATCAGTGATGGAGCATGTTCCATAATTTACTCCGCCTGCTCAGAGAAGGACAACAAAATATCTAAAAAGGCCAATTTGTTCATTAAGACACCGAGATTGTAGCAGAGGCCCATTTCAAATTGTAAATGTGGTTGGTGGTCCATTAAGACACCTCCATGCATTGCCTAGTAGAGCAATTTTGTAAATAGCCTCTATATACACCCAGAAACAGAATGTAAGAGGTGGATGAATGTTATTTTGTTGTAAGCTTCAACTTTTGGAGACTGTAACTACTGTGATACCCACAGCGTCTGGTTTTCATTTTCAGCTAATGCAAGCTTCTTTTGCTGATTAATTGCTCACTGTCCACTTCTTCTTCTTTGTTCCAAGTTGTGCCTGTTATGTATTTATTCATGTGCTGTAGATGTTTAGCATTAGAGGGGCTGTCATCCCACCTCTGTGTTAGGATTTAGCATGTATCATTAAATTTGTATGCAAGTTTTTGTTGTTTAAATGCCAGAGAGTTGTCATCCTGTTTGTGTATTAGGAAACAGATTTACAGACCTCTTTACTGGTTGCAGCTGGCCATCACAGGGTCCTGTGCATCTGCTGGTGTAATTAGTATTCTCCATCATCACATTTTCTTTAAACTGTGAGTAATTGGTGGTCTAAAGCCTTGTAGTCTAGGGTGTTCACCTATGTCTGGGGTTAAGCATAATATAAGTGGTTATCTGGCTTGAATATGCAGCATTTCTTTCATTCATCCACTAATTTTCCAACATTTTATGTTGAGTTTGTAACGTTCCCAAGCCTATATACAACCTAGGAGAGTTTCTTGGGGTGATAACAGAACTTATATTATTTTCAGAGTAATTTAATAATGTCAAATGCGTACAGAGAAGAATGATTCTTATTCTCCACTTGTTCAATGATATGCTCACTCTTTCCTTAAACTTATTTTTTGACCCACACTTCAAAAACAATTTAATAATATTTAAGATTTAAATTTTCCAATCAAAATGATAGTGATAATAGTACAAATGAACTTATATCATTTTAACACCAGCTAAATCAACCCATATTACTTGAATACCAGCGCAATAATATTTTATTTTGCTATGGACTTTGATGGAGTGGGATTGATTTTCGTGTCGACTAAGGAATTCAATTTTATTTTGCTATGGACTTTGATGGGGTGGGATTGACTTTCGTGTAGATTTGTAAAAAAATGATCGCCCCATAAATTTCTAATGGATGATTCGAGAAAGGTTAATTATAAGTTCACTTTCTCTGATTTATATGTTTATGGAATTTGTGACATCGGGGGAAGAAATTAATTAATATTTTGTATTCCGCAATGCAAGCACTTCTCTGGAACATCAATTTCTGTATTCAAAAGCGTATCTTTCATGTTTTCTGTGTGAGCGCCAACCGAAGAGTGTTCCTAGATTATATATATTGTAATGTTGCTACTTTCTCAACATAAAACTCTCTACGCTTATGGAAGAAATCGCTGTGAATGAGCTGGCTGCTAAATCTCCCACTGAAAGCACACGTCATGCAAAATATGGAATCCTGATCGATGAATTCAAAAGGGCAGATTCTAGGAAACTAATCAATGAATTCCAAAATGACGGAGTCGGTAACTATTACAAAATTTACCATCATTATAAGGATTTGCGTTAATTGTGAAATTGACATTACACCCAATCTTGCAACCCCGTGTAGAGCTAATGTCTCGACCTTGAAAACTTTAGCCACTTTAGAAAAGTGCGGCCGGGTTTAATGATCAATGAGGTTATTTTTTAAGATTTCATTTTGGATTTTACGTGAAATTTTATTAGAAATTAGAAAAGCTGTTGGGTATGAATAGTGTTTTAAAGGTTATTTATGATAAAAATAAGAATCAAATTTATTGATGAAAATGGGCAGCTTTAAGGTGAAACACTGTGCGTGGAAGGGTTTAATGATCAATGAGGTTATTTTTTAAGATTTCTTTTTTGGATTTTACGTGAAATTTTATTAGAAATTAGAAAAGCGGTTGGGTATGAATAGTGTTTTCAAGGTTATTTATGATAAAAATAAGAATCAAATTTATTGATGAAAATGGGCAGCGTTAAGGTGAAAGACTGTGCGTGGAAATTGTTTTTTAGCAGAACGCACTACATATATTCACACAAAACCTATTATATATAAACTAGCACATAAGCATGGTGGTTTGAACCACTCTCTAAATAATAAGATCTTAGACCTAATCAGAGGGTTTCAATCCTATCTTACAACAAGGAACAACCAAATCTAGGAAAAGTCTAACTTTCTCCATTAGTTCTAACGCTCCCCCTCAATGGAAAAAGGGTGGTTGGAAAATAGCATGCCCATGTTGGTCTAGTCTTTCATAGGCTTACAATAGTACATACAAAACTTGGTAAGTTAGCTTTCATTTTTGTCTTGTTACTTGAGAGTCCATTCTTGTTCATTCGTCGGTGAAGTTTCATTTTGATTTTTCATGCCATAAGATAGTGACGGAGCTTCTCTTCCTTTTTACATTTTCTACCCCAAAGTCAGAACACTTGAACTCTTGTCCTTCTCTTTCTTGATCTCGATTGTAGGCTAACATTCAATGTTGCAGGGTCTTGGGACTTTTCAATTGTTTCTTCTTGAATGCCAATATTTGCACACTTAAAAACAATGTTAGATTCATATGGGATGATGAAGGAGCATCCTACTCAGAAAATCATTGTATATTTGGTTAAATTAGGGGGTGTGATGCTTTTAATTTATTAATAAGAAATTTGTATATTTTTAATAAATTAAGTGAGAAATATATGTGTGAGGTTTTAATGTAAATATTCTCACATAATTAATAATATGAGAGGTATTTGACTTGTAAAGATTTCATAGAGATCCAAGGGATTAGGAGATCCTAGAGTAGAAGATTTAGTTGAGTTAAAAATGGGATCAGAGGATTTTTAGGATATGGTTGAGTAGATTATGGATTTGAACAAGAAATGGTTGCAGAATCTGTTTGAATACATTAGTAGGACTCAAAGGAGGTAGAAGTTTGCAAGCATGTGAGAGTGTGAATGAGAATAATTTTCCTGTAAATATTTCATTTATTAATGAAATATTTTTGTGTTTTAATGTAGATACATATGGTGTGATTTTTAGAATTGTCTGTGAGAGTGATTAGAGTAGTAGAAGGCCATTATTAAAGAAAATCAGGTCATAGATAGAGGATAGACAGAAGTTCCGAATACAGAATTTGTGTGAATGTAACACAAACAAAGGATCTTCATATGTGAGATTGCAGACCTATTTTGAATCAGCATTTTGTATTGGAATTTGAGGTGGAAAGGAGTGAATCAATGGTTAAGTTCACAGATCTGGGTGCAGGTCTAAAAGATTGATGATGAGTGGAAGGAGTGGCATGATGAAGAATTGGCAAGTCTTGATAATCAAATGTGGTGAGATATCTTACTATGAGCAATACATTGTTTTGTTCGATAAACTACCTATTGTAGGAGTTCTATTATGAAGGAAAGGTGTGTCACCCTCCATTGCCGAGAGAATCTCATGGTTGATATGTTGATTGATATGATGTATACACACTACATAGGTTAAAGAGATCATGGTCATTGTATTTTATAGTTGAGTTGTTGTAGTTTGTATGCGTTGGTCATTGCGTGGAGTTGCGGTGTAGTGGAAAGAGAGCTTTGCGCAGAGTGAAGAAGTCGCTATGTTAAAGAGAAGCCATTGCGTAAGTCAAGCAAGTGCATGAGATGGCACTAAGTTGTGGGATCATTTCCTGTCAAATGGAGTAGGAATTTGCTATTCACCTGAGTGGAGGTGATTGTAGTTGTGTGGATATAACTAGCTCGTGCCTTTGCAGCTCAGAAAAGGAGGAAATCCCAGCGAAAATCCAGCAAAAATTCGCTTAAATTGCATTCCTAGGCAATGCACTATGCTTTCCGTTAAGGCGTTGGGCCTTTCCTCTTGGCGCTATGCTTTTGCCTAGGGACGTTGCGTTTTTTCATCCAGGCACTGCGTTTTTACTAGGGCTTGAAGCAATGATTTGCCACATCTCCACAGAGCCCAATTCGACTCTAAAGCCAAGGGGGATGTAGTCTTTTGATCTGAGGCTACATCATTTTGGTATCAGCTAGTTTAATATGTACTTCCAACTCTTTCTTTCACCGAGCGATAACAATGTGAAGCACTATGCTTTGGGAAGAAGATGAATTATAGAGAGAATTTCCTAAAGGTTCATCACTATTTGAAATTATTTGACGGACTTAATCAGATCGAAGGCGTTGTGAGAGATATGAGGATCATCTCTTCTATTGACGACAACTGTAGACCGTGAATAAATAACTTTGACCCAACAAATGGTATCAACTAAGGGAATCCGTTCCAAGTCCGCACAAGAATTAATTGCCATTGCTAAATTAAAGAAATCATCATATTTCTGATTAGGAGGGTTGTTCTTTCATTATGTTGAAACTGTGTATTTGCAGTATAGTTTGAAGTTCTCAAAAGATGAAAAAATGGAGCTCCTCTACCACTTGGATAACCGTGGACATGGATTGCATGAATGGGATCTGAAAGGGTGGTAGTATCATTAGCGTAATTTTCTTGATCGAATCAAGAAGGCCTATGATAAGAATCCATATCTAAATAGTCTACTTGTTGATCCTGACTTTGCAAAGGAAATGGTTGACAAAAATATGTCTGGCGGTGAGTTCTGACTCTTGTGATCAATGCTAGTGTTAACATTCTAGGTATGTTTTCAAGCTTGACATATTTTGATTTCTATGGAAGAATGAGTGTTGCTTGCAAATCTAGTCTGGAACAGTGAGATTATTTCAGTGTGTATGAAACCTGTGTACACAAGGAGTTGTAGGTCCTCGTTGAAGGCACAGAGGAGACAAGTTTTCTTTTGATTGTTGCATTGAAAGTGCTGGAGTTGTGGAGTTGAGTTGGTCGTTAGGTGGCTGAAGGAACACTGATAATTGCATTGTTGGATTGCAATTACAAATCATTGTTGTGTGATCTCTCTGATTTCTATTTTCTATTTGAAACTACATGCAGGATGCCAAATTACTATTAAATGGAGCCATATTTAATGAAGGAAAATTTTCCATCAAAATTACTGATTTCATCTTTTGTTGTGCGCTGGCATTGGAGGTTTAGGCATTGATTACTATCACAAGGGTGAAGCGCTTCCTACCCCTAAGGATCTTATAAATTCTGTAAGAGAGCTGGTATTATATAGAAATCTTACACTCATTGTTGAGCCTGGGAGATCTCTTGTTACAAACTCTGGTGTTCTTGTGAGTCGAGTTATTGGAGTTAACTAGTAGAAATGTCAGATTCATTGGCTGGATGTCGAGTTAATTTTTGACATTATCAGAACTGGAGTTGTTGTGAAGCCTGTAAGGAGAAGTTGCAAACATACATTGAACAGAGACTACGAACTTGCATTGAACAGAGTTGCAAACCTGTGTTAACATTTTGGCTGGAAATTTGTTGCTTCTGGACACTTCGTGGGAAGATACACTGAGATTCGTGTGACAAGGAATAGTCCATTAAAAGTGCAAATGAATGGTGGAACAAGATCATACAAAGATCTGGAAGGTGATATGGTATGTTTTTATTTTTAACTCTGGTTTTGAGGATTGTGTTGCAGACAAAGAGGGTGTTAGCAACAAAGGCAGTTGAAAGGAGCTGTGACAAAGAACTAGTTTATTTCTAAAGAGGAAGAGCATGTGAACTCTTAGATAGTGGTAGAACCTTTAAGAATTCAAACAGAGGTTGGATATGAAGGACAAGTGAATGTTCTAAAAGGAAGTGGAAGTTGTAGAGCCTAAAAGAGAAAAAGAGTTTTCTCAAAGAATGGTTCCAGAGGTAGAGAACCATAGATCAATCTTAAGGAGAAAATCTTGCTAAAGGAGGTATGGAGACTTAGGTGCAGTCTACAAGTGAACAAGATGGAGTTCACAAAGGAGGGGAAGAAAATGATCACTGAAGGTCATTACAGAGGTTCAAAAGAAAGCCATGGCAGAAGGAAATATGCCAAGGTAAAGGGCATAGAGGTGATGAGTCAAGATGAGTTTGACAGAGAGATGACTGAGATAATAGGTGAACTCAGTTACATGGAGAAGCTGCTACAGAAAAAGGTGGATGTAAATTAGAGAAGAGGATGGAGTATGGAGAAGCCAATTTGGTGGCCAGTGGTATAGTTATTCATAAAGAAACTGAGGAAAAGTCTAAGGAAAATGAAGAAGAGAGAGAAACTCAGAGGAGTTGAGTGCAGATACAGGCCATTGAAAACAGAGGAAAGAGTTCACTATTGTGAACCAGAGCAAGGTGATATCCTTGGAGAGGATGATGTTGAGAAGAGATCTATTGAGGATCTTATAAGTTTCTTGGAGAATGAGGAGGAAGAGAGACTTGCAGGAAGTCTCATGAGCTCTTTGAAGAGTTCAAATCAACAAATGGATACACTGATAAGTAATCCTGATAGGCCTAATGTTTTTATTTCTGAAATTTTGTGTGTGGTTGCAGATTTAGCAGATGAAGATAGTCAAGGTAGAGTCCATATGCATGTTTCCAAAGAAGCAAATGAAGAACAGTTATTGCAAACTGCTATACCTGTTAAGGAAGATGAGAAGCCTAATAAATGTCTAATGTGTAATGATAAATTAGAGATGATGCTGGTAAAAGGATATCATATTTTCTCATGATTGGTGTAAGCAAGCAGGTATTGAAGTAGATGAAGATGGAAAATCTTCTATAGGTATCATAGAAACTAAAGAAGATTGTAAGCCCATATATGATGATGAATACTTCTTAGAAGAAGACAATTTTGAATTGGTACAACAGAAGACGTATATAGACGCACTACTTAATAGAGGACAAGTTCAGAATGAAGATCAAAGAGATGAGGTTAAACAAAGAGATTGTGATATGGATAAAGGAGAATCAGGTGATAGATAGTCACTTGAAGTTGTCATGAAGATGAAGGAAATGTACAAAGACATTTTAAAGGGGCAAGATTAGAATTGCATTCTGATGGAGAAATAGACCATGTTGTCTCATGAGGACAACCAAGGGGGAGCACATGCACATTTGGTTAATGAGGAGACTGACAGACAGTCAGAAGAATTTGTTGTTGAGGATATGAAGGAAGATGAGGAAATTCACTGGTGTGAACCTGAACAGAGATTGATGCTCAAAGATGGTATTGGTAGCTCCATTGTTTGGATGGAGACATGCAAGGAATTGTCAGAAAATGTGTTTACAGGTGAAGATGCAATACAATAGAAGGATAGCAACAACAACAGACAAAAGCAAGGATGCTTAGCTCAAGAAGATGTTAATGAAAGCAATCAAGGATTATAGGGAACAACAGAAATTGATTTTGTGATTGAGGAACTGTGGGAGTTGATGATGAAACAGTCTAGGTGGAGAAAACTGACAACAGAAGGGATGATCAATCAAAATTTGAAGTTGATTGAAGAAAGGAAAATGAACCAGAAGATAACAGACCTACAACAGCAACAAAGATGCAAAGAATTTGGACAATTACAAACTAAAATTTGGAGACCAGGAGAAATAAAGATGATGAGAACAAAAACACAACAGCATGAAGGAGAAAGAATTTGGGACCAGCATCAAAAGAAAGTTTCGAATGCTAGAGGCAGCAAGTCGTTGAGACTTATAGCTGTCACATTACCACAAAAAAGTGACAAACCTCATAGACATGAGTCTATGATTTTTTTCTACATCGGGAGTTTGATGCAGGAGCATCCTGCTTAAAAAATAATTGTATATTTGGTTAACTTAGGGGGTGTGATTTTTTTAATTTATTGATAAGAAATTTGTATATCTTTAATAAATTAAGTGAGAAATATATTTGTGAGGTTTTAATTTAAATATTCTCACATAATTGAGAATATGAGAGGTGTTTGACTTGTAAAGATCTCATAGATATCTTAGGGATTAGGAGATCCTAGAGTAGAAGATTTAGTTGAGTTAAAAATGGAATCAGAGGATTTTTAGGATATGGTTGAGTAGATTGTGGATCTGAACCAGAAATGGTTGCAAAATCCATTTGTATATGTTAGTAGGCTTCAAAGGAGGTAGAAGTGTGCAAGTATGTGAGAGTGTGGAATGAGAATAATTCTCCTGTAAATATTTTATTTATTAATGAAATATTTCTGTGTTTTAATGTAGATACATATGGTGTGATTTTCAGAATTGTGTGTGAGAGTGATTAGATTAGTAGAAGGCCATTATTAAAGAAAATTAGGTAATAGATAGAGGATAGGCAGAAGTTCTGAAAATAGAATTTGTGTGAATGTAACACAAACAAAGGATCTTGATATATGAGATTGCATACCTATTTTAAATAAGCATTTTGTATTGGAATTTGAGGTGGAATGATCCAGGTGGATGTTGGTGGCCACCCACCAACCCATTTGGACCCCCACAACTGTCTCTTTCAGTCTTTTCAGTTTCCTAAATTGTAGCACAGTTTACTATTTTTAGCAGTTTTTTCGGGTCCCGAACTTCCGGAGCCGTTTTGAGGCCCTAAACGACGTTTTTTTGGGATTCTGGGGCAACATGGGTCATAGACCAATGTTGCCTCCCAAAGTGGTAGTACTCGGATAGATCTTTCTAACGAGCTATCGTACGCGTCAAACGGAGATCGTATGCCAAAGTTACGACCCCGGGAAATTGATGTACCAATTTACCCAAACGGGGCCCACAATTTGGCGTTTCATCTTCTAGGGTTAGGTTTCGGGATGTGAAGGGTTTTCCATTGTTTCTCAACAATAAATAGGCCTTCGAGCCTCATTGTAATACAGTTCGGAACAGTTCAGAGGCATGTAGCCGCACATCTCTTCTCAGAGATAAGCTACCATCGCCCTAGCTAGTTTCTTTCCATTTCTGGTTGTAAGCATATTTCAGTATTTTCCATTAATGAAATGAAGCATTATTTCCGCTGCATCTATGTGTTTATGGTTATTGCATCTCTGTATTTATGGTTATCTCTGTAATCTATTGCGTTCCTGTTTAAATCCGGATCAGTGGTATCAGAGCGGTCTGCTTTTTCTCTGTTTTTCTTTGCATGTCCCCAACGAGGTCAGGATATAAGGAGTTAGGGCTTGAACTGGTCGAACCTTTGCAAGACCAGCCTCGCAAATCCCGACGGCCTCCCATGGCGGATGAGAAGAAAGACGAGGGGGCAGGAGATCCTATCAAAATCTTGCTCGAAGAAGCGCTCGAGCGGCAAAGGAACGCGATGATGGATAGCTTTGCGCAGATCCTTCAGCGGCTACCCAGAGGCGACGCATCGACTTCCAACAGCGACTCTGGAAACGCCACGCCGTTTAAGGTACAAGTTAATTTTGAAATCCCCATCTTCGAGGGACAAATAGACGCAGATGCCGTAGATAAATGGTTAAATCTGCTAGATGGGTATTTTTCTGTTCACGAATTTTCAAGTCGGGAAAAGATTGTTTTCGCTCTTCTCAAAGCAGCCCCCCACGTCAAGGACTGGTGGGAAACCTACTGCGAGCAGAAGGATGAAAGTACAGGCTCACTATTTTCGGCCGCACCCACTTGGAATGACTTTCGGGATGCCATCAAGGAGCAATACTACCCTGTCGGAACCTATGAGGACAAATACATCAAATGGACCACACTACGGCAGGGACGAGACCAAGATGTGCCAGAGTTCACAAACATTTTTCATACCCTTCGCACACAGTTGGGTATCAAAGATTCTGAGCTGCATCTGGTACTCAAATACCGCGGCTGCCTACACAGATACATCCAGGAAGAGATGGGGTTCTTGGACATCCCCTCACTCGGCACAGCATACCGATACGCTGTCAAAATCGAGCAAAAGTTCAAACAGAAGAAGCGAGACTTTGGATCTGCAAATCCGAAGCCCAAAGGACAAAGCCAAGGCGGGGTGACCCAAGACAACCCGTCGAAGCTGCAAGAAAAGAACAACACCACGAAGCCGAAGAAGGACACAGGAAAGTGGTGTGAGTTCCACAAGAGTCCCACTCATAACACAAGTGAGTGTCGGACCAAGCAGTCGCTGGTGGCCGAGTTGAAGGCTTCCGAATCAGATGCATGTTCTGATCCTGAGCCAGAACCCGACAAGGGGAATGGTAAAGGGAAGCAGATCATTGATGCGGATCCCAGTGCCACTGTTGCCACCGCCAAGATCAAGAAAAATGAGCCCGAAGATCCAGAGGAGGGGGAGCGTCTTTTCCACTCACAGATGTGGGTGAAGGGTTCACCGCTGCAATTCATTGTCGACAGTGGTAGCCAAAAGAACCTCGTTTCAGCAGAGGTCGTGAAGCGGTTGGGCCTACCGACTACACCGCACCCGCAGCCGTACAGTATCGGGTGGCTTCATGAAGGACGAGATCTGAAAGTTCGCCAGCAGTGTCGCTTGCCCTACAGCATCAAACCCTTTACAGACGAGGTATTGTGTGATGTTACACCTCTGGATGTTTGCGATGTATTATTAGGCCAGCCATACTTGTGGAGGCGACATGCTGTGTATGAGTCAAGGCCTCGTGCTGTCATTATTTCTTTGAATAATTCATTATACAGGATACCGGAGGTAGCCCCACCTACCGCCACATCTTTGATTACTACCAAGAAAGGCAGCAAGCTCATATCACAGACCAGGAAATTCATTTGTCTGGTTCACTCCCAAAGTAAGGGGAAGATTGTTGCTACATCCATGACCCCTGCAAAGGGTTCCTCCACGCAGCAGCAAAAGCAAAGGGATACGGTCATGACAAAACACAGGAACAACTTCTCCTCACCCACATGGGTACCACACAAGTTTCAGGTGGGCAACAAAGTTTGGTTACATCTGCAGAAAGAACGCCTTACAAGAGCCCATCAGAAGCTCAGACCACTCCGACATGGTCCTTACAGCAGTACCAAGGCTATGGGGAACAATGCTTTGGAGCACAGCATTCCTCCATTCCTTCGCTTGCACCGAGTATTCAATGTGGACCATCATCGACCATGCTTCCCACCATCACTGGACACATCACAGATTGCAGGACAAGTTCAGCAGATGGAGGAACTCAACGCAATGGGGACCATTGCTTCCTAAGGGGGGAGGAATGATCCAGGTGGATGTTGGTGGCCACCCACCAACCCATTTGGACCCCCACAACTGTCTCTTTCAGTCTTTTCAGTTTCCTAAATTGTAGCACAGTTTACTATTTTTAGCAGTTTTTTCGGGTCCCGAACTTCCGGAGCCGTTTTGAGGCCCTAAACGACGTTTTTTTGGGATTCTGGGGCAACATGGGTCATAGACCAATGTTGCCTCCCAAAGTGGTAGTACTCGGATAGATCTTTCTAACGAGCTATCGTACGCGTCAAACGGAGATCGTATGCCAAAGTTACGACCCCGGGAAATTGATGTACCAATTTACCCAAACGGGGCCCACAATTTGGCGTTTCATCTTCTAGGGTTAGGTTTCGGGATGTGAAGGGTTTTCCATTGTTTCTCAACAATAAATAGGCCTTCGAGCCTCATTGTAATACAGTTCGGAACAGTTCAGAGGCATGTAGCCGCACATCTCTTCTCAGAGATAAGCTACCATCGCCCTAGCTAGTTTCTTTCCATTTCTGGTTGTAAGCATATTTCAGTATTTTCCATTAATGAAATGAAGCATTATTTCCGCTGCATCTATGTGTTTATGGTTATTGCATCTCTGTATTTATGGTTATCTCTGTAATCTATTGCGTTCCTGTTTAAATCCGGATCATGGAAAGGAGTGAATCGATGGTTAAGTTCACAGATATGGGTGCAGGTCTAAAAGATTGATGATGAGTGGAAGGAGTGGCATGATGAAGAACTGGCAGGTCAATATCTTGATAATTAAATGTGGTCGGATATCTTACTAGGGGCAATACATTGTTTTGTTCGATAAACTACCTATTGTAGGAGTTTTGTTATGAAGGATAGGTGTGTCACCCTCCATTGTCGAGAGAATTTGATGATTGATATGACATATACAAACTACATAGGTTAAAGAGATCATGGTCGATGTCTTTTATAGTTGATTTGTTCTAGTTTGTATGCGTTGGTCACTGCGTGGAGGAGCAGTGTAGTGGAAAGAGAGCTTTGTGCAGAGTGAAGAAGTGGCTATGGTAAAGGGAAGCCATTGCGTAAGTCAAGCAAGTGCATGAGAGGGCACTAAATTGTGGGATTGTTGCCTATCAAATGGAGTAGGAATTTTCTATTCACCTGAGTGGAGGTGATTATAGTTGTGTGCATATAACTAGCTCATTCCTTTGCAGCTCAGCAAAGGAGGACATCCCAATGAAAATCTAGCAAAAATTTGCTTAAATGAGGTTCCTAGGCAATGCACTGCACTTTCCCTTAAGGCACTATGCCTTTCCTCTTGGTGTTGCGCTTTTGCCTAAGGATGTTGTGTTTTGTTTTATGGTGTTGCGTTTTTACCAGGGCTTGCAACAACGATTTGCCACAGCTACAGAGAGCCCAATTCGACCCTAAAGCCAAGGGGGATGTAGTCTTTTGATCTTGATCCAGATTTAAACAGGAACACAACAAATAATAGATATAACCGTACATATAGAGATGAAGCATAAATAATACTTCATTTCATTATTGTAAAATACTGAAATATGCTTACAAACAGAAATGGAAATAAACTAGCTAGGGCGATGGTAACTTATGTCTAAGAAGAGATGTGGCGGCTACATGCCTCTGAACTATGTTACAATGAGGCTCAAAGGCCTATTTATTGTTGAGAAACAATGGAAAACCCTAAACATCCAAAAACATAACCCTAGAAGATGAAACACCAAACTGTGGGCCCTGTTTGGGTAAATTGGTACATCAACTTCCGGAGGTCGTAACTTTGGCATACGATCTCCGTTTGACGCGCAAAATATCTCATTAGAAAGATCTATCTGAAAACTACAACTTTGGGAAGAGAAACATTAGTCCATTGACCCATGTTGCTCTATTTTTTCCCAAAAAATGATGTTTAGGGCCTCAAAACAGCTCCGAAAGTTCAAGACCCGAAAAACTGCTAAAAATAGTAAATTGTGCTACAATTAAGAAAACTGAAAAGCTGAAAGAAACAATGGTGGGGTTCCAAGTGGACTTGGCGAGTGGCCACCAATATCCACCTGGATCATTCCTCCCCCCTAGGAAGGAAATGGTCCCCATTGTGTTGAGTTCCTCCATGAGATGAGGAAACTTCTGTTGAACTTGGGCCCTGGTGAAGGAGTTTGCCTGCTTTGACGACTCAATACAGTTGGATATTCTCAGGGAAAATTTTAAGAAGCCCCCCTAAATTTACATGTATAATAAATGGGCAAATCTCCATGGTATATAGGAAAAGTGGAAGGTGATTTTATCAATAATATGATATGTATATGTAATTTTTTGGTGAATCTCTCACCAGGCATGGCGAATATTTTACTCGATTATAAAATCTTGTGTTTATTGAATACACAAATGAAATCATTGCATTTCTTTAAAATATCTTTTGAAATCAAAATTACCGAAATTACATATCAATAACCTAGTGGGTGTAGGATAAAATTCACCCGTGCCATTCACAGAAAGCATGAGAAAAAACCTAATACTATATATAAAACCAAGAGAAATTCAAATTCATCACTTCTAGGGACCTCGTAACCACCCTGCCAATACACAAGAATGTTCTTGTTTGCAATTAGAAAAATTACCCAAATTACAATCTGTTTACTCCAGCATATGTTGGAAAGTTATAGAAGGATGACTAGTGCAATCAATCCATTCCTTTTAGCCCTGGATTCATTTCTATTTAAAACAGAAGTATACAAATATACTTGTCCAATGTCTATGCTTTAACCATTCACCTTAAGATTTTTTTACAATATAATTTCCTAAGTCTATTTAATATCTTCGTTATCATAAAAACCAACCTATATCCATCTTAACTCCACATCTACCACTCTTAGGGGGATGAAATCTATTTATCCCTCTGAGCACTTGGTAGACGCAGAATTAAGATGGATCTAAGATGATAGAATTTCCCCTTTAAATAGTCTATGCTCACATGAATACCATGGTATTACCATGGGTCAATACCATGGGTTATCATAAACCTGGAGCTTAAAAATTACTATTAGTAATTTATAAAAATTAATAAAATTAATAGTTGATTTTTATTTTATTTTTTATTTTAACCAAGATAAAATGTTTAACATACATTAAATTACAACATCCATTTTTACTCTTTATCGGATCAAATATTTTTCACTCTATTCTAGTTTTCATATCACGATATTTGATACCACTCGGGGGTTAGTAGATCCAGAGTAAAGATGGATCTATCCTGGTTTAATTCAAACCATTTAAATAGGCTACATTCCAGGTGAATACCATGGGTCAATATCATGTGCCATTTTGGTGAATACCATGGGTCAATACCATGTGCCATTTTTATTTTTATTAATACTCATATTAGGGTTAATAATGTTTTTTGCATGGTATTAATAACAATCTAGTCCATGGTATTTGTCCCATAGTATTTTGCCCATAGGTTTCACCTAAATATAACACCATTTTTGAGTTCGTAAATATAAGGTGACTTATGGAGTAAATATAAAAAAATGTTTTATTTGTTTACCATACCTCTCATTTATTTATATTTTTATTAATTTACCATACCTCTTTTACAAATATGGTATTTGGCCCATAGGATTCACTTAAATAAAACCTCTTTCTTGAGCCTTCATAAATAGAACGAGGGTTATGGACTAAATATAAAAAGAGGTTTTATTTATTTACCATGCGTCTAGTTTATTTATATTTTTATTTATTTACCATACTTTTTGAGTAAGTATAAAAAGATGTTTTATTTATTTACCATACCTCCACTTTACTTATATTTTTATTTGTTTACACCCTTGCATGTATATAAGGTGACTTATGGAGTAAATATAAAAAATGTTTTATTTATTTACCATACCTCTCGTTTATCTATATTTTTATTAATTTACCATACCTCTTTTATAAATATGGTATTTGGGCCTTTGGCCAATAGGATTCACTTAAATAAAACCTATTCTTGAAAATGGGCGAATGAATTCACTTAAATAAAACCTATTCTTGAAAATGGGTGAATGGAAGGTTGTAACTCCTAATTTCAAGGGCTAAATTTACCTTTTTTACCCGCTCCCTTAAAATAAGGTGGGCTATTTGAGGTGATTTGTAAAAATGTACTATGATACAAAATATTCTCCCACTAAAAATTTAAAACCCCTTAATTTCGCCAAAGGGCGAACATTTGCCCCTAAAATTTTCTATGGATATTCTACTGGTGAGTGCACTTGATCTATGTGTCCATGATCCGATAAGTTGCAGCTTGTTCCATTCAATTTGGATTTAACTCTGTGGGTGTGAGCTATTTTGCAATGTCAGATGTGTCTAGTAATGGTGGAAAGTATGGCCGAAGGCAGTCCACATTGAACACTGGGTATAGGCCAAGGAATAGGTGAAAGTTGAGCTCAAATGCATTGTCTCCCATAGACTTGGTAATGGTGTAAGGACCATATCAGAGTGGTCTGAGTTTCTGATGGGCTCTAGTAAGGCATTCCTTTTGCAAATGCAACCAGACTTTGTGTGGCACCTAATGTTGATCATGTCACTGCTTGTATTTGGCATTTGATTTCTCCAAAATGTCATGGACCTGCTGGCGAATATGTTGGATGTGGTCAATGAAGCTGTTTGCCTTATCTGTTTCGGACTGGACATGAGCCAAATCTGTGTGAGTAGCTGCAAATGGCATGGCCACATAATGGGACATAGTGGTTGGAATCCCAAGCCCAACTGAAAAGGGTTGTGGCTAGTCGAGCTGTGGAGATCTCCGCTGTAGCTGTGATGAACATAGGGGAGGCTCTCATCCCATGTGCGTCGATCCTTTGAGTTGTACATGTGCAGAATGTGTGCGATCATCCTGTTGACAACCTCTGTCTAGCCATCAGTTTGAGGATGGAAGGCTGTGGACTTAGTGAGTTTGGTGTCCAGCATTGACCAGAGACTGGACCAAAATGTACCGAGGAACTTGTTGTCTCGATCTGAGATGATAGACTGTGGGATCCCAAAGTGTACCCACACTCGTTCAAAGAAGAGTTTAGCAATGGCTTCTGCTATGATATTCTTCTTGCAGGCTGCCATAGTGGACATCTTCGAGAACCTATCGATGGCCACAAAAACACAGTCATTTCCATGCTTAATGGAAGGAAGGCCCGACATGTAATCCATGGAGATGGATTCCCAAGGTCGACTAGGGGTAGGTAGTGGGGTATATAAGCCTTGCTTCTTAATGGTCAGTTTGGCAATGGCGCAGGTAGTGCATGATTTGATGTACTTCCCGACATCCTCTCCAAGATTTGGCCAATAGAAATACTTTTGTAGTACTGCCACCATTTTCTTGAGCTTGAAATGCCTAGCAACCCGACTGTAGTGTGCTTCCCAAATCATTTGTGCATGCTCACTTGAAGGAACACAAAGGTGACCCAGGTGGAATAACAGGGCATCCTGGAGGTGAAAATCTGGAACATGCTGACCCTCCAAGAGTGTCTAGTATATGTGGCTGAATTCTGGGTCACTTTTGTAGAGAAGTGGCGAATCAGAAGTCTCATGCCCACAAGAGTTGAGCACGGTGGTTAATGCCATGATCGGTGGTGAACTGAGGCAATCTGCAACATTATTGGTGTTGCCCTTCTTATACTTGATATTCAAATGAAACTTTTGCAGGTATGTGGACCATTTCTGATGGCGGTCATTCTACAATTTCCCTTGGGTCTATATGAACGATAGGGGTCGGTGGTCTGTCTGGATGACTATTTCCTTCCCCAAAATGTAATGCTTCCATTGTCAGCAAGCCTACACAATGGAATACATCTCTTTGTCATAAGTGGGATACTTCCGGACAGTGTCTAAAAGTGTCTCACTGTGATATGCCATTGGATGCCCGTGTTGAGTAAGGACTGCTCCAATAGCATAGTCAGAGGCATCTGTCTTGACCTCAAATGGTTGTTGCAAGTCTGGTAATGCTAGCACTAGTGCCAAGCAGAGGTGATCTTTCAACTCTGTGACTGCCTTCTGTTGAGATTCAGACTAAAAGAAATTTTCTTTCGCTCCTCCCTTGGTGACTTGACTCAAGGGCCAAGTGATATGAGAAAATCCCAACACGAACATGCGATAGAAGTTGGCAAGACCTAGAAAGTTGTGGAGCTCTGTCAGAGTGGTTAGAGATGGACAATCCTAAATGACTTGGATCTTGGATGGATCCAGATGCACCCCTTGTAAATCAATAATGTATCCTAGATACTGAACCTGGGTCATGCCAAAAGTGCATTTCTCCAAATTGGCACTTGTGTTGTCGTAGTGTTTGGAGAACCTGTTGGATGTCGTGGAGGTGCTCTTCCCAACTCTGGCTGAAGATCAGGATGTCATCCAAGTATACCACTACAAATGAGTTGGTGAATGGTTGCAAGATGTCATCCATTAGCCTCATGAAGGTTGCAGGAGAATTCGTTAATCCGAAAGGCATAACCAACCATTTGAAAAGGCCCTCCTTGGCTTTGAATGCAGTCTTCCAAACATTGGAGGTTTCGATTGGTACCTCGTGATATCCTGACTTCAATTTGATCTTGATGAAATATTTTCCCCCCTTTAGTTGGTCCAGGAGGTCATCAATCCATGGGATCGAGTACCTATTATGGACAGTGATCTTGTTCAGCGCCCAATAGTCAATACAGAGTCTCAAGTCCCATCCTTCTTCTATACCAACATGATCGTGCTCCCACAGGGTGATGAACTCGGACGGTTGCAACCTTTCTACAACAGCTCTTGAATCTGCCTCTTGATTTCATTGTTCTCTAGAACGGAGCACTGATAGATTGGTCCATTAGGCAGCGATGCTCCTGGGGTCAGATCGATGGAGTGTTTGACCTGACAGTGTAGAGGAACCCCTGCAGGGGAGGTGAATATGTCCACGTACTCCTCCACGACCTTGTCCATCTATAGTTGTTGTGCAGAGGGGCTTTGTCTAGAGGTTGTGGCCACTATCTTCTTCTTTCCTTGAGGGCTTATCATTAGGAAAACAAATTTCCTGGTTTTGGAAATGAGCTTACTGCATTGTTTTACAATAACCAAAGAGATGGCGGTAGGCGGTGCTACCTCTGGTATCCTGTACAACTTATTTCCCAAAGTAACAATAACAGCATAGGGCCTTGATTCATACACAACATGTCGCTTCCACAAGTATGGTTGTCCTAATAATACATCACAAACTTCAAGGGGAGAAATATGACACAATACCTCATTTGTGAAGGGCTTGATGTTCTATGGAAGGTGGCACTGCTGGCTCATGCGAATATCCCATCCTTGGAGAAGCCACCCGATGGTGTATGATTGTGGATGTGATGTGGTTGGTAAGCCCAGCCGCTTCACGACATCTGCCGAAATGAAGTTCTTTTGTCTCCCGCTATTGGCAATGAACTATAGTGGGGAGCCCTTTACCCACATCTGGGAGTGGAAGAGATGCTCGTCCTCCTCTAGATCTTCGCATTCCTCCTTCTAGATCTTCATGGTGGCAATAGTGGTGTTGGGTTCCGCATCAATAATCTGCTTCCCTTTGTCATTCCCCTTGTCGGGTTTTGAATTAGAGTTGGAAAATGCATCTGATTCTGAAACCTTTATCTTGGCCAATAGTAACTTCTTGGCTCGACACTCACTTGTATTTTGAGTGGAGCTCTTATGGAACTCACACCACTTTCCTGTGTCCTTTTTCAGCTTCGCGGCGTTGTTCTTTTCTTGCAGCTTTGGCGGGTTGTCTTGAGCCACCCCGCCTTGGCTTTGTCCTTTGTTCTACAGTTTGAGGGCACCTTTCCCTTGCTTCGGATTTGTAGATCCAAAGTCTCGCTTCTTCTATTTAAAATTTTACTCGATCGTGACGGCATATCGGTATGCCTTGACGAGTGAGGAGATGTTCAGGAATTCTATTTCTTCTTGGATGTACCTCTGTAGACAGCCGTGGTATTTGAGTACCAAATGCTGCTTCAAATCCTTGATACCCAACTTTGTGTCAAAGGTATGGAAAATATTGTAAACTCTGACACGTCTTGGTCCCTTCCCTACCACATCATGGTCCATTTTATGTGTTGATCCTCATAGCTTTCGACAGGGTAGTACTACTCCTTGATGGCAGTCCGGAATGAATTCCAAGTGGGTGCAACTGAAAACAGTGAGGCTGTACTTTCATCCTTCTACTCGTAGTAGGTTTCCCACCAGTCCTTGACGTGGGGGGTGCTTTGAGAAGACAAAAAGTAATCTTTTCCCAGTCAGAAAAATCATGAACAGAAAAATACCCTTCTACAAGATTTAACCATTTATCTATGGCATCTGCATCTATTTGACCCTCAAATATGGGAATGTCAAAGTTAACTTGTACCTTAAAGGGTGTGGTGCTTCTATAATAGCTACTGGAAGTAGATGTGTTGCCCTTGGGTAGCCGTTGAAGGATCTGGGTAAAGTTGTCCATCATCACATTCCTTTGTCAGTCGAGGGCTTCTTTGAGCAAGATTTTGATAGGATCTCCTACCCCCTCGTCTTTCTTTTCATTCGCCATGGAAGTGATCTACATTTAAAAAGGAACGCAAAAAATTACAAAGATAACCATAAACAAAGAGACGCAAAGGAATATGCTTACAAACAGAAATGAAAATAAACCAACAAGGGCGATGGTATCTTATCTCTGAGAAGAGATGTGGTGGCTACATGCCTCTGAAATGTCTTACAATGAGGGTCAAAGGCCTATTTATTGTTGAGAAACAATGGAAAACCCTTAACATCCCAAACCTAACCCTAGAAGATGAAGCGCCAAATTGTGGGCCCTGTTTTGGGTAAGTTGGTACATCAACTTCTCGGGGTCATAACTTTGGCACCCGATCTTCGTTTGATGCGTACAATAGCTTGTTAGAAAGATCTATCCGAGCACTACAACTTTGGGAAGAGAAACATTGGTCCATGGACCCAAGTTGCTCCGATATTTCCCAAGAAAATGTTGTTTAGGGCCTTAAAATGACTTCGGAAGTTCAGGACCCGAAAAACTGCTAAAAATAGTAAATTGTGCTGCAATTAAGGAAACTAAAAAACTGAAAGAGACAATTGTGGGGGGTCCAAGTGGGATAGGAGGGTGGCCACCAAAATCCACCTGGATCATTCCTCCTCCCTTAGGAAGCAATGGCCCCCATTGTTTTGAGTTCCTCCATCTGCTGAACTTAGTCCTTGGTGAGTTGTTCTGCAATCTCTGATGTGTCCAATAATGGTGGGAAGCATGGTAGAGGGTGTTCCACATCGAACACTTAGTGCAAGCAAAGGAATGGAGGAATTCTGTGCTCCAAAGCATTGTTTCCCACAACCTTGGTAATGTTGTAAGGGCCATGTCGGAGTGGTCTGAGCTTCTGATGGGATCTTGTAAGGCGTTCTTTCTGCAGATGTAACCAAACTTTGTCGCCCACCTGAAACTTGTGTGGTACCCCTGTGGGTGAGGAGAAGTTGTTCTTGTGTTCTGTCATGACCGTATCCCTTTGCTGCTACTTCTGTGTGGAGGAAGCCTTCGCAAGGGTCATGGATGTGGATACGATCTTCCCCTTACTTTGGGAGTGAACCAGACATAAAATGAATTTCCTAGTCTTGGAGACAATCTTGCTACATTTCTTAGCAGAGATCAAAGAGGTGGCAGTAGGTGGGGCTACCTCTGGTATCCTGTATAATGAATTACCCAAAGTAATAATAACAGCGTGAGGCCTTGACTCATACACAGCATGTCGCCTCCACAAGTATGGCTGGCCAAATAGTACATCACAAACATTCAGAGGTGCAACATCACACAATACCTCGTCTGTGAAGGGTTTGATGTTGTAGGGAAGGCGACACTGCTGGTGAACTCGAGGATCTTGTCCTTGGTGAAGCCACCCGATACTCTACAGCTGCAGGTGTGGTGTAGTTGATAGGCCCAACCGCTTCATGACCTCTACTGAAATGAGGTTCTTTTGGCTACCACTATTGACAATGAATTGTAGCGGCGAACCCTTCACCCACATTTGTGAGTGGAAAATACGCTCCCCCTCTTCTAGATCTTCAGGCTCATTCTTCTAGATCTTGGCGGTGGCAACAGTGGCGTTGGTCTTTGTGTCAACGATCTGCTTCCCTTTGCCATTCCCCTTGTTGGGTTCTGGCTCAAGTTCGGAACATGCATCTGATTCAAAAGCCTTCAACTCAGCCACCATCGACTGCTTGGTTTGACACTCACTTGTGTTGTGAGTGAGGCTCTTGTGGAACTCACACCACTTTCCTATCTCCTTCTTCGACTTCGTGGTGTTGTTATTTTCTTGCAGCTTTGATGGGTTGTCTTGGGTCACCCCGCCTTACCTTTGTCCTTTGGTCTTCGGATTCGCAGATCCAAAGTCTCACTTCTTCTGTTTAAACTTCTGCTCGATCTTGACAGCGTATCGGTACGTCGTGCCAAGCAAGGAGATGCTCAAGAACTCCATCTCTTCCTGGATGTATCTGTGTAGGTAGCCGTGGTATTTGAGTACCAAATGCAGCTCAGAATCCTTGATACCCAACTGTGTGTGAAGGGTATGAAAAATGTTTGTGAACTTTGGCACATCTTGATCCCTTCCCTGCCGCAACGTGGTCCACTTTATGTATTTGTCCTCATAGCTTTTGACAGGGTAGTACTGCTCCTTGGTGGCATCCTGGAAGGAATTCCAAGTGGGTGCAACTGAAAATAGCGAGCCCGTACTTTCATCCTTGTACTCGCAGTAGGTTTCCCACTAGTCCTTGATGTAGGGAGCTGCTTTGAGAAGAACAAAAATAATCTTTTCCCAACTGGAAAAATCATGAAGAAAAAAATACCCTTCTAGTAGATTTAACCATTTGTCTACAGCATCTGCAATTATTTGACCCTCGAATATAGGGATTTCAAAATTAACTTGTACCTTAAACGATGTGGCATTTCCAGCGTAGCTATTTGAAGTCGATGCGTCGCCCTGGGTAGCTGCTGAAGGATCTGGGCAAAGTTGTCCAACATTGCGTTCCTTTGCCGCTCGAGAGCTTCTTCGAGCAAGATTTTGATTAGATGTCCTGCCCCCTCGTCTTTCTTTTCATCCGCCATGGGAGGCCGTCAGGATTTGTGAGGCTAGCCTTGCAAAGGTTCAACCAGTTCAAGACCTAACTCCTTATATCTCGACCTCGTTGGGGACATGCAAAGAAGAACAAAGAAAAAGCAGACCGCTCTAATACCACTGATCCGGATTTAAACAAGAACACAACAAATTACAGAGATAACCATAAACACAGAGATGCAGTAGAAATAATACTTCATTTCATTAATGTAAAATACTAAAATATGCTTACAAATAGAAATGGAAATAAACCAGCTAGGGCGATGGTAACTTATCTCTGAGAAGAGATGTGGTGGTTACATTCATCTGAACTGTCTAACAATGAGACTCGAAGACCTACTTATTGTTGAGAAGCAATGGAAAACCCTTAACATCCCAAAACCTAACCCTAGAAGATGAAACGCCAAATTGTGGGCTCCGTTTTGGGTAAGTTGGTACATCAAATTCCCAGGGTTGTAACTTTGGCACCCGATCTTCGTTTGACGCGTACAATAGCTCGTTAGAAAGATCTATCCGAGCACTACAAATTTGGGAAGAGAAATATCAGTCCATGGACTGATGTTGCTCCCAAATTTCCCAAAAAATGTTGTTTAGGGCCTTAAAATGGTTTCGGAAGATCAAGATCCGAAAAATTGCTAAAAATAGTAAATTGTGTTACAATTAAGGAAACTGAAAAACTGAAAGAGATAGTTGTGGGGTTCCAAGTGGGATAGGTGGGTGGCCACCAACATGCACCTCGATCAGGGAGGCCATTGGGATTTGCGAGGCTAGTCTTGCAAAGGTTCGACCAGTTCAAACCCTAACTCCTTATATCCCGACCTCGTTGGGGACATGCAAAGAAAAATATAGAAAGAGTAGACCGCTTTGATATCACTGATCTGGATTTAAACCTGAACGTAAAAAATTATAGATATAACCATACATATAGAGATGCAAAAGAAATAATACTTCATTTCATTACTATAAAACACTGAAATATGCTTACTAACAGAAATGGAAATAAACTAGCTAGGGCGATGGTAGCTTATCTTTGAGAAGAGATGTGGCGCTACATGCCTCTGAATTGTGTTACAATGAGGCTCAAAGGCCTATTTATTGTTGAGAAATAATGGAAAATCCTAAAAATCCAAAAACCTAACCCTGGAAGATGAAACGCCAAACTGTGGGCCCCGTTTGGGTAAATTGGTACATCAACTTCCCGGGGTCGTAACTTTGGCATACGATCTCTATTTGACGTGCACAATATCTCGTTAGAAAGATATATCAGAGAAATAAAATTTGGAGAAGAGAAACATTGGTCCATGGACCTTCGGTGCTCCTAGTTTTCCCAAAAAAACGTCGTTTAGGGCCTCAAAACAACTCCGAAAGTTCAGGACCCGAAAACTGCTAAAAATAGTAAACTATGCTATAATTAAGGAAACTAAAAAGCTGAAAGAAATAATGGTGGTGGTCCAATTGGACTTGGTGGGTGGCCACCAATATCCACCTGGATCAAATTTGAGGCTACATCATGGGCTCTTGTCTTCCTGATCCTTCATGAGAGCTTTCATTTCTCCATCTCTCTCTGCTAACATAGTTTGTTGATTCATGCCTTCAACCTCTTTAATCAATTCTGTTTCTACAAACATGTTGTCTTACATTTGATTTGTATATGGAGGTAGGCTTTTCTTCTCACTGAAAAACAAATCATCAATAAGATGCTTTTCATGCTACATATTGATCCACTCATCATGAGATACATAGATCTCATCAAATTTGACTTCATAGGTCTCTGCATCAGGGAAGCTTTCTTCATAAAAACAAAAAAATCAAATTCTACAATAATCATTGTTTCTTCATCATCACATGTTTTAATGTCAATTACACACACACATTCATCACCCATCATTGCTTCTTTAATGTTGACATGTTCAGTTTCACAATCAGTTATGGGATTGAAAACACAATCATCATTTTCAAGATCAATAACTTTATCATCTTTACCCTCATTCAAATTGTACTTGATTTCTAAAATATCCCACAAAACTTTCACATTTTGAATCTTACCATATTCATGTAGTATGGTGAACATGATGTTTTCATCTAATGCAGATGTTATAAGGTGTAAAGTTGATGCATCTCCACTATCATAGTTTAAATTGATAGCATCTTCAACATAATTCAATAAATTTACCTTCCATAATGTTGTTTTCATTTGAGTTGCCCAACTTTCATAATTCATACCTGAAAAAGAGGGTAGATCCAACATTAAACTCTTAACAATTTCATCAAATTATAGATCTGCATCATGATCCTTGACTTGATTAGCTATAAGTCCATCAACTTCGACTGGAAACTCTTAACCAAATTCAACAAAACAATATATTGCATCTTTCCCTTGATGCTTTCTCCTTAGTTTTCTTCGAGACTCTTTCAGACTCCTTTGTTGGTCATTTCTCTTATTTTCTCCCTTGCATCAAGTGTGCAATAATGGTCCCACTCCTAAGATCAAGCAATCTACAATGCCCTAAATTGAAACCATCAACTATCCAAGTAGAGCTGGATAATCCTTTCTTTCCTTCAAGTTTATCTCGATGCCCAAAACAACAAATTACAGAAATTAAAGAAGAAAACAAAGACTCCAAAGGCTAACATCATCATAGATGAAGTTGGTGACCAATATTATATCAATAAACATGATCATATGGTCTGGAGAGAGAAGACAAGCAATTAGGTAGGTCGGCTTCTTCTCAAGTTCAAAAGACACAATTTTTTGTCAAGAGAGATTGAAATTAACAAATGTTCATCCAATACAGCCAGCCCTCCTTCTAGTGCCAAACAAACGATCAGACCTTGATCACAAACAAACATACACGTAGGAAGAACATGAACGCCTCTCCCTCCCCACTATTCGATGACTCATATCTCAGCAACGCGCAGGCAAAGCGACTCTTCAAGCTGAGCAATGGGATTTAGAATCGTCTCTCCTCATGGAAGTGAAATCACTACCATGCCAGGCTCCTTGACCATGGGATCTTTTGACTAAGCTTAATCCCACAGAGGGATACACCTTGATCTCAACAAAGGCACCACCGATAGTGTTGTATTCGTATGGGGCTCTAGTAAACTGTTGGCTTATTGGGGCTTGACCCAGGTTCAGAAGAGGTATTTAGCCAAACAAAAACCCGCGCTACTGACCCTTTCGGTAATAGTCCGCAGAGCGCGGACTAAGGCCTCACTCGAGGTAGGGGGGGGGGGGCGGCAGGTGCTAGAACTAGGTTTCTGCACCGGAGGGATGTCGTGATGGGAACTTGGACGGTTCGCGATTAACCCTACAGCCTGACACTGCCCGGTACTATTCTAGGACCTCTACATGGATCCAGAACATATCATTCTTTCGATCGATTAATGTGTTTCTTATTGATCAGATTTAGTTCTTAGGGTCTTTAAGCAAACATTTAGCAATATTAACCAGTGTGCATACCCAGAAAGATTATAGATCTAATTTAATAATCCTACCATAGAGATCATAATAGATGCATAAAATAGAATGAGCACAGATCACAATACTCCAGAATCACTTATCTTTATTATTATAGTCAACCTAGTGCATTATCCTTCCTCCTTGTGCACTCAGCTGCAGGGGTCCGCGCACACAGTTGCAGACTCTACTAGGCGTTTGCGCACATAGCTGCGAAGCCTCTACCAACCCAATCTCGAACTTACAAACTCATAATTGCTCTTGCTTCCAGTAACCCTTAACACCTCAGATCTAATCCACAAAGCTGCCTTCTGCCTTAGCACCTTGCTCTATTTATATCTTCCCATGGTTCACGGACCAAGGGTAAGCCAACTCACTTCCTATTTCTTGACATTATTTTTCAGGTGGACAACACTTTGACTCAACCCATTACATTTCGCGCTTCGCACTTTTTACAGACTTTTACCCCATAATTCCCCTAAACTATGGACTCTATGCTCCAAAACCATTATGTGGGGCCTCTGTTACCCAACAGGTCCTCAACACAATCATCGTGACTCGTCTCGAGTCACTCTGCAGTACGACACTACGCTCGGCCATTGCTTCTCAGTCCACCATCCCCAGGGTGACGCCCTTCATACTGCTGTTACTCCTTGATCTCCTGCGACTCTTCTGCAAACTCGTGCTTCGATTCCTTTACTACCTCGCGTAAACGATGATGCTCATTTTTCTTTGCTCGGTTAACATAGAACACCACCTCATAGGATTTTAGCTTGAGTTGGGGTGCCACCTACAGGAACTCTTCGCGCCATAGCAACCAATCTCCAAATTCTAATCTTCCTTACGCACTGTCTGTTGTCATCTATGTTGCATTTTTGCAAGAACAATACTATTGTCCATGAGATCCCAATCTTCCATGTACTGTGGAGATGAATTGGTCACTGCAATTCTGCCTCTTGTCTCCTTATTCATGGTCTTTTCCTTATCTTTCATGGGTCACTGGCCAGCCCGTGGGCTAGGCAACAACATCTGGACCAGTTCTGCGTTGTGTTTATAAGTCGCCGGTTCCTCCCCTACCATCGACACGATACTTCCCAAAGTAGCCTGCATCTTCAGTGGCCATATAACGATTCTCGGGCTTACTCCCTCGGCTTCAATGAGCAACACCGTCATAACTATCAACTAGCAAGAGAATGTACTTCCTGCACAACCGTAGCTCATTTGGTGGATGCTTGGCCTTAATTTATAAGCAATTCAAAATTTAAATTGAACCGTTCCCTCCTTTTCTGACATTATACTGCTATATCTAGGGTGGATCTCTTCCAATTCAGTTTGTACTTGGAAACTTAATTTCCCGTCGCCCGCTCATGTTCCCCCAGGGTTAGATATCTTATCATGAATAGTGATAGCTACTGCTATCACCTCCTTATTGTGTCGCACATCCACGCATCCCCTGCCACACAACTACGCACCTTGTACCATATTGATGCTATGCTCATCCTGTGTAACGGGTAGCTCCCTAACAAACTTATTTATCATCTTGCGCTCTCTTTCAATTGCCCGAAGCGGTGAGATTATATGTCAGTGGTTAGTCAGGAGGTCGGCCCACCTGTGTAGAGCTTTAGGCAACTTCCATTTACTCTACCCGAGAAGGGTTCTCCATTCAGTTTGGCCAACTATATTGCGCCGCCATCAGTTATTTCCTTGACAACATAAGGTCCCAACCAATGCATTTAGAGCTTTCCAGGAAACTTGTCAAACTTGTTGTCGTAAAGTAACACCAAGTCATTCTCTTTGAACGTGCGCATCTTGATGTGACGGTCATGCCAATCCTTCTCTCATTGCTTTTGTACCTGTTGATGAAAACCTACCAAGAATCATTCCTCCTCTAGCTCCTCTAGTTGCACGATCCTCTCTTCCAATGCTACACGGTCTCCCATGCCTATTGTTGCTGCAATTCTCAGACTGGGTACAATGTATTCCATTGGCATCATAGCTTCTTAGCCATAGACTAACCGAAAAGGGGTCTGGCTTGTCAACTTCTTGCACGTCGTGCAATAAGCCCATAGAACAGTTGGTATGTATAGATCTCAATCGTTTCGATGTGCGTTACATACCTTTGTCAATGTTGTCCCCAAAATCTTATTAAATGCTTCCACGATCACACATGCATTGTTTAGTTTCCTGAGATCTACACAGATGTGAATTTCTCCCTTCTGTTTCTTCTCCTGGACCACCATGGGGCTTACCCAATTAGATTCCTCCACTGGTTCAATTATTCCTACAGCCAGCATTTTGTCCAATGCTTCGCGAACCTTCGCTTTGTATTTTTGGTTCAACTGATAGGGTCACTGCTTGACTGGTTTTGCGTCCGGCTTCAGAGTTATCCTCATCATTCCTAAATCACCGAGGATCCCTTTTAACTCCGTGATTTTTTGGGAATAAGTCTTGATATTCCTTGAGTAACTCGACGACCTTCTCTACTATTGCGGCATCCCAATAGTCTCCAAGTGTGGCAAACTTCAGCTCCTCCTTGGTGCCGATATTGACCTGTTTTGTTTTCAACGGTGCAGTAATGTCAAGGTCCTCGATTTCCGATCCAAGTATTTCATAGCTCCCCTCTGTCTCTGGAATACTGATGTTCCTGGAGTCATCCTCATCATCGTCCACCTGCACATCATAACATTCCAAAGCCTGGATTAATTGTTGTACTCCTTCCAGCACACTAATTCTATTTTGGGTGGATTTCTAAAAATAATGGCTTTTACTACTTTCAGTGCATCATCCACAGTATCCATCCATGTGTCTTCGAACAGGAATGTTTTCAAGAATCCTTCACGCAAAATATCCCATTCACCGGTGCCATGTCGAAGCTCTGTTTCAGTATACCAGTTTCGAGGTATAACATCCAAAGTATGATAGAATAAATGTACCCACTCCGGCTCAGGTTCTTCCCCATAAGCCTTGGTCCATCATTCTAGATGTATGCGCGGGTCAGTACGTCCGTCGTACTTCGTGGTCAGTTGAAGTTCTGGTTTGCCAAACCTAATCTGCATCATTCTTCTGCACTCATGCCATTCTTCAAAAGTCCCGTCATGTGTTCCCCACCATCATGTAGGCATCATGCATAATGCCCATTTCAATGCGTCGAACCGTTGGTGCTCAGGTACTGAGTTCTCGAACTTGGTTAGGAATATACCCACTTCTGTCAACCCATCATACTTCGACATCTCACGTTCCTGGACTTTGACTCAGTATCGTGACTACGTTATCATGTTGTAGTTTAGTGTGGTGGCGCTACTCAGCTGATTATGCCATCATTCCTCCTCTTCATCTGAGCTTGAATTGCAGAGCTTCGTGCGTTCCTCTGATATCCCTCCTTCTGGGGCCAGGTTGACCCAATTCGTCCCTTGCGTGGTTATCTGGTATATATGCTATAAACCTATATCCATGCTACCGTTGTGAATGGACACTACACAGTGCACTCCTCCCTTTGGATCGAGCGGAATGACTATGCGTAGAGATTTCTTTTCAAATACCATCTCCCTATCCTTCAAATTGATGACTGCGTTCATAGTCGTGGCCTAGTCGACCCCTAGCAACGTGGGGTAAGTACTCCGGCCATCCACAACTTCTATTACTTCAAAATCTATCTATGTACTAGCACCTATTATATCGACTGTGATTCCTTTTAGTCTCCCCATGGGCAAGATTGTTTGTTGGTTTTCCATCTGCCACTGAACCGGAGACCACTACAGTGTAGGTCAGCCCATGCGCTCCCACATCTGCCTAGGCAGGACGTTTTCATCTAACCCCAAGTCTAGAATGATCTGGTCCATCTCATAATCACCAATCCGCGTAGTTAACTGCATTTCTCTACCAGTACGCATCACCTGCTTGCCCAGTTTCCTGATTACGCGTGGTTCACTCGACCCTGTGCATCTATTCATTAGTTCCCGCAAGCCTTTAACTGCCTTACTATCCCGTAGCAATTTCATACAGGTCTCTAAAAAGGTGGTCAACATTGAGGGACCTATTTTAGACCCAGGTTGGTTCCTACTACCTGGGGTAGAGACTTCCGCGAAGCTTTTCCTATCTTCCAGTCTCGTTTCCTCACGGATCTAAGTGTCTATCCAGCTTCCTCTATCTTCTCCTATGATCATGTCACTTCTACGCATCAGGTTTATGCAGGCATCTTCTTCGCATGACGCAGATCGTATCATTTGGACATTTTGTGTTGGTGTTGGTTGAGCTACCCATTTCTCACTTATTTGTGCTATCAGCGTGGGGCAATCTATCATTTCATTATTGAATTCCTTACAATGTGGGCACGATATTCTTGTAGGATTAGTACAATCTCGCACGTAGTGACCTGGTCCTCCACAGTTGTAACAGATCAGCTAGTCGTGTCCCCTACCTGGGCCCATGCCTCCCTATCCTCATCTGCATCCTTGGAACCCATTGCGCACTATCACCGTGGTTAGATCCTGTCCTCACACCTTAGTTTGCATCTTGTAGGTGGATGTCTAATCCATCAATAACTCATAGCTCCGGCAGTCTCACTATCATGTCCTATCGATCTACAAAACTTACAAAATAATTGCTGGGGGGGAGTCTGGGTGAATTTTGGCAGTAGGTGACAGTTGTTCGTAGTGTGCTTTCCACCCACCTGACAGATCATGCACCAGAGCGAGGTAGCTGCACTAGGCCCTACAGATGCCTCTGGTCGCAATGGCATTGGTCCCCTCGTGATGAAGTAATTCGTAAACACTGGACAATGATATTTGTCATGCCCTTGACCTTTACACTTGATACACCACACTTCTTTGCGTGCTTCTGGTCTAGGCACCTTTTCCTATTTCAGATTCTGCATTTCTAAACATATATTTTGGATCTGCACGTGGATCTGCTGAACTCCCAACCCAGGGTCCTGTATTGGCATCCCATGCAACCTCATTGCTACTTCTAGTGCCTCCACCTGGGTCGAGCCCTTTTACTGCGATAGTGCCATCCACAGGTGTGGTGTCAAAGATACCACAAACCACGGACAGTGTTGCACGTTTGTCAATGTCATGTTAGCTTCTCGGATCATACTATTCAGTCTCTGATCGAGATCCCATGGGGTTTTGCTCGGTAGCATCGCGATCTCCTAGAATCTAATGTTCGACTGTGTTTCTGATTTTGGTCAACTAAATTCCTTGTTCAATGCATCTTGAATCCCTACTATCCCCTCATTTAGATTATCGCTAGAATGCTTTATGTATCATGTCAGCGCCTGATCCTGTAGCGCGCTTACTAGGGTGGCCTTTTTGATATTGTCTTCTGTAATTCAATGCGCTTCCCATACTGCCTTCACCACAAACCAAAACTGTTCCAGATTTTCATTTCCTACTCCCTTAAACACTAGTAACTTGATCGTATTTGCAATGTTATCTTCTAATCTCGTCGATCTTCACCCCTATTCTTCGCAGCATCTTCTTATCCCACCACCAAACACCCCTTTAGGTAGATTCTGGTCCTGACAACTGAACCGTTTGTTGGCTTATTGGGGCCTGACCTAGGTTCGGAAGAGGTATTTAGCCAAATAAAAACCTGCGCTACTGGCCCTTTCGGCAACAATCCGCAGAGCACGAACTGAGGTCTCACCCGGGGTAGCAGGGGGGTGCTAGAACCAGGTTTCCGCACCAGAGGGATGTCGTGATGGGAACTTGGATGGTTTGCGACTAACCCTGTGGCCTCGCACCGCCCGATACTATTCTAGGACCTCTATGTAGATCCAGAATAGAGCATTCTTTTGATCGATTAATGTGTTTCTTACTGATCAGATTTAGTTCTTAGGGTCTTTAAGCAAACATTTAGCAATATTAACTAGTGCGCATACCTAGACAGATTATAGATATAATTTAATAATCCTACCATAGACATCATAATAGATGCATAAAACAGAATGAGCACAGATCACAATACTCCAGAATCACTTATCTTTATTATTATAGTCAACCCAGTGCATTATCCTTCCGCCTTGTGCACTCAGCTGCAGGGGTCCGCGCACACAGTTGCAGACTCTACTAGGCCTCCACGCACACAGCTGCGAAGCCTCTATCAACCCAGACTCAGACTTACAGACTCAAAATTTCTCTTGCTTTCAATAACCCCTAACACCTCAAATCTAATCCACAAAGCTGCCTTCTACCTTAGCACCTTGCTTTGTTTATATCTTCCCATGGTCCGCGGACCAAGGGTAAGCCAACTCACTTCCTATTTCTTTACATTATTTTTCGGGCAGACAACCTTTTGACTCGACCCATTACATTTCATGCTCCGTTCTTTTTACAGACTTTTATCGCATCATTCCCCTAAACTATGGACTCTATGCACCAAAACAGTTACGCGGGACCTCCGCTACCCAACATAAACTAAAGCTCCAACATGTAGATGTATCAGCACATCGGAACCATGCTCAACACATCGGCCCACAACTTTCTCCTCCACTCGGCCTCTAGCCATTGATCCAGAATCATGGCAAAAATTGTGAGGAAAGCTCCCAGTAGTTTCAACACACCGGAAGTGTGGATGGCAGTCTCAACAAACCACAGATGCAACCTCTACGCATCAACGACAACCTCACAAATCATTGATCAAACAAATTACAAATTACAACAAGGCTTGGGTTGCATCAGACTACCTTCCATGGCAGAGAAACATCCCTCGTCGAGTTTCGTGACATGTGATTTCATGGAGCGATTTCGATCCAGTAAGCTCATGTTCGAGTTCCCCTGAAATATTTTTCTGCTATACCTACAGATCCTTCTCCCAACTAGAGAAATCGTTGCCCAAATGAGACGATTAAGCTAGAAGGCTACAATTACGAGCCAATTGCATCATCCACAGATCACACATCCATATCACTAATCAAATCATTCCGTGGAAACCTGGGCCAGCAACCACACCAGAGTTGTCACCTCCGCTACTACACCATTGCTTGGATCATGCTCTCCGACTGGTAGCCACACCATGAATACACTAAGCAGAGGCATAGATCTGATCCACAGATCCACAAGTGAGATGGCTGGAAGAAGATCAGCCTCAAACACTACCTACCACGATGCTTCAATGCACAACAACATCCAAAAGGAAGAACGAGCCACCTACACTTCTGTTGCAACGCTTCCATTGCGCCACCTCCAGTTCTCACAATATTGTGCCCAAAAGATCACTATGTGCCATGCACCAAGTAGAGGACTAGGAAAATGAGTCGGCCAAGAGATCACACAATCTGGCTTCAAGGAAATTGCTACGTTGTTTCTCCTTCATCAACAGGTGGCTCAATGGCCCTTCACTAAAATTTTGGAAACACTCATCCACACTTCACCAAATAAAGATAGATCACACCGCCACATTAAATGCCACAGTCTCATCTAATGCCGATATAACTCCTCTCTTTGTTGGATTATTGACTTAACATTGGTGTTGCTCGCAGATCCACAATTCGTCTTAGAGCTCAGAGGTTGGCTCTATTACATGGTACACAATGAATGAGATTGATTAATCACAGGTTGACGCTCTGCAACCAAACACGACTCCACCTCCAAGAAATCAATCTTCACACTCATAGATTACCGAACACACAACAATGAATCAGACCCTCCAGCTTTGATACCATGATAAAAATGAAGAATCAAATTTAATGATCAAACTGGGAAGCTCTTGAATGAGAGACTGCACCTGGAGACTTCCTCCAACAAAACGCTCTACATACATTCACACAAAATCCTATTACATATAAACTAGCACATAAACAGTGTGGTTTGAACCACTCCCTAAATAATAGGAGCTTAGATCCAATCAAAGGGTCTCAATCCTATCCTACAACAATGAACAACCAAATCTAAGAAAAGACTAACTTTTTGTTAGGCCCATATAATACTAGTGATTCCCCCATTACTATTGTCATTGTATCCCATATTGTTATTATTGTGCCTCTATTGTCCCCATATTGTTATTAGTATGCCCCATAGAAACCCACTATTGCTATTTTTGTCACCTTATGTTATTACTGTTATGTCAACTTGATTACATTGTGACCCCTTAGACTTCTATATATAGAAGGGAGGTTTAGTCATTTGTATCATCCAATAATTATTCATTTGTGTAATGTAAAGGAGGTTTCCCCCTCGAAGAGGTTGAATTCCAAGGAATTGATCTATATTTTCTATCTTTTTGTGAGTTAGTTTCCTAGCATTTGGTATGAGAGCTTTGGATTCTAGGGTTTCGTTGCTCCAAACAAGTGATCGTGGCATTTTTTCCATAACTATTTTTCTACGATGTTTCAGAAGCTAAAAACAAAACCCATTTGGGCCAAAATCATTCTAAACTTCGGGTCCGAATTTCAGAGCTTGTACCACTATATTCAGGGAGATGTGATCCGAGGAAGTTGGCGTTTTTATAGAGTCCGGAATTACATTCCAAATAGGTGACCTGGGGAAATCATCATAACTTTTGTTTTGAGCATCAGATTGAAATTTTGTTAGAAGTTTCAGAAAGAGGACGACTTGTAGTTCTCTATACATCAGTTTCAGATACTAAGGTCTAAACAGTGACACATGGCACATCGTACAAGTTCGCTCTACTAAACTATTCTATAATCAGGTCACCGTGGGAGATTTGGCATAACTCTTCCTTGGAGAATCCAATATTGATCAGACTTGTTGGGTTAGAAAGAGAACTCAAAGGGATACCGCAGGACGAAATTTTAGATATTCGAGATTGACAATTACAAAAATACAACAAATTCAATATCAAGCTCTTATAATGTGAAAAAAAGGTGTGTAGGTTTTTTGAATTTTGTTTAAAATTGGTTTGAAAAATTAGTTTGAAGGAATTCAAAAGGAATAGTGAAGAATTATTAGCATTAATTAATGCCTCGAAGAAAGAAAATGGAAACACTTAGTAAGAAAACTGAAAGCTATAGCATGACTCGTGAAGAAGAGGAAGAAATGCAACATGATATATCAAAATTACAAGACCAAGTACAACAAATTTCACTCTCATTAAAGGTAAATGAAGCCAAGATGAATGGCGTGGAAGCTAATATGAATGGCATGCAAGTTAAGATGGATGGTGTGGAAGCTAATATGGATGGTTTAAAGAAAGGCATAGAAGCTAAGACGAATAGCATGGATGATAAGATGGAAGAATTGAGGATGAATTTGAATAAATTGCTACAGGAAATGGTCACTAATGGTGAAAGGGTAGTAAAGGAAACTCATGATGAGAAAAAATGAAATGTTAAACATGATTTCATAGACTCTAATGTTGGATTGAAGACCCACCATGTTCCAAAAATCGATATGAGGAAGTTTGATGGCAAGCATCCTAGAACAAGGATACTACAGATGGAGCAATTTTTCGATCTCCATAATGTGAAAAGCACAGAAAAGGTACATGTATTGCAACTTTATATTTGGAACCAAATTAGTTTGTATGTTATCGATGGCTTTTCTCTCGTAAACAAATTGTCACTTGGGAAATTTTTATGGAAGAAATGATAACACATTATGAGGATACAAAAAGCAACACCTTTTTTAGCCAATTGATAAATATCAAACAAAATGGTTCAATGATGGAGCACATTGAGGACTTCCAAAAATTGAACACAAGGGTAAAGCATATACTAGAGGAGCATAGGATTGATGTGTTCATAGGGAATTTAAAGGATAATATCCAAAATGAGGTTCGCCTTTGGGAACTTGATTCATTGGAGAAGGCATTCAGGTTAGCAAGAAAAATGGAAAGCAAAATTATGGCAACAAGGAAGCCTACCATTCACAACTATAAAGATGGAAGTGTTGTTTCCCCTAGCATTCCACAACCTACAAGTTTGACACCACAAAAATTGGAAGAAAAAAGAGCAAAAGGGCTTTGTTATAGTTGTGATAGCAAATACACTAAAGGTCATAAGTGTGCTGAGAAGAAATTATTCTACAAATATTGTGAAGAGGAGGAAGAAAAGGAACAAGAAATGTCAAAAGAAGAGGATATACTCCAAGAACAAACCCTAGAGAAAGAAGAAATTAATCCCACCATAGCTTGTAATGCATTGGATGAAATTACCACTCCTCAAACTATCAAGATAGAAGGGCATATCAAGAAGAAAAATGTAATAGTGTTGATTGATTCAGGAAGTACCCATAATTTTATTCATTGTAAGATAGTGAAGGAATTGAATTGCTTCCTATATCCATCACCAGAGTGTCAAGTGATTGTTGCAAGTGGAGAAACCATAAATTGCTCTGAAAAGTACCATAATATCAAGCTATCCATGGGAGAATATGTATTGAATAGCCCAATGTTTTCCATTCCAATGGGTGGTGCTGATGTTGTACTAGGAGTCCAATGGCTACAATCCTTGGGTACAATAGATTTTAATTTTCAAGAACTTTTCATGAAATTTTGTGCGAAAGGAAAGGGAGTTGAATTAAGGGGTATTGCAGGGAAATCGGGAAAGATAATCAGCTCTGATGATATGACAAATCTTCTAAAGAAAGAACAACGAGGTGTAATTGCACAATTATGTTTGCTAGAGGTTCCCACATCGAAATCATCTATTTCTCCAGATATCCAAAATGTCTTGGACAATCATTCCAAGGTATTTGAGACTCCCGAAGGTCTCCCACCTATTTGTGATCATGATCATGCTATTCATTTGATTCCAGGAACTGTTCCTCCAAACATCAAGCCGTACAGATATCCCTATGCCCAAAAGAGTGAAACTGAATGTATGGTTGCCGAAATGCTAGGGGCTAGTATAATTCAACCTAGTCAAAGTTCTTTCTCTGCTCTAGTGGTATTGGTGCACAAGAAGGATGGATCATGGCGCATGTGTCTGGATTATAGGGAGCTCAACAAGCTCACTATTAAAGATAAATTTCCCATTCCTGTCATTAATGAATTATTGGATGAATTGCATGGATCAATTTACTTCACCAAGTTGGATCTTCATTCAGGATATCCTCAAATCAGAATGAAGACTGAAGACATTCCGAAAACAACATTTAGAACTCATGAGGGTCATTATGAATTTTTGGTCATGCCTTTTGGCCTTAACAATGCACCTTTTACATTTCAAGGTTTGATGAATTCCATTTCCAAACCCTTAGAAAATTTGTGTTAGTACTTTTTGATGATATACTAATCTACAACAAGTTTTGGAAGGATCATGTTGAACATGTTGACAGGGTGCTCAAACTATTGAAGGAGAAACAATTATATGCAAAAAGCTCCAAATTTTTCTTTGGAGTACAAGAGGTGGAATATCTGGGTCATATTATATCTCATTAAGGTGTTAAGTTAGACCCTAGCAAAATTAAATCCATTAAGGAATGAAAAATCCCCACATCCATAAAATATATACAAGGATTTCTCAGGTTGACAGGGTATTATCGCAAGTTTGTTAAGAATCATGGGAGAATAGCATCACCTCTAACAACATTATTGAAGAAAGATGCATTTTCATGGACTCCAGAAGCAACAAAGGCCTTCGAACATCTTAAAGAGGTAATGTGCCAAGCATCGGTCTTAGCTACGCCGGACTTCACAAAAACCTTTATTGTGGAATGTGATGCTTCAAGAAATGGAATTGGTGATGTTTTAATCCAAGATGAAAGACCCATTGCTTTCAAAAGTCGTCCAATCAAGGGAAAGTATTTACACAAAGCTATTTATGAGAAGGAAATGTTGGCAATAATATATGCACTTAAGAAATGGTGACCCTATCTAATGGGAAGACACTTTAAGGTAAAACCTGATCATGATAGTCTTAAATACTTTTTAGAACAAATATTATCCTCTGAAGATAAAAAAAAAATGGGTCATAAAGATGTTTGGTTATGACTTTGAAATCATCTACAAAAAAGGGAAGCAAAATGTTGTGGCAGATGCACTCTCAAGAAAGGATGAGGATGTGGAAGCATTGTTGTGCGCCATTTCTATTATCCAACCAGATTAGATAAACGAAGCAAGGGAGGAATGGAAGAATGAAGAAGAAGTGTGGGCACTCATTTGAAAGTTACAATAAGATCCTAATACATCTGATACATTTAGTTGGAAAAATGATTCGTTATGGTACAAAGATCGCTTCTACATATGTAAGAATTCCCAACTCAAACAAAAGATTCTTATGGAATTGCACACTTCTCCCTTATGAGGGCACCCAGGATTTTTAAAAACTTACCACAAGATTAAGAAGGATTTTTTTTGGAATGGCCTTAAATCAGATATTCAAAAGTTTGTGGTGGAATGTTTGGTTTGCCAACAAAATAAAGTTGAAACAATTAAGAGCCCAGGTCTATTACAACCTTTATCCATTCCAAGCCAACGTTGGGAGGAGGTTTCAATGGATTTTATCACAGGTCTACCCAAGTCCGAAGGAAAGAGTGTCATCATGGTGGTAGTTGATAGACTTACCAAGTATGCACACTTTGTGCATTATCACATCCATTTAAAGCTAGTACAGTTTCTACGGCATTTATGGAAACAATTCAAAAGCTACATGGAAACCCAAAGATTATTGTAAGCGACAGAGATCCCATTTTCATTTGAATTCTTAGGACAGAATTATTTTCTTGTCTCAGTACTCAGTTAGCTCATAGCTCATCTTATTATCCTCAATATGATGGGCAAACTGAGATAGTAAACAAATGTTTGGAAGGATATCTTTGTTGCTTCGTATCTGATAAATAGACACAATGGGTCAAGTGGTTGCCTCTGGCTGAATGGTGGTAGAAAACTTCCTTCCATACTATAGCAAAAATGAACCCATTTGTGGCACTTTATGGATATCATCCACCATCCATCACATCATATTTAAGAGAAAATTCTAAGGTTCAAGCAGTGGAACATCGCATCAAGCATCAACAACAAGTTCTACAACTCTTAAAGGATAACCTCACATTGGAGCGGAATAGAATGAAACAACAGGCATATCAACATCGCAGGGAAAGAAGTTTTGATGTAGGTGACTGGGTATTCCTACAGCTACAACCATATAAAAAAATGTCCCTCAAGCAAGCTAAGAAGGATAATAAATTATCACCAAAGTATTATGGTCCGTACAAGGTGTTGCAAAAGATTGGTACTATGGCATACAAATTGGAGCTTCATGCAGCGTCCCGAGTGCACCCAGTTTTCCATGTTTCATGTTTAAATAAGGTTATAGGTGACAAGCTCCCAATTCAAACAATATTTTTAGAACTTGACGAGGAAGGAAAAATCATATTGGAACCGGAAGCAGTCACAGAAACAAGAACTTGACAGCTACGAAATCTATCAATATCATAGTATCTCATGATGATTCAACATGGGAGGATGAGAATTTTATACAGAAGCATCCAAAACTACTCAAGTGTTGAGGACAATGCTTTTCGGAAGGAGAGGGGCATGTTAGGCCCCTATAATACTGGTGATTCCCCTATTACTATTGTCATTGTATCCCTTATTGTTATTATTGTGGCCCTATTATCCCCATATTGTTATTAGTATGCCCCATAGAAACCCACTATTGTTATTTTTGTGGCCTTATGTTATTACTGTTATGTCCGCTTGATTACATTGTGACCCCTTAAACTCCTATATAGAAGGGAGGTTTAGTCATTTGTATCATCCAAGAATTATTCATTTGTGTAATGTAAAGGAGGTTGCCCCCTCGAAGAGGTTGAATTCTAAGGCTTTGATCTATCTTTTCTATCCTTTTGTGAGTGGTTTCTTAACACTTTCTCCATTAATTCTAACAATTTAAGTTATTGATTTTTTTTTTAACTTTAAAATATGTAATTTATACACTAAAAACTAATCCAATATCATATGATCAAATTTTGATTTTAATAAACCCTAAAAATTCACCCACGAGAAAACTATTCTTAACATTAATAGGCCTAAAACAACATGTCTATCCATAACCGTAAAAGTTACTAAGTTAATCCTAACCTGGTCTCTATTTTGCACCCTGATATATTAGAGGCTATCTCTTAGATAAAAAATACAACGTCATGTTATTTAAAAATAAAATACAAATATTGATAATTAGAGACTTATCTCTTAAATAAAAATCCAACATAATGTTATTTAAATATAAAATAGCTACTGATCTCTTAAAAAAAATACAAATATTATGTTATTTAAAATTAAAATTAAAATGTTGATAATTCAATTTTATCGTTCAAATACATTCCCGATCAATTTAGATATGCTTCATTTTAACCTGATAAATCACATTTATTATAATTATTGTTTTTTATTTTTTTTATTATTACAATAATATATTATATTTATATTTGAATATAATTTAATTATTTTAATTTATGATTTAATAGGTGTTTACATAATTAAATTTTTGAATGTGAAAATATTTTTTAGATTATAAAATTTGAAAAAATGTTTTCAGTTGGAGATATTTTATTTTTGTTGATATTTAATAGATCCAAGTTTAAGATGGATTTAGCCAAATTTCAATTATGGATGATCACACATAATTTGTAAATGATTAACATTATATATACTTTTATAATATTAATTTGATCATTTGAAATTTACTTATTTTCCTCAATTGGTTGAAATTATAGAATATATTATGATCAATATCAATCTACCTTTCATTAATATTTATTATATAATGACACAATTTGTAAATGACAATGTTATGTATATGCATATATCTATGGAAAATTTGATCATTTCACTTTCTTGTATAAAAAGTATCGAAAATGATCAATAACAATCTATCTTTTTAATTTTTTAGTTTTTAAGTACAATTACACAATTTCCAACTAATCAAAATTTGAAAATAATCTAATCATCAAAAATGAATCTAATCATTCTAAATTTATTGAATTTGAGATGACTATGATCTTTTGTGTTCTACATAATCTGCTTGTTACATATATCACCCTTCCCCAAGTATTCTCATTTTAGGTGTTTACTTATTTCATCATGTCCCATGAGAAAGGGACAACATGGGTATTTTCCTCCACCCACACGGCCCATACCCAACTTCATTGTTTGTTGTGTAAACTATTTTAATTCGTAAGGGGATAGGTAGAATGGAAATAAATAAACTGGCATGGGTTAATCATATCATAAGAAACCTCACCTCATATCTCCAAATCCACATCCATACTTCCAACTCAAGTCATAAATTGCATTTCCATTATTTTACACAAATAAATTCATATAGTGATGGTTACATGGGGAAACAAAAAGGGTTATCACACTAACTTGGTATGTAATGATGATGTATATTATTAATTTATGAGTGTGACTACATTTTATATAGCTAGGATCATTGTCCTTTTAGCACTTAGGCTCACCGACCTAAATCACAAAAGCACTCTATCTTCAAAGACATTATATACATAAGAATGTGGTCCCAAAAACTCTAATGTACACATGGACACATAGGTCGAACACATCAGGGCTAACGAACCTGACAAAAATATCTACAAATATACATATGGGTCACCTTGGGTGTGTAAAACCACTTGTAGTACTCAACTCGATATCTTAGGGTGATAAATAAGGAGATTTAATCATACCCTTAGTTGCACTAACTATTTTCCTAAATAGAACACAATAATATTCTAGAGTGTTGTTCTTAGTGCGAGTATAGTTTTTTTTTTTTTTGAAACCACATGGTGAATCAGTAACTGCTAGTCCTAATCTATGGGAGACCCAAGATCAATCCTCGTAGCTGCCAGTATAACACTAAGAGTACATCCAACTACCTGCAAGTCGATATACAAAGATCCTATGGTTTTAGCAAAGTGAGACTCTCGTGCCGCCAAGGCGGGGGTGGGGAATCTGCTTCTCAAACATCCACCACAGCAGGCCAGTGTATTTAATGAGATTTGAACTACGGTCTCCTAGGCTTCGCCCAAATAGACTTATCGTCAAACCACACATCACTGTACCTTAGTGCGAGTATAGTTGGCAGGTAGTTCACTGAATTATTTAAGGATACTTTCAACACACTTATAGGACTTCCAATATACTTGTGGTTGTATTGAAGTGAATTATGTACATAGGTGTTATTTGATGCAATACTACTTGAAGGGGTACAAATAGGGGTTACAAGAGTTTCCAAATAAGTGAAAACTCTTCTATTTCCCACATATATTCCTCTCCAACTATAGGATTACCCACTAAACAACAAATGCTAATTTTATTTATTGACACCAAGACACTTCTCTATCCTAATATATTACTCAAAAAATGTGCCAAGAAAACACTCTAATACCTCTTTTAATATGCCAATAGAAGTTTTTAGAGTGGAAGTTACAAATATTATGCATGTTTATTTCAAAGAGAAATAGAACATCAAACATAATGGACTATATCAACCAAATATTATACCATTATCGATATGGCAGTAAAGTTCACAAGCCTCTTTTAGGGGGTGACCTTGAATAGAGTAGAGTTAATATTACAAACGATTTTCAACAAACCTTTCATAGTCATATTCTAAATCTTTATACAGTACTTTTTGTCTCCTATAACATTCTAGAGAAGGAGCTTTCTTATGTGAAACATTCTAGCAATGTTTCTTATAATAATAGTGTTCACATTACATCATGGACTTTTTTTAATGATTATGGAATTCATACATAGTGATACATGGTAATCTATCTACTTAGTGGTTTAGGGAGGTTAGGAAGTTAACATTATGAGAGTTGAGGAAGGCCAAAAATACATACTTCGGCATAAGGCCCTACAAAAAACCTACTACAAACACAAGTAGGCTCACAAATGTGAAGAACTACACTCAAAGGGTATTCATGTCAAGCTCCAAGGCGATGTCAATCACAAAAAAGGTTTTAATGCAATGGAACTCAACAAAATAATAGTCCTACAAGCCTTTATGGACTCCAACACTAAGTTTAGGCCATGTACTGCATTGGGTCTTTTTATTGTACATGAAAACTATTGTAACATATATGTCTCTTGGTCAACTCCATAACTCCATGTAGGGATCAAGCTACCTAAAGTATCTAAGGCTTAATTCCCTCCTCTAAAATGAAAAACACTCCTCTTGTAATGCAAATTCCTCTCTAAGAAAATAGTGTCTCCATTTATCCAACATGTGTAATATCGCTAAGCTATATGAAGATATCCAACTCTTCAAGGAAGTATGTGATGCAAGCATCCAATTAAGGTTAATAAACAACTAAGTAATTCATTTTCAATGTGAAAATCCATCAAAAATCATCCAAGGTTTGATTATACACCATGTATCCCGAAATTGATGAAACACTCCCAATTAGTGTAAACACTTTCAAAATAACCTCAAAATCTAATGATTGTGCTAATGGGCACTCTACAACCCAGTATGGGGGATATGTTATCACATAATGTTTGATTAATAATAATAATAATAATAATAATAATAATAATAATAATAATAATTTCAACTATAATAAAATAACTATAACCTTTACACATTAAGCACGCAGGTGCACGCATACAGATATAAAAAAGTTCAAATTAGGTATTTTTCATTCAAGGTAATTTGAAGGAAGCTTCATGGATAACATGGACTAAGATGTATTGACACAAAATGGCCAAAGGGAAAAGTATGAATTCGACTGTTATATCGAAAATTCACTTTTGTGGACAAAGATGAACTCCCTAGATCTAGTGGTCCGATCTAGAACAACAGAGGGAAAAAAGATCTATGTTTTCCTTAGAGAGATTATAGTACGGAAAAGAGAGCTACCTGGAATCTGTAGTAAGTCCTCCTCTTCTCTTCGCTTGTAAGCTCCAACTCTAGCTACACATGTTATAAATGGAACCTGCAACAACGGCTAAAACAAGCAAGAGAACTACAATATCCATATAACATAATATAATATCTCTAATTAATGAGTCAAAATGGCATTGAAATACCTAAGCATCAACATGACACAAATATAGGAAAATAGAGTGCTTTTTTCTATTAATAAATAAAGGAGAGAGTTACAACCATATATAGAAGTTCACTTTGTAGATGTCTCCCCAATTTCCTTGTCCTTCCTTCCCACAAAGTAAACCTTCACACTCAACCCTAATGCATAAATGGATGGTGTTATCACTTAGAACCATAGTTCATGTATGTAATGTTGTCCACAAGGTTCATATAAAGGTTTTCAGTTTTGTGAATAGGTTTATATGTGTGTGTCACTTTGAAATGTGAATTTCAAAAGGTATTGATGTAAGTTCGTGTAAGAAAAAAATCGTTAGATACCCTCCATCATTGTCAGTTAAGACATGTCATGTCATTAGTACTTTGCGCAGTTTCGCAGCGCATGTTTGTTTGGTCAATTTAGCTGCGTAATGATGTTTCCGTCTTTTCGCAGCGTACTGTTTATCATCCATTTCGTAGCGCGTTTTGTTAAATTTGAACTGTCCGCGCTACGAAATCGGGGTTTCAGTGTTTGTGTAGCGCTTGTTCTTGGAATGTCAAATCCGGGAGGGGTGAGTCATAGGTCCGTTCATGTTTGTCAGTTGATGTCATCTCCCGGTCATGATAAATCATCATTCCGCCATAAGGTCCAGAGTCATGCATATGAATGTCAGCTTAAGGGATTTTACGAGGTATGGTTATGTCATAATGTGTTTTCATAATGTGTAAACATGTTTGCTGTATGAGAAGCCCAAGTTCTCATTTAAAGGGATCATTGCAAGCGAGCCTGCACTCCAAAGTCGAGATTGTTTTCGCGCTGTAGCTGCCATTAGTTCCCTGTGTGAAAATATTCGAAGCAAGATGGAAAAGAGGGAACATCGATCCGGTAGGTGCTTGAGGACAGAGCCGGAGGGGCTTGATGTTACACTCAGGGATGAAGGTGTCGCAAGAGCCTTTCGAAATGCTGGTTGCTGGAGGTTCTGCGAGAAGTTGAAAGGAGGACATGCAGAGGTAACGAAGGCTTTCGCATTGAATTTTACTGGACTGAATTCAAAGGTGTCAATGTTAGAGTTTCCTGTGTCTCCTGAAACTATTTCCACTGTCACTGAAATTCCGAGGGGAGGTCAAGAATGGTTCAAAAACTTTAAATTCGACATGAGTCCCTGTAAAGAATTTTTGAAAGAACCTTATGTAAATGAGGACCTCACCAAAGCGGTGCCAAGGAGTTACATAAAGGAAGATTATGCTATGCTCCTCACATGCATCCAGAAATACCTAACATGCGAGGGAAGGTACAATAAAGTTTACTCCTACCACTTCAAACTTTTGTTGCATTTCACAGGTAAGGCTTCAATAGATATACCTTTCTATTTGTTCAGAAGTATTAGCAAAATGTGTGATAAAATCCAGTTAAAGAAAGATGGTTGTGAAACATCCTTGTTTCATCATGGTTTAGTAAAGTTGCTGGTGTTGGATGGTTTACAAAAGATTGGCAGAGATTGGGATTCATTTGTGTTTATGGCCGGCTTTCCAAGCAAAACAGGCCTCACTCCATTGCCTGTGAGGGAAAGGGAAGAAAGGAGTGAAGAACCCACTCTGGCTGAGCTCAGAAAAGAGGTGACAGAACAAAAGAAGCCTAAAACCAAATTCAGGAAATCAGAGAAGTCTGTGGCAGCAAAAGAGACACCTAAATCATCAGCAAAGGAAACTCCTAAGCCATCATCTAAGGAGACACCTCAGTCATCAAATCAGAAGATCCAGAAAAAGAAGGATGAAGCTAAACCAAGTGAAGTTGAAAAGATTTCAAGGGTGAAAACCAGAGGTCAACTAAACCAGGAAAAGGGTAAGTCAATTACTGTGGAAGAAAGCCCTATTTCAAAAGGCAGTTTAAATGACTTACTTGAAGCCATTGAACTTGAGCAAGATCAGCCAATACAGATTGAACCAATAGAGTTTGAGCAAGATCACCCAGTGCAGCCAATGCATATTGACCTCACTCAATCTTCACTCGAAAGTACAAGAAAACCAAGAGCTTCAACAAGATTGAAATTTGAAGAGCCTAGTAAAGAATATGCTTTCAAGCCACATAGACCAGTCACAAGAAGACAAATGAAAGAAGTGGAGAAAGTGCAGAAAGAGAAGGCACCTTTAGAAGTGCCTAGTACAGATGTACTTGAGGTTTTGACCAGAATAGTTCAAGCAGCCAAAAGTAAAAATAAGGGTAATAGGGTTATCATCAGTCAAGGTGGAAATGTCATTGCTATCAAGCAACAAGCAGGAACAACACAAGAAGAAATACCTCAGATTAAAAATGTTTCTAAGGAAAAGGCAGTAAGATATGCAAATTATAAAAAGGCTGTAATAAAGGGCAGAACAAGTCTAATGAGCCAAACTGACTCAGTGTCTGATGCATATTTGTGGACGGTGCCAGCTCTGAAGCAGGCAAAAATCATGAAACAAATGAACACAAGCTTAAGAGCAGAAAACAAGGCTTTAAAGGAAGAAGTTAGCAGTTTAAAGAGGAAGCTAGGCAAACTAGCTGATTAATCCAAGGGGAAATTTGCTTTTCAAGTTTTGATAAATTTTGGCTGTCATCATTTTGAAACTTTTTGGAGCCCTTACACCTGTACAAAATAGCTAAAGAAATCACGGAGTTAAGTCATTAGTGCTTTAAGATTCATATGCTTTGTTTTGATTAGCTACAGCAATTTCGTAGCGCGCTACGAAACTGCTGTAGATGACTGTTTATGTGAAAAAATGAAATTGATGCTGAGGTCAGCAAATCTTAAAAGGGATGACTCGAGGCCAGCATGGAGATTATACAAAGCTATTCAGATATCCAAAAGGTGACAGGTGTGAGTATTTAAGGAAAAAGTGAAATTTTTGTCTTTTGTTAAAGTCTTCCTAAAGTTACTTTATAGCCGAATTATTAGGGTTCTGGTAGGGTTACCGAAATTTTGAGTGGTACACCTGTTCAGTTCACAAAGTGTCCAGATCATAAGGCATATTGAATTATGCGTGGCTATTAGAAGAATTAAATGGCTTGGAGCATAGTCTTTTAATGCATGAAGACTAATGGGAGGAAGAGACCGTGTAAATAGGGCACAGATCCTTATCAGTTGATGAGTCATCCACATATCAAGTATCCGAAGCTGCTCATTCAGTGAATGTTCCTCCAGCATGTCTTGGCTATTACTGAAGTGATACAGGTGTCAAATTTCAAGAAAGCATCAATGCACACGAGGAGATAGACTTAGAGTTTCAATGGGAATGGGACTCTATGTTTTCACAGCGCAATACCTTTGTAATTAATTAGTTTGTTTAGATATGGATAAGGCAATTAATGATAGGATTTCGAGCTCCCTTCATGCTTGTTGAGGAGTCTCAAGTAGTTGTACTTTTGGTTTTCCTATATATAGAAATGACTCTGATGTAAAAAAGGTTGGAGATTTTATACAAAAACAGAGTTTATTTGGGCCAATGTAAAGACTTATTACAGTAATAGTAAAACAGTGGTTGTTTCTTCTCAAGATTCTCAATGGATTATATTGTTCAAATGTGATGGTGGTTTATTCTCTTAATGTTCTTTTACAGCCTTGTTACAGCATAATCACTCAGAATTCATATCTTATGCTCTGACTTCCTGTATGTTTAGCAAGCTGTGGTTTACGTGAAGTATGTTTGAACATCTAATGCAAAGAGCCTTGACTTCCATGAAATGACTGTGCTTTTGTTTACTAAGTGTGTGAGACTCCATAGCCCAATGAAGACTAATTTGATATGTGTCCAACCAGCTTTGTTTTTATAAATTTGTAAAGAGTTAGCCATCTGTTGTTGTGATTGATTTTTATCAAAAGTCTGTGAGAGAGCCCTCTCTGATCAAGGAGGCTAATCCTTGGTCTAAAGTCTGGTTGAAAGAGTTACATGAAATCTTGCTTGGCTGCAGCCCTTAGTACTGATTTTGTGATAACAGATGGATTCATTAATCTCAAGGTAACAACATGAGGGCACTAGTAATCTCCAAAAGTCAAAACAGATTTTATGGGAGGTAGTAAATTTGTAGGGTGAAATTGGTAATTTATCATTTATCAATCTAGATTTGAGATCCACATATTAGGGAAGATAAGATCTAGGGATAAGACCACTAGAGTAGGATCATATAGGAATTCCAGATCTCTATACATTGTAAATTGTTAAAACAACCTTAGAAGCTTCTGGAAGGAGAAGATTCAAAAATATTGTTTAATTTTCTTTAAATTATAGAATCAATGCACTAGTAGAGTAGAGGGGCATGCACTGATCAACGTAGATGATCAATTATGCAACTTGCAACCATTGCAGGTGGACATGCATGCGCTAAAACATGGTTTTTGAGCAAATAAACCTAGAAACTCAGACTTTTTGGAGAGATGATTCTTAGGGCTTTGCAAAGGGATTATCACAAAGTGTTCAACTATGTTGATTGATCCGGTTTTCAGGGCTGTTGAACATATGTGAAAAAATGGCCTATAACATTGGTGCTTTAGACATTATAATGGGAGTACAATAATGTTGTAAATAAATGTAATAAATATAATAGCTATAAGTGAAAAAATGCTATACACTTAGTGAGGAAATCAACTCCAATAGTTAGCTAATGTACAAAAATCTATTATTGGCATGCAATGTGCAACTAGTATATACCTAAGATGAGTTATATTGTGCATTTATAAAAGCATCTCCTCTAAAATATTAGGTAAGTAAAATATACAATAAAATTAAAATTGTCTCAGAAGAAATCATTGAAGATGAAAATAAAATTTGATACATATTAAATTATATGATATATTTTTTTTCGGTAAAAAATCTCTTTATAATCTATGTTATTCATATAAACACCATATTAATTTTGAAATTAAACATTTTAGTATTAAATTGTAAACATTCAAATTTCATTATTTAAAATTTAATTTTCATACTTTTAAATTTCATTTAAATAATTTAACGATAATGCTTTTAACTTTCATTATTTAAAATTTAAATATTTATTTCAAAATTAAACAGAAAATATTTATTTCACAATTAAACATCTTACTGTTAAATTTTAAACATTCAAAATTCATTATTTAAAATTTAATTTTCATACTTTTAAATTTCATTTAAATAATTTAATTTTCATGATTTTATTTTGTAGTTAAAAATATTTGAGTTTCTAGTTGTATAATCATTTTTGTGATTTACAAACTAACATGAGTCATGATGGTGATAACTAATTATTTTGGTTCAATCTAATTTATACATAATATTTATCTGTACTATATATATATATATATATATTAAAATTGTATTGATTTACTATTAAATAAAATTTTCTATATTTTTAACTATTTACATATATTTAATAGATTTAAAATGATTAGATTTATCTATTTTAATTATTTTGAAATTTTATAATTGTATTTAAAATAAAAAAAAATTAAAAAGGTAGATTGATATTTTCAATACTCTCTATATAGTAAAATGATTTAATTTGAAGTGATCAAATTTATTATAGACATATACATACACATAACATTATTCATTTACAAATTGTATCACTATATAATAAACACTAAAGAAGATAGATTGATATTGATCTTTTTCAAGAATATTTTCTATAATTTCAACAAAATGAAGAAAGTAAGTAAATTTTAAATCATTACATTAATGTGATATGTGTGTGTGTTTGTGTTAATTATTTACAGATTAGGTATGATCATCCATGAGTGAAACCACCCTAAATTCATCTTAAAGTTAGATCTATTAAGCATTGACAAGGATCAAATCTCTTAAAGTGCAAAAATTTCCTTATATTTTATACTCTAAAAAATATTTACATCTTAAAAGATTTGATCCTGTAAACAGGTAATAAATGAGAAATTAAAATAAATCTAAATTATTTTAATCATAATCAAATATAAATATAATATATTATTGTTTCAATCAAAATACAAACTATATTTATTATTTAATTTATTAATTTCCATGAACAATTATGAAAAACCAATTCTAATAATTAGGTAATATACAAAAATATATTACTGACATGCCACCTCAAATGAATATATACTTAAAATGAGTTATATTGTACATTTATAAAAAAAAATATTGAAAGTGAAAATAAAATTTGATATACAATAAAATTTTGTTTGGTAAAAATATTTCTCAATCATTTAAATTATGCATATAAACAGCACACTTATTTTAAAATTAAACACTTTAATATTAAATTTTAAATATTCAAATTTCATTATTTAAATTTTTAAACATTCAAATTTCATTATTTAAAATTTAGTTTTCAAATTTCATTATTTAAAATTTAGTTTTCATGCTTTTATTTTGTAATTAAAAATATTGGAGTTTCCAATTGTGTAATCATTTTTGAATAGAAATGTGTTTTTACAACCTATTATGATGAATATTTTTGTTGGGTTTCCGTTAATTTATACATAATATTTAAAAATATATATATATAAATAAGTTTAGTTTAATTTTTTTTATTACTTATATTTTTTTTGTTAAATAGTAAAAGAGTTAAATTTAAAAAAAAAAAGTTTGAACATCCGAATATTTAGAAAATTTAATCTACAACATCATTTTAATAGAATATTTAGAGAATTTAACCTAAGATCTCAATATTAGACGTACTTTAATGAGGAGGAATTTAATGAGCAGGAATCAACCATCTAAACTAATCCAAGGGGATATTTGTGTGTGGGAAGGTAATTTAGAAAGCGAAAAGGGTTAGTTAGAAAATGAAAAAGGGACTTTTCCTTGAGCCAATCATTTACATTGAAATCAACACATTGATTTTTGTGTATATGTATTGTATGTTGAAATGTATCCTAATACACGGGGATATTTGTGTGTGGGAAGGTAATTTAGAAAGCGAAAAGGGTTAGTTAGAAAATGAAAAAGGGACTTTTCCTTGAGCCAATCATTTACATTGAAATCAACACATTGATTTTTGTGTATATGTATTATATGTTGAAATGTATCCTGTAAAAATTGAACATAAATTGAAATAGAAATTGACATACAAATTGAAATATAAATTAACATAGAAATTTGAATGAAAATAAAATAGAAATTGACATATAAACTAAAATCAATGCATTGATTTCACATTACATTTTTTTTTCATTTATTTATCAACACACACTAAAATAAATATGTCAGAAATTGAGTAGAAATGGAAATAAAAATTCAAATGGAAATATAAACTAACATTTTACACTTTGATTTTAATGTACATGTATTATTAGACATTGCTACTTTACTTTCATTCAAAGTATTTCTCATGTAACTCTTGAAATATATTGCAAAATAAAACTTTATATATTTTTAACCATCTAAATAAATAAAACTTTCTATGTTTTTAACCATCTAAATAAATTCAGTAAGATTCATCAATTTTGATTATGTGGAAATTATGTAAATGTACTTAAAAACAAAAAAAATTAAAAAAGTAGATTGACATTGATCATTTTAAATACTCTCTATACAAGAAAGTGATTTAATTTGAAATGATCAAATTTATAATAGACATATACATACAAATAACATTGATCATTTACAAATTGTGTCACTATATAATAAACGCTAAAGAAGATTTCTCTAGAATACTTTCTATAATTTCAACAAATTAAGGAAAGCCAATAAATTTCAAATGATTAGATTAATATTATACAAATATATATGATGTTAATCATTTGCAAACTATGTACAATCATCCATGAGCGAAACTAGCCTGAATCCATCTTAAACTTGCATCTATTAACTATTGACTAAGATAAAATCTCTCAAAGTGCAAAATTTTCCTCAAACTTTATACTCTAAAACATAATAATAATAATAATAATAATAATAATAATAAATTTACTACTCAATTTATTAATGACCATGACCATAAACAATTATGAAAAATGTGATTTATCATACTAAAATGAAACATATCTAAATTCATCTGAAATATAATTAAAAGCTAAAATTAGATTATCCATATTTTTATTTCATTTTTAAATAACATAATATTTGTATTTTTTTTTAATGTTAGTCACAATTTAAATAACATGATGCTGTTTAAATAACATGATGTTGTAATTTTATTTAAGAGATAAGTCTGTAATATACCATGTTGCAAAATAACTTGGTAACTTTTAATGTTATGGACAGACATGCTGTTTTAGGCATACTAAAAGTAAGAATATTCTTTTATCGGTGAATGTTTAGGGTTTTTTTTTAAATGTTAGCTGAGTACTACGTAAGTATGCTACTGTATTACGTATACTACTGTACGCAGTAGACTATCATAAGTAATAATAAAGTAGGAAGGAGAGGCTTAATTGAGGTTAGATGATTGATGTAATAACTTTCGATCATAATTTCTAATCTCAATACTCGATCTAATATGATCCCTACGATTTATGGTGAAAGATTTTCTTCTTCCTTATAGGAGTTGGGTTCTCATATCCATGAAACTCTCTTTTTTTTCACGAAGTTTCGTTATCGAAATTTGATGATATGATCTTGGATTAGTTTTTATTATTGTATAAATAAAATTAAAAAAAAAAATCAATAACAACACTATTCACATCCAACAGTTTTTCTAATTTCTAATAAAATTTCACGTAAAATCTTAAAAAATCACCTCATTGTCAATGAACGTGGCTACACTAAATCACCTCATTGTCATTGAACCTGGCTACACTTTTTTAATTTGCCTAAAGCTTTCCAGATCTAGATATTATCTTTGCATTCCTAAGGTTATGTCTATCATTCAATTAGACTTATATAAGTGTGGTCAAATAATTTATCCCATATCCAATAAATTCTCGAATATCCAAGAAATCAGCAATCTACATAAAAGTGCCCTTTACACCCAATTGTAATGTTGGGTATAATGCCCAATTTCACAATTAACGCAAATTCTTATGTTTCCTAATTAATACACCTCGTCAACCACGCCACTGCGGTGGCTTAATGGCTTACTCAAATTTTCTAGATAGTTACCGATTCCGACCTTTTGGAATTCATTGATTAGGTTCCTACAGTCTGCCCGTTGGAATCCTTCGATCAGGTTTCCATACTTTGAATGGCGTGTACTTTTAGTGGGAGATTTGGCAGCCAGCACGTTCACAGCGATTTCCTCCATGCGCGTTGAGTATTATATGTTGAGATATGGGCAGCGTTAATATATATATAGTTCAGTAACACTCTTCGGTGGGCACGCACACAGAAGACGTGAAGGATAGCCTTTTGAATAGAGAATTTTGATATTACAGAGAAGTGCGTGCATTGTGGAATACAAAATATTAATTGATTTCCTCCCCCCGATGTCATAGATTCCATAAACATATAAGTCGGAGACAGTTATTTTTTTAACATTTCTCAAAATTAGCATGATCCGCTAGAAATCTGTGGGAGATCATTTTTCATATACAAATTCTACACAAAAATCAATCCAACTCGATCAAAGTCCATTGTCAAAATAAAATTTACTTCCTATATCGCTATATTAGGACGTACGAATTATATATATAATAATTGGCCATTGGGTTGTGCTAACATTTTTTATAAGATGGATAAGCATAAATTTTATATATTATATATAAAAAAATAACAAATTATATATATATATATATATATATATGAAGAATTAACAATTGGGTTATGTTAACATTTGTGTAACATAGATAGATTAACCTGATATTCATGTAATATAGGTAGATTTGGTTTAGGTTAAAATGATATAAGCTTCTTTTGATTAGTAACTTTTTTCAAGTGTTGATATTTGATGGATTGCATTGGTATTTATATAATATGGGTAGATTTGGCTAGTGTCAAAATGATATAAGTTTATTTTGATTATTGTTTTTTAATGTGGTTTAAAAAAGGCTTTCTTTAAGGAAGGAGCATAGCAATAAGGAGACTAAGAGTAATTTTTTCTCACCAAACAAACTACACCCATTTGATATTATTAAATTGATAAAAGTTTGTTTTCATAATTACCACTAAATTTTGGTTAACAGAATTTAAATATTTTGTTTAATACTTCATAACATAATCATAAACATATAAATAAGATAAAATTAAATTGTGTTAAGTCTATTAAGACATACATACTCTAACCCTCTCTGATTTTGAACTTGTGACTTTTTAAGAGGAAACACATGCTCTTAACTATTAGGCCACTCAAATTGTAGAAATCTATGGGATAATATTAGTTTTGATGTGGTAGAAATCTATGGGATTATATTTTTATACAAATTCTATAAGAAAATCAATGCAACTCCATCAAAATTCATATTCAAATATGCAGAAATTCCATATTTTTTTTTAAATATAAGAATTAACAATTGGATTGTGTGTAACATGGATGAGTATATTTATTTATCAAAGTCCATAGTCAAATAAAATTTGCTAATAATTTCATATTATTATTCTTTTTAATAAAAGAATTAGCTATTGGATTGTGGTACCATTTGTGTAACATGGATGAGTTGATATTTTGATAGTTTGCGTTAGTATTAATGTAATATGGGTAAATTTGACTAGTCTACGAATATCATAAGTTCATTTTGACTTTTTTTGGGGATAAATATTGATATATAATAGTTTAGGCTAGTATCATATGGGCATATTAGTCCATTTTGACTATTGTTTTATAAAGTGTGTTAAAAAAATACTCTCAAAACAAAAGCATAACCACCCACTTGAACAAAATAAGAGCAACTTTTATTGACTAATCAAACTACACCCATTTTAATAATTATCAATATTAACAAAATTTAAATATTAAATTATCTACTTTATTTAATACTTCATCACCTAATCATCATTACTTAAACTGCTATTAAAATAAAACCTAGTATTAATTCAACTAATTAAATTTCACGCATCTATGACCTATTCTATATAGTATATAGAATTGTATATATTTTGTATATAGAAATTTGTATATTTAGATATATATTGAACGCATCTATGACCTATTATATATAGTATATAGAATTGTATATATTTTGTATATGGAAATTTAATACTTCATCACCTAATCATCATTACTTAAACTGCTATTAAAATAAGACCTAGTATTAATTCAACTAATTAAATTTCACGCATCTATGACCTATTCTATATAGTATATATTTTGTATATAGAAATTTGTATATTTAGATATATATTGAACGCATCTATGACCTATTCTATATAGTATATAGAATTGTATATATTTTGTATATAGAAATTTGTATATTTAGATATATATTGAACAATATAATTAATGGCAAAGCATATGCGGCATGATATTTCATGAGTCAATCTGAGGCGCCCTCATAAACGAGGTTGCGTAATGACGTTGTGTACGACAATTTTTTAATGAGTAGGTGAGTCCCATAAGATGATGACGATCAATCGTTCAAGTCAAATTTTAAGGCGATCATCTTGCGTGCAATTTACACCGACTTGTCTGCGTAGGGAGGGTGAGTCTATTTATACAGTGGCTCGCACGAACAGTGTTATATCATTGGAAAATTATATATTTCTTCCACCTTGAGAGAATTTGAAAGAGATTTATCATGTCACCGCGCCCAGTTAGTGCTTTCCTTCTAATTCCGCTCTTTCTCTGCACCTTATTGCGAGAGATATTTGGCGAATTTAATTTTTGTTTTCACGAGGGAAGACGCAAAACGTTATAACTTTCGCACAACTACTTTCGCGAAACTAGGTTCACGCACCGCGAAGCAGATTTCGCGGAGCTATCTTCGGGCACTGTGAGCGCATTTCCCAGACTTGGATTTGCGCATTTCGGAACTATTCCAGAGACTTAATGAATACTCACAGCAAAAATAACAAGATAGGTTTGGAGCAACACACTAAAACTTAGTATTCATTTCTTAAACATGAAAATACATCTACATGACACTGCGGCTCATTTATAGAGTAAAATAAAATTTTACACAGATTTAAACTTACGCGGAATAACACATAGTAACACAGAGTAACTGTTGTTTTCACGCGCCAATTGCTCCACCATTTTCTCCACAGAGACTTGTGCTCTTTTCTTACTTCTTACTCTTTAACCTCTCTACACAGTCTAACTCTTACAAAATGACTTTTACATTCATATATAACTCAATATACAATTTTACATTTAATTCATGACAGAGCGAAATTAATTTTGATGTTGTTGTTGAGTGTGATCAGAGTCGCGCAAGTGTTTTTGGAGTCTTGGCAAGGTTGTTGAATTAATGCTTGTCCATATTTGTTTACCTAAGTACATAAATTCTTTAAATGCCTTTGCTGGGTTTTTGAATGGTTCGTGTCTGACTTCAGACCTTTTCTTACGCTCAGATGCAACCTACAAAAGTGTTTGACATGTATAGGTGCAAAAGTGTCTGACATGTATAGCTGTTATCAGGCTGTTTATTGCGGTGGTTGGGATTATTATTTCCAACACTCCCCCTTAATCACAACTGCCGCCATTGACAATTCCCAAATAGTGTCTGAGATAAACAAAATTTTATCCTTCCAATGGCTTTATGAAAATATCACCAAGCTGTTCTTGTGACCTGCAGTGCTGCAACACAATTTCATCATTGTTAATCAACTCTCTAATAAAATGATATTTAGCATCAATATGTTTGGTCATTCTGTGGAAGATAGAATTCTTTGACAATGTAATTGCTGAGGTGTTGTCGCAGAAAATAGTTATTGCGCCCTCTTGGTCATGACGAAAATCCCTCAACATCCTTCTCATCCAAACTGCCTGACACGTTGTTGTTGTTTCTATGACATATTCAACTTCTGTTGTTGACAGTGACACTATTGGATGTTTCTTAGAGGTCCATGAAATGGCTCCGGAACACAAATGAGAAACATATCCTGACGTGCTCTTTCTGTCATCGACACTGCTTGCCCAATCACTGTCAGTATAACCAACCAACCTGAAATCACTGGTTGTTGTGTACAAAACGTCATATTGTTTTATCCCATTGACATATCTCAAAGTCCTTTTCACTGCTTGCCAATGTGTCTCCTTGGGTGTCTCCATGAACCTTGACACCAAACTTACTGCATACATTATATCTGGCCTAGTGGCGGTCAAATACATTAGGCTGCTTATCATGCTTTTGTATAATGTCGAATTGACATTGTTGCTATAATCTTCTTTGCTCAACTTCAACCCTATAATAGTAGGAGTTGGTGCGGACTTCCTGTTTTGCACTTTAAACCTTTCCAAAATTTCTGCCACACACTTTGCTTGAGAGATAAAAATGCCATTTTCTGTTTGCTTCACTTCTATGCCCAAAAAATATCTTAGCAATCCCAAGTCAGTCATTTCAAACTCACTCTTCATTACTTGTTTAAAATTAGCGATGAGGAAATCATCACTGCCTGGAAAGATCAAATCATCTACATATAAGAAGACAATGAGAATCTTACCTTCGCTCTCTTTGATGTAGAGAGTAGGCTCACTATCATATTTGTCGAAACCATTGTCCAACAAGTAAGCATCTATCCTACTGTACCATGCGCACGGTGCTTGCTTCAACCCATAAAGAGCTTTCTTTAACTGATATACTTTGTCTTATTGGCCTTCAATCTCATAACCAAGCGGTTGCGCGACATACACTTCCTCTTTTAGCACTCAATTCAAGAAAGTTGACTTTACGTCCATCTAATACACTGCCCATTTATGCTGCGCGGTAATTGCCACAACTACGTGCACTGTCTCCATCCGCGTGACTGGCGCGAACGTCTCAGCGTAATCTCTTCCATGTTGCTGCTCGTATCCTTTGACAATTAGCCTTGCTTTGTGCCTTTCAATCTTTCCCTCAATGTTACTTTTGGTCTTATAGACCCACTTCACTCCAATAACATGTTTTTCTTTCGGAAGGCTCACTAACTCCCATGTGTCATTCCTTTATATTGATTCTATTTCTTCCTCCATTGCCGCAACCAATTTTTCTTATTTGATTACATCTTCAAAGTGGATTGGGTCATCTACATGACAAAATAATGCAAATAAGGAATTCAGACCTGCACCACTATCAACTTCATCTTTCTCATAAATTTCATTTAAATTTCTGAATTTTGGCCTCCTTGTGCTTGCTGAAGATGGACTTGATATGTCACTAGGTCTCGCACTTCGCAGTGTGCTTGGAGAAGCACTTGCTTGGCTGCACGAAACTATCATATTATTTGTTGATGGCGTTGCTTGTTGCCTGCTTTGTTGCGCTTGAATAGGAGTAGAGGGAGTCACTGTTGAGGAATTACTTGTTGATGTTAATTCCTCTCTGTCCTCCTGTGGTATGCATGCTTTGACATTCATTGTCTTTTCTAAATTTCCATCCCATGCTTCCTCTTCTATGAACTGCACATATCTGCTGATTATGACCTTCTTGGTTAATGGATTGAAGAGTTTGTATGCCTTGGATTCATCATTGTATCCAACAAATATGCATTTCTCCCCCTTGTTGTCCAACTTCTTTCTCAACTCATCTGGGACATGTGCATATATCATACATCCAAAAAACTCTCATGTGAGTGACACTATGCTTTTTTCCACTCCATGCCTCTTTAGGGACAATGTTCTGGACACTTTTGGTTGGACATCTATTCAAGATATATGCTACACAAACGACAACTTCAGCCCAATAGTCATTTGGAGAATGCTTTGCCTTCAACATACTCCTTGCCATCTCCATAATGGTCTTATTCTTCCTTTCAGACTGCCACACCATTTTGCTGCGGTGTATATTTGTTGTAAATTGCTTATCAATTCCATGTTCCTTGCAAAATCGAGGAAGTCATTTGAGATGTATTCTCCACCCCTGTCTCTCCTAAGTACTTTGATGAAATGTTCGCTTTGCTTTTCAACAAAGGCCTTGTATAATTGGCGAAAGCGCTCAAACACTTCACTTTTTTGTTTTAGGAGAAAGACCCATGTCTTCCTTGTGTAGTCATTTATGAAGGTCAGTACATAGTGACTACCACCAATTGATGGTGTCTGCATTGGTCCACATAAATCTAAGTGGACAATCTCCAAAGGTGCCTTTGCCCTTACTGACTTTCCTACTGAAAATGTCTCTCTATGTTGCTTGCCCAAGATACATCCTTCACATATGCTATCTGGTTTTTTTGTGAGTGGTAAACCCTTTACCATGCCTTTTCTAGAAACAAATTCAAACCTCCAAAGTTGAGATGTCCAAATCTCAAGTGCCATAACCAGTTTTCATCTTTTACCTTTGCTTGAAATTTACTTGTGTGACAACTGCCCCTTTTTTTCCATCTTCTTGTGAGTTCATAGATAGTTGTGTTTGTGCACCTTCTTTTTGAAAATCTGATATTATTTTCAGGGGAAAGATTCTATTGTCTGTGATTTGAACCTTTGCAATCAACTGTCTGCTTGGAGGCCTATCCAAAAGTGTGCACACATAATTTTTTAAGAAGACATTGTAGCCTTTTTGCATGAGTTGTCCAACGCTCATGGGATTATGTTTCAGACCGGGGACAAAGTAAACATCAGAGATGTACATTTCTTCTCCCCCTTCTTTGGTAGGATATTAACTCTCCCTTTTCCCATAACAGAGACTTTGCTATTAGTCCCTAATGTCATTTCAGATTTCACACTTTCATCTAGATTAAAAAAAAATTCTATGTTTCCTGACATGTGGTTGCTACACCCTGAATATAGATATCATATATCACTCTGTTTTTCTTGTGCTACATTACAAGCTAAAAACATGCTATCATGGTTCTGATTTTCTCTTGTGAAATTTACACTTGGTTTGTTACTAATGTCATATTTCTTCTTTATACCTTCATTTGCATAATGACCATACTTTTTACAGTAATTACATTGAACTTTAGATTTATCATACCTCTGACATTGTGTTTGATTTTGGCTTGGGCCTTGACTTGGATTTTGATTGCTGCCTCTTCCATTTGAGCTTGAAGGGCTACTTCTTCCACCTCTGTGTGGGCTTTTTCCTCTTCCTCTAGCATACGATCTTCCTCTGCCTCGATCTTGACCAAATGATACTTGTGTCTTGAAGGCATGCTCCAATGAGGAGCTTGCTGCTCTATTCAGTCTATGCTCATGAGAAATTAGTGATGCATTAAGCTCATCCAATGTGAACTGCGAGAGATCCTTTGTCTCTTCTATGGCTATAACATTGGCCTCAAACCTTGCTAGCAGACTTCTCAAAACTTTCTCAACTATTCTTCTTTCCTCAAGTGTCTCACTATGAGACTTGATTTGAGTAACCAGCCCACTTGCATGTGTAAAAAACGAGTCTATATTATCAGACTCTTTCATACAAAGTGTTTCAAAATCTCTCCTGAACATTTGCAGCTTTGTTATCTTGACTTTTGCCATGCCTTGGTACGATGTCCCATGCTTGCTTGGACTTCGTTGTTGTTGCAACCCTTGGGAAAATACTTTCATAAACTGCTTGAAAGATATAAAACAAGGCTTTTGAATCCTTCTTCCTGTTGTCCCTTAACACATCTCTTTGTGGTTGAGATAAGGCATTGTATGCTGCTGCATCCGCTGGTTCTTGAAAACCATTCTCCACCAAATCCCAAATGTCTTGAGAAGAAAACAGGGCCTTCATTGTAATAGTTCATAATCAGAATTTTTGCCATTAAAATGAGGTATTTGAGGATTAGTCAAGCTTGTACTTGATGTTGGCATTTCTAAGCATAAAAACAAACTTTTTACCCGTTGGTAAATATGCTAAAAAACAATATGCGCTCAAAAACAATTTTTTACTGTTAGTAAAAACACTTGTTTTTACACTAACAGAGTTTAACCTGCTCTGATACCATGTTAGAAATTTTGCGAAGCTACGGAGCTACCTTCGCGCACCGCGAGGCGAATTTTCCACACTTGGATTTTGCGCACCTAGGAACTATTCCGGAGATTTAATGAATACTCACAGCGAAAATAACAAGATAGGTTTGAAGCAACACACTAAAACTTAGTATTAATGAAAATACATCTACATGAGACTACGACTTATTTACAAAGTAAAATAAAATTTTACAGAGATTTAAACTTACGTGGAATAACACATAGTAAAACAGAGTAACTGTTGTTTTCAGGCGCCCACCAAAAATTGCTCAACCATTTTCTCCACATAGACTTGTGCTCTTTTCTTACTTCTTACTCTTTAACCTTTCTACACAATGTAACTCTTACAAAATGACTTTTATATCCATATATAACTTAACATAGAATTTACATTTAATTCATGACAAAGCGAAATTAATTTTTATGTTGTTGTTGAGTGTGATCAGAGTCGCACATGTGTTTCTGGAGTCTTGGCAAGGTTGTTGAATTAATGTCTGTTCATATTTGTTTACTTAAGTACATAAATTCTTTAAATGCCTTTGTTGGGTTTCTGAATGGTTCGCGTCTGACTTCAGACTTTCTATTTTCACGCTTAGATGCAACCTGCAAAAGTGTCTGACATGTATGACTGCGGAAGTGTCAACACGTATAGCTGCTGTCAGGCTGTTTATTGTGGTGTTTGGATTATTACTTCCAACCCCTATCACAGCCCTCGTTGCGAAAGTAACTCAAGACTCCACAACGTTACAGTATATTGCACTTATCCAGCAGAAGACTCCCCTTCAACACAGAGCTAGGTATTGGACCTCACGGGGCATTTCCTGTGGGTTCAATGCGACAATGGCACCTGCAAATCCTCCACTTACCGTCCTTTTCACTGCCGTACGGCGTTATGCAGGGAAGCAAAATCAATCGCCTGCGGCGACTGCTTCGGCCGTGCTGCGCCCGGCTGTAACAACAATACCTATGGTGTTTTCCCTGAAAACACCGTCACCCGTACTATAACGAGCGGTGATCTGTCGCAAGATGTAGTGGTTGCCTATTCCACTGACGGCAAAAACCCGGGCATCAAAGTTACAGCCCCTGGATTCGCCTTCTCTTGCGCGCCCAGCTTTCTTTTGAAAGGATTGGCTAAAGGAGCAGCTGGCATGGTTGAATTGAGTAGGGCTCCCTTAGCTCCGCCTACTCAGCTGTTCCACGCTTCCGCCACTAAGCAGAAATTCGCCCTTTACTTTCTAAGCACGGGCAGCAATACCCTGGGAGTCCTCTTCTTTGGCGACGGGCCTTACGTCTTCCTTCCCGGAATAGACGCGTCTCAGCGCCTCTCCTACACTCTGTTGCTCAACAATCTCGATGCCCCATTACAAGAACCAGTGTTTCATCGGTGTAACAGCCATTCAAATCGACGGAAAGAGTATCGCCATCGACTCCGCTAGATTGAAGTTTGACAGCGAAGGCAAAGGCACGCCAAGATGAGCTCCGTGGTGCCCTACACGACCGTTGCCACGCCAATTTATACTGCGATCCGCCATGCTTTGGTAAAAGTAGCGAAGGCGAGGAACATCAGGCGGGTTGCCTCCATAAAGCCTTTTGGTGCTTGTTTCCATGCCAAAACTGTGTTGTCCACCAGAGTTGGACCGTCGGTGCCCACAATCGGTCTAGTTTTGCAGAAAAATATTACATGGAGCATTTTTGGAGTGAATTCCATGGTTCAGGTGAGAAACGGAGCACTATGTCTTCGATTTGTTAATGGAGGCGCGGATCCCATTACTTCCATTGTCATGGGGACTCAGCAGATGCAGAATAACCTTATCCAGTTCGATCTTGTAGCCTCCCGACTGGGTTTCTCCTCCACGTTGCTCGGCTCGCAGACCACTTGTTCAAACTTCAACTTCACCTCCGCTGCTTAACGATGCTTAGCATAAGAATTGTCACGCCCCTACACCTGCGGTAGTCTTTCAACCGCTTATAGCGAGGTGCGGCACCACCGAACACTTTCTTTTCACGAATACTTATGTTCGTGGACTACGCCTTAACATTCCATACTTAGTTTTATTTTTGTTACCAATCATTATTATGTGTTCCTTTATACCAATGAATACCCATACACATTCATTATCAACAAAATTATACAAGAGAAATGCACAACAATATAAAGGGAGGGGCAACTCCCTGCAATATGAGTCTGCCCGAATATCAATATATGTATAATTTTTCACTTTTACAAAGTATAGGCTAAGTTCTTGTGAAACCCCAAATTTATACTTAGCCAAATTTCCAACTACGGCAAACTTGGTTGCCCAGCTCGTCGGCACCACCGCACGGTCGCCGCATGACTCACCAACCCGTCGTTCACCTCGTTGCACGTCTTCACCGGTTCGCTCTTCGTTTGGTCGCAAACGTCCACACTGTGTACACCTGCCCACATGCTGTCCCACTTGCCAACCTTTGACAAATGCCCAAATTGTGTGAACAGCACGTAGTACCGCCTGCCCAACTCTACGACATCCGGTTCCAACCTTCGTTCACCTTCGTGCACACTTGCACGATGGGCGAGCGCTCACCTGAGCCACCAAGACACCCACGCCAAGACTTCGCACAAACGGGCGACACACGTTCACCGTGCACGCCTCACCCGATCATCGGGCGCACCTTCGCCCGCACCTTCGCCCAGCCACGCTTCACCGTGCACGATCGCCTAAAAATGGCGCATCCTTAAATCTGCGCCTTCCCCCTTAGACTTGCACACTTGTAGTTTTGCGCCTCTCTACATGAGCGAAGATGATCAAGTGATTTTCGATGATGGAATACCTCCACGCATTCCCCAACTTATACCAAGTGTAAGGCGTGGTGGTGGCTTGCCCAGCCGACCTCACCCAAGCCCCTGCTCAACGCAAAAGCCCCTAATACGCCAAGTCGGCCTCCATGTCTCCTCCACACCATATAAACAAGGGAGCTCTCCCTCACTAATGCGCATAAGTCATCGCATCGTTGGAGCAGCTCTCACTTTTGTCGCAAGTATCGTCTCAACCGTGTCGCGCCTTCGTCGCACAATCACCGTGCGCCCCAACTCGCCTCCTGCCCGTGCGCGTGCGCGGCTCGTCCATCGCCCAAACGCGTGCACGTCCGGGTGAAACCTCAGGATGTTACAAGAATAATTTTATTTTGATGTTTTAGCGCAAACTATCAAAATAAATGAACTTCATATTGTTGTGTTACAGCGTTCCTTGGAGGGATCTAAATAGTTTATTTAATTTGTATTTGTATTTATATGTGAATAAATATCGTATGCATCTACACGAATGAATTTAGTTTGGGAATAAATGAAATTCATATTGTTGTGATAGCGAGGCCGGAGGGATTTCAATGGTTATTTATTTAGTCGGTATGTGAAATATACATACCGTAGGTATGTAGACTAATGGATATATATTCTAGTTTTTGTGGTTAACTATTCGGATCTATACTGATCTGAGATTAACTAATTTTAAGAACATTTGGTTCACCTCAATTTTAAATGGATATTTTGGAAAATAAAAATTATTTGAAAAAATTGTGATTAGAGAGTGTTTTTGAATAAATGGATATTTTGGAAAATAAAAATAAAAATTATTTGACAAAATTGTGATTAGAGAGTGTCTTTGAATATCAGAGTCTCTCAGAGTGTAGCTAGTTGCCATTTCAAAAATTTAATAATTCATTTGAATAAAACTAAATCATAAAATAATTATATTTGAATAAAACTAAATCACAAAATAATTTTAGTGTAAAAATTTATGTTTTAAAATTAATTTTTTTGATCTATTTTATTTTAAAAATTAATTATTTTATTATATTGAATAGATTTTTACTTTTTACTTATTATTATTTAGGTAATTGTAAAGAAAATTAATCATAAAGAAAATATTTTCTTTTAGATTAATAATAAATTTATATTGATTTTAATTTTACATTTTTATCCATTAATTTCAATTTAATTAGTTTCATCAATTTCTATGATAGAATGACTGTTGACAGTGAAAAATATCTTCTAAGAAAATGTTATATTTTGGATTTCTAAGAAAATGTTATATTTTGGATGAGTCATTTTTACATTAATGTAAATATATGAATCACTTTTGCATTAATGTCTTTTGGAAATAATTACAATTTAGTGAACTAGCATACGGATAATGTAATTATGGTATTTTATAATATTTTTTATTATAGTAAATATTGATTTTTTAATAATATTTCTTTTTTATGTTAAAAGTAAATATGTCATTAAATTATACATCTTTTTATATGAGAATGTAAATTAAGCCTCTAAATTAATAACGTGCATTTTGTTTAGTAATAAATTAATAACGCGCATTTTGTTTAGTAACAAATTAGATATTTGAAAAGATAAAATTTTAAATTAACCAAAATTTATTAGTTTTAAAAATCTAAATAAATAATTTTATTTATTAATAACGAATATGATATTTAATTTAATATGTAAAAATATATATCATACTTACGTGATTATGTAATTGGTTATCCGCTTATAATATAACTTAGAGTAAAAGTATATAAAGTAATTCCTTCACTCAGATATACGTATAATCTTTGGAATTTTGATTTCCTTTTCTTTAAAAAAGTATTCAAAGACTATTGTAATTTTGATATTGGTAAGTTAAAAATATAATTTAAATTTATTTAATATAATAAAACAATTAATTATTTTATTGAAATTTTGTGGTATAATTTTTATTGAAATTGGTTATTAAATTGAGGTTGAGTAGAACTTTGTGATGTGATTATTATTTTTTTTTTATTAATTTTAATTATTTTATGCATTTAAATACAATTTATAATCATATTTTTATCAAATAATTAATTTTTTTCAAATTTGACAAAAGATTTTTTGGCGAAACATCATTTGTCAACGCGTTTCGAACCAACTAGTGTAGTTCATCGTTAAGACAAGTTGACTTGAGTATAACGTTTTGAAAATCACAAAATTTGTGGACAAATTGTCCATTAAAGCAATCAAATAAAACAAATCCAAGATAGGCTTTGACCTTTTGTAACCCACATTTTAAAAAGTCAGTTTGTGCAAGAAACATTAAATAGCACACACATGAGCAACGCATGGGAATGAACTCCCTGAGTCAAATGAAACGGCAAGGGCTAACCAGCCATATATTGCTCCATTAATGCCCTTGCCAGCTATGTATGGGCAGCGGATGGCATAAGATGGAGGCATGACTCCGGCCGGCGACAATGTCATCTCCGGCGACATACCCGGGACCCACCACACGATTGCCCGCCCGCCTCCCGCTTTCCACGTCAGCGCACGGATCCGTTTTCAAATGAATCCAATAACATAATTGTGATAACTATTTTCGCGCCACCATAGCTGTGAAACCAGAACCAGTTTGCTCTGCAACCCATTGCCCGCAGGACTGAAGCGCATTGCTGGCCACCGAAACTCTGCACATTCAGTACCCGCCGAACTGAGCTCTGTTACCTCCTGGTAAATTCCTGCACCTTCTCTGCAAATGACAAATCGTGGTTTTAAACATTCATTGAGTTTTAAATCTGTTTTAAAGACTGCTACTCACCCTCGGATTCTCTCAACATTCTGTAATTATAAAATCATCTCTGTGTTCGTTTAATTGCATTTCATATTAACCAACGGTTTGGCTGATCGACTGTGTAGAAACCCTTTGGGTAGATATCCTTTGGGTCTTCAAACCACGGTTAACAAATAAAACCCTACCTGCGGAGATCTTATCAAAGTGTCGGCTACAACGAAGCATTTGGGTTGGTTTGTCACTTGGGTTGGTTCAGATTTAGGTTGGTTTGTCACTGAAAGTCTAATATTAGAATCACTTGAAACAACCATTGTCGAAGATATGTCCTTAAGCTTGCGATGCATTAAAAGGGGTTGAAACAATACGGTTTCAATTTTTAATCAAATCCACAAATTAAATACAAAAAGTTAACAAGTGCAGTTATTAGTTAAAAGAAGGGACTTTAGATGCACCTCTTCTTGTCAAGAGGAGAGGAAGAATTTTTCCAACAGTAGTCATTGTTATAATCCTATGATCTTCTAGGATATGGCTGGTAGACTTTCTAATAAGGATGAGAATGAAGATGTCATTACTCTTTCTGAGGGACTATTACAATTCAATTAGTAGTCTTGTTAAGGTCCGACAAGATGCTAGGGAGGCACACCATAGAAAAAAAGTGCCCATTGTCGTCTCAGCATGAGTTCCCACTATTTAGGTCAATTCCTATAAAGTCATGGGAGGCTTCCCTACAATCACAAAATCCTACACCACAAGATTAGTATACCAGTGCCAAGTTATAATTCTTATTGGTTGATGGAGTCCAGGAGTTAGTTTAGGAAATTTGCTATTCTGAGAATGATTTCTTACTGTAGAAAACATAAAACAACAAAGAAAACACACAATAAATAAAAGAAAAAGCCTTGGAAAAGCACAGGGATTTTGTGTGAAGAACCCTTACCAATTTTAGGATGAAATACCGTGATATTACCCTTGGTATGTGGCTGAAAATGAAGATAAGGCTTTCTGTTCTGAACCTTCAAACCTGCACAAAAACACAGAAACCAACAAGCTATAGCCCATTTTGGGGTCATCCACAAGCCTTAAAATGATCTCGAAAAATATGGCTATGGGCTGGAAGTGTTAATATATTGAAATATGAATCAAATGAACCTCCTAGAGTCCTAGCACTTTAAAAGACTGAGTATTTCAACAGATGTTCAAATCTGGAATTTACTACTCAGTTCTAAGGGTTAAAACTTAAATCCGCAGTAGGGACAAAACTCATTTTTATTTACCCAGCAAGCTTGGGATTGATTATTCACTTCAAATAATGTTCAATGGACTTTTGGAAGTGAAGAAAATGAAGGGGATTGAAGAGTTTTGCTTTTAGTAGCAAAATCCCCTTGAAAGGGCTTCACTTACCAACTTTTACCATTTGGTTTTCCAGGGTAATCTCAATGCCAAATAATGTGTTTAAAAGCTTGTGTGAAGATCATTCTGGTTGATTGCTGGTTTAGTTAACGGATTAGCTCTAGCACTTTCGCATTGCTGGCTGGCACCTACAGCCCAATATTCATTTGTTCTATGTGTTGGATCAATGTATTAGCTGCTGCACTGTGCAATAGCATGCTACAGCCAAACATCCTCAATGCTTGATGTGGTATGCTTTACATACAGCAAAGATCCATTATATAAACATATAATTCACATTCTAAATTCTAATGTAATCAAATCATTGGTTTACTTGTGCTCTGTTTAAATTCTGCACGCTTTACTAATTAGCCACAGCCATCATATGTGGCCAGAGGAATGGTTATTAATTAAATGCTGAGTTTGCACATCCACTATTCAGCTGGTAACGGAAGTGACTCCTTACAACAATTCATCTCAAGCTGTCAGCGGGATTATCTACCACCCTACAGCTACCATTATATACATAACTACTTGAATAATGAAGCCTTTACAATAAGCTAGTCATTTAACACAATAAATAAAAGAAAAAGCCTTGGAAAAGCACAGGGATTTTGTGTGAAGAACCCTTACCAATTTTAGGATGAAATACCGTGATATTACCCTTGGTATGTGGCTGAAAATGAAGATAAGGCTTTCTGTTCTGAACCTTCAAACCTGCACAAAAACACAGAAACCAACAAGCTATAGCCCATTTTGGGGTCATCCACAAGCCTTAAAATGATCTCGAAAAATATGGCTATGGGCTGGAAGTGTTAATATATTGAAATATGAATCAAATGAACATCCTAGAGTCCTAGCACTTTAAAAGACTGAGTATTTCAACAGATGTTCAAATCTGGAATTTACTACTCAGTTCTAAGGGTTAAAACTTAAATCCCCAGTAGGGACAAAACTTATTTTTATTTACCCAGCAAGCTTGGGATTGATTATTCACTTCAAATAATGTTCAATGGACTTTTGGAAGTGAAGAAAATGAAGGGGATTGAAGAGTTTTGCTTTTAGTAGCAAAATCCCCTTGAAAGGGCTTCACTTACCAACTTTTACCATTTGGTTTTCCAGGGTAATCTCAATGCCAAATAATGTGTTTAAAAGCTTGTGTGAAGATCATTCTGGTTGATTGCTGGTTTAGTTAACGGATTAGCTCTAGCACTTTCGCATTGCTGGCTGGCACCTACAGCCCAATATTCATTTGTTCTATGTGTTGGATCAATGTATTAGCTGCTGCACTGTGCAATAGCATGCTACAGCCAAACATCCTCAATGCTTGATGTGGTATGCTTTACATACAGCAAAGATCCATTATATAAACATATAATTCACATTCTAAATTCTAATGTCATCAAATCATTGGTTTACTTGTGCTCTGTTTAAATTCTGCACGCTTTACTAATTAGCCACAGCCATCATATGTGGCCAGAGGAATGGTTATTAATTAAATGCTGAGTTTGCACATCCACTATTCAGCTGGTAACGGAAGTGACTCCTTACAACAATTCATCTCAAGTTGTCAGCGGGATTATCTACCACCCTACAGCTACCATTATATACATAACTACTTGAATAATGAAGCCTTTACAATAAGCTAGTCATTTATAACGCTTGTGCAATGTTTAACTTACAGTACATCAACGCAGAGATATTGTGGGAAAGCATCATTATTGCCTCTTTGGAACATGGGTTCACTATCTAGAACACACAGGTGTGCAATTCCATTGCTTGGATGCTCAGTCAACCAAAGTTTGGAAAATTCTTGCTCTAAAGTTGAAATTATTTGGGGAACTCTAGAAATCACCCCATTTCAAGGGATTTGGGATTCCTAATTACCCAAATTGTGTTGGAGAAGTTATGGTTGGGCTTCTCTTGGTCTCTAAGCATATACCCTTTTAATACCTAAGAAGGGATACTCTTAAGACCCAAATGAGTGAAAGAAATGTGTCCAATAACTGTAGACTCATTTGTCAAATCTACGAACAAGAATAAAAATGATCTTCTAGGATATGGCTGGTTAGCCCATATAAATGAAATTTTTTTCCAACAGTAGTCATTGTTATAATCCTCTATTTTTGTTCCAGACAGAGCATATAATAATTGTAGAATTGTTCAAGGGGTAATCACAACCAATAATTTATAGCACCAGCATTTACAAGCCATCATAAAATAAGAGGTAGGAAACATCCTTTGACCAGAAACCTATGACCTAAAATGGATAAGATATAGTAACATACTTGAGGTTGCTCATTATTATGATGCAACATGTGATTGTTGGAATGGTGGAAAATGGAAAATATTCTTTAATGTAGATTAAAATCAATATTCTTTTTTGAACATTCATTTTTAATTTTTTATTATTATCATTGGAAAAATTCTTGTGGATGTTTGTCTATTTTCTACTAAGTCCTTGTTGAGTTCTGACTTCTATGCTAGCAGACCTTTATTTTCTTATTGGTCATATGCAGGGTGTTAGATTATGCCATTGACCATCTGTAACTGACAGCACCAAGAAATATGCAATAGCATTTGGTCACATAGGACTTTGAATTTTGATTGTAAGATAAATTGAAGTCAAATTAAAAGCATTTTAATATTCTAATTGTAATATTAAAGTTAATTCCATCGTTTTTAATTGATGGTTAATTCAAGGTGGTGATTGTTAATTATGGATAATCTCTAGTCATAATACAATCAGGGTCAGAACTGAAGTTACAGTATTGAAAGAATCTGCTCTGGAATAGACAGTTTTGGCTGTCAGATACAGATTACAAGTCAACTTGATGATAAAAGGCCATTGGTAATGGATTTTCCTCTCATCATTGCTATGATTACGGGCAGGCTGAGTTGGAACCCAATGTGGAGGGGGATGAATTAGAAGCCTAGTGCTACATTAAACAGGCCAAGCTGTGCTATGTTGATCCTTAAAGATTAGCAAGTCAGACGTTTGATGTAGGATATAAGGGTAATAGGTCAAGGTTTTTGTTCATCATTAACTCATACGGTAGTATGGTTGGGTTCAATTGGATGGTTTAGTTGGAAGTGCCAAACTTGAATCCAAATTAAGCTGGGTAGAATCAGATTCCTAGTAATAGAGTAGATCCTTAACAAAAGGATTTTCTCTTCATTGTGAAGTATGGATAGTCAATGTGAACAACAGATGCCATAATCAAAAACAGCTAGTCTTGAGTCAAGATACCAGTTTTACAGAATTGATAAAGTTGAATTTGTCAGTAAAGTAGAACAGTCATCAAGGGTTATGTTGACTATCAAATAGTGACAAGTTAACTTTTTGTTTCGTATGTGGAAGTGCATAGTTTCAGATTTCCGACTATCATTTTCTAGTTTCTTATACATATTTATAGAATGTTAGTTCAGATGGTCTTGAATTCAAGACCAGCTTGAATAAAGCTTTTGAATTAGAAGCAAGAGTACAGCCTCCACAAAGGGCTTCCTCTTATCATGATGAGGCTAATGACCCCAGATTTATCATTACAGATGAACCTTTAGTGCCATTCAATTCAGTGGCCTTCAACTTAGAAACCATAAGTGGGGGTATCTATTTGGGCCAAGTCACCTGGGACATGCACCTGGCCCCAGCTGCTGTTGGGTGCACTGCTTACATTCAAAAGCATGGGGCATATCACTTGGTAGAACTTGAGCCCTCTTGGGGTCTATATTAGCTATCCACTTTTGTCAACCCAGCAAGCCATCATTGACACAACTGTCTTTTTTAATTTATGAAACACTTACAAGTGAACTTCTAGCACATTCTCTTATTCTAGACTGAACTTGGAAATGCTGCTACCATAAGTAGTTCTGCATATCTTTCTCCATACAAAGGAAAGGCTCGTCCAACAAATGGTAATCCATAAATCACTATCATTATCCATAGAAATGAAAGGCTCATCTAACAAATAGTATTTCATAAATTTTGCCATGGTTTGTTATCATCATACTATATCCAAGGATAGCCACTAGCGGCCTTCCACCTCAAAGAATCCAGGAAGAGGAGTGGATTTATTTATTTATTTAATCAACCTCTAGATGACTTGAGACACTTTATATTGCAATGTATGCTTGATAGTTTCCTTTTTTATGACAAACTACACATAATCCCTATGTTATCCCTGATTGATGTATCTTAGGATTAATTTCAAATGCTGAGCTTCTTTAGTTTCTATATATCTTGATGGATGTATTCTGTCCTTTGCTGTTGGCGACAAGGCTAGACTTCTTTGGTCCTTTCAGCATACAAATGTCCTCAAGGAGCCATGCAAAAAGCAAACAAGAGTCGACCATCAGTCCCATAATTAATAAGGCATTTGAGAATGAAATTATTTTCAGACTCAGGTTTCAGCATGTGGAGTCTGAAACAGGGCAGCCACTGAGAATGAACTTAGAGAACTTAGCAACAATCCTCATGAACAAACCAAGTTCCAGGAAATTATAATTTAACGCTGAAATGCAACTTACATAGAGTGCTGCGATGACTCTAGCATAACAAAGTGGAACAAACTGATTAAAGTTGTATGACATTTTTTTCTTTGCAACAGATTTTGCATGTTATTACGTTTCTTTCAGCAATGTATTGATTATACCAAGATGAAGCATTTGAAAGTCTATAATACTGTTTTGTGCATGGGTAGGAAATATTGAAGGGGAGATAGGGAACTCTCAGTGTAAATTCTACACACTACAAAAAATTTCATAGTATGAACTGTTGCTCATATCTGTTCCCTCATTTGTATAGGGATTTGAAGAATGTTGAAGTGGGAATTGATCAATGAGTTGGAGGTTGAGGACCCAGAAGGGATGATAGAGTTTTCAGCGGAAGATTTGACATGGACAGAAGTAGCAGGAGACCAAGTCGCAATTATTCCATATTGTCGACTTGAGGATTTTATAAGGGGAGAGCAAATGAGGGAACCCGCACCTACTCAATTTGTTGCTAAAATTCGAAAAATTAAAGATGTGAAGGATATCAAGAGGACAAATAATTCAACATATCTAGAATATGTTGTGTGAGTCTCTCTCTTTCTCTCTCTCTATCTATATTAAATTTTGATTTTAAGTTCACTATGTCAAACATGCATAAATATTTTATTTAATTTTTGGTGAATTGCTGATCGCAGATATAGGTGTGCCTATGGTCCAAATCGTGTACAATCCAGCAATGTGGCTGAACCTGGATCCACAACTAAGAAACGTCTTCCACGTCACAGCATCAAAGTTGGTTGTCAGTGTCACTTTATTATGCGACGACTTGCTATTAGACCAAATGATGCCGTTCTAATATATACAGCATGCAGACATATTGATGACAAAAATGTGGTTTGTCATGGAAATGAGGCAAATGACATGCCCAAGAAATTCAATTTTGCGCCGCATTTAACACAGCATATACGAACTATTGTTGAAGATTTGGTTCGTGATGGTTTTAATGCTACGATGATCTGGGAAAAATTTATCTTTGATTTAAGGTATGGATCTGGTGAGCTTTTCACAGGGGCACCTCGAGATTCTTTCATGACAAGAAAGGATGTGTCAAACATGTACAATAATATCAAGAGGCTAGAGTATGTGAAGCATGAAAATGATCCAATGAGTGTGGATTGTTGGGTTAGTGAGTGCCCAGAGAGCTTTTTCTTCTACCAACAACAAGATGTTGTTAAAAACATTCCTTTCATTATAGGCATACAAACTAAGTGGATGCTTTCAATGATGGTGAGATACTCACACAACAACATGTTATCAATGGACTCCACTTTTAGCACTAACAAATATGGGGTAAACATATTTACCAAAACTTCATTTATTCTACTTTATTTCAATGTCGTCCTCTTATATGCTTATAATCTTGTTTTCTTATTGTAATGCAGTATCAACTGTACACCATAATGGCTTTTGATGATCATCACAATGGGATTCCAGTGGCATGGGTAATATCATCACGGAATGGTACTCCTGATATTTGTAAATGGATGTCGCAATTATTTGCAAATGGGAAAAAGGAAAACCCAGATTGGCATGTCCGAGCTGTCATCACAGATGATGCAGCAGCGGAAATCGAGGCATTAAGGTGAACCAGTTTTTTCTTTTTAGAATAGTTAAAAAGTAATAATGTTCAAGGATATTCTCTTATAATGTTATATTATTTCAGGTCTTGCACAAACTGTACACTATTGTTGTGTGTATGGCATGTCCGTAGAGCCTGGTTGAAAAATGTTGGAACGAAAGTCAGGGGAAAGGAAAATAAAGTCCGTATCTTCCGTGCTCTGGGATTAATCATGCATTCGTGTGAAGATGATGCATCTGTGCAACATGAAATTCAAAGTTTCTTTGATGAATTCAAAGAAGAAACAGTGTTTTTGGATTATTTTGCAACCAACTGGTTAAACAACAACAAGCTATGTAAGTTTCCTAAGGTTGCATTTTATCAATTTATTTTGTAATTCACAATTTCCTATTGTTTTTTCGCATCTAATATATGTTTTTTTTTTCAGATATGTGGGCAAAAGCATATAGGGACTTCCCACATTCCAACCAGGATACTAATAATGCTATCGAATCTTATCACCGGTACCTAAAGCAAAGGTACCTCTGTGAGAAGAATAATGCGTCCCATAGAAGGGTGGATTGGCTGTTGCACCTTTTATTAAAAAAGGTTGAGTTGTATTACATTCACATGCAACGTCTAAAAAATGCTGGTTTTGTCCGAGCTTCAAAAATTGAGCAACAAATAAATTTAAGTAAGTGCAAAGCAAAGAATATCCCAGATGAAGATTGTATGGCTGATGGAAACAGGGAAAGTGAGTATTTGGTTCGTAGCCAAACTACGGCAACTCGTGATACATGGTATCATGTCATCTATAAAGGGCAGAACCTGCACTTTTGTAATTGCAAATGGGCCCTAAATGGCAATATTTGCAAGCATATTCTAAAAGTTGAGATGGTAGTGACTAGCAAGGTTTCAAGTGGCAATGAATTGCCTAATGTCTATAGGTCTATTACAGAAAGACCTGGATATTTACTTGATTTAAATGGATCGTTTGCAATGAGCCCAGAAATTGAAATGAGCCTTCCGGCTTCTCCTTCCACTGATCCAACCATGGTAAGGCAAGATAGCGCCCTAACAATCGATGAGGAAATTGAACTTGTGATGTCATCAACTCATAAGATATTGAGGGGTTTATTACAAATAACACCCAAATCTTTGGAGCAGGCATATGCACTAAATGAATTGGTAAAAAATGTCAGCGAAGAGTACAATAATAAGAAATTTGATGTTCTAACTCCATCCAAGGTCACTACCAAGAGGCGACATAGTTTCTTGAGCCCAACAAAAAAAGGGGGGCAAAGTGTTCCTGCGTTGAAATCAAGAAAATGTGGACCACAGTTTCTAAAGGTTGGACGGTGTCGTGGAAGGAAAAGAAGCCTGAATGAACAATTGGAGATTTCTTCTACAAAAGAAATCAAGGTGGACCACACATCTAGAAGGGTACAAGGTTCTATTCTGCAAAATACTGGTATGGAAATATTAATTGATCTACCATTTATTGTGAAATTCAAAACTTTAAGATAAGGCTAAACTTATACTCTAGATGAAATTCTGGATTGAAAACTTTAAGGTAAGGCTAAACTTGTACTCTATGGATGAAATTCTGGATTGTCAACTTGAAAGTGAGGATAAGCATCTACTTAATAGATGAAATTTTTGTTTCACATAAACTTATGTGAATGATCAGTAGCCCCTTGTGTAGATTCTGGAACCGGCATACCAGATAAGAATGTTACCCTTGAAACTGCCATAAGGGATTTCTCAGGCAAATTGGAAGGATCTATTTGTGAGGAAAATAAGGAGGCAGAGATTTTCCAAAGCTTCACTTCCCATACCTGCCATTGTAAATTTAGAATTCAGTTCTTTGACAGTAATAGCTCAGTTCTTTGACAATACTACTATTAGCCCTTAATGGTACTTGCATCCGCAATGGAGGAGGAAAAAGATATTGGTTATTGAATTAACCATAAACAACAAATCATGACAGATAAAAAGAGATCATCTAAACTATAGATGATTTAAAATGGTTAGTTTAGTTGAGGATACTGGACTTTCCAACAGAAAATAAGCTTTACAAATATTTATATAGGACAAGGATGTGACTTTTCATCTCTACTATTCATCTTGCAGGCAGTCTCGCTGATGATATCAAAGGATTTGCAGAATTTTGCAGTGGCACTAATCCTTTGACATGAGGAACTGTACCCTTGATTTGACAGGAAATATTTGAAGCTTTGCTGATTGAGAGCTTCAAAGTCTATTCATGGTTCCTCCAATACGAAGAACCACCCGTAGGCATAAAAAATGGAGTGCAGCGTGAAATCAACATGATCAAAATCCCTGGAAACAAGCTACAATCTCAGTAAACAGTTTAATACAGGAACTCCAGAAATATCATAAAACAAACAGCTATATTGAAGGGAAAATCATATGCAATTACAGATGTAAAGAAGTTTTTCTTGATAACCTTTTTTACTTCTACGATGAAATATGTTTTGTCAACTTCATCTAGTGCCCTAAGCTCATATGGAGTTTTATCATTCAAATATTTTTATCATTTATTTTGTTGTTAGGACTTTGTTTTCCAACTCATTATTAATTATTTTGATGACTGTATATGACTTTGAGATATATGACTGTATATGACTGTATTTTGATGACTGTATATGACTTTTGATGACTGTATATGACTGTATTTTGATGACTGTATATGACTTTGTTTTCCAACTCATTATTAATTAGTTTTGTTTCTTTCATTTTATGAATTGAGATGACTTTCTTTGATATTAAATTGTACTTTTGCCTCTACTAGAGTGCCCATGTTTCCTCAATTCTATTTCAAATAATCTAAGATCTGATAATGCTTTGGACATTTGTTCTACAAGATCCTAAGTATATATGGCATTTGAAGTGGAAGCAACACAGACATGAGCCTTCTGAGATAGTTCTAAATGCTAAATCTTCTCTTGCAGATATTATCGGTGGCTTGTGACTTTTATAAAAGAAGTTTTTCTTGATAACCTTTTTTACTTCTACGATGAAATATGTTTTGTCAACTTCATCTAGTGCCCTAAGCTCATATGGAGTTTTATCATTTAAATATTTTATCATTTATTTTGTTGTTAGGACTTTGTTTTCCAACTCATTATTAATTATTTTGATGACTGTATATGACTTTGAGATATATGACTGTATATGATTGTATTTTGATGACTGTATATGACTGTATATGACTGTATTTTGATGACTGTATATGACTTTTGATGACTGTATATGACTGTATTTTGATGACTGTATATGACTTTGTTTTCCAACTCATTATTAATTAGTTTTGTTTCTTTCATTTTATGAATTGAGATGCCTTTCTTTGATATTAAATTGTACTTTTGCCTCTACTAGAGTGCCCATGTTTCCTCAATTCTATTTCAAATAATCTAAGATCTGATAATGCTTTGGACATTTGTTCTACAAGATCCTAAGTATATATGGCATTTGAAGTGGAAGCAACACAGACATGAGCCTTCTGAGATAGTTCTAAATGCTAATTCTTCTCTTGCAGATATTCAATTTCATTGTTTCTTCATATAAACTCTTATAGCAGTTGCGCCTTTTCTTTTTCTACTTTAAAAGTTATGTTGTTTGTACATGTTTAATTCCTAGGATTTTCAACTTTTTCCTCAAGGACTGCATTTTTGTTTATGTGTTTTGAAGGAGAATATTGATAGCCTTTATGTTAATTGGATTCACTCCCATATTCATTGTTAACTTCTTATATTCTTGTTTTTTTCTTTTTTGTTACAGCTGAAGCTCCTCCTGGTGCTTTGTTATTGCATGAGGAGATCAAGGATCAACAGACCTTGGCTCAATCTACAGTTGCAACAGTTGCTCAATCTACAGGACTAGTATCTCTGTCTCAATCTACTGGGTTACATGTTCCTCTATCTATGAGTTCACAGTCAGCCAACAATATAAATTTTCAAACGCCTTTGCAAGGAGTCAAACAGAGTGAGTTGAAATCAGCTTCATCAATTGCTAAATCCAGTGAAGTCAATCTGGCAGGTGCAAAATTTACCTCAAATGTATCCCAGTCAAAATTGCTTGAGATTGTCTCCAGAAGTAACCGACTTATGCAATGGGCATCTGCCAAACCAGCTGAACATGTGCAACCTGTTTCAAGTGTCCAGACGACAACTTCTGGCAGCACTGGTTTTGATAGAAGGTTGGATGGTAATTCCAATTGTGTGGCCAGGGAACCATATGGTGATACAAAACTATCAGGCATTTCTAGTAGTGTTCCTCAATTTATTCAACAGCAGGCACCCATGGACATGCCTCTGTATATGCGTTCACAGCTGAGCTGGATGCATCCTCAGAATCTGTCATCTCATGCCACTTCTCAGGGAGGTGTAAACTCGATGTTAGAATTGCCGAATTCAACCACACAGAGTCCTTTTAATTGCAGGCAGATACCAATGGGAGCTGATACATCCCAATCTCAAAAACAACTATGGAAGTCTTTACCTTCAAAACAGCCTTCTCAACAGACATCCGAATTTTCAAATTCGATTCCACCAGATTTGAATGTAGAAAAACAGTCTCCAAGGTCTCCAGTTAGGCAGTCTTCTGGAATGCTGGTTGATTCACAGCTTGATTTGGCCCTCCAGCTTTGATTTATTGAGCATTTAAAAGGTTGACAGGGAACATAATTATGTGTGAATCTCTTGGGACAGTTTTGAATAACTTGAACTTCTTAGTGGTTGGTGAAATTTGTTGGCTAGTTAGGGCATTGAAACTGGTTTCCTTCTATTTGTATGTTTAGCTATGCTTGTGGTTCCTTTGCAGGCAAACCAACTTGGTCTTTGTAATATCAAAAGCTCTGCATTTTTGCGACCATTGAAACAGTTCTGTTAATATTATTAAGGGAAAATTTCATGAACTCTTAATTATTTCAAATTCTGAGTTTTTCTTGTTTTCATTAATTATACACAATTCCCACTTGGTCCTGAACTTTGGCTGCTGATGACCTGTGATTCTCCAAGCAAGTTTCTAGGAGTACTGCACTGTTTCTAGACTATTCTGTCAGCATTGTCGTCAAATCTATATCAAACCTCTTTTTCCATCCATATTTTCAGGCCTTAAAAGAAGTGTGGATTGATAGCACAGCATAATTCAGGTGGAGATTGAGAGGCACATAAATGTCTAAAATATAGCATTTGAAGCTGTCAAGGCAGACAATATATTACAAAACCTAATAAACTCTGGAATTGTTGATAAGGAAGTAATTTTGTAATTATTGAGGAAGATAATGCTTCCTTGACAGTACCCTCATGCTATGAAACTCTCGGTAGGCACAACCATCAGCAATATAAACTACAATCCAGCACTGTAAAATGATTGGAATCATTAATCTCTTGGTTGACTAGAAAGTCTATGCATCTCTGCATATGATGTTGCAGGAAACAACTTAACGATACCAGTGTCATATTGGTGTGATAAGAACTAGTGTATTATGGCAACTCTGACATTCTATTGGAAGTCTGAATCACTGTAACAGAATTTTTGCAAGGTTCCAGAATGACCAAAGAAATTGTGCTTCCCAATGCTATATGAAATGAGGACAGTGGGATCTTTGAAACATTCAGAGGCATACAAAGTGAACGGGCTTCCCATTGTTGTGCATCAATGGACATGATTATCACAGCTCGTTTAACCATTTATGTCATATTGGTTCTTCCAGAGACCCTGAAAACCCTTGGGACATGGTCGAATATAAAATTGTCATAGATCCAAACAGAACCATGATTAAAGTTCTGAATTTCAGTTGAACTGACACACAGTAAATGGCTGATTCACGTTGATGAAAAACTCACCTGTTCTTGAATCATTTCAATTTTCACTATATGTGACATTTGGTTATTCCCTGGGTACTAATATTTCTCGTTGTATGGAGGGAATAGAAATCCCATCTAATTAAAATAACTGAATGGAACGCAAAAGGAAGAAGCATCAGTCAGTTTCTCAAAACAAATTGTTGGAAGCACATTGGAGGAGATTTCAAGAGGGTGTGCTCCATTAAGGAAAACTGTTGAATGGAACATCAGTTTGAGATGACGGTATACACATTAAATCAGAGATCAGTTTCAATGGTAGACATGAACAGCACCAATCTGTTGTCAATTTTCGGTAACACTGGTTTTCCTATCAATTGAGTGGCCAGTTTCTGCAAATTAATAATCACTTAATTTACAGATTTAATTGAAATGATGATTTTTCAAAAGTGAGTACAATTTCTAGGTGAGGCCTAAGATCAAATCTAGGGATTGCCATTATAATTGCAAGGGTATATTCAATAGCCAAATATACCAGGAATTTTTGATTTAGCAAGATTTGAGACTCCACGACAGTGGGGGAGCCTACTCTTTGAGCCTTATCACAAGGAGCTAAAGATACCCCTGTGTGATTTGAAACCGGGTGGAGAGGATAACATCCCATTGTGCCAACAACTGAAAAGAGGATTTCAAATTTTGAAACTGGATAAAGGGGACAATATATCCCATTGTGTCAACCACTAGATCGTCCCATCAAGAAAAAACAAGCTCGTCCCATGAAGAGAAAACAAATCCAAATTTTTAAGCATGTTTTGAAGACATAAATTTTTAAGCATGTTTTGAAGACATAAAAGGTTCATGGTAACTGATTTGGTTTGGCAGGATATGATAAAAGAGGCATGCAATTGAAGAGATTAAAAACTCAACAGCAGGCATTAAGTTTTATTTTGTGAAACAATACTTTATCTTTTAGTTAACGAGAGAGCAAAAGAATAAGAAAGGTCATTTGGGTTGTTATCCTGCCCCTGAAGATAAGTGAGAGATCAGAATGTGAGGGCAGGTGACTGAGACTCCTGGTTAAGATATTCTAGCCAAAAGCAAAAGGAAAAATTCTCGAGAGAATTCACACTAACAGTAATGTAAGTTATTATCACCAATCAGAATCATAATGTTCATATTGTTGCAGGATAAACTTAATTGGAATTAATTTTGAATAAAAACCACCAAAAGCAGAGACAACCAAGATAATGTATAATTGCCCCTTTACTATACTTGTATGGTAAAATTGTGCAGTGCATATATTACTACAACAGGGGCAGTAAACTGTCCCTTCCCGAGTGGTAGAGGTCCACTTATCATCAAAGATATGAAATGTAAATGTTTCTCCAAGTACTGATCTGTTATAGATGCCAGGATCACCACCAGCAATGCTCTGATTATATTGCTGTGTATGCTCGGATTAGTTTCTCCAAGTACTGATCTGTTATAGATGCCAGGATCACCACCAGCAATGCTCTGATTATATTGCTGTGTATGCTCGGATGCTGTGTATTGCTGTGTATGCTCGGATTAAGCATAATCAATCTCCCCCCCAATGACATCCATTTATGTTTCCAACTATCTAATTTATATTTAAACTTTCCAATTAACCATTCCCATTTCTTAATTTTGAATACACACAGTTTTAAAATGAATCCCAAGTAGTTGAAACCATCATCTATATGGTTGGAAGATATCCCAAAAAGCTACCTTATTTCCTCCAATACTGATTCATCTTTTCCATTATGTATTAATTTTGACTTTGTTTCATTGAATAACAGTTCAGAGGTATCCCCAAATATCTTAATTCTTTTATGAAAGATGGACCATTCAGCAATAGAAATCTATCCCCCAAATAAAATATCATCTACGAACATAAGATGTGTTACCTATAGGTAATTGGAAACTCTGACCCCTTTGATGTGGCCTGTGTCCCATGAATCCTTCAATTTCCTGCTTAATGTGTCTATTAGCAGAAGGAATAGTAAGGGTGACAATGCATATGCCTGTCTCAACCCCTTATAGGCTGAGAAGAACTTAGAAGGTAAACCATTGATAACCACAACAAAATGTGTAGATTTAATACATCCCATGATCCATTTTGAGTTATGTCTACTCATACCCATTTTGATCAACATTAATAACAAAAATTATCAATCAATGAAGTCATAGGCTTTAACCAAATCCAAAGTAGACATGATTTATGATCTCTATATTTAATTGAATGGATCATCTCCTGTGCTATTCCAATGGTGTCTTGTATCTTCCTTCCTTCCATAAATTAAAATTGTTCTTGAGTAATAAAATTCGATAAAATCAATTTAACTCTTCTGGAAATCAATTTATATATCACTTTATAAACCCATTTACAAAGGGATATGGGCCTAAAATCAACAAAATTCTACAGATTCTTCTTCTTAGGAATCAATACAATAAACTTGCCATTTATGGCCCCCGAGATATATCCCATGTCATTATCTCTATATATGTAATTATCAGGAACAACCTCAATTCAGTGGAGCTGGTGGAATAATTTTCTTTAAGAGGTGCTTATTTTTTCAGTCTAAAGCCGGTCTAGAGAAAGAACTAACCATTAACAAATTTCAGAGTTCAATTAACAAATTTTCAAAGCTCGTGACCTTAAAGTTGACTCTCTTTCTTGCTGATGGAAAAATGTGTAAACAACATCCAAATTTATGTGATTCATAAATGGTAATAAACTAGATGAAGAGTGCATGCACTATGGAAATACAAATGTTAAGATCGATTTTGAGGAAGTCTAGTTCATCACAAAACAATTTTACCATATTTTTTCAACATGTGTAACAGGAAAAGGATTGAGATGACAGATGGTCTTTCCAAAACTGTTAAAGATCCATTTTAAGTCGAGTTCATCACAACCAATCTCTTTTCAACATGAGTACAGGGAAAGGATTGAGATGGCAGATGGTCTTTCCATAACTACTTTCTGGTTGATTCATGGTCGTTGGCACATTATTCAAGAGAATTAATACTTACATGTTCCAAGTCATCAGCCTTCTAAGTTTATATGTAGGTGTTAAGGATTCCAACTTCGTGTCAAGCAACAAGTTGAAGGAAATAAATATGTGGTGAGTGCATATAGTATGGAAAGCAAGGAAAAGAAAGGATACATTACCTAGAATTGCTTGTGTGTTGCAAACCCTACTCAACAAAAATGCTTCAAATGAAGGAAATCAGATTGCTTGTGCAGATAGTTGTGTTGTTTTATGGAGCAGCTGCAAGTATGTGGATGGAATTAACAGGTGTAGATAACAAAGTAACTATGAGCCTTTGGTAGCCTCCAAGTATTAATAGGCAATCATGAATGATGCTTGAAGAAGATTGTGCATACATATTATTAAGCTGAGGAGTTATAATTCCATGTCCAATAGTAGTCTAGTCAAGTTTGAAAAATAATAAATGGACATAATTAAAACCAATCAAACATTCACATATTCATATGCACTGAAAGCAATGATCCACACATTTGCCAACTTGTGGATGGCCTTCAGAATCACCAGTAAGTTAAGAATAATTAGTTCACCTCAAATATAATGTACATAATTGGACACATGAATTCAGTTATAACATGATTGGACATCCAAGGTGAATGATATTACAAAACCAAAAAAAAGTACATTAACGAGTACTTTACTGAAAGAACCACGGTATCAGAATCCCAATAAAAATGACAACCATGGTGTATACACATAGTCGAGACCTATATTGATGCTGATCAATGTTTGCCAATGGAATGAACGATGATCCTGAATCATCTCTGGCACCTGCATCTACACTTGAGATTGCTCCAACCATTAGATCAGAAGAGATTTTATGGATCTTCGCAACGTGCTTTATCGAAAAAGAATTAAATCGAGCACTCCAGATTTTTGCCTCTCTGTAGAGGGGCCTCAAATTGTCTGCGCGAACATTGTAGATGCCTTCCATGTGATTACAGATTAATTCTGAGTTTGTCAGCACTGTTATGTTATTCACCCCATTGTGTTTTGCCTCTTTTAAACCTGCAACGAGTGTAATGTAGTATGCTTCGTTATTGGTTGTCTTTCCCTGCACTTCCCATATTCTATAAATCACATGATTTTTTGCCCCATTGTGAAGGACAATTTTTAAAGATGCTGGACCCGGATTAGGGCGGCATGATACTTCAATGCATAGGGTCCACTTTTCCACCATTCCGTGGGCTTAGAAGCACTGCATAGTGACAACAACAAAATAGATTCATGTTAGAATACTTTAACATGACAAAATATCCTGATTATCATAAACTCCAAAGATAATCTGGCAATATTGAGTTCCATACTCTATATAAATAGTAAGTGAATAAATATCCCAAGGTGAGATGATATTGGCTAATTATAAATTACAAATACTTACTTTCGAGAAGATCATATGTGTATAAAAGAAAAGACAGGAATAGATATGCTGAAACCAAGGAGCATTATAATATCTCAATATTTTTTTAGAAATGAGGATATACTTGTATATATACTGGAAACGTTTTAGGTGCCACCGCGCAAATAAATAATATAAGTACCAAAGAGTCTCAATGATAACAATGATAAACTTATGTTAAATTCTAAATGGCTAGTACACCCTTTTAAGCCATAAAAAGAAAATTATAGACTCGTTGTAGCATAATGCACAGTCAGAAATAAAGAAATAGATTACAATTACAAATTAGGAACTCTCCCATCGAAAAGGTGCCACAAAAATCCATCATAGAATGGAGGAAGTGAATCAACCTGGAACCTTGCAAAGAATCGAATTGGAACAATGTGAGACAATTATTTGAATCATCTTATTTGGTGTAGATGAGCGAGAAGATAACATCATCCTCCATACGTATATATATTATAATATACAGGAAAACCAAACCACACTGTGAGTAAGGGAATCTGAATTGTAAATTCCACTATAAGGTTTACACACAATGAGTAAAATATTTACCTCCACTAAATATTGTATTAGTAGCTCCCTTCATGAGTGAAGTGGAAACACCAGATTCACATAGCTATAATAGAATGCCATAGTAGATGCAGAGTATGGCATTCTGTTATTGGAAATACTTACCAGAAAAAAACCAACTAGTGACATGTTTGCAAGAGATTTGAACTTGCATAAGTGGGTGAACTTAGCATTTCCAAATAGAGTGGAGGAGGTAATTGACCCTCATATCTTGAGGGAGATGGATGATGCTGAAATTGGAGAAAATGATGCATATAAATGCCTACTTTCTCTCTTACATGTTGGTTTGTTATGCTCAAAAGATTCACCCAAAGAACGCCCAACTATGAGAGATGTGTCAACTCTGTTGGAGAGTTTTAAAAAGGATTTGGTGGAAAAGAATGTTGCTTCGAAGAGATCAAAAGAAAGCATATCTGCTATGCTCGCCAATATTAAACACACTGCAACAAGGAATAGTGAAATGGCATTAAATGATGAAAGTTCTACATTTTAGTTTTCAAATATTTCAATTGTAAAATATTTATATTCTTCCAACCGCAAGTACTTATATTATTTTAGCACTTCAAGCAATTTGATGTCAATATAATATTTTAGCAATAGTTTGCTTTTGTAACTCCAGATTTTAATGAGATTGTAGAATTAAATATGTCTTAATCGTGTTTAACCAGTTCATCCATTAGTGAAGGAGTTCATGTAAACGTTGTATGGATTTATTTCATGAAAATTCATTTGGTTGTTCTTTAGCATCTCCAGAATTTGTGGGAGCTGCCTGTGAAAATATTAGGCATGTTTTCTGTCAAAGCTTTTGCAAAATATTAGGCATGTTTTCTGTCAAAGCTTTTACATATTCCATTTAGTAGGAGCTCTGTAGTTGCCCTCACATTAAATTCATGTATCTGTCCCTGCATGGAAGAATCCAATGCACATTGCATCATAATGTTTAATCCTTTTATGGCAGTAAGTGGTGCTTTATGGAAATTCTTGACACTTTAATCTCAATGCACATTCGCTGAGTTTGCATACCCTTGTGTTTGTATAGTCTGGTGTGAGCGAACCTCGTATCATAAGCTTGACAAAGAAAATAAATAAATATACAATGAAAAAAAAAAAAAAACCATACTCTACAATTTCAGTATTCTCCTACTCGGAGGATAAATTATTACGGTAATGTATAAGATTCAGTCATAGTCATGATATCCACTTAATGTTGCTATGTATTAACATTTACTGAAAATGGATTCTTCAACATATCTTTCTGCATGTTTCAACAAGGACTGGCCAAGGACCTCAACTTATTTTGAAATCCCTACAGATTGTAGTAGTCGATTTATTCAAGATTTTGTAATTGGGTTTGCTTCTTCAAATGATATGGAGATATTAAAGAAGAGTTTGATGTTGCCCTTTATTTATTTCTGATTCTGATATGCTACAGGTTGGGTTCTGTGTCTACATCATTTTGAAGAATCGAAAAACATCTTAGGTCAAAAACCCCATGGCCTTTTTCATTATATTCAAGAATATGGGATTTCCAGAGTTAGCACATCCATTTACACATCCTACATATGCAACTTCATCAAACTGTGAATGATTGGTTTTACGGAGTCACTTTCTGATATAGAAATTTGTGTTGAAGGATGTTTGATTTTCTTAAATAAGACCATGTCTTTACACCATTCATCGAGGACACAATCGGGAACCTCTCATTAACCGTTTCCTTATCATATACAATAAACATTCTATCTATAGCAGACAGAAGTAAAGATTGGGTTAAGTCAGAGAAATACCTGAACTCGGATGCAGCGGATGGTTGCAGCGGATGCGCAGAGCAGTCTGAACTCGGATGCAGCGGATGCGCAGAGCAGTCTGAACTCGGATGCAGAGGGTTCGCGAAGCAGGATGCAGGATGCGCAGAGCAGGTTGCAAATTGGTTTTAATGAAATGGGCGCGAGGGAAGGATGGATTCATTTGAAAACGGATCCGTGCGCTGACGTGGAAAGCGGGAGGCGGGCGGGCAATCGTGTGGTGGGTCCCGGGTATGTCGCCGGAGATGACATTGTCGCCGGCCGGAGTCATGCCTCCATCTTATGCCATCCGCTGCCCATACATAGCTGGCAAGGGCATTAATGGAGCAATATATGGCTGGTTAGCCCTTGCCAAATGAAACCACCGACTCAATATTCCAATACAATGAGACAGTTAAAATAACTGAATTCGTGGGGATCTCTTTATTAACGAAAGGAAACTGAACACGATATGAATAAATAAATAAGCATTGACTCATTTATTTTGGTAGTTTGCAGTAAAATAGGAGGAAAACTTTGTTCTTATGCCCAGCATCGTTAAGCGGTGGAGGTGAAGTTGAAGTTTGAACACGTTGTCTGCGAGCCGAGCAACGTGGAGGAGAAACCCAGTCGGGAGGCTGCAAGATCGAACTGGATAAGATTATTCTGCATCTGCTGAGTCCCTATGACAATGGAAGTAATGGGATCCGCACCTCCGTCAACGAATCCAAGACATAGCGCTCCGTTGCTCACCTGAACCATGGAATTCGCTCCAAAAATGCTCCAAGTAATATTTTTCTGCAAAACAAGACCGATTGTGGGCACCGAGGGTCCAACCCTCGTGGACAACACAGTACTGGCATCGAAGCAAGCACCGAATGGCTTTACGGAGGCGACACGCGTGATGTTCCTCGCTTTCGCTGCATCTACGAAAGCATCACGGATCGCAGTGTAAATAGGCGTGGCAACGATCGTGTAGGGAACCACGGAGCTGAGCTTGGTGCCGCCTTTGCCTTCGCTGTCAAACTTCAATCTGGCGGAGTCGACGGCGATACTCTTTCCATCGATCTGGATGGCTGTTACACCGATGAAATACTGGTTTTTGTAACGGGGATTGTTGAGCAGAGGAGTGTAGGAGAGGCGCTGAGAGGCGTCTATTCCGGGAAGGAAGAAGTAAGGCCCGTTGCCAAAGAAGAGGACTCCCGGAGTATTGCTGCCCGTGCTCGGAAGGCAAAGGGCGAATTTGCGGTTAGAGGCGGAGGCGCCAAAGAGCTGAGTAGGCGGAGCCAAGCGAGCCCTGCTCAATCCAGCCATGCCGGATGCTCCCTTGGCCAGTCCTTGCATAAGAAAGCTGGGCGCGCAGGAGAAGGCGAATCCGGGAGCTGTGACTTTGGGGCCCGGGTTTTTGCCGTCGGTGGAATAGGCAGCCACTACATCTTGCGACAGATCACCGCCCGTTGTAGTCCCGTCGACGGTGTTTTCTGGGAAGACACCGCAGGTATTGTTGTTACAGCCGGGGGCAGGAGGGCCGTAGCAGTAGACGCAGGAGATCGATTCTGCTTCCATGCACAGCACCGTACGGCATAGAACGGGGCGATAAGTGGAAGATTTGTAGGTGCCATTGTCGCATTGAACCCACAGGAAATCCCCCGTGAGATCCAATACGAAGCTCTCTGTCTGAAGGGGAGTCTTCTGCTGGATCTGGGCAATATACTGCAAAGTTGCCGAGTCTTGAGTGACGTTCACAACGAGGGCCTGGGGTAAGGCGGCATTACAAGAAGAAAGGGCGCACAAAAGGAATGCAAATAGAAGGAGAGCCGTAGCGGGGAGCAGCGACATGATAAATCTCTCTCAAATTCTCTCAAGCTGGAAGAAATATATAATTTTCCAATGATATAATACTGATCGTGCGAGCGACTGTATAAATAGACTCGCCCTCCCTAGGCAGGCAGGACGGTGTATAATTTTCCAATGATATAATACTGATCGTGCGAGCGACTGTATGTATAAATAGACTCGCCCTCCCTAGGCAGGCAGGACGGTGTAGATTGCACGCAAAATGACCGCAGAGTCGTGGTGCCTTCAAATTTGACTTTGAACGATCAATCGTCATCCTCTGCTGGAGCGCACCAACTCATTAAAAAATTGTCGGACGCAATCTCATTTATGAGGGCGCATCAGACTCATGGAGTATCATGCCGGATATGCTATATTGCTCTTATTCATTCATATATTCATATATATACATATATATATATAATTTTATCTGCAACATGCTCTGCGTTTAATTCTTTAATTTAATTAGTTCAATTAATAAGTTGTTTTACTTTTTACTATTTTTTAAATGAATTTTGTAATTCGCATATGTTTATAGGTTTTAGTTAATATTTAAATTAAATATAATAATAAAATGAAATTTACCCTTAAAGACACAATGGCTTATTTTGGCTATTTTAAATTTATAAAAAAAAATATTTAATAACAAAACAATGATTTATTTTTCTATTTTAAATTTATAAACAAAAAATATTTAATAAAAAAATAATAAATTAGATAAATATAAAGTAATGTACAAAACTATAGACCATAATAAAATTATGGGTTATAAAAGAATAATAAATATAAAGTACAAAATCTTTGGCTATAACCAAACCACTGTGGATAAAAGTTTTCTCAAATACTACTTTAACACAATCAAATCCAATAACTAAAAATTAAAGGTTTAGTAAGGTATAGACGCAAGTGATTTTTTTTCTTGTGGAAAAAGTCGCAATTTCTTTTATTGATAAGAAACTGCATTTTGCAAATGCATTGCATATACATTATTCAGGCCTGTGCCTGTCGACAACCAAAATCATTTCAACCTGTGTTCCACCTCATGTATGAGGCTTCGATTAAGAGTCTATGAAATGAAGCTCTTTGTAGAGAGCCTTACTGTGCTGTGAGATAAGGTAAATAAACAGTGAATAATTACATATGGTCATTCAAAACTATGGATCCAAAAGTGCAAAAAGCAAAAAACTGTTTGAGATTTATCATATGCCAGGTTCTATAAACGGCCTATGATAGCACTGATAGGTGTTGCTGTCTCTTTCCTCCACGATTAACTATGTGGTGTCATCCCTGTGCACAACCTCTTTGGATAAGATGTTAGCGGTTGTGTTGCGTTCCCTGTAAATGTGACGGCATGAGAAGACATCAAAATATGTTAAGTCTGAGTGTTTCATCCAGAATATGCTTTAGAGAGTATGCATTACATTGTGCGTTTTTGTTTATCGAGTTGCATATGATTTTTGAGTCTCCAAATAGCTGTAAATGAAGGCAGTTTTTGGACAAAGATAATAAGATGAGGTTTTTGGCCGCGGTGAGCTCTGCATAGTTGTTTGTACCCCTTCCCAGTCCCATTTGAATTTTATAGACATGTGCTTCAGATAGATGAAGTATGGCCCCCCCTCCACAACCAGCCTCCTGAGCTGATCCATCAAAATAAGCCCATGGATGAGCAGTGTTGATAACTTCTGGTGTGATATTTCTATGGGTCGGTTGTTCGTCCTCTTCGGGGATGGAGTTGTAGTCGGCTAGCAGTCTGGTAGTGATAGAGGGCCAGTGGGGGGGTTTTTGTTGGAATATAGAATGGTTCCTGGTGATCCATATGGCCCAACTAATAAGGAGCGGGATGTTCTTTTGTTTGACAGAGGTAGTGGAGCACCAGTTTTTCCATGCTTCAGAGAGATGAGAGCCCTGCCATTTCTTTGCGGAGGAGATCAAACTGAGGAAGCCATTCCATAGTTCTTGTGCACATGGGCAGTGGAGAAAGAGGTGGCTGGTATCCTCATTGTCACTTTTACAGAGATGGCACCAAAAAGGCCCTGAGAATGATCTTTTCATTAGGTTGGCCCTAGTCGGGACTTTGTTGCAGACGATAGACCACATGAGCAGTTTGGTTTGAGGGGGCTCCCTCAACTTCCATAGCTGCTTCCACCAAATGCACCAGTTCCTGTGGCTTGTACCTCTCCATCAGCACTTGATAGCCTATCTTGGGAGAGTAGGTACCATGTTTAGCATGTGCCCAGATGAGCTCATCCTCGGCCTTGATTATTCTAATATGAGCCTGTGTCAATGCATTTGTGTAATTACGCCATTCCTGCTGCTAGCGTCGAGAGGAAGTGAGCTCTTGCAAGGGATGCAAGTCCCCGGAAGGTTTTAACGAGGGTACTGTCCTCTTTCTTGAGCTCCCATATGGTATTAATCGCCTTTCTCCCATTTGCATGTCTGTGAAAGAACTTAGTATTTTCATCTCCTGCTTTGAGCCATATTGCTCGACTACGAAGCCTCCAACTCTCCTCTTTGTCTTTCAATACTTGTGCCCTTTTTTGGAGTAGGGTAGCCAACTTGTCCTTTTGTTCTTGAGAGCTTAGTATCCCCTCCGATTCCTCCTCCATTTTGGCTATTTCTTCTTCTACTAATTTGAGCTGGTGCTTGTCCTGTTCTTTTTTCCTTCTGGCCCAATCTTTTGAAAGCTCCTTCAGGGCATTCATGTTTCGTGCAAAACCTTTAGCTATAAGGCCTTTCAAGCCAATAGTCACTCACTACCTTCCTATAACTATCATCCTTTAGCCATGTAGAATTGAACTTAAAGGGAGCCTTTGGCTTGTAGTGGGCAGTTTGTAATTCCAGATATATAGGCCTGTGGTCTGAGATCCCCCCAGAACCAACCCACTGTCTAACGTGGTGGCCTCTGTTGACCAGAGCTTCTTAGATGAGAAAGTGGTCCAATCTTCTAGCCAAACTGGCCTCTCTGGTTCAGTTGTTCCTCCAAGTGGGTTAGATCTTTGTAGTAGGAATGTCAATAAGATTATGGGAGTCTAGTAAGTTCTCGAAAAATTCCAACAGAGTATCCATTTGTGCATTGTGACCCCAGGATTCCATGAAACCCATCGAGAAGTTTAGATCACCTCCAAGGATGATATTATCTCCTTGCAGGGTGGAGGAGGTAAGCAGATTCCTCCAGTAACCCTCCCGGTCTCGGCAAGGCCCATAGATGTTGAAGAGCATGAAACTGGTTTCCAGGGTCGACGAGTAGATGTTTACACCCAGGTAACCTATCCCTCCCCAGACATTTAACAACTGAATAGACTAAGTGCATACGCCTAAAGATATCCCCCCTGATCTGCCTGTTGCATCAAGGGAGTGAAAGGACCAGTTTGGGAGCCAAGATTCCAGGAGGGGTGTGATGGAACTTGCTGGTCCAAGTGTTTCTTGAAGGAAGATGATGTCCACAGGCTCAGTAGATAACAGTCGTCTCAGGGCTAGTTTTTTCCTAGGGCTAGCCAGCCCCCTACAGTTAAAGGAAAGGATCTTCATGGAGGGAGGGGGAGGGGGCATCCTCTGCTCTAAGACCCCATGGGATTAATGACTGTCTGCCTGAGACAACCTCTTCTCTGGCCCGATGTTTAGCCCTGGTGAGCTGGGAAGGTTGACCACAGGACAGCTTAGGGAGAAGAGGGAAGGGAATGACCTTGAAGCCAACCACATCCTTTCCGAGTGCGTGAAATTTTGAACGTGTAGGATAGCGGTGGTTGGTGCAGGGGGAGGGCACTGAAGCGGAAAGAGGGAGGGTCTCCAGGAGGGAAGGTTGGGGAGTAGGGTTAGTGGAGGGAGGGGCCGAAATAGGGTAGAGAATATTGGGGAGGGGATACTATGAGGGAGGGGGGGGGGGGGGGGGGAGGAGGACAAGGGAGGGGAGAGGGAAGCCATCGAACTGCCCACAGGGTGGGAAGAAAAACATGAGAATGCAATGCAGATACATTAAGATTTCCACAAGCAGAGATACCAGAAGGGGAGTTAGAAGGAGTCGTACCCGCGGAAAAAGTCTCCCCTGAAGCCACCCGAGCTCTCATCAACGGCGGAGAGGGTGGCCTGAGTGGAGCTTTCCCCCACTTCTTTCTGGGACCCAGATCTGCTTCTTCGGTTGCCTCAGCTGCACCTTGTACCGGCTGTTCCACTGTCATCTGCGCTTGCTGTGCAGGCTCCGAGGGGGGCTCATTTTGCTGCTCGTTTTCCCTTGGCCTTAGACCTCGTTTGGTGATCAGGGGGCAGTCCCTGTATACATGGCCGACCTTATGGCAGCGACGACACCTGTAGGGCACACCTTCATAGTCCAAGATTTGCTTTCTGGTGAAATTCCTCCATTGAATGGTGATAAAATCTTGCAAGCCCCCTCGCGTATCCATATGAACCAGGATGCGGGCATATGCCATCTTTCCCGTGATGAGATAGGATTTGTTCGAGCCCATGTACGAACCAAGTGAGTTCCCAATTCTCTTGAAAATCTCCTACGACCAGAAATGTGGGGGTAGCCCTGACAACTTAACCCAGATAGGTCCTATCCCCAGCTATTCAGATTCCGCATCGAATATAGGCAACCATCACTTCAGATGAACGGGGCTTAGTCGAAGTGCCAGTATGAGGATAGTACCCTGTTTGTGTGATTTGGCTGTGCAAACCTGAAGGTGAACCAGCCCCGCACAAATGTCTGCACCGTGGGAAAATTTGCTAGTCGATGGCCCCATACCTCGGATGCCCAAGCCTTAAGTCTTTCTGTTGAGTAGTTTCAACCACGAATCCTTCCAACTAGGACCCTGTCCGTGATGTCCATGGATTCTGCCAACTGTATATCTTCCTCCAGCCTCAGGAAAATGTCATCTATCTTCGATCTGAAGCACTTTGCCTTCTTCCGGGGCCTTGCTTCCTCCGGTAGTGGTACCCTCATGTCAAAGTTGGCTCCAGGGCCAGAGTGATCCTCAGAGCCGGGGGGAGGGGGATGGTTAGGGGCGCCAGATAGATCTGGGGGGTCGATAGGGCTTCCAGGGAGGGGTTCAAGGCTGTGAGACAAGGACGAAGGCGTTGAAATCGGGGGAGATGACGAGCAGTGCAGAACAGAGGAAGGTCCGCTAGGGAGGGGAATGTAAGGAGGGTCAGCCCAAGACTCCGGGAGGTTAGGTTTTAGACAGCCCGTAACAAACCCTAACGAGGACGGGGAAGTTGGCGGGGTAGAGAGGGACAACCAAGTAGGAGGTGCATCTGACGGGATGACGGGACGACTAAACGGCTCAGTGATCGGAGGCAGGTTAGCTATGGCCTCATTTAACTCACTGCTAAACGGAATGCAGTCAACCCTTGCAGGATGCGGCGATGACCAGATGGATCCTTCCGGCAATGGGTCCTCCGAGTAGTCGACCATATCGAGGTCCATTGTTGTCGGGGGGAACCAAGCGCCAGCTGCCTGTAATCGTCAAGGCTGGAAAGGTGAAAGCGAGAGGGATGACAACCCTAAATGGAGGATGCAAGGTAATGGTAAAACCGTCACTGTAATACACAGTAAACCACCGCAGGCCAAAAGAGAGCAGGGTAAAGGAGGGATGACTGTAGCCCTGGGACCATGCTACATGGATATACCTGCGCTTGCCATCTACTGCACAGTTTTTCCTCCACGCCTGGTTAGCCATACTCGCCATCATGCTTCAGAGCCATCCTGAAACTTGTTTCTAGTCTTCATTTGTTATGGAGACACAAGTGATATTTATAGATAATATTTAATTTAATAGAAATCAAAAAATTCATAATTTAATAATATTTTCAAATCAATTAAGACTAATAAAACATAACTAATCGGTATTTAAATTTGACCATGAAAATTTAACATAGTAATAAATTTAGTGTGCAAATTATATAGGTAGTCCATTATTATAAGAGATCTATTAAACACTTCAACCATAGTTATAGTAAATAATATATATGAAAATGTCCATCTCAATGAAATTCAAAAAATTATAAATAAATAAATCAGAAATTGAATTGTGGGTGATCTAATTAATAAATAAAATGGTTCTTTTCAAAGCATTTATTTTGATTAATTTTATTCAAAATCCAGTACAATTTTTAAAACCAACCTAGATCCATTAACTCTTGATCTATCATGCGCTAAGAGGGATCAAATCCATGGATGTGCAAACCTTCTTTTTGGAGCGTAGAATTTGAGGAAAAGTTTTCACCTCATGGGAGTTGATCCATTTAGGTTCATTATAGATCCAAAGTTGGATGGATTTAGGCTGTCCATTTAGGTACATTATAGATCTAGAGTTAGATGGATTTAGGATGGTTCCATTTGAGAGCAACAATGTCACATTTTTAGATTAGCATTATCATGTATATGTTTGAGATAAACTTCATATTTTGAAATTTACATTATGTTTTCTTTGCTGGATATGACCATATCATTCTCTTCTTTAATTTAGTATATGTTGCTTGCCTTGAATGGTTTGCATGTTTGTGTTTAGATGCTTTGAGTTATTTTTGTGCTTATGTGTCTAGATTTGGATGGTAATGTTTGTGAATATTACATTTGGTGTGTTATATTTCTATATGTGTATGTAATTGTCTATTAGTAATTATTTGGTGATCAAAAGGGGAGATAATCTTGTCAATTGTTTTGAGAAGGATTAATACTACACATCTATTTCATTTAATTTAATTTTAAATTTGCCCAGTTACCTCAATTTGTTGTGATGATAGATATTGTTAATAACTTTAATGATGAAAATGATCAAATAAAATTTTTGAATGCAAGTGACAATATAATAGTGTTGAATGGAAAAAAATGTGAATAATTAGAATGTAGTCAATTACAAATAGTCTTCATTGTGATCAATCTCAAACTATTTTATTCTATTATTTTTATTGTCACCCCTATTAGTTTTGCCATTTTTTCATATCGATTATATGAAAAGAGAAATTGAAATTGTAACCATTCAAACCTTTAACTCGAACTATTGTAGTAAACACCATACCTTCTCTCTCTTGCTATCCAATATTAATAAGTTGAATTACTATAACACAAAAATCAATGCACATTGTCAATAATTTGTTTATTCTTACTCTAAAATCAATGCACATTGTTAATCCAATAACTTTAAAATTAATGTACCACCATACATGCAATTACATCAAAATAGAAATCAAAATCTATGCTGAAATCAATGCATCTAATGCAAGCAATCAAATAGGATTAGAAAAAAATATCTACACTGAAATCAATGTATCTAATTCAAGCAATCAAATAGGATTAGAACACAACATCTGTAGGAATTTACAGGGTAAGTTCCTCAGACAGAACACCAAAGGACACCGCTCACAAACAGATCACAGATCAATACACCAGTATTTTGACATGGTTAAAACCCTCAAAGACGGAAACAGTCCATGGCCTGAGCCAACGTGGCCACTTCAGGAAATTTATTAATAAAAGAATGAAAATTTACATAAGCTTCTCTCATAGACGGATTGCCCTACAAATGACCCTCCATGCGCTTTAAATAGAAATCATGGACCAATCGGGTGTCAAGCCACGGATCAAGTGTCAGTAATACCGAGGAGAGAATGAACCTTCGGATCACTACATATCGTGACCGTCGAATTGTAAGTTACAAAATGTACAAGGTAAAGAAACACACTTTGCCTAACTCTACACCTAACTCTATACTAGACCAAGTTGTACTTAACTATTTCCTATGTGTCGGAATATCCTAACATCCCCCCTTAAGAACAACTTGGGATAGGATTGAAGGATTTACAAATTTGACACAATAGGAGAAGGAAGGAGGCACTAGAGCCTATCCCCCATTAGTGACAACTTTCGAACTCCAACCATAAATTGAAGTTTAGTGAACTTCGCCTCTCTGAGAGCCTCTGTAAAGATGTCTGCAACTTGATCATCTGTTGAACAATATTGCACTTCAAGAACATGGTCATGAATGAGCTTTCTAATGAAGTGCATGTGCAGTTCAATGTGTTTGCTGCGCTGATGTTGGACTGGATCTTTGCATAGTTGAATGGCACTTTGATTATCACACCAAAGTGTAGTCGGATGCTGCTGCTGAAAGCCAAACTCTGACAGGATCTGATGAAGCCACAAGGCTTCCTTACTAGCTTCTACAACACCACGACATTCTGCTTCTGCTAAAGAAAGAGAAATGGCACCTTGTTTCTTGCAAGCCCATGTAATAGGTCCTGAATCAAGAGTGAACACATAACCTGCAGTAGACTTCCGATCATCAGGGTCACCAGCCCAATCGGAATCAGTGAAACCAACCAATAGAGGAGATGCTTCGACACTGTAATGAATCCCAAACTGAACTGTACCTCGAACATAACGAAGTATTCTTTTAGCTGCTCTCCAATGACTTTCACGTGGGTTTTGCATAAACCGAGCAACAAGGCCAACAACAAAGGAAAGGTCAAGACGAGTATGGGTTAGATACAAAAGTTTTCCTACAAGTTGACGGTATAAGGTAGCATCAACTTCAAGAGAAGTACAAGTGACTGAAAGTTTGACTCCAGACTGAAAGGGAGAAGGGGCTGGCTTACAGTCTTCCATGTGAAAGTGGCGTAGAATATCACAGGCATACTTGGACTGAGAAAGGGAAATACCGTCCTTGGATTGCAAGACTTGAAGACTGAGAAAATAATGTAAGTGTCCTAAGTCTATCATTTCAAACTTCCTTTTAAGGCTAGACTTCACATGGTTTATAAGGTTGGGATCACTACCAGTCAGGATAAGATCATCAACATAAAGAACAAGAATGATAAAAGACTTGCCCACTTTCTTGGTGTAGACAGTATTGTCAGAATGACACCTAGAGAAGCCAAATTCTAAAAGAAAGTTATCCATTTTGGCATACCAAGCTCGAGGAGCTTGCTTGAGACCATAAAGGGATTTCTTAAGCTGACATACAAGGCTGGAGTCTGTTTGTATAAAGCCAATAGGTTGTTCCATATAGATTTCTTCATGCAAGTCCCCATGCAAGAAGGCGGATTTAACATCCATATGATGGACTTCCCATTTGAAAGAGGCAGCAAGGGAAAGAACAAGGTGGATAGAGTTCATCTTGGCAACAGGGGAGAAGCTTTCAGTATAGTCAATGCCTTCAACTTGTGAAAAACCCTTAGCAACAAGACGAGCTTTATGTTTATCAACTTTCCCATCTGGTCCATACTTGATTCTGTAAACCCATTTGCATCTAACAAGTTTTTGTCCCTTTGGTAGAGGAACAAGATCCCATGTATCATTTGCCAATAATGAATGATATTCTTCATTCATAGCTGCTTCCCAATCTGGATGGCCTGAAGCTTCTGCAAAGGTGTCAGGATCATAATTCACTGACGCTTGAGCCAGTAAAGAAGAGGCTCTCTCAAACTGAGAACGTGTACGTCGCTGATCTGTAGGATCACCGGCAAGATCACCTTCTGCATCCCGAGTAGCATGGACCCATTTTGGAAGCTGAGGAGCTGAAGGAGGATCCTGAGAAGGTGGGGGAGGATTTTCATCCTCGCTTTCATCATCTGAAGAAGAAATATTTTCAAAAGTAGAAGAGATAGGGAGAGGTGGCACATCCGCCGAACTAGGCTCGCAGGCCGATATATTTTCATCAAACTTTACATATCTTCTAATGATAACATTTTTGGACTTAAGTGGAATAAGTCTATATCCTTTGACATCTTCAGAATATCCAACAAAAATACATTTTTCACTCTTTGGTTCTAAAGCTTTATGTTTCTCATCTGGAATATGGGCCCATGCTTCACTTCCAAAAACACGAAAGTGACTTACATCTGGTTTGTTTGAGCTCCATGCTTCTTCTGGAGTGATATTCTTTAAAACCTTAGTAGGAGTGCAATTTATTATGTAATTTGCACAGTTAATTGCTTCTGCCCAATAATTAAGACTAAGTCCTTTAGATTGAAGCATACAATTAGCCATTTCCTTTAAGGTGCAATTCTTCCTTTCAGCTACACCATTTTGTTGTGGAGTATATGGAACAATATGTTGCATTTGAATTCCATTCTCAGTGCAAAAGTTGATGAATGTGTTTTTAACATATTCTCCGCCATTATCAGATCTTAGCTTAAGAATTTGATGTCCAGATTGTTTTTCAACAAAGGCCTTAAAGGCCAAGAACATGTTAAATACTTCACTCTTGAGTTTTAAGAAGTATGTACCCAAGTGCGTCTGGAGAAATCATCAATGAAAGTTAAGAAATAATTGTAGCCAGAGAGTGAAGCAACTGGAAGTGGACCACATAAATCACTATGCACAAGCTGTAAAGGGGCTGAGGTGTGCCAAGAGGCACGTTTTTCAAAACTGTCCCGATGATGTTTTCCGAGTACACATCCGGAACAAACACCATCTCTGCAAGATACCATTGGAAGAACTGTCACCATATTTTCTTTACATAGATTCTGAAGAGAGCGATAGTTTAAGTGACCAAATCGCTCATGCCAAATTTTGCTCACTTCATCATTATGAGCAACAAATACTAAGGGAATATTTGATGACCCAAAGTTGTGAAACTTATACAACCTTGTAGAATCATCAGCAATGCCAGTAGCTAAAATCTGTTTAGGATCTCTTAGGTCCTTAATTACAACATCGTGAGGTGAAAATTCAACGATTTTACCTTCACCTGAATGCGTTATCTGATATACAGATAGAAGGTTGCAGGATAAGGTTGGAACACATAATACATCATTAAACTGACCATTGTCTAGATGAACAGTTCTAGTCCCTACAACACTAAGAGATCTATCATCACCAACATATATATTTTTGGTGTTACAATCATTTAAAGAAGAAAACATGGCTTTGTTTTTGGCCATGTGATAAGAAGCTCCAGAATCAATGAGCCACTCATGAGAATGAGAAGAAGAAGATACATTTAGTGCATAGCCAGACCGAGATGCTTGACAACCACATGCAGAAAGTGCCATTCCTGAAGATGAAGTTGAAGTTTAATATTGCTCCAAATGGATGTTATGCTTCTTCATTGCTGCTTCCAAGGCTTCCATCTTCTTAAAGAATTTGGATTCTAAGTGGCCATCTCGATTACAAAAGTTGCAATGTCTATCAGTCTTCTTCCCTTTGTTTTCATTTGTCTTATCATTTTGTTGAAATGATTTTTCATTTTGAGGCTAAAATTGCTTAGGACCCTTGTTTGGTTTAGGACCATTCTTTTTAGGATACAAATTCTTAGGATTCTTTGGATTTGGTTGCTGCTGGGCGGCTAACGCTTTCTTAGAAGAGTTTCCAAGATGAAGAAGACCAAGGTGTAAGAGTTTTTCTTGTTCTCTTATTAAAGAATCACAAAAGGAATCAAAGGAAGGGGACTTGTAGGTTTGTACTTGAGAAATGAAGGCTTCTCTTGTAGAATGGAAGGTGGAAACAAACACAGAATAGGTTGGTCCCAACTTAGTAAGAATGGAGTAGATAAGGCTACTATCTTCTTTCTTAACCTTAACACCTTCCAAGAGAAGTCTAAGGGTCTTGAACTTGGACAAAAAATCTTCAATGCAATAAAAATTATTGGGGTCCAATGTAAGCAATTCATTTTCAAGTTGATGGGCTTTAAGTTCATTTTTAATTCCAAAGACTTTAGTAATTTGTTGCAGTGCTTCATCAGGAGTATCAAGTTCTGCAATATGGAATCTAAGATCTAGAGAAATAGACATCCCTATCAACCCACATGCTTGGTCTTGCCTATTTTCCCATTTAGCTGCCTTATCTTCATCTTTCAGTTTGGTCTCTTGGCCTGTGGCTATTCTGTAAAGACCTTTACTTCTAAGTAAATCCACAATATAGGACCACCATTGGAAGGAGTTAGTGCTATCAAGAATGACTTGGCATAGACTTTCCATTTTTAACAGAAACTAAAGCTGTAGATGCTGAAACTAAGTGTACCAATGGAAAGATCTCGAAAAATTAGGCTGTTTAAAAAAAAACAGTTCTGAAAACAGCTTCCGGATGAAGAAGTTATGGCTTTTTGAAAAAATATTGATGAAGTCGCCGACGAAGTGCGAGAATGTGCGGAAAAAAAAAAATCCGCCCCAAAAAATGGAGACTTGAACCCAAGACCTCTACTCTCATAAATTAGCTTTGCAATAAGTGAGCTATGCAAAAATTGTGAGAGAGAGAGAGAGAGAGAGAGAGAGAGAGAGAGAGAGAGGTTGATGCTTTGGGTTGCGTGCTTGCTTTGAGAAGGCTCTTTTTCCCTACAAAAAAAAAATACAAAACCCAACACGGACATACAAAAAAAACGAACCTTGCGGCTCAAAGTTAGCTTTAGCTGAAAAACTAAATATTTTCAAAAATGAACCTTGCGGCTCAAAGTTAGCTTTAGCCGGAAACTAAATATTTTCCTCAATGTTTCTGATTTTCCGAGATCACACTAAGGCACAGCGGAAAAGAGCATACGCATGAGAAAAATCCTTCCTTTCTGTTTCTGATTTGCCCAGATCGCACAGAGTCGCAGGGCAAAGAGCATACGCAAAAATGAAAGGTATAGATCCGGTAATAAAAAAGGCTAAATAAACTGAAAACCGAAATAAACAGAGAGAAAATAATTGTAAACTGCAAATAAACACTATATACCTCCAGATCTTAAAAATGACGCAGCTAGGGCTACCGGAAACCTTTTCACGTGAAACAAAAGGGTTTCCTCACTAGAACAGATGCTCCGAACACAACAAAGCAGTCCTCTCGGCCCGAAAGCAGTCAGAAACAGTAGATCTAGGAAACGACAGTCGGATGCAGTTCTACCAACTTCAAATTTGGATCACCAACGGACGCGGCCCTCAAGTAGCTCTAATACCATGTAGGAATTTACAAGGTAAGTTCCTCAGACAGAACACCAAAGGACACCGCTCACAAACAGATCACAGATCAATACACCAGTATTTTGACGTGGTTAAAACCCTCAAAGAGGAAAACAGTCCACGGCCTGAGCCAACGCGGCCACTTCAGGCAATTTATTAATAAAAGAATGAAAATTTACATAAGCTTCTCTCATAGACAGATTGCCCTACAAATAACCCTCCATGCGCTTTAAATAGAAATCATGGACCAATCGGGTGTCAAGCCACTGATCAAGTGTCGGTAATACCGAGGAGAGAATGAACCATCGGATCACTACATATCGTGACCGTCGGATTGTAAGTTACAAAATGTTCAAGGTAAAGAAACACACTTTACCTAACTCTATACCTAACTCTATACTAGACCAAGTTGTACTTAACTATTTCCTATGTGTCGGAACATCCTACCAACATCTACACTGAAATAAATGCATCTAATGCAAGTAATCAAATATGATGAGAAATCAACATCTACACTAAAATCCATGCATCTAATGCAAGCAATCAAATATAATTAGAAATCAACATCTACACTAAAATCAATGAATCTAGTCCAAACAATCAAATAATTAGAAAACATCTACACTAAAAACTATGCATCTAGTGAAAGCAATCAAATAGGATTCGAAATCAATATCTACACTGAAATCAATTCATCTAGTGCAAGCAATCAAATAGGGTTAAAAATCACCATCTACACTAAAACAATGCATCTAGTGCAAGAAATATTCTTCCCTGCTCCTCCTCCCCCTCCATCTATATATATATATCTATCTATCTATCTATCTATATATATATATATATATATATATATATATATATATATATATATCTCCCTTCATCTCTCCTTATTTGTCTTTCTATTTCACTCCCAAACATACAAACTCTTTCTCCATCTCTCCCTTGTCACTCCATCTCCCTCTCTCCACTTTTATCTTTGTATCTTTCTTCTTCCCTCCCTCTCTCCACTTCCAACTCCATCTCTTTGTCACTCCCTCTCTCCTCTTCTCTCTAAAGTCCTCTCTCTCCCTTTATCTCATACCTTCCTCCCTATCCCCCCATCTCTCTCTCTCTAATCTTGTCACTATCTCCTTCTCTCTCTCCTCTCTCTCCTCATCTCTCCCCCCTCCATCTTTGTGACTCCCTCTCCCTCTCTCCTTATCTCTCTCTTCATTCATCCTCTCCCTCTCTCTTCACTCCTCCTCTAACCTATCTTTTAGTTTATCTCCTTCAGTGCAAGCAACCAAATAGGATTAGAAACCGCCATCTATACTAAAATCAATGCATCTAGTGAAAAAATATTCCTCCCTCTCTCCCTGCTTCATCTATATCTATATCACCTACATCTCTTCTTCTTTGTCTCTCTATCTCACCGCCCCTAAACACACACATTCTCTCTACATATCTATCTATCTCTCCCTCTATCGCTCTCTTCTTCCCTCTCATCACCTTCTATCTATATATCTATATCCCTCTATCTCTCTTTTGTCTCTCTATATCACCCCCAAAACATGCACACACTTTATCCATATCTATCTCTCTCTTCCCTGTTATTGGGAAATCTAGTGTCTATGCAGAGCTGCTAGTCCCACTAAGATGGGTAGCTATCTTAGAAACAAACAGATTAAAGTTACTTTCATTTTCCTTTATGAGAAGTAGATAGGAGAGGATCAAAGAATACCAACCTTGATCTTTCGCTCAATTCTTTACTTGTTCCTTCTCCTCACCGACAGGTCTTTGCCACTTCTCCCTTGACCACTCCGCTTCAAAGAGTACCTGTAAAGTCAAAGCAGCATAATACCTTCAAAGTGCAGAGATCTACAATCATAAGCAATATAGGACTAGATATATATTGACCACACAAATGCATATATTATCAGGCATACAAGAATGTGGAGGAAAACTTGAATAGATTTATTGATATAAAGATTAGAAGAGAGGATTACAACCCATTGATTTGACCCAGCGTCATCCTCCTAGCATGAAAGCCCTTCTTCACCTCATGAAAAGCTTAGATCACCCAACACTATGATATTCCACCAAGAAACCAATAACACTTCCTTACAAGATACAAAATTCCAGCCTCCGGATCTTTGGGATGAGGGATCCATATATAGATGATTGCAGGGAGGTGAGTCAGCTTCTGGGATTTTGATTAGTGTCTTCTCTCTGATAGTTCTTGATTCCACTTGGAGATTAATGATCTCTTACTCATCCTTCGGCGAATTCAGAGAGGCAAGTGTCATAGGAGAAGTTTCTGGAAGATTCCATGATCATCCACCTTGCAAACTGTCTCTGCCATTTGTCCATTCTCGCCCATCGCACCCTACAGAAGGGCTTTCCAATATGCATCACACCTTTTACACTAGGCAGGTGAGATGCATCTCACCCTTAGCACTGAGCAACTTTCATGGTCCAGTTTTGACTAGTTCTGAGCAATTTTCTGTGGAGAACTTCTGGGAGATGATGTAATCAGCTGACCTTGCATGAAACAACAATTTTAGGGACTCAGAAGCCCTTGGTTTATGGAAATATTTGATTGGGGTTGCAGTGCCCAAAAATGTCTATAACAGTTGCCCCCTAAAGCATGAGGTCGTTAATATTTTGATTTCAGGTGAAATGCTTTATCATGAGGATCCGAGGTTTTTCGAACTGGAAGGAGACCTGTAATAAGATACAATACAATACATTATCTTCATAATATTTTCATGATCTAGCTGAGGCGGGCATTCCCATGCTCAGCTTTATAAATTCATTTTCATGTACATAGGATAGACAACCGTCTGTGTGGCAGACTGATGATTCTGATAGAGTCATCATCCTTTGATTCAGATGATCATCTGTGCAACAATGATGTACATTTGATGTCTTTATTTTTCGTGAATATATTGCAGCCTGGATGGGTGAAACTAGATCCGGGGTCTTCAAACTCGTCTGATCTTCGCCTCAAGTACAAGTCGATCCATGTGAAAAATGTTCTGGAGTCGAACATGGAAAGACATCGCCTGATTACCAGCCAATGATGTAAGTTGTTAATAGGCGCGAGAGGAATCACCGATAATGATGATGACCCTCAAGGTATGATAGTACAATTTGCGTGGTGTGAAAATGGGACTTGGCGTCAAACACCACGCAAAATCTCTCGGTCGAAGGCCATTGATGTAAACCTGTCGCCGAAAGTGAGAAACTTGCCATTGAGGCATGCAAGCTTCAAAGTACTGAAAGGGTTGTTCCTAGGTTGAATTCTTGGATAATGAGTTGATGTCGACAAGAAGTGACCCGTCGTAGGAGGGCCTTAATGAATCCCACATCTATGACACGGAATGGAGCAAATGACTTTTGGAGGTGAAAACGATATGATGATACGGGGTTCAGGGTGGCGGTCATGAAACAATGAAGCATAAAGGTATTGCAGCGGATGAGACACAAGATGGGTTGGTGAATTCTCTGATTGACTTCTCTTGAACATATCGGTGACACTGAAATGGATTGGTAGCATTAACCCCAAAGATGGATGGTACGGTGGACCAATGGTAATATGACCGGTGAACGGAATAACCCAACCCGACTCAATCATGGTGATGGAGTGAAAGTGTCATGTTCAAGAGCGACTCGCTACCAATAAAGTTTCTTCAAGTTTTCTTCCCAAATTTTCGCCAGTCATTGCTGACCAGTACCTCTTTATTTTTTTCAAGCTTGAGGAGGATAACATATGCTTGTTCTATAATTTTCCCTTTGGGCAAACTTGTCGCTATGTTTTAACGAGTGAAACTCGTTCTTGTCTATATGGACAAGTTTTTCACTATTGGTTTTAACGAGTTTAACAACAAAGACAACTCAGTCCTTTTTCAATTTTAGAGAGTCTGAAAAGGGACAGAAAGGAAACTCCAGTGATCCTTTTTCATCATGTAATCCCTTAAGTCTGAAAAAGTATAAAATAATACAAAAGGGATGAATTTTCGATAGTTTTAACAAGCCGAACAAGACAAGCACTCGATCTTTTTGTGTAATAATCCCTCAGGTCCAAAAAGATTAAAATCTAGAGGAGGGATAGCACTCCCAATAGCTTTAACGAGATGGAGAGGTTAATTGCTCGGCAATCTTTTCATATTTTACGAGTCAGACGAAAAGAGCTTAAAGGAGACTCGTTTTTTGAGGAACGAGTGATAATTTTAGGTAGCAATTGATTCCAAGTAAGGTTTGAAATTTTCCAATCACTCTTCGCAGCTGTTCCTCAAAAGGGGTAAACAATCAAATGGAGGCGAATGATCAGCTAAAACAGAGTGGAGGTGATGGTGAGAACACGACCAAGGCTCAAGAGTTGATGATAATGCATTCACAATAGTTATTTACCGGAAATTGGTTCATTTTTTAATGAGATTAAACTTTGGGGGGAAACATTTGCTCATCACATAGGTTTAATTTTTAACGAGCTTGAACTTCACATAAAAACTGCTCATGATAATGGTCATTGATTATTTGATTTCACTGCTAACACTTTGTTCAACGATCGTATTGTCTGTTCAATTGCTTCATCAAACCGATTAGAAATGAACAATACATGTTTGAAAAATGAGTTAAAACACTAATACCTTACTCGAATTACGTGAAAAGTAATTTAAAAGTGGTTTTTACCCCTCATTTTACCATTTCGTTTGAACTTGGGTTTGTTGGAGCTTTGGAGGTGCCTTCCCCCCTTGATTTTCACTAGCTGATTTCGGGAGATTCTGTGGACGATTCTCGGTGCTGTGTAGACCAGGTAAGAGCTAGACCTGAGCTCTTCAGTTGCATTCCTTCCTTTTTTAATTCTGAGCATGTTTCCCTGTTTTTCTGAGCCTCTGGGGTTTGAAAAATTCGCCCTGGCTCCATCGCACCCTTCCTATATCGAAAGGTGTGATGCATATTGGCCTAGCCATTGGCCAGTCAGTATGCATCTCACCTAGTACACTGCTAGGGTGCGATGGGCGCAAGAAAGGAAACTTTTGCATTGTTTTCTCATGGAATTTTTGCTTGTTTTTTGCCAAATCAGGACCCTGACTCTTCTCTTGTTTGTTTTATAGAGATTTATCGGAGCAAAATGGTTGTTACATGGCGAGACCGTGAGCATGAAGAAGAGGACATGGTTGCTTTACATGATCTGGGTACAGTAACTGTGTTGCGGAACTGTGACCTGCTCAAGTTTTTCCACATCTTTAGCATGAGGCAAAAAATAAACTTGTTGAAATATTTCCTCGATGCATGGGATCCTACCAACCAGGTGTTCTAGATCAGAGGAAAATCCATCCCCTTAACTATTGTGGACATCTATTTTTTGACCGGTTTATCGAGGCGTGGTGGCCCTCTCTCATTATCAGGTTTCGCCTGTGGGGGCGAATCCGTGAGAGATTACATTCGTCGGTACTACAGAGAGGGATCTTAGCCAAGTAGGGATGGCAAGATCAACATCTGAGATGTCACTGACCTGTCTTTGAGGACCATTCTGTTCACTTTTGCTAGACTGGCTGGTAGTGCGGCTCTTCACGTGGCTAACAGGTCCTATATGCAGTACGCCTTGGAATGCCTCGAACCAAAGGTGTTCAACTGGTGTGACGCAGTACTCCCTGTGATGAAAGAACAACTGACCAAGGTAAAAATCATAAGATCCAAGAATTTCGGCTATGGTTCTATTTTGATAGCTTTCACCTTGGAAAATATCCAACTGATGCAGCCGCAGTACATTTCACTTGGTTTACCTCCACCAACTGAGCCACGGATGCAGAGATGGGTTGACCTCATGGCCCGACATGCTGGTTAGTCCTAGGTTTCTTTCTCTAATACCTTCTTCGAGTAGTTCAACCATCAAGAGATGGTTTTTGCCGAGTGTCCATATGCTGGTATGGATTTCCAGGGTGACCCAAATTTGGTGCTGCCGACTGGTGAGCAGTGGGGTGTTATAGGTAAAATCTCTGACCATATCTCTGTTTATTGTTTTTTATAATGCTCTCGTGCTTTCTTCTATCAAGACTAATCAAAACTCATGTGCTCATGCAGATATTGGACCAGTTCGGCCAACAGTACGTTTGAGAGCACCAGCTGCCATTCCAGTAGGAGAGGCTATGGGGAGGGCTATCCTTTGCGACCTTGATGTGGCCGAGACTCTTTCAGCATTACAGGATCAGGTCGAAGCTCTCACTCTTGGTATTCTAGATGTGAGGACCGACGAGCTACCTCTGAGGTTGCAGCGACATACTATTGGCGTGCCAAGTCGATGGACTAGGCTTTTACGCATGATTGCACAGGCGGTGACTTGTTATCACTAGCATCATTAGACTAGGGTTCCCCCTAGCATTTTGAGTTTTGGGTCATTTGACCAATTTTTTCTTGGTTATAGAACATTATGTATAAACCATAAACAGTTATATATATATTTTTGATTTTCGGAGTTTTATTTTGGTTAAGAAAATATTGATGAAATGCTTCTTTTATAAATGTTGCAAATGTCTATCTAACACATAATTTGCCAATGAGTTTGTTAATGTGTTTAAGTTTTTGGAAATATGCTGATATTGAATAGAATCAAACTGCCTTTCCAAAATCTTGACCCTTGGGAACATGCAATAGATAGCTGGATTCCGTACGGAATAGATACTGGTGAGCTGTAGAATGATGAGTTGTGAGTCTAGCCTGATGACAAGTTGGCGTATGCCATGTGTGATGGAATCAGAGAGGAGTTCTATCAACACACTATATTCAGCAATGTTTTTCGTTGATCGACCAATACATACCCCTCTGAAACTCACTAACTCGCCGCTTGGATCGAAGATGGCCCAGGCCATAGAAGATACGTTCCGCGAGCTATGACTCACTCCATCGGCATATCCAAAAAATGATTCCAATAGGTTCGACATCTGCAAAAAATGCAAAAGTGGATCACCTAACCAAAACAATTACCCTTAGCGAAAACAAAAATGTAACAAAAGCATAGGGGTTACTATCTTGAGTCAAGCATAGTAACGCTTAAGGTACAACCCATTGCGAGGTTGCGCCAGTGGAATCCCATCATAATCCACTAACTCGTAGGCTCCTTTTGCTAGTACACACTTAACAATATAGGGGCCCATCCATAAAGACTTGAACTTACCTGCTCCCAATTTATCGGACTCCTGGTCGTAAAGTAAGACCAGGTCACCTTCTGAGAAGACACGGGGTTTGACATTCTTTCCAAACTGTGCCTTGACTCATTTCTTATGGGCTTCATTAGCCAAAGTGGCATCACGATGGGTTTCATCCAATCAGATTAGTTCCAAGAAACGAGCCTCCTCTTCTGAAGTTCCGGGGAGAAGGTCGACTGCGAGCTTGAGGGACGAGATTTCACACTGAACTGGTAAGATCACTTCCAGGCCATACACCAGTTGAAAGGGTGTAAACCCAGTTGCATTCCTCACCGACGTCCGGTATGCCCACAAGGCCGAGTACAGGATCAGATGCCAACTCCGTTTATGGACTCCAATCATCCTTTGTAGCATGTGCTTTAGGACCTTGTTGATTGCCTCAACTTGTCTGTTAGCTTGCGGATAATACATAGTAGAGTTGTCGTGGGACATTCCTGATTTGGTAGCCAACTCAATCATCATGTGATTGTGAAAATGCGATCCATGATCTGTAACTATGGCCTGTGGAACGCTGAATCTGGAGACTACATGATTGAAAAAGAAGAGGGAAATCATTTCGCCACTGTTGTTTAATGTAGGCATCGCCTCGGCCCATTTGGTAAAATAGTCTACTGCAACTATGATATACCCATGCCCCCTGACTGAGGTGGGGTTACATGTCATGAAATCTATGCCCCATTTAGCGAATGGCCCAACAACAACTACTAGTTGTAGAGGTGCGGGTGGTATTCTGGTTCTGCAATCGAAGATTTGATAGGCATGGCAACTTCTGACTGCTGTTATGCAATCTTTGAATATTGTTGGCCAGAAGTATCCTGCTCGTAAAATATTTTGCGCCGTAGCATAACCAGATTGATGCCCCCACACATGCCTAAATGGCAATCATTCAGGACTTTTTCGGCCTCCTCGTGGGTGAGGCACCTTCACAGAACTGTGTCAACACCACGACGGTAAAGCGTATCATCGACGATCATGTAGTCTTTTGCTTGGTATCGAATGCGTCGTTGTTCCCAGCGGGAGGTATTAGACCTATATGTTTGGGTTTGGAGATAGATTATTATGTCTCCATACCACGGATTTCTTGAAGATATCAGAAACAAATATTCGTCCACGATTGCTTCTTCTAATGTTGAATCGTTGGATGGCGATGGGAGATCGCATAGTAACTCCATGAAAACCAAGGATTTCTTCAATTTGGATTTTATGAATTCCAGATCAAACTCTTGTAAAATTGCTATCCATTTTGAATATTTGCCCCCCAGCAACTGTCACGACAATGTATAAGTCATGGGGTTGCAATCGGACAAAATGGTAGTTTTTGGAAAGAGGACATAGTGTCAAAATCTCTGTATCGCTTGAGTAGCTGCGAGAGCTAGCTTTTCAACATAGGAGTATTTTCTTTCCGTATCATTTACGTTTCTACTCAAATAGTATATAGGATGCTCAATTCCATTGTCTTCTTGAACTAAAACCATTGCGATGGTTGTATCTGCTGCAGCCAGGTACAGGTTAAAGTCTTTTTGATAATCAGGAGCATACATTAATGATGCTTTTATTAGGGATTCCTTTAAAGCATCAAAGGAAGCTTGCGCGACCTGATCCCAGATGAAGGGTACTTCCTTTTTCAATAGACAAGTATAACCTTTAGCAAGTTCGGTGTAATTTGGAATGAACCTCCTCAGAAAGTTTGATTTCCCTTGGAGTTTCTGAATCTGAAGCAAATTTGAAGGTGGAGGAAAATCAATGATTGCCTGAACCTTACATGGGTCGAGATGAATCTCATCCTTTGAGACCACAAAGCCAAGTAAACGACCAAAACTGACACAAAACACACATTTGTGTGGATTGAGTCGTATCTTGTAGTGTCGGCAACATAGAAATATCGCTCTCAAATGCTGCGGATGATTGGTCCGCTTTCGCGAATGAGCTGGAAGATCATCGAGATATGGTTTAACGATGTTCTTTATGTCATGGAAGGCATAATTCATTGCCCTCTGAAATGTTGCCCTTGCTTTCTTTAAACCAAAGGGTAGCTTGCGATATGCGAATGTGCCCCACAAACAAATAAATGCAGTCTTTGACTGGTCCTGTGGGCAGATGTTAATTTAATTATACCCAGAAAATCCATCCATAAATGAAAAGATTTCACATCTGGTGCATTCATCAATTATCTGGTCAATGAAGGGTGTAGGGTAGTTGTCTTTCAGACAAGCTTGATTTACATCCCTATAATCGACGCACACTCTAATCGTTCCTTGTTTTTTCATTATAGGAGCAATATTCGATACCCAATTGGTTAGAGGAACTGGGTAAATAAAAACAACATGGAGAAGTTTTTCAACTTCTGCCTTGATGGCAACGGCTTTCTTGGGGTGCACCTGCCGTAGCCATTGTCGTACCGGTTTGACATCTGGATACATCTTAATTTCGTGTTCAACTATACTCGAGTCAATGCCTGGCATTTCATCATACGACCAAGCAAAGACATCTTTGAACTCATGAAAAAGAGCGTAATATATTTCCAGTTCTGAAGAAGAACAAGATTTGCCGACATGAATATTCTCTACAACATCCGTTTTGGTCGAGATATTTATGGAGATAGTCTCTTCAATATTGGAAAAGTTTCGTTCGGAATCCATCGTGTTTACAATATTTGATAGAAAATAAAAAACTAAGGGATGATGAAGTTCACTGGAACTATCTTCCTTGTAATCCAGAAGATGGGAACGATGGTGGTAATCTTCCCATGGTGCCCCGTCAATCATCGTTGACTGAACAATTCCTTCATCTGTAGAATGTACTTCCGACCAAGGATATGAAGGGGTGCCATATTCCTTAGGCCTATCTATCCAAACGCTTGATGGGGGTCGATTTGGGTTTGCCTCCCATGCCGAAAACATTGATTGCTACAATATTTCTATTGGGCTTGGAGGCAATACCTGCAGATGATCCATGCTAATATCATTTTCGGACATCTTTTGAATAGAAGATATCATATTGCAGGTTCCTACTATTGCCACTTCCGCCAGGTTGATTGGAGGTGGTAGGGCAAAAGTCCCCATTAATATAGGGTCTTCTAGTAGGCCTACTCCAATATTTTGAAGCGAATGATGGCTTCCATGGATCATCAGAACGCTTCTCGTAACTTGCGAACTGTTGGGGAGAAATGTTTGCTAGTCGACGATTGTAATACCTCCTTGGAAGGGAAATGCAATCTTCCTGAAGTAGGTCGACACAATGGCAGCCATAGCATATATCCAGGGCATTCCCAGTAGGATGTTGTAATCAAGGTTTCTATTGATCACTTCAACATCAATTTCTACTGTTTTGCCCCCCAGTTTGACTTGCAAGTTACTTAAAATCCCATATGGGGTGTATGTTTGTCCATCAAATGCTTTTAATGTCATCGAAGATCATGACAAGGGTGGATATCCTAAAGTTTTCTAGCAACTCATCGACATAATACATGTAAATGCCCCCTCATCAATAATTGTCTGATGAACAGTTTTGTTGAGGGCTTTCACTTGAATAAAGAAAGCTAGTTGAGCTGGTAACTGAGGGTCATATCCTTTATGATTAAAGGCCACAAGAATGGAATCTGTTGGGTCAATCCCACCTATTGCTAATAATAAAGCCTGCTTTTGGGAGGGGCAATTTTGCAGTACCTCAAGTGTCGACATAGTGGACAGTGATTGGGCCAGATCCTCCACTATATTATAATGCTGTGCTACTCTGGCATGAGGATTAAATGTCGATTTGTGTACTACTCCCTTCGGTGGCTTTATCGTTAGTTCAGGAATGATGGGTGGCACAACTTTGGTCGAAATTTTTGTTGAATTACTAGGTTGATCATTAGCCTTGTTGTCCGATAGCTGTGGATTCCCGTAATCTTTATTCCTTGTCGACATCAAAGCATCATTTTGCTGCTTTGAAATAGACAACATTAGCACTTGGGACGGGGAAGCATTGTCACTAGCAACCAGATTTGTTCCTGGATTCGGAAATAGATTAGTCAATACCGTCGAGGTTTTTGAATTCTTAAAGAATTTTCTAAGCTCGGCTTTATGTGGACAATCTTTCATCCAATGATCCTCATCATATATGAAGCATGGATGAGTTGGTTTCCTATCTCTAGAAGGGTTTGTAGAAGATTTTTCAGGAGACGACTCCTCCTGTTTTTTCTTCTTTGCTTTCTTTTACTTCTTGCCCCCTGGTTGCTTTGGTTCTTTTCCTTTGTCAGTCGACATGGCATTTACCTTTGAGGCAAGAAGCTCCTCATTTTCATTTTGACTTGAAACTGTACAAGCCTTCTTTGATGTAGATTTTACGGTTTTTTTGCTATTCGCACCTATCACGCCATCGCTGGCATGAGAGTCTTTGCTTGATTTAGGATGGGGAGGAACAGAGAATTCCGATCTATGAGCATCAGGGATTTTATCGTAGAGCATGCCACACTGAATATATATCAAGTCTAGATATTGTGCACGAGCAATGACTTGCTCTTCAGTGATGACTCCTCCCTTTACCACATATTCCATAATAGAAGGTAATAATGACTTAATAAACCATTCAGCTAGCAGCTGATCAGGAACATATGATTTTACCATTCTACGATGATGTCGCCACTCATGAATATGATCAGATATGTGAGTGGCCGTTGTTTGTTTGAAATTGGTAAGAAGCTCTGTTCCTGTTTCGTACCTTATGGGTAACTGAAAATGGGTTAAAAAGGTTGTGGCTAGGGTGCTGAAGTTATCGAATGAAGCTCTAGGCAATTCGATACACCATTTTGTTGCCGGACCAGTTAACATTCGCTGAAAAAGGCAAAGCCTAATCGAATAATCATTTAGAGTGTTAGATGAACACCATAGATGAAAGGTCATCACATGATTCGATGAGTATTCACCCGGATTTCCATTAAATTTAGGAATATCCGATGGAAGTTTATGTGGAATCGCTGGCCACCAAGGGGTGTAAGCAATTAGATCGTTTGTCAGTCGATTTAGATCTGGTAACTCTACAGTTGCCACGAAGGGAAACTATTGAATCAAGTTCGGTGAAGCATACCCAGGATAAGATGGGATTGCCTAAGCAGTGGGTCTTTGCATACCAGCATAGTGAATTTGATGCTAATAACTTTGGTAAGGTTGATGGGCATAACCACTATGAAATGGTTGATGTTGACCGTTTTGAATATACGGCTGCCCATTATTTACAAAGATTTGGTGTTCAGATCGTTGGTAAACTTGATGGAATCATGGTTGTTGATATTGCACCAGCCATGGTTGTGAAACCATTTGCTGTTGTCCAATACTGGCTATTTGACCAAGATGAGGGGTGATGGTAACCGTTTGAGCCTGGGTCACTCCAGTTAAGGAGCCACTAATCGATGATTGTGGTGGCGTCGTAGACCAGAGGCTGTTGAATTGCGACCTGAGAGACTTGAGGTTGACATACAATAGGCAATGCTTGTACTTGCGACACCGTCACAATATCCAGTGTAGTGGGGATATTTGACATAGGCAGACTTTGTTGCATTGAGTATACAACTCTTGGTTGTTGAGGCAGTATTGGCACCCAACCACTGGATGTAATTCCAGCATAACCTGAATTCTATTGTGAACTCTCGTATGTTTGTTCTCCCGGAGGAGACAATGAAAGGGTATATTGCCCCCCGTACGGTGGTAATCTAGTGCTCAAAGGAATGATTTGCCTTTGAGGACCAGACTACCCAAATTGACACTGCGAAGGATCAATTTGCTGAGACTCAACATAAGAGATTCCAGATATTATTCCGGACGAACAAATGGGAAAAAACCATACTGTCGAAACAACGAGCTAGTTGGGATAGATGGTACGCTGGAAAACATTGTTGGAATAACAACAGGAGGTTCTGCCGCTGTTGTGTCAGATGACATAGTCCTAGATGTCGACGGTTGTTCAGACATATCTAGTCTATCCAAAATATTTCCTAGCGATTCTACAAGAACTTCCGATGACAGGTGACTAATTTCTGACGAAGAAGGATACAGGGTGATCCCAACTCCAAAATGAGATGGAGTACTAGATGGAGGATCCTCCACAATCTCTTCTATAGCAATCAATCCAGGTGGAAGAGGGAGACCGTCAGGTTCGTAAAATATTTCCGGTGTTGAAGAAGGTATAGATTCTGCAGCAACATATGTTTGGGGAATAACACCTTCCGAATCAGCTGTAGATGGAGCCGATTCAGGAATAGAAGTGTTTATCGTCAGACTAGGATCAGTTCTACTGTCCTCTTGTGGTTGCGGAACTTCTTCTATAGAGGCAGGGATACCAGAAATGTTTGGAGTAACCAGAGTCTCTGAGGGTGTCGGAACACTTGTTCCAACCAAACTAGGGGACTTTGATCTGGTTAAACGAGTTCGCTTTGTTTGGAATAGTTTTGTTTCCGGAGACAAAGATGGTTGACTCGTAAGTCTTTGCGAACGACAGGGTTTCGATTCACTTTCCTCCACGATTGCGGATTACTCAATAAACTAAAATAAAGGGGAAAATGATTCCGAATTAAATGAATTTTAGATGCTTTGACACAACTTGCTTTTTCAATTTTTAAGAGTCGAGAAAAAACAAAAGATGACTCTAATCACCTTCGATTTTTAATGAGCCTGAAGTGACAAGTGCTTAGATGGACCTTTTCCTTTAAGGAGTCTGAAAAGGAACGAAAGAGATTACTTTAGAAATCTAGACAGAGGGATTACCAAACCAATTGTAAAACTGCAAAATACTTTTTACGGTACGGCAGTCAATCTTCCCGAATGCTGTGTTCAGTGCATTGCGATCGATAGGGCGGCAGACACGGCTTCCTATGGATAAAGGATGTAGCCTGTTGTGGTCTCCCAATATATACTCGATGGTACGTGGGAGCACAAGTCTGTACTGGCACTTTTCGTCTCAAAGAGGAGGAATCACCCAACCTACGATGAAAGCGATAGTTACCAGGCTTTACGATGCCGAAATATGCCTCTAGCCTAGACTTCTAAATGTTGTGTGTTACGTTCCAAAGCATTTTTATGTTCATTGAATTTATTTTACAGTTGATCTTTCTTAAGAAATTTGCCTTTTAGGTTCATCGCGTGATGTAGATATACAATTCCTAAAATGCAATCTAAGATGATAAACAATCATTTAATCTTCTTTTTGCAATGAAAATCCTAGCTACTAAAGAAAGAGAGATGATATTATTTCAACATAGAGCAGAGAGCACACACTAGATGCACTGTCCTAAATCAAACCAACAAGCAGTCTAAATGGAAATGCACATGCATGTATTTGTTTTCTGCTTTCTTAATGTGTGAATGACATAATGAATGCTGAGTACAAATCTGAATTATCTTTTCAAAGCGACAGTACTAACAAATTTCTCTTCAAAAACGAAAGGAAGATAATGATGACACTTTGCGACTTTGAATTGAAAACTACTTTCGACACTTGAAAAACTACCAATTCAAATCAAATACAAGAGTAACTGTATAATCAACCATCAAGAATGATAGGATTCTTTTCTTTAACTGAAAACGATACTTGCGACACTTCCAAATCAAAAGCCGACAATTTGATTACGCTACTTTTTGTAAAAGACAACTGTAAATGGCGCACAATACATAAAAACATTCATAATTCTTTGTACTATAGAGGTGGAATCATGCAAAGGAAGGGAGTTTCCAGAGTGGTATACTGATCACAAATAGAAAAATTCCTGAATAAAACTGAAGGGAGTGAACAAAGAAACCAACATCTAGAAGCAGAAGAGGTCTTATCTGATCAGCGCACCTGTAACACAGGGAAAGTGTGATGCAGCGCACCTACTGCACATGGGAGGTGTGATGCATCCAGATTCCCAAGAGGAGAAAGTGTGATGGTCCAGGGACAAGACTTCAACTTGGTTCTTGGTCATAGTTTGCAGCTTAGTTCAGGGATTTAGGCCAAGCTAATGATAGTCAGTAAATATAAATCACAGGGGCTAATCTAATGAGGTTACTAGAGCCACCACTAGGGCAATTAGGATGTTTTCAAATCGATTGTTCAATTTATAAACAAAACCCGGAGATAGACTGAAGCAGCATTGATCTTCTTTGCACTTGCATAGCAAATGCAATTCGAAGGCTAGCTGGCTTAACTTCAGGCTCCATCTGTAAGTTTATAAAGCAAACAAGTATATACAAGCAAACAAGCTATTCGCTCCCCAGTGGAGTCACCATTTTGTTATCGGGAAATCTAGTGTCTATGCAGAGCTGATAGTACCACTAAGACGAGTAGCTATCTTAGAAACAAATAGATTAAAGTTACTTTCGTTTTCCTTTATGAGAAGTAGATATGAGAGGATCAAAGAATACCAACCTTGATCTTTCGTTTGGTTCTTTACTTGTTCCTTCTCCTCACCGACAAGTCTTTTCCACTTCTCCCTTGACCACTCCGCTTCAAAGAGTACCTGTAAAGTCAAATCAACATAATACCTTCAAAGTGCAGAGATCTACAATCATAAGCAATATAGGACTAGATATATATTGACCACACAAATGCATATATTATCAGACATACAAGAATGTGGAGGAAAACTTGAATAGCTTTATTGATATAAAGATTAGAAGAGAGGATTACAACCCATTGATTTGACCCATCGTCATCCTCCCAGCATGAAAGCCCTTCTTCACCTCATGAAAAGCTTAGATCACCCAACACTATGATATTCCACCAAGAAACCAACAACACTTCCTTACAAGATACAAAATTCCAACCTCCGGATCTCTGGGATGAGGGATCCATATATAGATGATTGCAGGGAGGTGAGTCAGCTTCTGGGATTTTGATTAGTGCCTTCTCTCTGATAGTTCTTGATTCCACTTGGAGATTGATGATCTCTTACTCATCCCTGGGCAAATTCAGAGAGGCAAGTGTCATAGGAGAAGTTTCTGGAAGATTCCATGATCATCCACCTCACAAATTGTCTCTGCCATTTGTCCATTCTCGCCCATCGCACCCTACAGAAGGGATTTCCAGTATGAATCACACCTTTTACACTGGGCAGGTGAGATGCATCACACCCTTAGCACTGAGGAACCTGTATGGTCTAGTTTTGACCAGTTCTGAGCAGTTTTCTGTGGAGAACTTTTGGGAGATGATGTAATCAGCTGACCTTGTTCCTTTAGGGCATGAAACAACACTTTTAGGGACTCAGAAGCCCTTGGTTTATGGACATATGTGATTGGGGTTGCAGTGCCCAAAAATGTCTATAACATTCCCCTTATGATCGGAATCTGGATTAGGGGCAAAATTTTGCTCAAAAATAAAAGTGCTTAGAATCACTAAAAAATTTAAAGAATGCATCCGTCTCGGCGATACGATCCCAATGCAACTCATTTCACTCAAAACAGAGCTCATATGAGAAAGATAGAGACTTATGTCCGCTTTGTCAAACATGCAAATTTTTTTGGGTACAGGGCTGATTGGGATGCTAACTAGTCATTCGTACAACCCAGTCAGTAAAAAGAATATTTTGACAGGTGGTTCAATCAAATTGTGACAAGTGTCAGCGTGATATTGGTCAAAGGCAATTGAGGTGGATCAATGAGAGGCTGACACATGGCAAGCCGAAGGTCACCACGTGCCCTCTCAAAGGTCATGTAAAATGCTTTGGCATGCCAATGGAGTTGAACCCATGACCTTACCTACACAAGCCCCACAATTTATTGCTATGCCATGACTGTATCACTTAACAACTATGGACTTGATGTTTTATTTAAACATAAGTGCCACAAAGTTTGGGAGGTGGGAGCTAACCTTAACCGCCAACATGTGAAGGCTCCAATATTAACCGCTAACATTTAGTTTAATAGTTGGTGGTGGTTTTAGTAGGCCCGATAAATTCGGCGCTACTCGAATTTTGGTGGGGCTAACTAGAGTTTCTCCAGATTTGGTGGAGTTTTCCTAGGGAAAACTAAAGAGACCATAACTTTTGCAATTTTTGACCAATTTTGGCTCAAAAAGAGTCATTCCTAGATGATTTGGATGCTCTGAATACAATGGAATAGGTTGCAAAGGCAGAAAGGCACTTATGTATGTAGAGTTTGCTACGTTGAAGTTTAAGGAAGCCTAGGGCCACCAGGAGAGGAGGTCAAGCCTAGATCAGATGAAGTCCAATTGTAGAGCTTGGATAGTCGTTTTTGGGCTTTTTGGGTCTTCTGAATCCAATGGAGTGGGTTGCAAAGCCATTGGATCAATGCAGGTGCATGTAATCAGAGAATTGACCATCAGTCCAAATAGGGCCTAGCCATTGAAGCAAGTCTAAGGAGATGTAGCCTAGGAGGGGTGAATTCCTTTATCATCTTTGTGTTATGGGTTGTTGTGTTTTACTTATCTGAAATTTAATTGCTGCATAAGTGTTTTAAACAGCTAGTTAGCCTCATAAATTTCTCTCATAAATGACACTCAACACTTGACACATAATTCCTCACATTTTGGTTAATTTAAGACGATCCTAAACATATTTGTTTTTATTTGATGAGGGAGCTTGCATAGCATTAAAAGTTTTCCCAACATTCAGATCAATTTGGTATCAGAGCACCATTAGCTCATTTTAACCCTGAGATGGTTTGCCAAGGTTAGCTATAAAATTAGCTATTGGTTTTGTATGAGTGTGCAAGGAAAATTTAACTATGTGCAAGTTGATGTGTCTAAGCTGAAGAAGGGAGATGGTGTGAGATGCTTCTTTGTTGAGAAACTTTTTTGAAGCTTTATGAACCTTTTTGATGCATTACAAGTGTGATGGAAGCTTCAACAAGTGATGTTTCTAAATCATCTTCCTTAGCAAGACTCTTTGATTTAGAGATGTTGCAAGAGCTTATCATCATGAGAGATATGGTGCAAGAGATGAATCAAGATAGGAAGGATAAAACTATACTTCAAGAGGAGTTGATGGCCATGAAGGAGGAGAAGCAAGAGCTTCTTGAAAAGATGCATGAGATGGAGATTCAACTCCATGATGCCAAGGAAACCCTAGCCAAGTATGTGCATGAAAATGAGGTATGTAATTCAATTTTATCTTCAGTTTCCTCTCAAAATGATTTTTTTGGTGCTTTTGAAAGATAAACTAGAGGAATAGGGTCCAAATTATTGACGAAGATGGGTTATGAAAGTAAAGGGTTAGGAAAACATGCACAAGGCATAGTTGAGCCAATTCTTGTTGAGGAAAGGCCTAGGTATTTGGGTCTTGGTTATGGACAACATGATGGAGAATGCTCCAAAGCCAAGGAGGCACATAAAGGTGTTCCAAGAAGGACTTTCATTACATTTTCATTACCTAAAGCTTGTGAAGGTTGTGTTCATGAGGAATGCAAAAGTTTTATACCCACTTTGCAAGAAGATGCTCATAAGCATGCAACTAATGGAAATGGAAAACAAGAGGATGTTGAAATCTCTAAGGTCATTGAAACCATTGTTGATATTCTGAAGAGAGCTACTACCTCATCAAATTCAACTCTTCAAGAAGGTGGCAAAGGTGAATGTGCAAGGTATAAATCTTCCTTTAATCAAGTTTCTTTTTATTATGATAAACATGCTAAATCTTCACATAATATTTTGAGAAAATTTACTTGTTCCTTTTGTGGTTTGAATAACCATACTATTTCGAGTTGTTGGAAGAGGATAGCCATATACAAAAAACTTTCAAAACAAAAGAGATAGAAAGCCAAAGGTCCATTGGATAATGGAAATTGTGTTGAAAAGAAGATGCAATTATTTTTCACTCATTGCCATAAGCAGGGTCATCTTGTAGACAAGTGTTGGACTTTGCATCCAACAAGTCATCCACGACATTTGAAGAAGGTGGAGAGAGATTTTGGCAAGAATGGAAAAGAGGATTCCATAATTGATGTGGGTCAGGATGATACACATGATGAAGTGCAGCTGAAAGAAGTGCCATTGAAATGGTTTGGAAAGAGATGGTTAAATTTCTTAACCAATTAAGGCCTTGCATTTCTTTTAATAATTGATGCAAACCCTGCCTTATTGATGCAAATCTTGCCTTATTGATGAAAAGTAGAGTTATGTTGACTCACTTAGATGCAACAAAGATGGCAATTTGGAACTACAAATTTGCATGCATGTTTCATTCTTGAACTTGAATGTTTACGCCAGGAAGGTGTTTGAAAGTGGAGTATGTTGACTCACTTTATTGCAGCAAATTTGGTCATTTTATCTCTTTAAGTACTCTTACATACCAATGGGATTCTTGTACTTGTGATTGTACTTGTGAGTGAGTTGAGAATTGCTATACATGCATGAGACTTTGTGTGTGTGAACAATGGAATTTTTAATAGTTTCATTGTGCTTGAACATGCATGAGTGATTGACTTGTGTTGGTTGATTGCTTTGTTAACATGTATGTTGTCAACTTGAGAATGTTGATCATTTGCACATGCATGAGTGTCAACTTGTGTGGTCGATTGATTGTTACATTATGTTATATCAACTTTGAAGAGTTGATTTTGTCTCCAAAGTTGAAAGGGAGATGTGACGAATTGTTTCATGAGAATCTGGAATTCTTGTTGTAAATTGTCAAGTTGTTGTACATGATTTTTCTTGATTTGAAAATCAGTTGCTTTGAAGAAGCATGTGTTGTCGACTTGTGTCTAGTTGATGGTTTATACACCAATATGTAAGAGTACATGGTGATCTTCACATGATGTGACATTTTTTGCTTTGAAGAAGCAAACAGAGGAGGTCGTCAAGTTATATTCTTGCATGAGTGTTTTTCAAGGTGTTTCTTGTGACAAGATGTTGCAAGATTTTGGAAGGTCCACACTTGAGCAAGAGGCTCATGATTAACCTTCATTATAAAATCATGACAAGAGAAGCATGTTAATACTGGAGGACGATGGAATCAAGAAGCAAAAGTGGACAAAAATGCCAAAAACAATTGTAGCCATTGTAGACCATTTGATGTGTTGACGCCAAGAAGCGAAAGAGATGGCGAATGCATTCTTCTAGATGTGGAATTTGGAACCGTGGAGGTAAAATAATGGTAATTTATTTTCTTGTTATTACTGATATTGGAACTCATTGTTGTAGTTCACTCAGGTGGTCTTAACTTGGAAAAGTGGTTTCCAAGGAGAAGCTTGCATCGAATGCATGTGTTGCAAAGGAGGAACATGATTCCCAGTGGGAAGGCCATCAATCATATTTCCAAGCACCAAGGGGTTACTTTGGTATAGCAGGGTTTTTAATCAGTAAGAATCTAGCAAGTGTTGGATTAGGTCAGCAAAAAAAGGAGAACATTGGTTGAAGTGCCAAGCCATTTGCAAGGCAAGGCATGTCAGTGAACCCAAGTGGTTGTCATGGAGATTTTTCCAAGAAGAATCAATTGATAAACTTGGGAAGGAGAAGAGTATTCAACTCTCATCAAATAACCAGCTTTTGTGGGTCCAAAAGCCTGTCAGTGGGAAGGAGTTATCAGAATCTAGATTAGTGGCAAAATTTTTCTCAAAAACTAAATGACCATGTCTGTCTCAATGATACAATCCCAATGCAATTTGTTCCACTCAAAACAGAGCCCGTATGAGAAAGATAGAAACTTATGTACACTTTGTCAAACATTTGAAAATTTTGGGTACAGGGTTGATTGGGATGTTGACTAGGCATCTGTACAACCTAGTCAGCAAAAAGAATATTCCAAGGAATATTCCCAAAATATTCCGACAGGTGGTTCAATCGGATTGTGACAAGTGTCGGCATGATATTGGTTAAAGGCATTTGAGGTGGACTAATGAATGCTGACACGTGGCAAGCCCGAAGGCTACCACGTGTCCTCTCAAAGGTCGCGTAAAATGTTTTGGTAGGACGACAAAGTTGAAACTGTGACCACACCCACACAAGCCCCATGGTTTACCACTATGCCACAATCGTATCACTTAACAACTACGGACTTGATGTTTTATTTAAACATAAATGTCACAAAGTTTGGGAGGTGGGCGGTAACCTTAATCGACAACATGTGAATGCTCCAATATTAACCATAAACATTTAGTTTAACAGTTGGTGGTGGTATTAGTAGGCCCTATCAAGGTGGCGTTGCTCCAATTTTGGCGGGGCTAACTGGAGCTTCTCCAGATTTGGTGGAGTTTTCCTAGGGAAAACTGAAGAGACCATAACTTTTGCAATTTTTGACCAATTTTGGCTCAAAAAGAGTCATTCCTAGATGATTTGGATGCTCTGAAAAAATGGAATAGGCTTCAGAGGCAGAAAGACACTTTTGTACGTGATTTTTCTATGTTGAATTTTAAGGAAGCCTACGGCCATCAGGAGAGGAGGTCAAGTCTATATCAGCTGAAGTCAAATTGCAGAGATTGGATAGTAATTTTTGGGGTTTTTGGGTCTTCGAAATCCAATGGAGAAGGTTGCAAAGCCATTGGAGTAGTGCAGGTTCATGTAATAAGAGAATTGGCCATTAATCCAAAGAGGGCCTAGCAATTGAAGTAGGTCCAAGCCGATGTAGTCCAGGAGAGGTGAACTCCTTTATTAGCTTTGTGTTATGAGTTGTTGTGTTTTACTTTTATGTAATTTAATTGTTTCATATGTGTTTTAAACATCTAATTAACCTCATAAATCTATCTCATAAAAGACAGTCAACACTTGACACATAATTCCTCACATTTTGGTTAATTTGAGACAATCCTAAACACATTTCTTTTTATTTGATGAGGGAGCTTGCATAGCATTAACAAGTTTTCCCAACATTCAGATCACCTTCTCTCCCTCTCTCCCCCCTTCTATATCACTTCCCTCATTATATCCTCTCTCCCTTTCTCTCCATATCCCTTATCACTCTCTCTCTCTCCACCTCTCTCTATGTAACTTTCTTCTTACCTCCCTCTATCATTTTCTCTCTCATGTCCACTTATGCCTTAGTCAAATGGAGAAATTCCAAATTCCACATCAAGAGGATGAGTTCAATGAGTAGTAGTTAGAAGGAGTGACATGGCCAAGTTACTCAGTTAAATCAGCTGATTCAAGTTTGTGGGAAAGAAGTAGAATTATGCATGTGCTGAGTGCTAAGATCTAGTAATCTAGTGGATTTACAGTTATTGAAACTCAGTTATTTGATCTCTGGTCATGAATAGAGTCAGTAGGATTTCAGTTGAGTAGTTGTAAATGTTGTTAACTCACTAATCTTTAAGCTAACTAGTCAATTTACTAAAAAAAACCCTATTCATGCATGCAATTTGAATTTCCCAGTTGTGTGGAAGAAAATGTTATGAAAATAGCTCACAAAAAAATAGAAAAGATAGATCAATGCCTTATAATTCAGCCTCTTCGAGGGGGAAACCTCCTTTACATTACACAAATGAACAATTCTTGGATGATACAAATGACAAGACCTCCTTTCTATATATAGGAGTCTAAGGGGTCATAATATAATCAGAGCCGAGATAACAATAATAATGTAAGGGCACAATAATAACAATAGTGGGATTCTATGGGGCACAATAATAACAAGATGGGGACTACATGGGTACAAAAATATAATAAGGGGGTTGTACTAATAACAATAAGGGGTTACACTAGTAGTATAGGGACCTAACATGCCCGTATCCTTCAAAAAGTGTTGTCCTCAACGCTTGAGTAGTTCTTGATGCTTCTATATACAATTCTTGTCCTCCCATGTGGAATCTTCAGCGGGTAAGTTCTTCCACTTTATGAGATACTCTTAAATTGATTGATTTTTTAGTTTTTGGGTTCTTGTTTCTGTGACTGCTCCAGGTTCCAATATGATTTTTCCTTCCTCGTCAAGTTCTGGCAATATTGTTTGAATTGGGATCTCCTGCAACTTTTGAATGACTGGCCACACTTCTTCGTCCTTCTTCCATTCATCCCTTGCTTCGTTTATCCAATCTAGTTGGATAATAGAAATAGCACAAAGCAATGCTTCCACATCCTCATCCTTTCTTGAGAGTGCATCTGCAAGAAAATTTTGCTTCCCTTTTCTGTAGATGATGTCAAAGTCATAACCCAACATATTTGTGACCCATTTTTTCTGTTCTTCTAAAGATAGTATTTGTTCTAAAAGGTATTTAAGACTATCATGATCCATTTTTAACTTGAAGTGTCTTCCCATTGGGTAAGGTTGCCATTTCTTAAGTGCATGTAGTATTGCCAACATTTCCTTCTCATAAATATCTTGCCTGAGATGTAGCCATAAAAATACCCAATCACCTACATCAAGACTTTTTTCACTGCAATGTTGATCTACCTGTTGTTTCATTTGATTCTGCACCAAAGTGGCATTATCCTTTAAAAGTTGGAGAACTTGTTGTTGATGTTCGATGTGATCTTTCACTGCTTGAACCTTTTTCTTCTTGATATGTCTTTCTATCTTGAGAGTTTGAGGAGTGATAATTTCTTCCAATACTTTACAAGATATTGTTGGATTCATTGCTTGATGCTCGATGTGATCTTTTACTTCTTGAACATTTTTCTTCTTGATATGTCCTTCTATCTTGATAGTTTGAGGAGTGGTAATTCTGGCCAATGCAGTACAGATATGGTTGAATTCATTTCTTCTTTCTCGATGTGATTTTTCACTTCTTGAACCTTTTTCTTCTTGATATGTCCTTCTATCTTGAGAGTTTGAGGAGTGGTAATTTTTGGCAATGCTTTACAATATATGGTTAGATTCATTTCTTCTTTATTTGGGGTTGGGTCCTGGCGTATATCCTCTTCTTTTGATGTTTCTTGATCCTTTTCTTCCTCCTCTTCATACTCTATGTAAAATAATTTCTTCTTAGCACGCTTATGACCTTTAGTGCATTTGCTATCACAATTGTAACAAAGCCCTTTTTCTCTTTTTTCTTCCAATTGTTGTGGTGTAACCCTTGTAGGTTGTGGAAGGCTAGGAGAAACAACACTTCCATCTTCATAGTTGTGAGGGGTAGACTCCCTTGTTTCCATAATTTTTCTTTCCACTTTGTAATAAATCTCTTTTGCTCTTTTTTCTTCCAATTGTTGTGGTGTTGCTCTAAAGAAGGTGTTGCTCTTTATATCCTCATAATGTGCTATAATTTCCTCCATGAAAATTGACCACGTAACAAGTAGTTTACGAGAAAAAAGCCCTTTATACCATGAAAATTGATCTTGTTCTAAATATGAAGATGCAATACATACCTTTTGTAACAGTGGTACACCATGTAGATCAAAATATTTCTCCATCTATAATATCCAATTTACCGGATCCTTGTCATCAAACTTCCTCATCTCAATTTTTCTTGATTTTAGGAGCTCGATCTTGAAACGACTGTAACTCTGTACTTTCAGATCTTTAAGTTCTAAAATTTAGGACAGTAATAGCCATTTGAATCCTCTTTCTAACTCTGCAAGTCTAATTGCAATTGGATTCCTGAAGAAATATTTATTCCCAATCTCCCGCAATAACTTGATTGTAGACCTTTTCAAAAGAGCGAACTTGTGTGAAGTGCTTCGTGTCACTGTTTTTATCTTCAGATATAAAAATTATAAATAGGAAACTATATTTCATCCTCTTTCTATAACTTCTGACGAAATTTCAGTCTTATGCTTAGAGAGATGGTTATGACTATTTTCCCTAGGTGAACTGTTTGGAATGTAAGTTTGGGGTCTACAAAAACCCGAGGTTCAAACCGATTTCTTCTCAAATGGGTTTTTGTTTTAGCTTCTGAAACTTCGTAGTGAAATAGTTATAGCAAAAATCCCACGATAACCTGTTTTAGCTTAAATTCTGGAGCTTGCAAAACCCTAACTTCCTCAGATCGTATCTCCGAAAATATAGTGAGACAAGCTCTGAAATTCGGACCCTGGGTTCAGCGTGACTTCATCTCAAATGTGTTTTTTCACTAGCTTCTAAAACGTCTCAAAAAAAAGGTTATAGCGAAAATTCCATGATGACTTGTTTGGAGCAGCGAAACCCTAGAATCCAAAGCTCTGATACCAAATGTTATGAAGCCAGCTCACAAAAATATAGAAAAGATAGATCAACACCTTATAATTCAGCCTCTTTGAGGGGAAACCTCCCTTACATTACGCAAATGAACAATTCTTGGATGATACAAATGACAAGACCTCCTTTCTATATATAGGAGTCTAAGGGGTCATAATATAATCAGAGCCGACATAACAATAATAACATAAGGGCACAATAATAACAATATGGGGACTACATGGGTACAACAATATAATAAGGGGGTTGTACTAATAACAATAAGGGGTTACACTAGTAGTATAGGGACCTAACAGAAAAAGGAATCACTGTATCTATTATTGTATACTAGAGAGTGTACATAGTTTGCATGTAGCAGGCGAGGCATTCCTCTTGGGAATTGCACAAGGAAAGAGGAGGTTTCCCTATTATTGAGGAGCTAATTTCCTCAGGAATTGCGCAAGGAAATAGGAGGAGCAAAAGGCCTAGATTTGGCTAAGTATTTGCCAAATCATATTTAGGAGGAAGATATCAATATTGCAGTATAGGATGAGATTCAAGGATTGAAGTTGTAATTCTAATAGATCATTTTTTCTCATTTGATATAATACAAATAATCATATTTAGGAGGAAGATATGAATATTGCAGTATAGGATGAGATTCAAGGTTTGAAGTTGTCATTCTAATAGATCATTTTTTCTCATTTGATATAATACAAATACAGGAGGAGCTATTTTCCAGTTAGGTTCCCCAATAAAAATTGTATTCATTGTGATTGAATGATTGCATGTGTTTCTATTGTATGTTTTCCCTTCTGCAGATTAAGTAGAAGAAATTTGTGTCTATTGTTTTAAGTCTGAATTCATTATTAGCTACAAATTTTTAGTTATTTTTACATGATATTAGAGCTATTGAAAACTACATAGAAACCTTATTTCTGATCTTTTCTCAGAGATATTTCTAATAGCTGATTTGTGGTGCATGAATTTTATTCGGTGCAGGAACAATGTCCTTCTATGGATTAAGGCTTGAGTATGCATTGGATAGCACTCTGAATTTCATAGCTTGGGAAGTTAGAATGGAATTTTTGCTAGATGACAATGGAGTATTAGAGTACACACAAACAAATATTCCAAAACTAGTAGCATTAGATGCATAACAATTAGCATAATGGAAGAAAGGTACTGCAAAAGATAGGAGGATTATCTTGCAGGGAGTCAAAGACCATGTGGTTTCAGGTTTGCATGGAAAGAAGATTACTTATGCAATGTGGAAAACCCTCATAGAGTTATTCGAAAGTAGCAATGATGCCAGGAATTTGACATTGAAAGATAAGCTCAGGAACATTTGAATGCAGAAAAAGGAAACCATTGTTGAGTACCTATCCAAATTTACTTAGGTAAGAGATGAACTTGGAGGAGTAGGAGAGACTGTGCCACCATCTAAGCTTATGAGATTAACACTCCTTGGACTTTCAAAGTCTTAGCACAACTATCAAGATTCAGTTAATGGAAGAGACAAGGTTCCAAATTGGGAGAGACTTTCGTTTGATTTGGAGTAGGAGAAGATTAGAAGAACACTAGAGATGGTGTCACATTCAGAGTTAATGAGGAAGAATATTGTGCTCCAGTTGGAAATGGAAAGAATGACAAAGGAAAGAAGGCCCAAGATAAGGCAAAATCTATAGAAAACCATGGAAAGAAGAAATACCTCAGTAAAATTAAATGCTTTCACTACCACAAGTATGGTAACTATGAAACCAAGTGTCCACATAAGAAATCTAGTAAGAAGCCTGCAATAGAAGTAGGTGGATATTTTCTCGCATCACAATTCAAGTTCGATTTCACCCAAATTTCTTACATGGAAAGTATAGTAAGAGGGAGTGAGTGGTACCTAGACTCTAGTGATTCATAACCTATGAAAGGAAATAAGGATTTCTTCAACAGCCTAGAGGAGAAGGACCTATAATTACCCATAGAGATTAGAGATGATGGAAGATATAGTACCAAATAGATTGGCTTTGTCTTATTTAAGAGGGAGTTAGGCTCCCATATTCACCTAAAGAATTTAATATATGTACTTGGCCTGAAGAAAAATCTAGTTTCTGCAGTTGTATTTGAGGACAGAGGATATGATGTGATGTTCAGTAAGGGGAAAGTTTATCTAAAGCATGTTGCTAATGGACAAGTAAAACAAATTGGTGTTTGAGTTAAAAATATCTAGAAGCTAGAGGTATAATTCACCATCATATGCAGCTATACCTCTAGGAGTGAGGTGGGACGATGTAGAGACTTAGTCCCAAAGTCGCTAATATTTGGATAGGGTCCATAAGAGAGAAAAAAGAGTTTTAATTTACTCTTCTCATGGAGAATTACCCTTGCTACAGTGGCCCACATTATTAAGTAGCAGAAGGATCAATTTAAATTGCTACAGCTAGGCCTTGAACGACAATGTAGAGGCTAGTAGCAATCAGAGACCCAAGAGATAGTTGCAATGCAGAGACGAAGTTGATTCGGTATTTTGGATGTTTCTTAGTTGCAGTTGTTATAGTAGCAACAACAACAATTAGAGGAAGTGTTAGTTGTGTTACAGTACATTCCACTGGAGCAGGATTGGGGTTGTGGAGAATCCCTTTCTTTCTAAGTGGGAGTGTTAAATTTTAACAATAAAAGGATTCATTTTATTTGTACCTTAGTCAAATGGATAAAATTGAAATTCCACATCAGCGGGATGACTTGAGTTGCAGTTAGCAGGAGTGACATGGCCAAGTCACTTAGTTAAGTTAGTCAATTCAAGTTTGTGGGAAAGAAGTAGAGTTGTACATCTATTGATTGATAAGATCTACAAATCTAGTGGAGTTATAGTTAGTGAAACTCAATTATCTGAGTTCTAGTCATGAATAAAGTTAGTAGGAGTTAAGTTGAGTAGTTGTAACTATTGTAACTCACTGATCTCTCAGTTAACTAGTCAATTTACTAAAAATAACCCTAGTCATGCATGGAATTTGAATTGCTAGTTGAGTAGAGGGAAAAGGCATCAATGTATTTGTTATTGTATACTAGAGAGTATACACAATTTTCATGTAGCATGCAAAGCATTCCTCTTGGGAATTGCACAAGAAAATATGATCTTTCCCTATTCTTTAGGAGCTAATTTCCTCAGGAATTGCGCAAGGAAATAGGAGGACCAGGAGGCCTAGATTTGGCTAACTATTTGCTAGAGGATACTCAGGAGGAAGAGATCAATATTGCAGTGCAGGTTTAGCTTCAAGGATTGGAGATGTCACTGTAATAGATCAATTTTTTCTCATCTGATATAATACAAACAGAGGAGGGGTTTTTTTTGAGTTGGGTTCCCCAATAAAAATTGTGTTCGTTGTGATTGAATGATTGCATGTGTTTCTATTGTATGTTTTCTCTTCCGCAGATTGAGTAGAAGAAATTTGTGTATATTGTTTTAACTCTGAATTCATTAGCAACTGAAAATTTCAAGTTATTTCTACATGGTATTAGAGCTATTGAAAACTACATAGAAACCAGATTCATGGTCTTCTCTTAGAGATATTTCGAATAACATATTTGTCGTGCAATAATTTTCTCTAGTGTAGGAACAATGTCCTTATATGAATTGAGGCTTGATTATGAATCAGAGGGAACTTAGAATTTCATACCTTGGAAAGATAGAATGGATGTTGTGTTGGATGACAATGGAGTATTGGAGTACACACAAACCAGAAACATCATATGCTCAACAACTAGCATAATGGAAGAAAGATATTACAAAATTAGGAGGATTTTCCTGAAGGAAGTCAGAGACCATGTGGTTTTGAGTTTGCATCACAAGAAGACTGCTTATGTAATAGGGAAAACCCTCACATATTTATTTGAAAGTAGCAGTGATGTCAAGAAATTAGCATTACAAGATAAGGTTAGGAACATTCGAATGCAGAAAAATGAAACGATTGTTGAGTACCTATCTAGATTCAGTCAGGTTAGAGATGAACTTGGAGGAGTAGGAGAGGTCGTGCCACCATATGAGCTTGTGAGATTATCACTCCTTGGTCTTTAGAAGTCTTGGAATAGATATAAAGATTTAATTAATGGAAGAGATAAGCTTCCAAATTGGGAGAGACTTTGGTATGATTTGGTGCAGGAGGAGATTAGAAGAAATACTAGAGATGGTCTCACATCCAGAGCCGATGAGGAAGAAGATTTTTCTCTAGTTGGAAAAGGTAAGAATTCCAAAGGAAAGAAGGCCCAAGGTGATGCATAATCCAAAGAGAACCATAGAAAGAAGAAATACCTCAATAAATTTAAATGCTTTCACTGCCATGAGTATGAACACTATGCAACCAAGTGTCCACACAAGAAATCCAGTAAGGAGCCTACAAAGAGAGTATGAGGAGATGCTCTCGCATCAAAATTCAAGTTGGATGTAACTATAATTTCTTGCATGTAAACCACAATAAGAGGGAGTGAATGGTACCTAGACTCTAGTGCTTCATATCATATGACAAGAAATAAGGAGTTCTTCAACAACCTAGAGGAGAAGGACTTACAATTACCCATAGAGCTTGTAGATGATGGGATATATAGTACCAAAGGGATTAGAACTATCACCTTTAAGATGGATTCATGCTCCCATCTTAACCTAAATAATGTAATATATGTGCCTAGTCTGAAGAAAAATCTAGTTTCTATAATTGTACTTGACGACAAAGGATATGATGTGATGTTCAGTAAAGGGAAAGCCTATCTGAACCATGTTGCTAATGGACAAGTAAAACAAATTGGTGTTCAAGTAATATCTACAATCTAGAGGTAGGTTGCTCCATACATGCAACTATACCTCTAGGAGTGAGGTGGGGCGATGTAGAGCCTTAGTCCCATTGCAAAGATTTGGGCAAGGTCCATAGGAGAGTAGCAGCAGTTGCAGTATAAACTTCTCATGGATCATTACCCTTATGTTGATGGTGATGGGCCCACCAACATGTCAGGGGATCTCCCCATTAGGAAATCCCAACTAGGCCTTAGACTGTTTGGAGTAGGAGTCCCAACAATGGGTAGTATAGTAGTGCCTTGACTGCAGTAGTGCGCACAGATAACCAAGATAACTTTGTCAGAACCAAGTGTGTGTGACCTTGTGGTGAGTCAAGAGAGATTCATGGGGAGGTTCTAACACGCAGAGGGGAAAAGGAAGTGTATCCCTTAGAAAATTGTAATAGTACGCAGCTTGAAAGGAACACACGAGTTGGATGACATCACAAGCTGGAAAGCAGAATAGTCGACAATACAAGGTGATGGGTTAAACCAACAACATGACTTCAATAAGATTCTTACAATCATATACAAAATAGTTCATACAAAAATGTGTAAGTTAAACAACATACATTTCTAAAGTAACCAGAATATTCGAACTATAATAACAACATATGAATGAAGACGTGTTGGCTCTGTTATATATATATAAAGTGAAAGTTCCATCCATACATACAACCATGAAAACCACTAGCCCCAATAGTGGAGCATTATAGTCAACATCGCCTGCTCCTCCAAAGAGATGTACTCGCTCTGCATTAAGGAGAAGCCAAGGCTCGTCATAATACTATCCAAGCCCTCTCTAAACGATGCCTAGCAAAATGGGTTTTTGTTTTAGCTTTTGAAACTTCGTAGTGAAATAGTTATAGAAAAAATCCCACGATGACCTGTTTTAGCTTAAATTATGGAGTTTGCAAAACCCTAACTTCCTCAGATCGTATCTCCAAAAATATATAGAGACAACCTCTGAATTAGGACCCAAGATTCAATGTGACTTCATCTCAAATGGGTTTTTTTGCTAGCTTTTGAAACGTCTCAGAAAAATGGTTATAGCGAAAATTCCACGATGACCTGTTTGGAGCAGTGAAACCCTAGAATCCAAAGCTCTGACACCAAATGTTATGAAACCAGCTCACAAAAGGATAGAAATGATAGATCAACACCTGATAATTCAGCCTCTTCGAGGGGGAAACCTCCTTTACATTACATAAATGAACAATTCTTGGATGATACAAATGACAAGACCTCCTTTCTATATATAGGAGTCTAAGGGGTCATAATATAATCAGAGCCGACATAACAATAATAACACAAGGGCACAATAATAACAATAGTGGGATTCTATGGGGCACAATAATAACAATATGGGGACTACATGGGTACAACAATATAATAAGGGGGTTGTACTAATAACAATAAGGGGTTACACTAGTAGTATAGGGACCTAACAGAAAAATGAATCATTGTATTTATTATTGTATACTAGAGAGTGTACATAGTTTGCATGTAGCAGGCGAGGCATTCCTCTTGGGAATTGCACAACGAAAGAGGAAGTTTCCCTGTGATTTAGGAGCTAATTTCCTTAGGAATTGCGCAAGGAAATAGGAGAAGCAAGAGGCATAGATTTGGCTAAGTATTTGTCAAATCATATTTAGGAGGAAGATATCAATATTCCAGTATAGGATGAGATTCAAGGATTGAAGTTGTCATTCTAATAGACCATTTTTTCTCATATGATATAATACAAATAATCATATTTAGGAGGAAGATATCAATATTGCAGTATAGGATGAGATTCAAGGATTGAAGTTGTCATTCTAATAGATCATTTTTTCTCATCTGATATAATACAAATACAGGAGGAGTTGTTTTCCAGTTCGGTTCCCTAGTAAAAATTGTATTCATTGTGATTGAATGATTGTATGTGTTTCTATTGTATGTTTTCCCTTCTGCAGATTAAGTAGAAGAAATTTGTATCTATTGTTTTAAGTCTGATTCATTATTAGCTACAAATTTTTGGTTATTTTTAAATGATATCAGAGCTATTGAAAACTACATAGAAACCATATTCCCGATCTTTTCTGAGAGATATTTCAAATAGCTGATTTGTGGTGCATGAATTTTCTTCGGTGCTGGAACAATGTCCTTCTATGGATTGAGGCTTGAGTATGCATTGGAGAGAACTTTGAATTTCATATCTTGGAAAGTTAGAATGGAATTTTTGCTAGATGACAATGGAGTATTAGAGTACACGCAAACTAATATTCCAAAACTAGTAGCATTAGATGCATAACAGTTAGCATAATGGAAGAAAGATACTACAAAAGCTAGGAGGATTATCTTGCAGGGAGTTAAAGACCATGTTGTTTCAAGCTTGCATGGAAAGAAGATTACTTATGCAATGTGGAAAACCCTCATAGACTTATTTGAAAGTAGCAATGATGCCAGGAATTTGACATTGAAAGATAAGCTCAGGAACGTTTGAATGCAGAAAAAGGAAACCATTGTTGAGTACCTATCCAGATTTACTTAGCTAAGAGTTGAACTTGGAGGAGTAGGAGAGACTATGCCACCATCCAAGCTTGTGAGATTAACACTCCTTGGACTTTCGAAGTCTTAGCACAACTATCAAGATTCAGTTAATGGAAGAGACAAGGTTCCAAATTGGGAGAGACTTTCATTTGATTTGGAGTAGGAGGAGATTAGAAGAAACACTAGAGATGGTGTCACATTCAGAGCTAATGAGGAAGAAGATTGTACTCCAGTTAGAAAAGGAAAGAAGGCCCAAGATGAGGGAAAATCTATAAAAAACCATGGAAAGAAGAAATACCTCAGTAAAGTTAAATGCTTTCACTACCACGAGTATGGTAACTATGAAACCAAGTGTCCACATAAGAAATCTAGTAAGAAGCCTGCAATAGAAGTAGGTGGATATTTTCTCGCATCACAATTCAAGTTTGATTTCACCCTAATTTTTTGCATGGAAAGTATAGTAAGAGGTAGTGAGTGGTACCTAGACTCTAGTGCTTCATATCCTATGATAGGAAATAAGGATTTCTTCAACAGCCTAGAGGAGAAGGACCTATAATTACCCATAGAGATTGGAGATGATGGAAGATATAGTACCAAATAGATTGGCTCTGTCTCCTTTAAGAGGGAGTTAGGCTCCCATATTCACCTAAAGAATGTAATATATGTACATGGCCTGAAGAAAAATCTAGTTTCTGCAGTTGTATTTGAGGATAGAGTATATGATGTGATGTTCAGTAAGGGGAAAGTTTATCTAAAGCATGTTGCTAATGGACAAGTAAAACAAATTGGTGTTTGAGTTAAAAATATATAGAATCTAGAGGTAGAATTCACCATCATATGCAGCCATAACTCTAGGAATGAGGTGGGGCGATGTAGAGACTTAGTCCCAGAGTTGCTAATATTTGGATAGGGTCCACAGGAGAGCAAAAATAGTTTCAATATACTCTTCTCATGGAGAATTACCCTTGCTACAACGGCCCACATTATTAAGTAGCAGAAGGATCAATTTAAATTGCTGCAGCTACTCCTTGAGCGACAATGCAGAGGCTAGTAGTAGTCAGAGACCCAAGAGATAGTTGCAATGCAGAGACACAGTTGATTCGATATTTTGGATGCTTCTAAGTTGCAGTTGTTATAGTAGCAACAAAAAAAATTAGAGGAAGTGTTAGTTGTGTTACAGTACATTCCATTGGACCAGGATTGGGGTTGTTGAGAATCCCTTTCTTTCTAAGTGGGAGTGTTAAATTTTAGCAATAAAAGGATTCATTTTATTTGTATCTTAGTCAAATGGAGAAAATTGAAATTCCACATTAGCGGGATGACTTGAGTTGCAGTTAGCAGGAGTGACATGGCCAAGTCACTTAGTTAAGTCAGTCAATTTAAGTTTGTGGGAAAGAAGTAGAGTTTTACATCTATTGATTGATAAGATCTACCAATCTAGTGGAGTTATAGTTAGTGAAACTCAATTATCTGAGTTCTAGTCATGAATAAAGTTAGTAGGAGTTAAGTTGAGTAGTTGTAACTATTGTAACTCACTGATCTCTCAGTTAACTAGTCAATTTACTAAAAATAACCCTAGTCATGCATGGAATTTGAATTGCCTAGTTGAGTATAGGGAAAAGGCATCAATGTATTTGTTATTGTATACTAGAGAGTATACACAATTTGCATGTAGCATGCAAAGCATTCCTCTTGGGAATTGCACAAGAAAATATGATCTTTCCCTATTCTTTAGGAGCTAATTTCCTCAGGAATTGCACAAGGAAATAGGAGGTACAGGAGGCCTAGATTTGGCTAACTATTTGCTAGAGGATACTCAAGAGGAAGAGATCAATATTGCAGTGCAGGTTTAGCTTCAAGGATTGGAGATGTCATTATAATAGATCAATTTTTTCTCATCTGATATAATACAAACAGAGGAGGGGGTTTTTCTGAGTTGGGTTCCCCAATAAAAATTGTGTTCGTTGTGATTGAATGATTGCATGTGTTTCTATTGTATGTTTTCCCATCCGTAGATTAAGTAGAAGAAATTTGTGTATATTGTTTTAACTCTGAATTCATTAGCAACTGCAAATTTCAAGTTATTTCTACGTGGTATCAGAGCTATTGAAAACTACATAGAAACCAGATTCTTGATCTTCTCTTAGAGATATTGCGAATAACATATTTGTCATGCAAGAATTTTCTCCAGTGTAGGAACAATGTCCTTATATGAATTGAGGCTTGATTATGAATTGGAGGGAACTTAGAATTTCATACCTTGCAAAGATAGAATGGATGTTGTGTTGGATGACAATGTAGTATTGGAGTACACACAAACCAGAAACATCATATGCACAACAACTAGCATAATGGAAGAAAGATATTGCAAAAATTAGGAGGATTTTCCTGGAGGGAGTCAGAGACCATGTGGTTTTGAGTTTGCATCACAAGAAAACTTAATAGGGAAAACCCTCACATATTTATTTGAAAGTAGCAGTGATGTCAAGAAATTGGCATTCCAAGATAAGGTTAGGAAAATTCGAATGCAGAAAAATGAAACCATTGTTGAGTACCTATCCAAATTCACTCAGGTTAGAGATGAAATTTGAGGAGTAGGAGAGGTCGTGCCACCATATGAGCTTGTGAGATTATCACTCCTTGGTCTTTAGAAGTCTTGGCATAGATATAAATATTCAGTTAATGGAAGAGACAAGCTTCCAAATTGGGAGAGACTTTGGTATGATTTGGTGCAGGAGGAGATTAGAAGAAACACTAGAGATGGTCTCACATCCAGAGCCGATGAAGAAGAAGATTTTTCTCTAGTTGGAAAAGGTAAGAATTCCAAAGGAAATAATTCCAAAGGAAAGAAGGCCCAAGGTGATGCATAATCCAAAGAGAACCATGGAAAGAAGAAATAACTCAATAAATTAAATGCTTTCATTGCCATGAGTATGAACACTATGCAACCAAGTGTCCACATAAGAGATCCAGTAAGGAGCCTGCAAAAAGAGTATGAGGAGATGCTCTCGCATCACAATTGGAGTTGGATTTCACTATAATTTCTTGCATGTAAAGCACAATAAGAGGGAGTGAATGGTACCTAGACTCTAGTGCTTCATATCATATGACAAGAAATAAGGAGTTCTTCAGCAACCTAGAGGAGAATGACTTACAATTACCCATAGAGCTTGCAGATGATGGGATATATAGTACCAAAGGGATTAGAACTATCACCTTTAAGATGGATTCATGCTCCCATCTTAACCTAAATAATGTAATATATGTGCCTCGTCTAAAGAAAAATCTAGTTTCTATAATTGTACTTGACGACAAAGGATATGATGTGATGTTCAGTAAGGGGAAAGCCTATCTGAACCATGTTGCTAATGGAAAAGTAAAACAAAATGGTGTTCGAGTAATAACTACAATCTAGAGGTAGGTTGCTCCATACATGCAACTATACCTCTAGGAATGAGGTGGGGCAATGTAGAGCCTTAGTCCCATTGCAAAGATTTAGGCAAGGTCCATAGGAGAGTAGCAGTAGTTGCAGTATACTCTTCTCATGGATCATTACCCTTGTGTTGACGGTGATGGGCCCATCAACATGTCAGGGGATCTCCCCGGTAAGAAATCAAAACTAGACCTTAAACTGTTTGGAGTAGGAGTCCCAACAATGGGTAGTATAGTAGTGCCTTGACTGCAGTAGTGCGCACAGATAACCAAGATAACTTTGTCAGAACTAAGTGTGTGTGACCTTGTGGCGAGTCAAGAGATTCATGGGGAGGTTATAACACACAGAGGGGAAAAGGAAGTGTATCCCTTAGAAAATTGTAATAGTATGCAGCCTGAAAGGAACACATGAGCTAGATGACATCACAAGATGGAAAGAAGAATAGTCGAAAATACAAGGTGATGGGTTAAACCAACAACATGACTTCAACAAGATTCTTACAATCATATACAAAATAGTTCATACAAAAATGCATAAGTTAAACAACATACATTTCTAAAGTAACTAGAATATTCGAACTACAATAACAACATATGCATGAAGACATGCTGGCTCTGTTATATATATATATATAAAGTGAAAGTTCCATCCATACATACAACCATGAAAACCACTAGCCCCAATAGTGGAGCATTACAGTCAACATTGCCTGCTCCTCCAAAGAGAGGTACTCACTCTGCATTGTGGAGAAGCCAAGGCTCGTCACAATACTCTCCAAGCCCTCTGTAAACGATGCCTAGCAAAAGCTTGCCTCCCAAAAAGCCTCTTCTATGAGTTATGAGGTTCTATTTATAACAAAGGGTGTGGTGACCCTTGACATTCCCCTTTGTGACTCTTGGGCTACCCTCATGACTCTTCAACTTCAATACATATAACTCTTTACGTTACATATGATTGTTTTCATTCCCCTAATGACACTTGGAGTTTCACCTTACAACATATTTACAACAATAGTACATTTTCCACATATACCCATGTGCGACAAAATAGGTTTGAGTCAGCCAAAAAAGACAACAATAAGACTCAGGCAGCTATGGGAAGACCAACTCGGCAACATCCTCTTGGTGATATTCGTTGACGAACGGATGCTAAGATTGGCAGTATATAATGGTTTCTATGTATTGTTTGATGATGTCTTTCTGGAAAGGAACTCTTGCCTCCATCACTTCTGGGTATACTGATTTGAAACCTCTGTCCAATTCATCCTATAACAAGCCCAGCTTAGTCTTGAGTACGGAAAGACTAACGACATATCTCTACTTGTTCTCTACGTTGATCTCCAAATGTACATTGGTGGCCATGTGCATCAACTGATTAAAGTACGTGTCAAGCTCCAATTGGACTTGGTTCTTCTCTTTGGCTTCAGTGAGTGTTCCAATTGACGGGGTGCCGTAATTTCTCACCATGACATCCAAAATCCTGAACAACCATGCGTATGAAGCCTCAACATTGTTGATGAGCAGCAGGAGTTCCTCATAGTTCTGGATCAGACTCTAGTTGCGTGATTTGTCCAAATCTACCTACAGCTTCAACGTATTGTGCAACTGAAGAATGGCTCACTTGTACCTCATTTTCCATGTTTGTATATGATCAACAGTGGCATGTATGTCTGTGAGTGTGCACACTATCTTGATGTAGTGCTGCTGGTGACCATGTTGATGTACAACTTCCTTATGCATGATGATGATCCTATCATACATTCTCTGCATGATTGTCTCAAAATTCAACACTTCAACAAGTATCACTTTCTTCAACTCTGCTCTGGCGGATCCTGTTGATTGTTGCTCTCGCTGCCTAGTTGCTTGAAAGTATTTAGCAATGCACTCATTTTCTTCTATCAAGAACTTCACACTTGAGGTTGTGGCTTCAGCATAAGCCTTCATAGCATCATCTAAGGCAGTAGGATGTATTCACACATCTAACACAATCACCCATTCTTCAAAGTGCGCAGACGATGCATGCTCATCTAGGATATGCACTCTGCGTGCCTGTACAACTATGTGTTGTGACTCATCAAATGCTATGTTGTACATATCTATTCCTGGATCATTCTCAAGGAGAAAAATATCCCCTCATTTACTTAGGACTTGCTCTGCTGCTAGAGCTGGTGAAGCGTGTGGGGTGACCTCAATTGCTTTTGGCATGAGGTCAGTGTCCTGATCCTATTCCATATTTTCCATTCCTGTGTCCATCTGTTCATACATCAGTTCACATTGTTGAGAAAGTTCGCATTCCTGTGGCTACTCATCATGTCCATCATCTACTGTTGGTGGATCTGAGCCTTCAACTTGTACTGCTACAATTTTCTCTATCCGTGCGTCTTGCATTTCCTCCTATTCTCTCTCTTGTTCATGTTGCACTTCCTTCTCTCTTCTGTGCAGCTCTTGTTCTTCTTTGAGCTTCTCCTCTACTTCATGCAACTTTCTCTCTGTTGGCATTATGAGACAAGTGTTGTCCTTGACGGCAAATCACACAGATGACAGATCATAGTGCAGCAGGTCAGCAGCAAGGATTTGATGATCAGACTACATGAATGAAGAGAAAATATATATACGCAGGTTCATCGTGACCGAGCCACGTATACACACGGGTTAGTCATTTAAAAGACGCGTATGCATATACACACACTTTCATGCAAGAGAAGGCGTGTACATTGGGTTTTGGTCTATGGTATTTAGTCCTTGGTAATTGAACCTATGGTTTTGGACCATAGTATCTCGTCAGATGTGTTGGTCCCAAGTATTGGGTCCATGGTATTGGTTTGTTATGGTTTTGGACCATGGTATTGAGCAAGGCCTAAGACTATAAAAGGAGAAGAAGATCATTAGGCAAGAGCATCGAAAAAGTCTTGAATATCTGATGAAGGATGAGATCCAGTATGCAGGTTATGGGTTTATGATGCATTGCTTGATCTGAGCTAAGGAGGGATCTCACAGGTTGATGGAGAAAAGATCTAAGGATAGATCGGGATCAAATGGTTTGAAATGAACTATCTCTATATGGTTTACTATGCTTATTCTAGATCGCTGCAAGTCATGATTGAATATTTATAGATATGTACACAGGTTGGCTTTGGTGAAAGTGCGTATGTACGTGGGTTTGGTTCACTGTAGTAGCGTATACATTTTGAGCTATGATGTTTGAAGTTACAGGTGATTCTGGTTGTTGATAAGTTCTGATGACTGTTTACTGGTGTCAGTATTCTGCATATTCAGATTGGTTGATTATGTTTAGCTTCAGTATTGATGGATGAGATCTATAATGGATCAGGATCAGAATGACTTATCTTTATGTGATCTGATGAACTAGATCTGATTGCTAACACACATATTACCTTTGTATATGTAATGATCTGGGTATGTCTGAAGTCAGGAAGTGCAGTGAAGTTATGAATAAGTAATTAATGACATAGGTTAGCTTTGGTGAAGTTGTGTATACACGCCGTTTCATCACTTCCAAGTAGCGTATGCACTCTGATGCATGATTTTGATGATACAGTTGGTTCTGAATATTTTTGCAGAGTTCAGTGTTCAGCTCTGTGTTCTGGTGACTGTGTTGTTGACAGGGTTTCAGTATTTCAGTGATTCAGAAATTGATGATGCTAGTATTGATTGTTTTGTGCTTCAATGATATTTATGGGTCCAGTATGAAAATTTGATGAAACGTGGCCTTCAGATTATAGTGTTGTGCTTTAGGAGTATCCAGTATGAAAATGTATGAAATGTGGTCCCTAGAGGATGAAAGGAGATTGTAGGCCAGTGCCTACGTACTAGTACATCAACTAGTACAAGAGCTAAGGGGATGGTAACTCCCTTCCATTAGTAGCTGGAGAACGAGTGAAGATTGAAGCATTCAATAGGCAAGCACCTACGTACTAGTGAATGGATCAGCTAGTACAAGAGCTAAGGGGGTTGTAGCTCCCATCTAAGAGAGTTTGAAAACGAGAGAGGGTTGTAGCCCTCTGCAGGTAGAAACCTGCGTACTGGTATAAGACTGCACCAGTACAAAACTATTGTAAAATGAAGTTTCTTATTAAAAGAAGATAGAAATGACTTGCAGCAAGTGGTTTCCCCACATTGGGTTTCCACCTTATATCATGGTGTTCATGTGTGCTTCTTGTGTGATGATCTGTTCTGTTTTACTGCACCTGCTTACTGTTCATATGGTTAATGAAGTTCTGATGCACTAACTAAAGATCAACATTTTCATAAGTATTCTGGATATACGCTAGTTTCATTAGACACAGTTGTGTATACACGCGGGTTCCATGAACTAAAGTAGCGTATATGTATCTAAGTATGGAAATGAAAAAGTTTTATTGATTTGATAATACTGATTCACCCCCCCTCTCAGTATTATTTCCAACACTCTCTATATCTTCCAATTTTTCCTTCTCTCTCATTTTTTGTGCTCCTCTCCTCTCACGGTGTCGCCTCTTTACCTCAATCTCCAAAGCCACTCTCTCAACAAGTGGATATTCCTTAAACCTGTAGCTTTTCTCCACCTTTGTGCCTGTAGAAATCTTCGTCTTTCCTTTGTCTTGCACATGTTTTCCTCTTGCTATTGTTTTTGTTGCTGCTCCCTGTGGTGCTACTGCCTTGAGTGTTGCTAACCACTCTACTGCCATGCTCACTGGTTCATTGAGACTAGAGGAGTTATAGCAATATCTCCAAGGGTCTTCCTCTGGCCAATGACACACCCCGTGGATCCAAGTATAGTACACTCTCATACAGTGGTCCCTACATAAGCCATGTGGATCATATAAATTGAAACTGTTGGTGCCAAACTTAAACTTCTTGAAGTCCTCAACCTCGGCATCCACTTCTTTCAAACTTCATTTCGCGTACAACCCAATTTTCAAAGGAAGCATAGGCAATGGTGCCTTCTTCTTCCTATGCAGTCTAGTTGATAACCCTGTAGAGATGTGGTATACAACCTCCTTCATGACTAGATTGTCTATGGAAAACTATAGCAACAAATGCGGAGCCTTCTCCGCATTGTAGATCTTGATGGAGGTGCCATCGGGTGAGGCATACCAATCTACAATGTTCAACAATGCCTCCATTGCTGTCTGGGACATGTAAGGTGGATCTTGTTCAAAGATCATCATGTACAGAGGGTCAACGAAGTAGTCAGATATTCTAGTTGTGACTCCTCGATAGTTGCACTATGAGAGAAACTTGAAATATACGTTCACATCATTCTTTGAAGGTGTCCATGCCCAACCCATGCTAGGAAACTGTTGACGAGCATAGAGTGCATCGAGCAGGTAGGTGGACATGAAGAATCTTGCTTAATGATCCTTGGGTGGACTCCAGGTATTCAATACATGCACTTTTAGCTGAAGATCCAACATGTCAGACCAATTGAAAGGATTTTCTTCACTTTCTAGCTGATCCAATAGAACCACCCAACTCCGCGGGAGGGTCTTTGTACTCTCTTTGCCATACAAGCGGCATCAGAAGATGACCAAGAGTTGGTAAGCCTTCCTGAGTGTCTTTGTCTTGTATATCTGGTTGGGTGTCATCCTAAACATTGATGGATCCCTTACCAAATGATTCAGGATGTCTCTTGTGTTCGTGCTACTATTTGGAGTGTAGAATGGTGTATCCATCATGTTCACCAGTTGCAACAAATGATACATGATCTGCTACTAATCTTCTGCCCTCAAGGTAGCAAGCTCTACTCCACTGACACTTCTCAGTATCATCATCTTAGGATCAGTGTGTGAGACAATCCAGTGGATCATGTCTGTGCATGAGAAGATGGGATACCTGCATGAAACCTTGTACAATCATGACTTATGAATGTTGACATAGATATGATGGTCCTCTAGATTCTCCTCAAAATTGCCTGCAAATATAGTATTGATGCCCTGCCATGTGACCTTGATGTCTTTCTCAATGGACAAATGTGTGTCTACATAAACGGGAAATCTCATAGACACCTGTTCAACCATGTCTCCAGTACTAATTTCAACTGTGTCCTTTGATCCAAGTCTCCTGGAGGCCATGTTACCTGTACTGTTGAGAATATTCTCAACACCTGTTGTACCTAGAGATGGAGAAGACAGTCACGGCAAGCCAATGTCAGCTAAAAGATGTAAAGAAACTCAGGAATCAATCATGCAACAAACTGGGTGACTGTTGGGCAAGATTGCACAACATTGACTCTGAGAGGCTGGGAGACTATTAGCTGGAACTGCGCATTGCGCAGTCCCAGTTGCCAGTGAGGCTGGCTGTTAATTGGAACTGCAGAAAGCACAGTCTAAAGAGAGTGAATCTAGATTGGAACTACGCAATGCACAATTCAATCTAGTTGGGTTGCTAGCTGGAACTACACATTGCAAAGTCTTAGTGGGCAAGATTAGGCACTGTATCCCATAATTGTGCAGAGCACAATTGGTATCCAATGTCACGTGGCCTCTACACAATTCCTAGAGGCAAGGAAGAGCCTTGACTTCTGGGAATGCATAGTGCATGATGGGAGAAGCAAGATCTTGGCGAAGGTAGCCTAGATCTGCCCAAGGGCAACCTGAAAACGAGAAGGACTAAACGAGTTTGTAAAGATGGTGCAGATCTGAGTGAATAGTCATGCATGCAATCCAAGCAAGTGGAGCAATCAATAAATCATAAAAAAACGAATCTCATGAAGAGAGTCGCTGCAACGATGACTGTCAATGCAAAAATAGGGTCATGCATGCGACACTAAGGAAATTCAGTGCAAAACTTGGAATAACACTTCTACAAGTTAAAATACATTGAAACACAAATAGTTGTTCAATAAAGCAAGGAAAAAAAATACACACAAGCCAAGAAATCAAAAGCAACAGAAAAAGCACCAAAAGACATGAAAACCAAAATTGACCCAGAAAAGTTATGCTGAATTTGCCGAAGGTTCCTAGATGCCTTGGGAATACCAGAGCTCCAAGATAAAATGTGAAGAATGAGCTCTAGGGTTTCCATTAAATAGATTTGTTAGATTCAAGGTTTATGACGCACATGCCACAAATCTAGGAAAACGTGACACTTAGCGGGGAGTTTCTAAAATCAACTTTGCATGTAACTCCCAGTGCTAAAAATAGATCCCTAGAATTTTGGATTCTTTTCAACTTTTTTCTTTTTTCTTTTTCAGGAAAAGTTTCCATGCATGCAAGGAATAATTGCATTGTTTTGGAGGGAACCGAGAAATATACCGGCACATGCAACAAACAACCACTGATGGTAAACTTTTGCACTGTTTCTGGGCCGAGTGGCTCCTCTTGTCTCTCAAGTTTTGTGAAATTTCCCAGAGCAAGGTTGGTTGCTTGCTGGGTTAGAATAGTTTTGAGCCTCAGCTCATGACCGGGTTGGTCTGCACAATTTTCCAGAGCAAGGCTGGGCTGCTTGCTCTGCACAATTTCTGGGAGCAAGGTTGTTGGCCTACTCTACACATTTTTCCAGAGCAAGGTTGGTTGCCTGCTCTGCACAATTTCTGAGTGCAAGGAAACTGTTGGGCTATTCCACGCAATTCTTAAGGGCAAGAGAGAATACCCTCTAGGATTGTGTAGTTTCCAAGATAGCACAAAGACTAGATGCAAACCAAGTTGCTAGGTTAGCTTGTGGTTAGTCGATAGAAAAAGTAAGTGAACAAAGTTTGTTAAGCGAAAGATAAAATCAAATGAAACACAAGTACCTATGTAGTACAAGATGGCTGCTAAGATTTCGAGGAGGGAGGATCCAAAACGAAGTGAACACAAAATTTTGGAGGGTGTTTGTAGCTGCTATAATATTAGGGACACACTGGAATAACTCCAGCTATTTATATGGACCTTCTTTCATGTAAAGGGAATCTAACTCCTCCGGCAGTATTGTTTGATTCTTTGATCGTCATGGCTTCAACACTAGTTTGTGTTAAATATATAGTCCCTGACATTCTCTTGATCGATCATCACACGTCCAAGCCAAGTCAACTGAGTTTTTTCTATTGGGAATGAGGGGTATATTGGTAAGTAATATAAATGGTAGAGTCTTAGTTTTATCTCCGGTGTTTCTCCGCTGCTAGCAAGCTTGGACAGTACCCTAATGAAGTCACGCAGGGACACAAGCATCGCTCCGCTGCCAGTGAGCCTGGTTAGTACCCCGACAAAGTTACTTGCATCGCCTCTTTTCTCATGAAGCCTTTCTCTTCTTTTTCCTTATTTGTTTTTTTCTTTTTTCATTTTTAAATTTTCAAAGAACAGTGCATAGGCACTTATTTATTTCAGACGCAGAAGAGGGATCCTGACTTATGGATAGCAGAAGAGGTTTTCCCTTCAGAGAATTATGTTATATATACCTCTGACATACGTTTTAAGGTTTTCCCCGTCACCCTACTCTACTTGACCGAGCTGACAAGGGTTAACCCAAAAAAAACCGATTAGAGTAGGCAATACTAGTTAAAAGTGCAAGCATTGTGTTTTCACTAAGACTCACTCCAAACATAACATATTTTCCATTAGCGTATCATCAATTGAAGGAAACAAGCTCTTCATAAGGAGTGAGGACAACAGATAACCAGGTTTTGGTTGTTGTACAAGTCCTCTTGTACTTCACCTTGCTTGTCTTGAGAGCCACACATGGTTTCATGCGAAACTAAACCTATGGGTGCATAACAAGCAAACAAACAAATAAGAAAAGAGCAAAATTAAAAGAAATCAAACGAAGTAAGTAAGCAAGCAAGCAACACAAAGAAGTAAGAAAAGAAAACATGCAAAAAAAAAGTACATGGGCCTACTCACGTAAAGTAATATTTCCAAGGCAGCCATGGGTGCATTGGTTGACCCATGTTGGTGAAGGTCTGGTTAACAAGAAACATAAGCATGTAAACCGAAAAAAAAGAAAGATAAAATAATGAAGACCAACACACTCCAAGTTTAAAATTTTGCACAGAAAAGAAACGAGTAAAAGTGCAAGATAAGCATTTTGCAGACACATCATGGTGTTGCAACACACCGTGCGTAGGCGATAAGAATGTACACTCTTTAACCATGACAAATGGGAAAACATGAAAAATGAAGAAGACTTGCGTTTCACAAGAGTGCTCGTTGTGTATGACTCCTCCAATGCATGAGTAATAGGATGATGTGATACAAGTGGAGGATGTGAAATCCATGGACGAGAATGATCTTCAATGTAAATAGGAGAGTCATGAGGATCCTGGGGTGTTTCTACAAATTTCTGATTTGAGGTGGAGCTAACCTAAAGAAAGAAAGGACCTGACATAACCATTAGCTCAGGCTGAAGTGCCTCGAAAACTTAAGGGGTTTCAAATTCATCATCAGGTATATCATCAAATATGGGTGGCTTAGAAATATCAACATTGAATGAATCAACATCATGATCAAATGAAGGAGTAAAGAGATTGTGACAGCCATGATCAAAAAATTCGATATGTTCATCAGCATCCTCATGATTTTCCAAACCGTACAAAGGGGTTGATAAGAAAAAATAATGTTCACCCTCTAATTTTTCAGAAAGAAAAGATGATAGATTGGGAGGATTTTCAAAGAAATACGTGTCCTCTCCATAATGCAATGACATATTGACATCCGGTGTGTCCTGTGAATGATCAGATGTAGATACATCTGGTGATGAATTTTCGCAAGGAAAATAAAAAATGGCAAAATCACAAAAGATGTTAGGATAAAGCATATGAGGTGCAGACAAAAGGAGGTCATCCTTCACCGTAGGTTCTTCTTTAGATTCCCACACATACTCATCATATATGATAGTGCAGGTTGGCTTCTCAACACCAACTCCGTCAACAACTTGATCCTCGTGAACAACAAATGTGGAGTCCGGAACCAGAGAACACAACATAGTACAATCCAGAGGATCAAAAAAATTAGAGAATGGAGGTTGTGAAAACAAGTTCATGTGACAACCAACAGGCTTGCAAGCCAAATAAGCACAAAAATCCAGAGCAGGTGGGGTGGGAGGATGTGATAGTTCAACAGATGTGCGTGCACCTTCTCCCACCTCGCACTGCAGAGCTAGAGTTGTTTGATGAGAAGCAGACGGAGGGTCACTTGTGACAACGACCTTGTCTGTCTTAGATTTTGTAGCTCTAACACCGAGGTGTGCTGGGAGGGGTTCGAATGATTCTAAGATATGTAAATTTTCAAATATGTGAAGAAGATACTTAAAGATTTCATCAAGAAATTTCCAATCAATTTCATCTTCAAGAATTTGAAATGCAAATTATCGAAATGACCTGTCATCTATGATTAGTGTAGATCAATATGAAACTCATAGTGGGCTATTGGCATATATTGTTGTTGTTGGTCACCAATAAAAAATTCCTCTTTGGAAGAAGATGATAATTCTTTGGTAAGTTCATCTAATATTTCTACTATATTGGCAATTGGAGAAAAGGTCTGGTAGAGTTTCTACCAGACTATTCAGGGAAAGTAAATTCACAAATCACCATTGTCTCCATGAAGATATAAGGAAGCTCAATAACCACCTGTTAAAACAATCATAAAATATTACATATGCAAACGTGAACCCTATCTAATTATAATAATGGCAAAGTGACAAAAAATCATATACATAGAAAGAGAATTATATAGTTGCTAGATTCCAGTTTAATGGTGTTAACATAATGGATTTCAGGTAACACCTTTCAAGACCTTCCCAAAATAGGAAAAATCCCATCCACAAATCCCAAGGGAGCCCTTAGCATCAAGTAATACTAATACAAGCTAGTGAGAAGATGTAGGCATATTGAAACAATGATATAGGACTAACCTCAACTAAAGCATAGGGAAATGCAAAGTACTTTCCTGCAACCCTTTCTCTGTAGAACATAATTCTCTCTACTGGAATGAAAGGTTGCACATTTGAATAATTGTTGACTCCTAAGAATATAAATGCCCCATATAAAACCCCAAAAATGATAAAGATATCATTTTTTTTGTCCTTGATATGTAGTAATCTAGTCGTTAGTATCTAAGAAGATTATATATCATACAAAATGACAACATGACAATTTTTTTTTGTTTGTCTATTCAAACAAAGTGATTTAGGAAGTAATATGTTATACAAAGTTAAATTCAAGTACAGACATCTATGTGTCTATTTTCCAAAACAAACTTCCAAAGAGAAAAACACAGGTAAGCATGAAGAGTATCTAATAGCCATACGGATCTAGCGAAACCCAAATGTATCCTAATTAAGAAATTGACCAGGGAATATTTTGGGTAACTTGGGCACAACGTTTCACCCCGAACTCCAATTTGGGTGTTATTTATGTCAAAAGAAATATATTTAAGAGATATACAACTTCTCTTTTATGTGTTTTAGATGATTCCTTATGGATTTTAAGGCGCGTTCATTTTAAGGTCATTTTCACCCTGAACTCATATTTGGGCACTCTTGGTTTCAAAAGAAATCTCTTGAAGATATATATACCTTTGATGTTATAGGTTTTGGAATATTCCTCACATATTTTCCAGCGCGCTCATTTTAGCAAAGAAATCCCAAAAAAATATCTTTTGATAGTGTTAAATGATTCTTTGTTTGGATGCCAGTACTAAAATGAAAGTATTAGAAAATCCACGAGAATATTGAAAACGTTACAACATAATTTTTTCTATATATTTCCAATATATTTATTTTGACACTAATATTGCCAAAATCCGAATTGAGGGTGAAAAGTTATGGCCAAAATACCAAAGGTGTCCAAAGATTCCTGTCAAAATATTATTTCTTGAAAAATGGCAAAAAATTAGCCTTAAAATGAACACGTCTTAAAATACATAAGGAATCAGCCAAAACACGTATAACATAAGTTATATATATCTTCAATATATTTCTTTTGAGGCAAAGAGCACACAAATTGGATCTTGGGGTAAAAAGTTATGCCAAAGATACCCCAAAGATTCTATGGTTTTTTCTTAATTAGGATACACGTTGTGAAGGGCTAGAACCTTATGGCATTATAATCGATAATTTTCTAGTAAGTCCACCATTTCTTCCACACACATGACGTGAACTGTTAGAATAATGATTGTGAGTAATGGGTAGCGAATTATAGATATTTTTCTCCCAGAGATGGAGTTTTGAGCTTTTTAATAAAGGTTTTATTCTGCCTTCATTTCCAAGAAAAATAATGAAATGTTAGAATGTGACTTTGAAGTGGATATCTTTGTATCTTATATACTTTTTATAATTCTAGCTATTATAAGAAGTAGGATTCTAGTGCCAAAACATTGGCAACTTTAATTCTTACCTATGGAGGGAAGATTTTTTTGTAATGCTCTACAAAGTCTATCCCTAGATGGTGTTCGAGACCAATAGAACTAACTTCCAACATCCACGTAGTTGGGTTTTATTTTCTTTGATCTTTGTTACTCCTCGAATAGCTTACTGTTTGCATGGTGAAAGTAAGAAAAATAACTCACATATAGACACTAAATTCACAGTACTCTATTCAAAACCATTCCCTTTCTAGCTATAGGATTCTGCAAATTCATTACTTCGAAGTATTCAACAATATTGTGAGAATTCCATCACATTGGCTTGAAGTAAATGAATTTTTGTCCTCTTTTCATCAACAATAACTGAACCCATTATAGTAAGTCAAAAGTCACCACTTTGAAATAAATAATATAAGTTATCATAGAATCCAAATGTTTCTTTATCTCATAAAAAGCTTCAAATATGTCAATGTTGGGCTAAGGAATAGTACATACAAATGTCCTTCTAGTATCTATTGTATTATGAACAATTCTCTTAAAAATTGCAGCTACTCTTGTATCCAAACTAGAAGTGGGCTCATCCATGAAAATTATAGAAGGATTTGCAGCAAGATTAACAACTATTGTTAGCCTTTTACTTTTCTCTTTTGACAATCCAATCACACTAGGCATGCCTACTAGTGCACCCCTTAAATTGTCTAATTCCACAAGTTCCATGAGCTCATCAACAAAGGCCTACATCAACAACTTGACACCATGTTGAATAAGAGAAATTGATTAGTTCTGTAAACTTACAAGTTGGGTTTCTTGGTCAACAACCTTCATAAGATAGAGAAATTCTGAATATATCAGCAGTTCCCAAACAATGACGTATGGAGAATGTATATCATTCTTCTCACAATAAATAGAAATCCAAGAAAATATTTCCTGCATTTTGGGAAATCCAGATATCTGGATATCACCCTCAATATATCCTCAAATCTTCCTTCCAATTAAGATATCCATGAGAGTTGTATTCCTTGCACCACTAACCCCATCAATGTCGTAGGAATACCAGGTTTGAATGCACCTATAACATCTCATAGAATTTTAAATCTATCTATATTCACCCCTTGTTTCATTATTTCCTGTAGACGAATCTAGAATTAGTCAACCAAATCCAATAGGTAAGAGAATCCATAAAAAATGGCAATAGTTGGATCACATAATACACCAGTCTCATGGCTCAATTACCATATAGGGGGGTATTCCAATGAAGTATTTGACATTTTCAAAAGACATGGCTAGTGGTTGAAATGGAAGAATCATTCCTCGCTTTGGAGCAACTCCTATTGCATCCTCCAAAGCCGACTCATTATTTCTTGCTAGATTAGTTTATCAAATCCTCATTTGTCTCATCTACATTTTGGTTGCATAACCATTGAAAATTTACTATAGAAAAACCATGGAATTCATATTTTATTTAATCCCTTTATAGTTTAATATGTTCATAAAATATGAGAAAGAGATGGTTAACATTTTCTTACAAGTATTGTTGGCCTTTGCAGACGACAAAGAACGTGAGAAAGATCCTCTTATTGACCTTGATGGTCTTGTATTAATCCCTTACTCTGTACCATTCTATTTGGATTGCATTTATTCATTATATTTTTTAGAAATGACAACTTTATGTTTCCCATGAGCTACACAAAATAAAATCCCATATCATTTCGTATTGGAAAATATTTGATAAACTAGAGATAAAATTAAAGAGAATGGAAGGTATGTGCACAGTTAAGCAAGTCAAGATTTAGATATGCAAGAGGCAAGTTAAAAAACACAATGAAAAGTAATGAAAATCCTAACAAAGCATCGACTACTATCCAATACTAATATCCTTTTGTAAATATGTTACGACTCTTCGACGTAGTAAGGCCCATATTCGTGGTGTTACTTGAATTCTGTAGGAAAACATACTTCCATGAAACTAGTCAATGCATGGTTGTATAAAACCTCTTTATAGTTAAAAATACATTGGTTCTATATAATTTCATAGAGCCCTTAATGGATTAAAAAGGTTGAAATCTTACAATCTTCCATCTAGGAGAAAACATCTCATTCACGAAAATTATATTCTCTGCATGCATCAAAGTGGAGCACTAGTAGCCCCATATACACCATTTTGGGATGTTATCTACATTTGAAATCCATTAAGATGATAATTTGATTGTAAGATGATGCTTCTTTTTTAAAATACTAAAATCCTATTACATGATCACGGTGAAAAAGTAAAGTTGTTATATGATTATAGTGACAAAGTAACTTCCTACTTGTTTAACCTTCTGGTCTTGCACTAGTTCTTCGTTGGTCTCTTAGAAATATTTTATGTCCATAAGTTAGAAAGGCAAAAAAATTACTAATCTCTATGCAGAATGAATCCTCCAAGCATGAAGATGATAAGAAGAGATAAAGATCCTCCAGTATTAGCTATGACCATTGTTATGCAAACTCATGCTATAAGGTGGAACAGGGATGATGCCATCTGATAAACTAGGAAGATGAGAGGAATTTGTCAAAAAAACCTACAAGGAAATATAAATACTAGTGTTAGTTAGAAGGAAAGAATGCATTGAAAATTATTGAGAATTATGCTTACATTATTGAAAATGTAGACAATCTTGATAAAAAAATTATTCATTGATGGTACGTGCTAGCTTCAGGGGTAAACCCAATGGTATAGTAAGTTGTCACCGCTCGTATACCACCTTCCAAAAATGACAATGGAATTCTCATTATAAAAGTAGGAATAATGAAATACCATGTAGGGTAGAAGAGAAGATCGCACTACTTGCAGAACACAGGGAGCCTCAAAATTGTCATGGACAATTTTGCAAATCCATTGAATACGTTGGTCATGAGGCTGAAAAAGAGTGTTGCAAGGTACATATTTATATAATTTGATTTTTTATGGTGCATTTCAGTCTTCAGGAATACAATGGCTCCAATGAAGGAAACAATTATAATTTGCAAACATAAATGATTCCACTAAGATATCATTTAACATTGTGCTGATGATTCTTATCTAAGATTAACATTTTGAAATAATGTATGATTTATCTCAAACCAGACAAAATTCTAAAGTCTAAAACATCTCACCTCCACAATTTTAAAGATGTAAACAAAGGAATTTCGCTTGACAAGAAGCCATTCTTTTGTGAAACAAAACTTGAAGATCTCTATTTTGGGGGATGGGTTCCTATTAAACAAAAAAGGCGCTATGTGATTTATGTTCTTACCATAAGGGATTGATAACTTGTTTTCCAAATCCAAACATGTAGTAAACTACTTGAATCTAAATACAAATTTCTTGACAATGACATAGTGATAAGGTTGCATTTTGTCTTCCTAGCATTGTTCTTGATCCTTCTAGATGTAACCTATAGCCATGGGATATAAGTAGGGAAATGTAAGTATAATGTACTATTATAATTAGAAAGCTTTGATTGGATGAAAGTAATAATTATTTTGAAATTTTATAGCCTGAATACCTCATGTAGGAAGTCTGTAGTGACCTTTCTTTTAGGACACTTGAATCCACTACTTTTAGAAAATTCTAGCACATTCTCCATAGGTCTATGTTAGACAATCCAACCCTCTGATAAGAGTATTATGTCATTAAAGAGATCAAATATTTTTGGTTCTGGCTACAACAAAGACATGAGAATTGTTGGATCCATGAGAGGGGTAAAATGCTACAGGAATATAACTATCTGATATATGGTCATTTAAGATATTGGTGAAATAAAATGTCTCTGTAATGGAAAAAAGTATTTATACCTTTTCAAATGGAAAAGAAGAAAAAAAGTAATTTCCTTAATACAAACATTGATTTATGCATTCACTATGTTGAAAATTATGATATTTTTGTGTCGCTATATTTGTTACGATAGGACCTTTTCTACAACTGTGTTTACTCTTATGGCAGAGCATAAAAAACTATATCTTGAAAATAACACAAGTCAGTAATAGACATAATTCAAGATTCATGACATATTGTGGTGCACCAAGAAACTAAACATTTGTCTCAATTCACAAGTATTATCCATGAGAAAATTTGTTCAAGTGCAAGTGTCCTCCAAAGTAGAAAGAATTCAAGGACTTTACATAATGGGGATACCATTGTAATGGTAAGTACAGTGACTATAATGGATCTTCTTTAGTGACATGAAAAATAAGATATTGAAATGGGGTGGAGCTAAAAAGTTTGGAAATATTTAGGGAACAATTTAAATGACCAACAGAGTTGATCTTAATAAGGTTGATAACCTCAAAATTTTCTTTCATTACAGGGTAATTTCATTAAAAAGGAAGTTAAATTTCATCACCATTTACAACAATACCATTCCAATTGACTTTATAAAATGTAAATGTAAGGAGAGTGTCAAGATATACTTCTCTTCTAAATATTTGCCCAATCACATAGAAAACTTCAAGTGGTTTTATTAATCACATAGGAAATTTTAAGTTTATATTATTTGAAAGAAAGGCATATTGACACGACTCCATGATATGTTTAGGGTTATGCACTACAAAGGACTAGAAAATAAATCTATCCAGTTTACACATTTGGACTTTGCAATATAGTTTGAATCACCATACATAAACATCTATGAATTAAGGAAAGACCTAGAAGGGCAACAGTAAGTTCATGACTCAAAATCAGAGTAGAATAAATAAAAGTGCAAGTTAAGAAAAAAGGCCGTTGATACTCTATCAAGAAAATTAGGAAAGACCTATAAGGTCAACAATAAGTTCTCAACTCATAATTACATTAGGGTAAATTATAAGTGCAAAACTAAGAAAAAAGAAAATTGAGGCTAACATGAAAATTGGGGGATATCTTTCAAGAGAAGCATAGATAAAAAAAAATAGAAATTAACATACATTAATAATCGGGAGCACCTCCCCTAAAACTTAAAAAATTCCAACTAATATAAACCTTTCAAATACATAGTATAACATATTATTTGCACTCAAATTTTTTCTATGCAAAACAAATTTCCAATCAACGGACACTTCATGTTTTGGGGCACTATGCAGAGAGGGAAGTTAAGTTTCAATTCAATGAGTATTTAATATCTAGGATAACACCTATACATCATTTTTAGGTTATATAGAGGCCTTGTAAATATCAGGAATCACAAAATTAGTTCATAGAAAACCATCTTGCATGGAAAGCCAAGTCAAATTTTCTTAGTGATTAAAATGGAATGTAGAAGAAAGGAGAGGTTGAAAGCTAGCAATAAATATAAAATCAAGGAGTTTCCATCATTTAGGGATGTAAAAAGTACTTGCAGATGAAAGTGAAAAAATATCTCCTTTACACTGATAACGGTGTGACTGGGTTCAATATTCAATACTGATAATGTATCTGGAAGAAATTATTATTTTTAAATAGATGCATCCTGAGTTGGGAATAGTTAATAAGAGAATCTGTTATGTTTCCTATTAGGATATTACCCCATAGGTATAGGTCTTGCATATGGGAAAGTTTGGCACCACAATTTGATGGAATTGGTCCACTTAGTTTGTTCTAGTTCAAGCCCATTCATTTGAGAAAAGTGCAATTAGAGGGTGAAGCAGGAATGGGAACATACATATTTTTCTCACCTAAAACAATCTCAACCAAAGGAGGGGTTTGCCCTAAAATTGAGGGTACATTACTTAGAGATTGTTTAACCCTAGGTCAAGAATTTTCAATTTTGTGAGAAAATATAACTCTTTACTAATGCTTCCACCCAAGTGGTTCAAAGAGAAAGACAAAAATGTTAGATTGGAGCAGCCACCTATAATAGTTGGAATAAGACCTTGCAATTTATTTCTATAAAGCCAGAGCTCCCTTAGGCCAACATGGCCTCCAAACTCTAGGGTAATATGACCATGAAAAAGATTGTTTGAAATATAAATTACTTCAAGGAAAAAAATATTGGAAAAAAATAAGAGAAAGGAGCATGTATACTCATACTTGAAATATTGACACCAACCACTCTTTGGTTCCATGAACTACACTCAGCTCATGTCCACTTACATAAAATGATGTGGGTAATTGAATTTTGTAATTTATTTAATGGATCATATATGAATGCTTTCTTGAAGGAAATAAACGCATGTTGATCAACAACATTTCTAGTTAAGGATTGGGTCATTGAATATGAAAACAAGAATGCCACGAGTATGATTTTTATCATTAATGCATGAATTTTGCTAGTGGAAAATCTTTCCCTTGAATTGGGTGCACTGGTTTTCATGAAGGGAATCTTAGAAGACAAAATTGTTTGCATGAATAAGAGGATGCTCATGATGACCATGAACAGAGGGTTTGGGATGTGTTTCGGGGTCATCAATAAGCACCCAATTATATTTAGATGAAATTGTGTAAAACCCAGTCTACAGATCATTAAATGCTATTTATCATGGTGTTTAGTGCTATCTATGGTTAGATCGATGGAATATATTTGATTGTGGAGGTTACAAACATAAATTAAAGGACTTAAGATCCCAACAACACAATATACATAAAAAAATAACAAGAGGGAAAAAGGGGGTCCAATACCTAGCTAGACAAAAATTGTTTTCACAACATGGAGGGCATTGAAGTAACCTAACCCCCTCATCTAATAATGTTTTCATATGAAAACACAAAATAAAATATTGAAATCAAAAATCGGAAAATTATTTAAGTTGTAACCCCATATCCTTAATATGTTAAAGAGCCATATGCAATATTTCAAACCCTATATACCAAAAAGGGAAAAAAATAGAGAAGGTGAAAATTACCTTGTGAGCAATATGGATTTGAAAACTTGGAAGTGGATGCAATCTAATCGATCTTCTGAACATATAAACCTGATTAGGCTTCTACCCTTGCTCAAAAGTTTGAAATGCATAAAGAGATTTTTTTTTTTATTTTAACTGAAACAGGTATGGATTTTTATTAATAAAGAGCTCCAAATGGCCGAAGCCTTACAATCTTCAGTGCAGGAAATTTACATTTTCCTATTACATGCTGATGTCTTTTTCATGGGATGCAAATTTTTTCTGGTTCTCCCTCGTTTATGCGGAGGTCTCCTTGGCTCAAAAGACATCCTTTATTGGCATAATAGTTGCTTCTTTATTTGATTCTCTGAGAATATGGTAGCATTTAAAGGAAGTGAAGTCTTGTAGGATATATCTCAGCGTTTGCAGATTCTTATTTAAGACGACATCATTAAATTGACCTTTGGAATGTATCATTTTGATCAAGATTTCTGAATCGTTGAATGCTTGTAGCTCCTGATGTTCTCTTTCTTTAGTTATTTGACATGCTTTTGTCAAGCTCAGGATTTCTGCTTGATTGTTGGATCGCTATCCTAGTCCCCACCAAAAGGTTTCTTTGGTGCTTCCGTCAGAAGAGTATATGAGTCCTCTAGTTCCCACTATCCCAGGGTTCCCTTTTGAGGCACCATCAAAGAAGGCTGTAGTTATTCCTTGCTGCCTCCACCAACTCTAAAATATTTCGTCCTTATCTCTTAGCCTCCACTCAGGATTGAGTTGGGGTTTTCTAATACTGTGGATCCGTTGGGTTAATGCAAAGGTTCCAAGCCAGCTCTTTTCCTCCTGTTGCACCGAAGAGTCATCTTTGAGTTTTTGGGAGTTCAAAGTTTCCAGGAGAAGGCTTTTTTCTTTTACTGCTACCGTGCTGGGTGTCCAAGTTACACTGTTGAATATCTACTCATTTCTAGCTAACCATAGCTTCCAACACACAAATTTGGGAATGGTGATCCAGATTCTGGCCCATGAGGAGTTGAGGGAGGACAAAGGATAGTGATCTTTCCATGATAAAAATAAGTCCACTATTGAAATTTTAGTGGGGATTGCCGCCTTGAGTCCTTGGAGTATGAGTGTCCAAACTTTTTTTGCAAATGAGTAGTCTACAAACAGATGATCCATGGTTTCCATGGCCTCTTTGCATAGTGAGCATATATGCAGACCTGCTATTTTCATTTTCAATAAGTTTTCACCAGTAAAAATTTTTTTGTGCATTAATATCCAGAAGAAGAGGTTAACCTTGGGCAGCGCCAATGGATCCCATACTTCCATCCAAAACCTTGCAGGAAGAGATCTATCTCTGTGTGATTGCAACAACTCGTAACCTTTGGCTGAGGAGTATTCTCCTGTAGGTCCCCAACTCCATTTATCTTTTTCTGTCTTGTGCACTAGAGCTGCTTCACGAAGTTCTTCTTTTAGCGTTTTTGTTTGCTATGATAAATGATCTAGTATGTTACTAAAGTTCCAATCAATCCAGAACATGGATTAGTCCCATTTTGAGATATCATATATTGTCTTATCTCCTCCGCTTTCAAGAAGCTCGTAGATTTCTTGCAAGATATCATTTGATGCTAAGGGCGACTGCCCCATTATGCGATCTATTCTCAACTTGACATGCTTACCATTCCCAGGGATACGATACAAATTTTGGGAGAAGAATTATAATCCTTTGATACACAGTTGCCAAAGCAGCATGCTCCTTTTGCTGTTTGTGTTTTGCAGGTTTTTGAGTTTTGCATTTGGTATATATTTATGCCTCAATGTTTTGTTGACAGGGTGATTGGGGTCTCTGTGGAGCTTCCATAGTATCTTGCATCCTAGAGATGTATTGGCAAAGTTTGGATTGCGAATTTGAAGGCCGCCTTCTCTCATGGTTCTCTTTGCTGTCTCCCATTTAACCAAATGGAATTTGTTTTGATTTCCTTTGCCTCCATGCCACAGAAAATCTCTCATGATTTTGTTAATTTTCCCTGAAATTGACTTTGGTGCCATGAGGTAGGACACTTGATATATTGGCAGAGATGAAAGAATGGATTTTATTAGAGTTAATTTGCCACCATGAGTTAGCTATTGACCTCCCCATGCAGCGATTTTGCCTTTGATTTTTGTTATTACTCCTTCCCACAGGTTGACTCTGTTTGTGCCCAGTGTTAATGGTAGTCCAAGATAATTGATTTTGTCCCATTTTGAGTATCCATTGAACCCCGAATTGCGAGCTATGTTTTGAGTTTCTTCCTCATCTGCATTCCAACTATAGATTGTGCTTTTTATTTCACTGATTAGTGCTCCAGTTGCTTTGCAGTAGGCTTGGAGAGTATTTTTGAATGCAGAGGCTATTCTGTTTGAAGCTCCACCCAACATGAGGGAATCATCCATGAACAGGGAATGATTTATTGCTTTGAGATCCAGTAGTTATTTTCAAACCTGGGGCAGCTCTTGCTATCATGTCCTGCTCCAACTTTCTGCTCAACATATCCACCATTAAAATGTAAAGAAATGGAGAAAGAGGGCATCCTTGCCTCAGCCCCCTCATGGCTTGGAAGAAATCAGCTGGCCTCCCATTTACCAAAGGCGCAATCCAACGACTTATGGTACAAGATTGGATCAGTTTGACAAATTCTTGGTTGAATCCGAAGGAAAGTAGAACTTGATAGAGGAAGGACAGCTTTACTCTATCGAATGCATTGGCCATGTCTAACTTGATTAGCATGCCTTTCTCATTTCTAAGGTTGTTGGAGTGCATGGCTTCCCAAACTTGAATTACGTTATCCAAAATGTGTCTCCCATTGACAAAGCCTCCTTGAAAATATGATATGAGTTTGTTTACCAATGGCTTTATTCTATTTGCAAGGAGTTTTGCAATTATTTTGTATGAAGCATTGCATAAAGAGATTGGCCTAAACTTGTCAAAGGAAGCAGGGTTTGACTCTTTTGGTATTAAAGCAAGGAATGTTGAGTTGGTGCTGCCACCCAGTTTTGTTTTCTGAAGGAATCCTTTGATCATTCGAATAAGATTTGTTTTTATTATGTCCCAACATATCCTGTAGAAGTGAATGGTGAACTCATCTGACCCGGCGGTTTTATCTGGATTCATGGACCAGATAATTTTGCTGATTTCTTCTTCATTGGTCTGCTTCAACAATGCTGGATTGTCCTTTTTAGTGACCAACACTGGAATGTTCTTTAGGAATTCTTTGTTGTCTTCTTCACAGTCATCATTCTCTTTACTGTAAAGATGGTGGAAATGTAATGCAACAACAGATTTTATTTGATCTATTCCTTTGCAGCATGACCTCCCATCGGAGGTGGTGATCTCTGTGATGTGATTCTTGGAGAGATGGGATCTACATTGTCGATGGAAATATGCTATGTTTCTATCTCTGACATCCAGCCAAAGGCTCTGGGACTTTAATCTCCAATATTCTTCTTCATTTCTGAAGGAGCAAAATGTTTTGCATTGGGCTTATTGCTCCTTTTCTAGCTCTATTTTAGTTATATCTATTGTATCCATTTCACTTTGCAGCTTTTCTAGGTGCTGCACTGACTCCATTCTTTGATCTTTGGGAGTATTTGATGGGAGTTTACTCCATTCCTTGAGGGCTGTTTTTGTTATTTTTAATTTTTGTTCACATACATAATTGGGGGAGCCATTGATTGAGGTGGACCATGCTAGTCAGACCATTTATGCAAATCCACTCTTTCCATTCCACAATGGGCTGAATCTAAAAGGGATTGGGCCCAAATTTTCTTCCTCCTCTAACATTAGCCAAATGGGTTTGTGATCTGAGGTAAGCTTGGGAAGAATGGCTGATGAGATTAGCCTCCTTTCCATCAACATTGTGCTTTGAACTAAGAACCTGTCCAATCTGGCAGATATGTGGTCTTCCCCTGTCCTGTTATTGGTCCAGGTGTAGAGCCCTTTTCTTGGTTTAAAATCCAGTAGGTCCCATTGCTGTATCATGTCTTCTACTACATAGATCATATGATCCTTGCTGGTCCTGCCCCCTCTCTTTTCTTTCTCATTCATCACTAGATTTAGTTCTCTAGCTATGTTTATGTTGTTTGGGGTACTCAGTTCCAAAAACTCATTTAATGTTTTCCAACAGTCTTTCTTTTCAGAATACAATACCGGTACATATAAATTCAATAATGCAATGGTTAACTTACTTGATATGTGCTTTAGCTTTGTTAAGCTCCAGTGTTGTGTGTTGTGGGAGTTGACGAGCCTGAACTGGTCTCCCTTCCACAGGGTTGCTATTCCACGGGAAGAGCCTCTTGCACTTATTGCTTTTCCTGCATTCTTCTGCCATTTATTTTTGCTGATCTCTAGAAGGACCTCCCCTTCTATCTTTGTCTCTTGGAGAATTAAGATGTCTATTGGTTCTGCTTTCAGTAGATCTTTGACTGCTTCAATTTTCATCGGGTTCCCCAGCCCTCTGCAGTTCCAAGAGACGATTTTCATTACTTACTGTTAGGGGTGGTTGGGCCTCCTCCTTTTGGCGACCTTATCCTTGTACTTCTGCTGATTGACACTTCTATAGTGGGTTGAATTCCTTGAGTCTTTTGTCTTTCAGCTTCTTCCTCCCTTGCTTCTCTGGGGGACTTTCTTCCCGCTCTTTTGGTAGGTCTTTCTAAGATCTCATTCTCTGATGAGCTTGGTGATTCATTTACTTTCTTTCTTGCTATGTCGGCATAAGAGGGGGAGGGGACTACTTCGGGGGTTCCCGTGTTTTTCCCTTGCTCCTCTGTTCCTTTCCCATTAGGATGGGATTTGGGTTGTTCACTGCAGTCCTTATTTACTTCAGACTCTTCTGCGACCTTACTAGGCTCTGCATTTTGAGATCCTGATTTCGACATGGGGTTGGAGTTCCCATCTTTTTTTTCTTGCCCCGTTGGCCCAGGGTTGTTTTCCTTTGTTATTCCTTTGCTTCTAGGTTTTGTTGTCCCTGCTTTTTGCACTGTGGTCCATTGTTATGCTTTCTCGCTCTCTTCTGCTTCCTTTTTTTTGCAATGTCTTGCGAAATGGCCGTAGCCATGACAGTGCTGGCATTTGAAGGGTAATTGCTCGTAGTCTAGCTCCTGGATGTGCGTCCAGTCTGCTGCAGTAAGTTTAATTTCCTTTGGTAGCCCTACTTCTAGATCAACCTCCATGCAGATCCGTGCGCATGAGTACTGATCCTTTCACACTGATTGATCAATATACCTTCCGAGTGAATTGCCGATAGCTTGTAGTGATTTTTGATTCCAGTAATGTAAAGGAAGATGAGGTAGGTTGACCCAAACTGGAACGGTAGACGGCACATCCTGGGCTGGGTTGAAATCAGGGGTCCATTTGTTCAGGTATAAACCTTGAGGCCCCATGAAGTATGGGCCATTTCTGAAGATGAGATTTTTATCCTCAGAGCTTTCGAACACGAATACATAGAATCCTTTTCCTACAAAGTGGCTCTTGATTTCTTCTGATATGAGTGGCATCCAATTCCTCTGCACCCAAGCTTCAATGGATTTGGGAGAAGGCCAAAGCCCAGTAAACTGTCCTATGAGCCCTCTGTCTGCAAGATTGACTGCTGATCTACATGTTTCTGCAATTGGAAATTCCATGATTGGGATGCAGTCCAGCTTTTTGACGAATTTTTGCTGAGTCTCAGACAATGGTCTCTTGAGAGATCCGGCGATGAGCTTCTTGAATGTGAGGAGTTCGGGCAGGGGAGGGGAGGGATTGACACCCCCTCCGGCCTCCATTGGAGCTTCAAACTTGTGAAGTGGTCTCTGTGGTGGCACTATCTAGGTCATGGGCCGCGCAGCGCAACACAACGAAAAAAATAATTAGATCTTTATAACACATAGTTGAACATCCTCATAAAGAGAAAATTTAATGAACAATAATTTTTACAAAAAAATTCTTACTTTACAACTTTATAATACTTCCAACATGTAGTAACTGCAAAAATGTTCAAAATGGACTCAAATATTCACAAGAAAACATGAAAATAATGAAAAATGCCTTTGAATTTTGCGAGTGAACAAGCTGCAGATTTAGAAAACAAAATCTACACAAATTCTGCTTTGAACACAACACTTCATATGAATAGATTTTTTATGATAGATTTTTCGGCGAAAATCACATGAGAAACCATTTGTCGACGCGTTTCGAACCAACCAGTGTGGTTCATCGTCAGGACAAGTTGAAGAACAGATCCAGCTTAGCCTGTTTAAATAGCTAGAGCAGAGACACCAACGGTTACCTGGGCAAAAGGTTGACTTAAGGAGCAAGGTCAAATTTAGTTATATTAGGTAAAAATAAATAAATAAATATCTAAATATATAAATGATAAATTATAATATAATAATAAAAATAAATAAAAATATATAAATTTATATATAGAAATATAAATTTAGTTATATTGGGTGAAAGATACATACATAAATATATAAATATATAAATGAAGAAATATAAAATAATAATAAATTATTTATTTATTAATAAATAAATGAAGAATAATAATAAACTATTTATTTAATTTATGAAGATTAATAAATATAATAGCAAAAATAAATTATTAATTTAATTTATATAAATGAAAAAAATAAAAATAAATATCTAAATATATAAATGATAAAATACAATAATAAAAATATATAAATTTATATATAGATTTAGTTATATTGGGTGTAAGATACATACATAAATATATAAATGAAGAAATATAAAATAATAATAAATTATTTATTTATTAATAAATATATAAAAGATGAATAATAATAAACTATTTATTTATTTATGAAAATATAAATTAATAAATATAATAGCAAAAATAAATTATTTATTTAATTTATATAAATGAAAAAATAAATGGTATCATTAGTAAGGTAAATACATTCATATATAAATTTAGTTATATTAGGTGTAAGATAAACAGACAATTGAAGAATTATAAAACTAAAAATAAACTATTTATTTATTAAATAAATCAAAATATAAATGAAGAATTAGAGATAATAATAAATTATTTACTTATGTATTAAATAAAGGAGTAAATATATAAATAAATGAAAAAAGAAAAATACAAATTAATAAATATAATAGTAAATAAATTATTTATTTATTTTCCATAAATGAAAATAGAAATGGTATCATTAGTAAGGTAAAAAATTAAAGGGAAGAAGTTACGCACCGGGTTAATTAGTTAGAAAAATAATCTAATAAATAAATAGGAAGAGGAAATAAGGATTAGAAAATAAAATAAATTAATTATAGTTTAATCTAATAAATAAATAGGAAGAGGAAATAAGGATTAGAAAATAAAATAAATTAATTATTTTCTAATCCTTATTTCCTCTTCCTATTTATTTATTAGATTAAACTATAATTAATTTATTTTATTTTCTAATCCTTATTTCCTCTTCCTATTTATTTATTAGATTATTTTTCTAACTAATTAACCCGGTGCGTAACTTCTTCCCTTTAATTTTTTACCTTACTAATGATACCATTTCTATTTTCATTTATGGAAATTAAATAAATAATTTATTTACTATTATATTTATTAATTTGTATTTTTCTTTTTTCATTTATTTATATATTTACTCCTTTATTTAATAAATAAGTAAATAATTTATTATTATCTCTAATTCTTCATTTATATTTTGATTTATTTAATAAATAAATAGTTTATTTTTAGTTTTATAATTCTTCAATTGTCTGTTTATCTTACACCTAATATAACTAAATTTATATATGAATGTATTTACCTTACTAATGATACCATTTATTTTTTCATTTATATAAATTAAATAAATAATTTATTTTTGCTATTATATTTATTAATTTATATTTTCATAAATAAATAAATAGTTTATTATTATTCTTCTTTTATATATTTATTAATAAATAAATAATTTATTATTATTTTATATTTCTTCATTTATATATTTATATATTTATGTATGTATCTTACACCCAATATAACTAAATCTATATATAAATCTATATATTTTTATTATTGTATTTTATCATTTATATATTTAGATATTTATTTTTATTTTTTTCATTTATATAAATTAAATTAATAATTTATTTTTGCTATTATATTTATTAATCTTCATAAATTAAATAAATAGTTTATTATTATTCTTCATTTATTTATTAATAAATAAATAATTTATTATTATTTTATATTTCTTCATTTATATATTTATGTATGTATCTTTCACCCAATATAACTAAATTTATATTTCTATATATAAATTTATATATTTTTATTTATTTTTATTATTATATTATAATTTATCATTTATATATTTAGATATTTATTTATTTATTTTTACCTAATATAACTAAATTTGACCTTGCTCCTTAAGTCAACCTTTTGCCCAGGTAACCGTTGGTGTCTTTGCTCTAGCTATTTAAACAGGCTAAGCTGGATCTGTTCTTCAACTTGTCCTAACGATGAACCACACTGGTTGGTTCGAAACGCGTCGACAAATGGTTTCTCATGTGATTTTCGCCGAAAAATCTATCATAAACTTGTTATGGATCACAGAAGCCTCAACTCTACAAATGAATAGATTTTAACAGAAAAAACCATTCATAAATGTTATACCCCTTCTTAGTTGCACAATATAAAACCAACATAAATGTTCGATATGTACCTCCTAAGTTTGCAGTTCAAAACTAACCTACATAGAAGCTACATTTTTTTGGGTTATAATCATCAATGGTCACAATTGACTCTCATCCAAAACACATTTAAAATTGTGAAGAACTAAGCTACATCACAACTTCAAGCTTAGCCTCAACAACTTCCAGCATTGGATTTGTTTCACCACCCAGATTTGTTTCCCGTGGTTTCCCACCAAGTCATATCTCAAGCTCCTCAGTTAGACAACCCTTTCACAAAAACTCAAGAAAATGATTTTCAGACTCCTCAACTCTCCCTTAATTTCCAAACCCATCTATCATTACATCATATGTTGTAACATCATCCTTTTTTACTCCTTCCACCATAGCTTGGACACGTTTCTGATATTCCTCCAAATTTTCTTTGCATAAAACTCCAAACCATTTATTATAAATAAATAACATCCGGTTTAAAGAAAAATTAAATCACTCTACCAAAGATATTTAAGGCTTCTTCTAGTTTATGTGCAGTCACCCACCAGGACATTAATGAGCTTAAGGAGCTTCGAGTTCCTATTGGTCATAGCCTCCCTCCAGGAATAATCATAATTATGTTGCAGAGTGTTCAAGGGTGGCTCCATGCAGAGCTTCTTCTTGTGGTGACACCTCTTGGCTATTGTACTACATGCATTGTCACCATTATCATCATGCCCACATTCATGTTGTCACAAATAATGGTGATGATGGTCTGGCCTACATTGTGCATATGGGTGAGAAGGAATGGGTAGTAAAATATTTCATCAACCTCCTGTATGCCGCATGACTCGTTTGATTTATCTCCTATAATGTGAGCTAAAAAAGAGAAAGGAAACCTTGAAACACTATACTCAAAACCATCAACCACTCAAACCCAAGGACATAATAGGATCTTATACAAGAAGATTAAGTCATGCAGATTTCAAAAAGGAATTGTTCAGACAAAACTATAATTTTAAGACAAAATGATAATTTTATCTTAAACAAATGTCTTATATAACCCTTTACTGTAGTAGTGATAACTGATTGTATATGTCTATGCATGGTATATACATACCTCTTTGTATGCGATTTCTTGTTGTTATAACTCTAAATCCACTCACCAACAAGCCATTATAATCTATGTCTCTTTATTTATGTGGCTGGTGCTAAATGAAAACATCAAAACAAGCTCATCTCATGATTCTGTCTTAAACACACACACTTAGAAATACACTGGAAATAAGGCCAAACAAAGTGATTTTTCCATATTCATTTCGCTAGTTGCTAACTCTAGGTATGACAACTCACTGAAACTCCTCCCTATGCATTGATGATGGTGAGGATTACCACAAATTCCATCAACTAAGTCTCTTCACGGGCTCCTACGAAAGATAATAAGTTGTTTATTATATGCTAACTATGAAATCTGCTAGAAAAGAATCCCCATACTACTCTTCTCCTTCCCTCTCACAGCATTGGTTTCCAAATATAAACCCAATTACTTGGAACAAATAAAATAATAAAATTTATATAGATGTATGAAAATTGTAGCTACTGTTTGACAACAATAGATGCATGCATAGGCTATAGAAGTCTACATTAGAAGAAAATTTATGTTTAAGTTAGCATGATGGTCATGCAAACCCTTGAAGAACTTCTTAATGAGCGACTTCCAATAATAATTCCTCAACCTACGAGATATATGCTAATCCCATGTATACATCTCTATCATATGAGGTTTTGATCACCATAATCCACTCAAAATGGAATATTACAGTGCTAGTATCATCATAAGAGGGACTTACTATTTTCTAATGACATGCATCTAATCTGCTGAAGAGTGTTACCATGCAATGTTGATTACCAATAAGAAAACCTTCACTATCCTTTAATTTTGGTCTCAAAATATCATGTGAATCATAATACTGTATCAAATCCCTCCCGATCAAGCTGCACACATAGTAGTTTTGATGAAAATAAGAGAGTGAATTGTTTGGATTACATATTTTTTTTCTCTTCTAAAAACCTTTGGAAGTCATCCTTATGTTAGCGCTATTTACCACACCATAGCTATCATTCCCAGTAATATCAACAAAAAATGGCATCCATTTTCCAAAGGAGTACTTGCATGCATGGTGATTTAGGCTCAAGGAAGGAGACACCTTGGATACTTATGGGAGTCAAGTTTTGAAGTCCAAGAGAACTTGCTAGTGTTGATGCTAACAAAGAAAATTTCAAGCTAAAAAAAATCACTTTACCCTACCCCATTCTCGTAACTGAATGAGGAGCGTTGGGTAACATAGTAACTACCTTAGGTAAATTAAGCGGAAGAAAATCCATGGAAGATCTAGAATCCATAGGGAAACATCTCTCTAGCTTTGTTCATACTCTAAAACTGCCTTTTGAATTCCACTCAGTTGCAGAGAAACTTGGGAAATTATATCATGTTGCTCTTCATGTAAGAAGTGGTGATGGCTTATCAGTTCATTGGATTCGTCATTCTATCTATGAAATTACAAGATTAGACACATGCATTTTTGCTTTACTGCAAAGGTTAAACCGTAAAGTCATAACTATGCCAGAACAATGCCTAAACATAATGGGTCCTTTCTTGAACCATTTTGTTAGAACCTTGCAATATTTGATGCTCTAGGCATGGGTTTTAATGAGGACAACATGGAGAGGCATACACTGGAGAAAAAACTATTTTCAGATGAAATAAGGAACATTCTTTCTATTAAAGGACTCGCTAGGATAGGAAATCACGAGTTCCAAAATTGGAGAACACACATGTAAAATTGTGGATTTCAAAAAATATAATAGAGAGGGAATGCTTTTGTTTAGATAGATATTTTATTGAACATGTTTTTCTTTCAAGGATATTCACTTAAAAGAGACAATATATTAGAAAAACTACATATTACCTAGTGAATTCGCTATCTCACAACAAGTTAGAGAACCCACCATATTTTTTTTTAAAGAAAACTAATCAGTTAAAGTCTCTATTGCACACAATTAAGAATCAGAACATACAACGATTCAATAATTTTGTTTTGGTATCGATGTAACTCAATGGGAGGGCTAGAAAAATGATAGAAATGCAAGTTTTTGTTTTCAAAATATGTAGGAATAATTTTAGGATAGTGAATTGGTGAGGATTTTTTTCATTCCAAACATGTAGGAATGGGTGTAAGAGATTGAATTGGTAAGAGTAGATTATTTATTATTTGTATTCTACCACATCTTAGGAAGATCAATTATTGTTGTGCAATAAGACTCATTGTTTATGTTTGTGTGAGCCCTGATTTCTAGAAAAAAAGTTGACACACCATGCACCTATGCATTGAGTTTCACATAAATCAATATCTAGATTATTCTTCAATGATTATTTTGGATGGTGGTCACCAATTCCTCAAATCAATGCATTGATCATTGAAGACACAATTGTCATGGTTGTGGCATCCAATTTGATTTTTCTCATTTTTGGAATACCAAGATACAAAGTGGGCACTACTATACAAAGGAATAAGGTTTATTCCAAAATGAAATCCTCATGGCACTTAGTGAACCAAAAAATATCAACTTATTCCTCTTCCATGAAGGATGTCACCATAATTCCATATGTTAGATCAGAGGATGGGATCATTCATTCACTAGATTAGGGTTTTATTCTTAATTACAACTTTCATGCTCCTAACAATAATTTATAGTTCATTCAATGGTTTAGTTGGTCAATATACTCAACTTGGGTAGGGCTTTGGAGAATGTGAGATGTTGGGAGGTCATGCAGAGAGTAAAAAAATCGATGGATAATAGTCACTAGGTCTTAATGGAATTGAAACACCTTACACACCCTACAATAATTGAATTTAGTTGAATTTTCATTGTAATGTGCAAATATATTAATAATAAATTAAAAGACAGGTATAAGAAACTACATCAAATGGATTTCCTTAGGACTTATTCAAGGTATAGTATACTAGTTACAAACAATATTAAAATTAATCTCTCTATGGTCATTACTATTTCCATGTCGAATATGGATTTAAGTTTTTACATTCATCTAAAAAATCATATAGATGGACACGTTGCAAATAAAATAGGAAGCATCGTGTTGGGGAATTAGGTTTTAAAAAGAGAATATAATGCTACACACTTTTTGGCTCTTACAATTTGAAAATATGATTGAACATAATGATGAGATGGTGAAGATTTGATTAATTACAGGGTACACCACTAGGCTATGTACATTGTCTCCTAACACGATCTTTGATGTTTCTTGTTTTCGTGTTGCCTACACCATAAAGACATTAATTATCAATTGAAATTAATTCTATTATAGCTGATTTGTAGAATATTTTAGGTATAGGAGTGAATCCAATTATTTGAGCTAGCTCCTATGCTTTGGATTCAAAAATAATCTCAAAATATGTAATAGAGATAAAAATTACCTTTTGCTTTTAACATTTAGAATAATTAATTTATATTGGATGAGAAGAAACCTTAGCTACAATTTCTCTAGAGGAATGAAAGGCTATGAATGAGGACCTTGTCTTGCACATGGATCCCTCTATTTGATAAAGCCAAAGCTTCTTCTTCTTCCCCTATAATTGGTTTAACAATACAATTATAGAAGGTTTTATCCAGATGAGTCTCTAGGAATACTTTATAACACTAAAATATAGCTTAATCCTAGTCCTATGGCCATATCCTCTAAATGCTTCCCATGTATCCTTAAAATTCAATCTCTGGTGTAACCAAACAACCAATTTATATAGCCAAATCTATGAAATATATCTGATGAAGGTGCAAGAAATTTTAATATTTAAATTAAGTGTACCTTGTGGCGCAATGTGAGCACAACGTTCCCCACAACATCCATGAGAAACAGTTGGTGTTTGGGATGAGATGCATAATTATCAACTCTCATGACCACATTTGAGATGAATCAAAGGATGTGAAGCCACTGCCATTGAAGAGGAGAGATTTTTTCGAGACGGTGAAGCTAGGGGGATAGGGAGAGTTCAGTTCATAAATTTTATCATCGTGGCCAATGGAAATTGAAATTCCTTGGGGAGAGGAGGAGTTGCGATGATGCACTTGAGGCATTTTTAAAGGTCCAGAGCAAATGCATGAAAACATCAAATATAAAAAAAATCAAATCGAAGTTATAAATATCAGTGGTTTTGAAAATACTTTCAAGTTTTTAATCTTAAAAAAAATATATTAACCGATTGCTTAAAAAACCTTAGCCCAGTACAAAGGAAATATGATTTATCACCTATATAAAAATTCTTGCATTCTTGGTGAGCATTGATACTAGAAAATAAAGCGTTTCGTTTTTCTGTGATACCTCCACCCAAAAACCTTGAAGGGGTTTCCAGTTAGAAATCATGATAAAGAAAAATTTATAACAAAACCCTGTACAAGGTTAACTATTCAGTAATAGAGAAGAGTGAATGGAAAATGAAGTAGTATTTACCTGGCAGAAATTATCCATATCTTGGGAAAGGAATGGCACTAATAGAGAAGCGTTTCTTCCTTGACTGAAACTTGAGAAAATTTTGAGCACAGAAACCAACATTTTACCTGTACATCGAAGGAACCCTCTGATTAATTTTTCATTAGAAACACAAAGAGACTATACGTAATAAAACCCCATTAAAGGAAACAATCAAATGTAAGCAAAATACTATTCTTACTAGAGATATCATAGGGTTGAACCTAAGTGGTGGTTGTGTTTTTAAATTCTTGAGAAACGAAGCCCTAATTGGTTAGTAGAGAGCAGATGACACTATATCAATAAAATATTGTTCAGAGGGTAATGAAATATGTTAAAAAAAGAAAAAACTTAAAAGAAAAACTTTAAAAACCCCATTGATGCCCATTTGTTGCTCTTTTCTTAAAACTCCATGGCATTGAAGTTGACACTTGTGGTGGATTACGTCAGTATTAGTTTCACTTTGGAAAATTGAAGAACATAAAATCATTATTGGGCCCTCTCCTTCATGTCATTTGTAGGGTGAGAGAGAAAGAACTATTTAGGATTTCTAGGTGGTGTCCTTTACAGGTTGATCAAGTCATTTTTAGCCATCAATAGGTTCTCATTCAAATACTTGACTCCTTTATTGCACTCAGACTACCATAAATGATTGCACAAAGGTAAAAATTAACCTTCAATAATTGGATAGCGTGTAGCCTAAGTTGTGGGGAACCTAGCTTCCTCAACCTATTTCTCTGGATTACTTCCCACTGCGTCAACCACCTTATCTAGCTTGCCTCCCACCACCTCTACCTCCCACAGTGGGTGAGTTCACGTAATATAACAATGAAGTAACAAGATAATTGAGCTCACTCATGAAGGTAAGAAGGATTATTTTCTTTTGTCATAATTTAAGACATTTACATACGACTTGAGCCTATCATATGAGCGTAATTTTTTTATCCTTTTGTCTTAATTGTTTTTCTTATTGTTTATTATATAGAATACAATTTGTAAATGATCAATATTTATGTATATGTATATGTTTGCGATAAATTGATTATTTGAAATTAAATGAATTTCCTATATAAATATTATTATCGAAAATGATCAATGTTAATATTTGGGTGAAATCATGAAGACGGGTTATACTTTTGGGCCAAATGTCGCAATTAAATTTCATTTTTCCCTCTATTATCGAATTGCACCACTTAAATTCATATAAGAATTATGAATTTGGATTCAACGTAAAAAGACAATATGTGGAGAATGATGTTGTTTTCGTAATGATATTTTTTTGAAAAATGTTTAGTGTAAGATAATCTCTCAATTTTCCATTAAATGTAATATATGTCCTTGCAAATTTTCGCAAAACTTAAGAGGTATGTGTGTCTTCACGTCGCATAACCTAGTCCAAAATGTTTAATTTTTAGTGTATATATATATATATATCTATATCTATATATATATATATATATATATATATATATGAGCATGATCTAAATTGGGAGAACTATTTTTTTCATATTAAAAATTTATTTTTTATGCAAAATTATATTTTTTATTATTTTTCGAAGTTGGCGAAGTAATATTTCAATTTCATTTTGGAGACACACGTGTTCACGTATTTTTTTTTTTTCAACTCTTTAAATAAATTGAAAAACCAAGAGTACCCTTTTGAAGAGGACTCATAAATGAAAATAGTGGTATTTTTTAAATTTTTTTCATTGTGTATATGTTATGTTATTGATTTTTTATTCAACCCCTCTGAAGCTATCCAAAAAATTTCGATTGTTGTGTTTAAAAGAAATTAGATGAAAAATATCATACCAATTCAAAAGTGTCAAATTCATATGTCATTGGATAGAGGATTCTTTCATGAATCTAATGTGATCAACTCTACCACTTAAGGACAATTTCTGCCCTCAATCCGATAAGGTACAAAATGGGGTTGCAGAGAAATCTACAGAAAAGGCATTGAAATTGTAATTTTTAGTACTTCAAGAGCTCGATAGAGTGCTTTAAACACTCGATAAAGTTCTTAAATTCAAAATTGAAATTTCTCAATCGAGTTTTAAGGTAACCCTCGATCGAGCTGCATATGTGGTTAACCAACAACTCAATCGAGCCATTAAAAAGATAACCCACTAGTGCCATTAATAAATTTTGTTAATGGTGAATCATATAGATCAAGGGATCGATCGAACCTATACTGTCAACAAATAGTTTAGTGTCTAAATTCAATTGTGAAAAAAAAACATTCTTTCACAAAGAAATGTCAGAGCATGGAAATTACACAAAGATTCACAACAAACATGGAGAATTGGAGATTAAGATCTAGAAAAGGAAATAAAATGGTGTCCATAGAGGAAATATGAGAGAAAGCTAGAGAAAGGATGACAAAAATATGTCAGACATTGACAAAGCAAGAAGTTCATGCAAATACAAGTAATTCAGATTGTCTCACTTCTCATATTACTTGTTCCATATTGTATGCATTAAGAAATATGATTGAAAACCATAAACAAATGGAGAATTAAACAATAAAACTAAGATGAATAAGGATTGAAAGTAATACCATGTAGTAAAAAATGAGATGTAACAACAACTAAAGAAAACCACTTGAAGCCATACAAATGATTGAAAACCACTTGAAACCATGCAAATTATTGAAAACTACTTGAAACCATGGTTTATTGGAAATTTTTGAAATCACTTGAATTCATGCAAATTATGAACCACCTTTGAATTTCAATGGTTTAAGATAACCCGCAAAAACTAACGGTGTGATTTAACCAAAGAAAACCATTGGAACATAATTTCCATACATTATTTACATGAATTACAATTCATGGTAATTTATTTACAAGAGGGATAACAAAAATGGTTGTCACATAGGTGCTCCAAAAACCATAAAATTAGTTTGATTAATGTTTGATATCCAAAGTAGGAGTTAAAAGAGAGAAAATGTGGCAAGAGCTACTAGGAGCAAGCATATCCCTACTTCCAATGTGCATGAATTGATAATACATTCTTTTGTGAAACTTATATTTAACAATATTAAACTTTCATAAAATTCATCATTATATATAACATTTAATGGTTTTTGAATCCTAAATGATGATCCCTATCTTTGAAAACCTCACAAGTTTCTTCTTTCAATTCTCACATGAGGGTTTAGAAAGAACAAGTTTTTTAAAGACATACAAAGTGTAGTGTAGATTCGTGCTTGCACAAAAAGAAGCGTATTATTGGATATAACTATAATACTCCATGGAAGACTAAGGTGATTAATCAATATTAAATTCATAAATAATAAATGAAAAATAAATAAACTAGCATGCATGTATTGATGATATGCTAGAAATGTTTACAGTTTTAATATTCTTAGACTATGGCAATCTAATGTTGATTAAATTCATCTACTTGTTTCTCAACATATGTAATTGTGAGATATATTGAAAAATATGGTTCAAAAGTAAAAATAGTTCTTTATTTTTAACTTTGTAAACATTTGATGAAAATAATTGAAAACATAAAAGACATTGGATATCCATATTTGCACATGAATAAAAAAGGTTCCTTGTAGAAACATATAGTTTTTTAAATCCTCTTACCCCTCCTTGTGCCCTACTTGATTTTCGTGCTAAAACTTCCACGTACACTCTCCCAAAAAAACACTCGAATCATTTGTGCTTCTCTTTGCCATAAATGATAACAATGTACATTCGTTGTTGATAAGACATTGAAGCATATTACTTTTTCTCTAAATCCATTAAAACCTTTATCTCCTGATTTCTTTTTGTTTTCTTGTAAAAAATTTCATTGTCCTTCTCATCCCACATTTCTTCCACTTTTTATTTCGAATTGTGAAATTCTCTAATGTTTGGTATATGATATATATGAACAAAAATATAATACTTGCCTTGTTACAATAAGAATCTGTCGATGGTGTTAGACCCACCAACATTCAGGGGATCTCCCTGGTATGAAGTCCCAACTAGACCTCACACCATTTGGTGCAGGACTCCCATCCGATATGATGGACCGGTTGCCATTATCTTAATGGTTTGTATTAGATCTTGCTTGTCAGCACATAAGAGTGGCTTTCTTTGTCTTCAAACAATGAGGTTCATGTGCCTGGTGAGTGCTTAGTGTTACTTGTGTGAAGGTTCTTTCACTGCAGAGGGGGAGGGTGAAAGTGAGTCTCAGGTCAAAAGGGAATAGTCCCAACTCTGTTAGAGACACACAACAGAAAAAGACATGTGCAACTTCCGGTGAAGTATTACACACAAATGTGGTAGTCACAAACACACAATGAACAGATATCACGTACAACACCCAACGGAATAGTCCAAATGAGTGTGACATTCGTTATAACAAATTTATGAGAATTATTATGTCGAGTGTCCAAAAGAGTAGTCCACACGGGCGGGACAAAATTAACAACTGATACAACAAATTTTCGAAAGCATATGTACTAGAACAACCAAAATAGTTCAACTGTCTTAATACAGGTTAAAGGAATATGCATTACAAGCATCCAAAGAATAGTCTTACAAATGAATACAATAAATGTGTGAAAATGTATTAGCATATTATTAGGCTTCTGAATTAATTGAAAGTTCCAAGACACATCAGTACACCATACATCACTATCCCTGATAGCGGGGCGTTGGAGCCACTACTCTCTCCTCAAAGAAAAGACTATAGACTCTCAAGGATATGTGGGAGGAGCCAAAGTGAATAGTTTTTTGCATGTAAAAATGAGGGGTGTATATAGCCAAGGGTGAAACTCACCCTTGTGAGTGTTCAAATTCCCTCATCACTGTTTGACTTACATGACTCTTCAACTTTACATGACTCTACAAATTTACATGTGGGTCTCTTGGACTTCCACGTTACATTACATTGATTACAATAGTATGGCCCATAGTAGTGATGTGGCCGAGATGACTCATGACATGACTCAACATGACAATGCTAGTATGTTCATGTTGATGGTGGTGTCCATGTCGAGTCGCAGTGTTGCTGAGTGATGAGTGTGATCTTGGTGTATCATGGCTTCACCTTCGAATCAAGAGGTGAACAAAGTCTTCAATGTTCTTGGTGTTCACTTGAAGTTGCACGTGCATGTATCTCCTTCGATGGTACTTGGCATGCTTTATGTGTTCATCCATTTGCGAACAAGTCTCCTAGAATGCACTCCTTATTCATCACGTTCGTCATCGTGCCATGTATCATTTATGTACCTGTATGTGTGATCACTCATGACGAGACAAAATCAAATCCAGAAATCGCCTAGTCTATGATGATGCATCATCTTTCATTTTCAGGTGCAGGTGACCGGGAGAGAAGAAAAGGCTCTCAAACTGCGCAGAGCACATTTTAGGTCGGGATGCGGGCTCTGGGGCACTATCAATCAAAATTACATAGAGGTCACTGGGAGGATGATATGAGCAATTTGGAACAACAGTAACCATTTGTGGGATATGGCTTGTCTACAGGGAAGAACTCTGCAAATTTTCTAGGGAGGTAGTATAGGCATCAGGGAGGACACTGGCAGTGAAAACTGCGTAGATTCTCTGGGGAGACTGGCAGTGAGCTGCAGGAGCTTGCTGGCCAGAATTGCATAGAACTGGGAGGTTGGCCTGCAGGAGATGTCGATGTAGTTTCTGGGCCGAGTGGGGTGTTGGGCAGCTGGAGGACAGCCCAAGAAAACTGCGTAGTTTTCAGGAGGAGAAACAAGCCAACTTATAGAGTGATTGGCTAACAGAACTACACAAAATTTGGGGATAGTGTAGTGACAGGCACCAGGTACTTATCCTTCATGTTTATGTAATTTATTCAGTTAGTGAAGACGGGCATGCTAGCAGCTTCTACGCAATTTTTTGGAGGAGTGAAGCCGAGGGTCACTGCCCGGTCAAACTCTCTAATTGACCAGGGGGAGGCTTGATCAATTTTCTTGCAAACAATGCAGATTGAGATGGATGGCTGAGAAACTTCTGCGTTGTTCTGGGTGAAAGTGAATCGGGTTGATTCCAATATTATGTAGTGTATACTATTTGGGAGGCATCCTCAAGCTCTGCGCAATTATGGGCAACAATACATGATCACTGAGGCTTAATACTGTGCAGTGTAGCTCAGCGGAGGTCTGGATGATGGAGGGTGGTCCGATAGACAGACTTTAAGAAAAATGGTTAAGTGTGTGAGCGAGTGAACTCGTGAATACATGACCTTGCTAACACACACTCAACATGACTTGATGACAAGACACCTCAAACCAAAAAGACAACATATGCTCAGTGTGACTGACTGCGGGATTGTCTAATGGTGAAAGTGACAAGTGTGACACTTTAGATAGACCTTTGGACGACCTTGATGACACTTGCACAAAAATTCTTACAACATCGTGTGTGGGTGCGATAGATGTTTACATAGCCAAAAAAGCTCAAACACAAACCATCAACATCACCAAAACAAGGTTACAAACACGACATAGCAATCAAGATGCTGAAGACGATAGTTGGTCAAACAAGCGAAAAGAAAGCAAGACATGTAGAAGCAACACATGAGATGATTTTTTTGTGTTTGCGTACATGAATGTTACTGAGGACAAGATGATATGACAATGACAAAGAGTCATACAAAATCGACTAAGAGGTGTACTTCGAAAGTGTTCTTTACTTCCCATACTTACCCTCGAGATGATCATGCATCTGATAGAGTTTGCATGTGGTTCTGATATTTTCCATTACTCGGTATCCTGGTCCTTCTCCTCAACTCCTTGGGAGTGATCTCAACATGTCACCTTTTCCTGTAGTCACTAGGAGATGGATCAGTGCGGTTTCAATGGGAAGTGACTGCTACCGGGATGAGACTCTAGGAGGCCCATCTACGTAGTTTCTGCATGCAAGAACGACAGGACAACTTGGACAACATTGTGTAGTTTTGAGGCATCGGGCACTACTACAGGATGTGGGTCTTGGGAGGAAACCTCTACACAGTTTCTGAATGGAGGGAAAATGGACTACTCTGTACGTATTTGGAGAGCAGTGTTGGCTACCTGACTGCTCTACGCATTTTTGGAGAGCAGTGTTGGTTGGGGTCTCTGCAGGCTACGGGGTTTCAACAGGAAAGGGAGGAAGCTTGATGGTTGTAGAAGCAAAGTGCAAAGTTCTGGGAAGCTGAATGAGGCTAGTTTGCTTGGGAAATGGTTAAGTGTGAGATCAATGACATAGATGTAAATAGTGATAGGACTCAACTGTGATCGCACATGTACACTTGGTGACACAACGTAGACCATTCCAAATGCATAAGACATACTTTAATTGATGCAAAAACCTTCGTGAAAAGAGTGTGTGAAGTGAGTGTGAAACATGTCTATGTGATGACAACCACTCATACGCACACAATTCCCTTGAAGCAAAACAACATTTCTTTTGCATGACAAACAATGACCTCTATGCCCAAGATGAAACATGCTGCATAAAGATGTGAACATGAACTGTTGGAAATAGCAACAAGAAATGCTAAAAATAGAATTGCTAAAAATAGCATTGCTATAAATACTAGTTCAACCAGTGTTGATCTTAGCAATAATGGATGGGAAAATGGAAGTGCTAAAAATATCATTCTATAAATAGCATTTCAGGATACCTTCCTATTTTAGTCAGTCCATAAACTAAAATAGTGAAGTAAAATTCGAATTTGATCTTAGCAGCTATTTGTAAAATAATTAATTAATTCATCTTGAGTTAATTAGTTAAGGAAAATCAAACATGATGTCTATGTGGGGACATGCAACAGTTTCTCCATTAATTGAGGAATTTATCCATCAGTTGAAGAGATAAGGATGAGTTGTCATATTGAGTTGTAATTAGTTGACCTTGTTAACTGAGTCAAGTCTAGTTAGATTAATTCAAACAGTTTGTTGAATTAATGTAAGTTCAGTTAGTTAATGCTTGCATGCATGTAACTGCTGCACTTCAGATAACTAAATATTCTCTCATAGATAACTCATGCATGTTAGTTTAGGCAGAGACACAGTTGAGATCAGAGGAGGGACAAAGTACTATCAGTTGGATAGATTTTTCCTATAAAGGAAACTCATCCATGCAGAAGGATTTATCTCCTTTAGGATTGCACAGTTACTACTGGGCCAAGTGAGCAGTGTGAGGTGGGAATTTACATGTGTGGAAGCACTGGACCCCAAGGAATGCTGTGCAAGGAAATAAGAGGCTTGGAGGGCAGAGGAGAAGGTTGTGAGAGCCTTTGACTGTCTATGAGCAATATTTTTTAGTTGCAAAGAGAGCAGGATAGCTTGAGAGCTAATTTTTTTTATATCTTGAACAAGATTTCCACTTGTATGATAGTACAGAGTTGGGGTTTTAGGCTGAGGCTTTCCCCGGGTTATTTCTTATGTGTTATGTGTGATTGATTTCTCATTCTCAGTTATATGTGTTCTCATTGATATTTCTCATATTCGATTAAGCTTCCGCAAAGTTTGTTGTAGAAGTAGATCTTGTATTTTTCTTTAGTATATTGCATAATATGTTGATCTATTGTGCGAAATTTCTACTTGGTATTAGAGCAAAGGTGATCAAGGTGAAGAATAGTATACAAGAAGGGATAAGTTCAAAGTTTGAGGTTCCTGAATATAGAAACCGAGTTCTTATCATATCTCAATTTCACCAATGGCATTCAACAGTTTAAGACTCGAGTATGCCCTTGATGGCAGCTTGAATTATATAGCCTGGAAGGATTGCATGGAAGAAGTATTAGAGGATAATGGTCTAAAGGACTTCATTGATCAAGAAATCCCCAAGCCGACTGATACTACTCAATTGGTGGAATGGAAGAAATGTGTGGCTAGAGCAAGGATATTCCTTCTGGAGGGAGTTCGAGACCACATAGTCTTGAGTCTCCATGGGAAGGAGACATCATTTTCGATGTGGAAAACATTGAAAGATCTATATCAGAATAGCAATGATCAGAGGAAGCTAGTGCTGAAAGACAAGCTTCCGAAAATCAAGTGTAAAAAGGGCGACACGATCTCTACATATCTGAACAAGCTCACCACCTACAGGGATGATCTTGGAAGTATAGGGATCACGACTGCTGATGATGACATGGTGAGTCTTGCACTCCTCGGTCTTCCTAAGATCTGGCATAGCTACCATGACTCGGTTAATGGAAGATAAAAACTGCCAGATTGGGAATCACTTTGGTCGGATTTGATGTAGGAGGAGATATAGAGAGTACCAGAGATGGATCTTCTTCATCCAAGGAGGATGAAGAAAATTGCGACTTAGCGAGTAATGTGAAGAAAGTCTCATCCCAAATTGAGTTCTTCCCATGGTGGGAAGAAGTTTGACAAATCGAAAGTGTGATGCTTTCGTTGTCATGAGGTGGGCCATTTTGCTACAAATTGTTCATTGAATAAATCCAAGATGGGATCCAAGGAAGGATCTAAAGGTGAGACATTGGCCTCACAATTCAAGTTGGATTTCACCCTCTTCACATGCATGGTTTCATCCATGGTGGGATGGGGTTGGTTTCTTGACAGTGGAGCTTCATTCCACATGACCGGCGATAGAGTTTGTTTAGTACCTTGGACGAGAAAGATCTCCACATACTCATAGCGATTGGTAATGATGAAAATTATAGTGTCTCAGGCGTAGGCACAATTGTTTTCAGAGGGAGCATGGATCTCGCATTACCTTGACCGATGTCAAGTATGTACCAGGACTAAAGAAAAATTTGGTGTCGATCACAATGCTGGAAGACAAAGGCTATGATGTAGTCTTCAGTAAGGGAAAGGTTTTCCTTTGACACATCACCATGAGATAGGTGAAGTGGATCAGTTCATGAGTGAAGAACCTGTATGCTCTTGAGGTTCAAGATGAATGCAAAGCCTTGAGGAGAAAGGTAACTGATGGAGACTTGGTGGTTGAGAGGGAGAGTACATTAACTCAACATGTAGTGCCAGAAGAAGTCTAAGACAATTGTGGAGGAGCCACAATTGGTGAAGCAGCTTCAGGAGGTTGTGGAGCAGCCACAACTGCAGAAGCCGAGAGGAGACCGAGTGGAGGCATCCACTCATGCAGATACCTACAGTAGGGGGAAATTTCGAGCCAGGTGGGCAGAGGAATCACATGCATCCATACCTCCAGGTTGGAGGTGGGGCGATGTGGAGTGACAGTCCTAAGAAGGCTAAAATAGGGGTAGGATCATTGAGGTACCCAACCTCTTTGATTAGACCTTGCTACGGGAGCCCCAGCAAGGAGTAGCAGAATTGGCTGAGTGGGTAGAGACAGATGCGGATGGAGTGGCAGAGAGAGCTATAGTGCAGGAGTCCCAAGACTGTGCAGAGCTAGCAAGTTGCAACAATGCGAGAGGCACAAGAGTGTTGCACCAGTGTAGGATGGCACAAAGAGGTGTGCAATGGTGCAAGATGCATGGAGTGTTGCAGCAGCTCAAAGGTCAAAGAGGGAGCACTTATCAGCGGAAGATGGAGCTTCAACATCAGAGGATGTTTCTAGCCCAACAGAAAGGTCAGCTAGGAGTTTCTTTTGTTTCTAGAGTTGCTGGAGTAACAACACTTGGGAGAAGTGTTGCATGCATAACATTCCAAAGGCTCAAGATTGGGTTTGAGTTGAATGCCTTTCTTGATAAGAGGGAGTGTTGAAAATAGCAACAAGAAATGCTAAAAATAGACTTTCTAAAAATAGCACTGCTATAAATAGCAGTTCAGCTAGTGTTGATATTAGCAACAATGGATGGAAAAATGGAAGTGCTAAAAATAGCATTCTATAAATAGAATTTTGGGACACCTTGCTATTTTAGTCAGTCCCTAAACTAAAATAGCGAAGTAAAATTCGAATTTGATCTTAGTAGCTGTTTGTAAAATAATTAATTAATTCATCTTGAGTTAATTAGTTAAGGAAAATCAAACATGAAGTCTATGTGGGGACATGCAACAGTTTCTCCATTAATTGAGGAATTTATCCATCACTTAAACAGATAAGGATGAGTTGTAATATTGAGTTGCAATTAGTTGACTTAGTTAACTAAGTCAAGTCCAGTTAGATTAATTCAAACAGTTTGTTGAATTAATGTAAGTTCAGTTAGTTAATGCTTGCATGCATGTAACTGCTGCACTTCAGATAACTGGATATTCTCTCATAAATAACTCATGCATGTCAGTTTAGACAGAGACCCAGTTGAGATCAGAGGAGGGAAAATGTACTATCATTTGGATGGATTTTTTCTATAAAGGAATCTCATCTATGCAGAAGGATTTATCTCCTTCAAGATTGCACAGTTACTACTGGGCCAAGTGAGCAATGTGAGGTGGGAATTCACATGTGTGGAAACAGTGGACCCCAAGGAAAACTGCGAAAGGAAATATGAGGCTTGGAGTGAAAGGAGAAGGTTGTGAGAGCCTTTGACTGTCTATGAGCAATATTATTTGATTGCAGAGAGAGCAGGATAGCTTGAGAGCTGATTCTTTTTGTAACTTGAACAATATTTCCACTTGTATGATAATACAGAGTTGGGGTTTTAGGCTAAGGCTTTCCACGAGTTATTTCTTCTGTGTTATGTGTGATTGATTTCTCATTCTTAGTTATATGTGTTCTCATTGATCTTGCTCAAATTCGATTAAGCTTTCGCAAAGTTTGTTGTAGAAGTAGATGTTGTATTTTTCTTTAGTATATTACATAATATGTTGATCTACAGTGGGAAATTCCTACATGAACTAGTCTTAAGGTGAAGGAGGGGATCTTGAAATCATCAACTTACTAACAAGTGACCAAGGATGATCGATTGTAGGATCCAAGGTAGGCTCCAAAATTTTCATGCCAACTAAAATTTTGGAGGGTGGTTGTAGTTGCTATAACATTGGCGACACACAGGTATAACTCCAGCTCTCTGTATGGATCTTGTTTCGTGAAAAGCGAGTCTAACCCTTCTAGAAGTATTGTTCAATTCCTTGATTGTGATGGCTTCTACAATAGCTTGTGTGAAAGATGTAGTCCCTACCATTCTTTTGATTAGTCAGCACACATTCCAAGCCAATTCAACCTAGTTGTTTCGATTGGGGATGAGGGGTATATTGATGCACAAGTAATCTAACTGTCAAAGCTTAAGTTTCATCTCTAGTGTTGTTGCACTGCCAGCAGGCCTGGAGAGTACCCCAGTGAGTCATGCAGGAACACAATCATCGTTCCACTGCTAGCGAGCCTGGTCAGTACCCCGGCGAAGTTACTTCCATCACCTCTCTGCATAGGAAGCCTTTCTCTTCTTTCGACTTATCAATTTTTCATTTTTTCAAAGAACTATGCATAGGCACTTATTTATTTTAGAGGCAAAAGAGGGATCCTGACTTATTGAGAGCATAAGAGGTTTTTCCTTCAGAGAAGTATGTTATGTATACCTATGAAATACCTGTTAAGGTTTTCCCCCTCACCTTAATCTACTTGATCGAGTTGACAAGGGTTAACACAAAAGAACCAATCAGAGTAGGTAGTACTAGTTAACAGTGAAAGCGTTGTGTTTTCACCATGACTCACTCTGAACTGAACATATTTTCCATCAAGGCATCATCGATTGAAGATAAGAAATTATTCATAAAGAGAGAGGAAAATATATAACCAAATGTTGATAGCCGTACAAGTCCTATTAGATTTTCTTGGCTTGTCTCGAGAGCCAAACACAACTTCATGAGAGGCTAACCTACGAGTGCAAGAAAAGAAAAAAAAGCAAAAGAAGAAATAAAGAGAAATAAAAACAAGTAAGCAAACCAAGCAAGCGAGTGAACCAAACCAAGTAAGAAAGAAAAAAGACATGGAAATGAGAAAGAAAAGAAAAACAAGAAGCAAATACTACTCCTACTCCTACGCTAAATAGTGCAGCCACCGGCGCATTGGCTGGCCCAAATTGGTGAAGGCATGAAAAATATGCATGTAAACCAGTCAAAAAGAAATATTTAACAATGAAGACCAACACGCCCCGAGTTATAAAACATCCACAAAAAAAGAAAAGAGTGAATGCACAAGACAAACATTCTATGGACTTATCATGGTGCTGTGACACACTGCATGCAAATGATAAGCATGCACACTCTCTTGACTGTGATAGACAAGAAAACCTGAGAAAGAGAGATAAATTATGCCTCGAAAGTGTGCTTTATGTGTATGATTCCTCCAATGCATGAGCGATGGGATCATGTGATTTGAGTGGAGGAAGCGAAATCTATGTGTTGGATTGATCTTTAGTGCACACAAATGAATGATGAGGAGCCTTGGGTGTTTCAAATTTTTTTTGATTGGAAGTGGAACTAGCCTTAGGAAAATGAGGGCATAACATAACCATCAGCTTAGGCTTAAGTGCCTCGACAACCTGCAAGGTTTCCACTTTGTCAATAGTTAGATCATTGGAGACTAGTGGCTTAGCTAGATTAATAGCGAGTGAATCAACATTGTGATCAAATGAAGAAGTATAGAGATCACGACAACTACGATAAGAAAATTTGGGATGTTCATCGACATCCTCATGATTTGATGAATCATGCAGAGGGGTAGATGAGAAACAAGGATGTTCACCCTCTATGTTTTCAACAATGACAGATGATAGATGGGACAATTTTTCAGAGGAAGATGTGTCCTCTCCGCAATGTGATGACATTCTGAGATCCAGTGTGTCTTGTGAATGATCAGAAGTAGAAACATCTAGAAATGAGTTTTCACATGGGAAATCAATAGTGGCAGAATCATAAGGGATGTCAGGATAGAGCGGATGAGGTGCAGATGGAAGGGAGTCATCCTTCACCATGGGTTCTTCTTCCAATTAATGCACATGCTCATCATGAATGATAGCATAGGTTGGTTGCACAACACCAACTCCGTCGACAACTTGATCCTCATTCACACTAAGTGTGGAGTCCAGAACGGAAGAACATAAGATAGTAAAATTAGGAGGATCAACAGAATGCAGGGACAGAGGTTGAGGTAACAAGTTCACATGAAAACTATTAGGCTTGGAAACCAAATTTGCACAGACATCAAGAGCAGGTGGGGTAAGAGGATGTGACATTTCAACATTTGTGTGCACACATTCTCCCACCTCGTATTATGGAGCCAAAGCTGTGTGATGAGAGGAGGAAGGACAGACTCTTGTGACAGTGATGTTGTCCTTCTTAGATTTAACAGATCTAACACCGAGGTCTACTAGGATGTATTTCAATGATTCTAAGAATTGCGGATTTTTGGATATGTAAAGAAGATACTTAAATCTTCCATAAAGAAATTCCCAATCAATTTCATCTTCAGGAAATCGGTATGAGAGCTTACAAAAGCATTTGTGAAATTTCTCAATGCATTCATTAGGTGCTTTCCATAATTTCAAAACTTCTTTATTGAGTGCTTGATGGTCAAAATGGGTGAGAGAGTGAATAGATTTCTCGAGTAGCATGGAACACCATAGCAGTGGATTCCCTTGAAGAATTTGTGCGAAAAACGTGCACTTCATGTAATCTTCATGGATTTTATACTTTTGATATATGACTACTAAGGTCATTCTGTGTTCAAGCCAAGCCATTCTTCCTTCACCTTCATATGTGAATTGCGACAAGAGATTCTAGAGCTCCTTAGAGATTTCAAAGTCATTTCCATAAGAAATACACTGTGGAGGAGGAATTCTGTAGTTATTCATGATAAGTATGCGGAGATTCAAAACAGATTTTGAGGTCTCAACTTGTCATCTGGCCCTCCTTCTAGCACCAAAAATGTTAACGGTGTTGAACCCGCCAACATTCAGGGGATCTCCCTAGTATGATGTCCCAAATAGACCTCACACCATTTGGTGTAGGATTCCCATCCACTATGATGTCCTCGTTGCCATTATCTTAAAGGTTTTCCTTAGTTGTTGCTTGTCAACACATGAGAGTGGTTTTCTTTATCTTCGAACAACGAGGTTCACTTGCCTGGTGATTTCCTGGTGTTACTTGTGTCAAGGTTCTTTAACTACAGAAGGAGAGGGTGAAACTGAATCTCAAGTCGAAAGGAAATACTCCCAACACTGTTAGAGACACACAACACAACATGACATGTGTAGCTTCCGGCAGAGTAGTCCACACGGATGCAACAGTCACAAACACATAGTGAACAGTTACACGTAAAACACGTAGCGGAATAGTCCAAACAAGTGTGACAGTCATTATAACAATTTTATGAGAATGATTATGTTGAGTGTCTGGAGGAATAGTCCACACAGGCAGGACAACGTTAATAGCTAATACAACACATTTTTAAAAGCATATGTATTGGAACAACCGAAATAGTTCAACTATCTTAATACAGGTTAAAGCAAAATGCATTACAAGCGTCCAAAGAATAGTCTTACAAATGAATACAATACGTGTGAAAACATGCTGGCATGTTATTAGGCTTCTGAATTAAGTGAAAGTTCCAAGACACATCGGTACACCATACATCACTAACCCTGATAGTGGGGTGTTGGAGCCACTGCTCGCTACTCAAAGAAAAGACTAAGGACTCTCAAGGCTATGTGGGAGGAGCAAAGGTGAAAATTATTTTGAATGTAAAAATGAGGGGTATATATAGCCAAAGGTGAAACTTTCCCTTGAGAGTGTTCAAATTCCCTCATGACTATTTGACTTACATGACTCTTCAACTTTACATGTGGGTCTCTTGGACTTCCATGTTACATTACATTGATTACAATAGTATGGCCCATAGTAGTGATGTGGTCGAGATGACTCATGACATGAATTGACACAACAATGCTAGTATGTTCATACTAATGGTAGTGTCCATGTCGAGATGCAGTGTTGTTGAGTGATGAGTGTGATCTTGGTGTATCATGGCTTCAACTCCGCATGGCGAGGTGTGCAGAGTCTTCGATGGTATTGGTGTTTTCTTGATGCTGCATGTGCATGTGCTCCTTCGCTGGTACTTGGCATGTTTTATGTGTTCATCCATTCATGAACAATTCCCCTAGAATGCACTCCTTGTTCATCCTATTCATCATTGCACCATGTATCATCCATGTATCTGTATCTGCATTTAGTCATGACGAGACGACATCAAATTCATAAATCTCCTAGTCTACCATGATGCATCATCTTTCATTTTTGGGTGCAGGTGACGGGGAGAGAGGACAAGGCTCTGAAACTCCACAAAGAACATTTCATGCAGGGATGCGGGCTTCGTGGAAATGTCAAGGAAAATTTCACAGAGGTCACTGGGAGGCTACGATGAGCAATCCAGAATAGCATTAACCATCTACAGGATCTGGCTCGGTTGGAGGGCATAATTGCACAAATTTTCCAGTGAGGCAGTGCAGGTAGTAGGGAGGACACTGGCAGTGAAAACTCTACAGGTTTTCTGGGGAGGCTCGGAGTAAGATACGGGAGGTTGCATGCCAAAAATGCACGGAACTGGGAGGTTGGCCTTCAAGACATGTCTGTGCAGTTTCTGTGCTGAGCGGGGTGTTGGGTAGCTGGAGGACAACCCAAGAAAACTGCGCAGTTTTGAGGAGGAGCAACATGCCTGCTGACAAAACTGCGCAAATTTTGGGGACAATGCAGTGACAAACACTAGGTTCTTGTCCTTCATGTATACGCAATTTCTTCAGTCATCAAAGGCAGGCATTTTGGCAACTTCTGTACATTTTTTTGGAGGAGTGAAGCCTGGGGTTATTGCCTAGTCAAAATCTCTAGTTGAACGACAAGAGGCTTGATAGATTTTCTTGTATGAAACACACATTGAGATGGTTGGTTATGCAACTTGTGCATTATTCTGGGTGAAAGTCGGTTGGGTTGATTCCAGGATTGCATAGTGCAGACTGCCTAGTAGGTAACCTCAATCTTTGTGCAATTCAGGGCAACATTACATGATCACTGAGGGCTAAAACTGTGTAGTGCAACTCAACGGAGGTCTAGCTGATGAAGGTTGGTCCGGTCGACAAAGTTTCGGAAAAATGGCTAAGTGTGTGAGTGAGTGAACTCATGAATACATGACCTTGCAAACACATACTGAACATGACTCGATGACAAGACACTTTAAACCAGCAAAGATAACATATGCTCAGTGTAACTACCAGCAAGACTGTCTAATGGTGAAAGCGATAAGCCCGACACTTCGGATAGACCTTCGGATGATCGTGACAAAACTTGCATGATAGTGCTTACAACATCGTGTGTGAATGCGATATATGTTTACATAGTGAACACAACTCAAAGACAAACCTTCAACATCACTAGAACAAGGTCACAAGCATGACATAGCAATCAACATGCTGAAGAAAACATTTGGTCAAACGGGTAAAAAGAAAGCAAGACATGTAGAGGAAACATGTGAGATGACTTTTTTTGTGTTTGCACACATGCATGTTAGTGAGGACAGGATGATATGACAATGACAAGTAGTTCTGAAAACTTGACTAATAGGTGTACTTAGAAGGGTTTTATTTACTTACCATACTTACCCTCGAGATGATCATGCATCCGGCGGAGTTCGCATGCGGTCCTGATCTTTTCCATTACTCCGTCTCTTAGTCCTTCTCCTCAAATCCTTAGGAGTTATCTTAGCATGTCATCTTTTCTATTAGTCATTGGGCAATGCATCAACATAGTTTCAGCAGGAAGCGATTGCTATCGAGATGAGGCCCTGGGAAGCCCATTTGCGCAGTTTTTGCATGTAAGACCGACAGGACAACTTGGACAACACTGCGTAGTTTTGAGGCACCGGGCACTGTTGCCAGATGGGGGTCCTAGGAGGACACCTCCACATAGTTTCTAAATGGAAGGGAGTTGGACTGCTCTACGCATTTCTAGAGAGTAGTGCTAGCTACCTAACTTCTCTGAGCATGTCTGGAGAGCAGTGCTGGTTGGGGTCTTTGCGGGCTACGGGGTTTCAATAGGAAAGGGAGGAAGATTGATGGTTGGAGAAGAAAAGTGCAAAGTTCCAAGAATGTGAATGAGGCTAGGTTTCTTGGGAAATGGCTAAGTGTGAGATCAGTGACATAGATGTAAACAATGATACGACTTGATTGTGATCGCACACAAACACTTAGTGACACAACGTAGACCATCCAAAATGAATAAGACATACTTTGCTTGATGCAACAACCTTCATGACAAGAGTTTTTGAAGTGAGTGTGAAACATGTCTATGTGATGACAACCACTCATATGTGCACAATTCCCTTGAAGGAAAATGACGTTCCCTTTGCATGACAAACAATGACCCCTATGGCCAAGATGACACATGCTGCATAAAGATGTGAAGATGAACAACTCTTAAGGTCAAGGAGGGGAGCTTGAAATCATCAGCTTACCAACAAGTGACCAAGGATCATCGATCACAGGATCCAAGGTAGGCTACGAAATTTGGATGCAAGCTAAAATTTTGAAGGGTGGTTGTAGCCGCTACAACATAATCACTTTTTGTTTGGGATTTATATAGTCTTTTGAAGAAATAAAAAATTGTTGTTAATAACAAGTAAATTTGAAAAAGGTCTTGAAATGCTACACTTTGTTGTAGAACTCACTTTTAGTTTAGGATTTATATAGTCTCTTGAACAAATGAGAAATGGTTGCTAAGAAGAACTAATTTTGAAAAAGTCAAATGCTTCATTTAGTTAATAGTGACAATCTTCTAATGATCTATCCATTTTTTATTTTTTTTTTAAATTGAAAATATTGTATTTTATTTACCGTTTATAGAAATATATTTAACGACACAATATAACTATATAATACATATTTCACACATACTTGCAATTCAAACACTTTGTATGTGTACTAGATTCACCTTTCACACACCATCACTACTAACCAATTTTCTATAACCATTACAAGTAGACTAATTGAAGGCTTATATTTTACTCTGGAATTTTGCACACAAACATATGCTCACATAGTATAATTAGGAAGGATGTAAGTGGCCCATAATCCACACATTATTTCTTTTCTTGCAAGAAACAAACATCACATGGTGTAATTAGGGGAATTATATTAAAGGATCATGAACCACATATCCACATACTTGCAATTCAAACACTTTGTATGTGCACTAGATTCACCTTGCACACACCATCACTACTAACCAATTTGGTTTACTAACCATTACAAGTAGAGTAATTGCTTATATTTTACTTTGAAATTTTGCACACAAACATATGCTCACATAGTATAATTAGGAAAGAAGTAAGTGGCCCATCATCCACACATCATTTATTTTCTTGCAAGGAACAAACATCACATAGTTTAATTAAGGGAATTGTAAAGGATCATCACATATCCACATCAATTCACACTTTGTATGCTCACAATTTCACTTGCACACACATTCACCCCACACACTAAGCTCACTTAAACTTTGTATAAAGGGTATCCTCTTTTCAGAATCTTTGTACCTAATTTATTTGAGTTTATATTTTGTTGCACACCCTAAGTGAAGCAAAGCCTTTCTAAAAACAATCTTAACCTAAACACACTAAATTCCCCACAGGGGCCACAAGATAATTTATAGTTTAGGCTAGGAGCATGACAATAAGCATCACATAAGCTTCATGGTTGTTTTTCATATTGAAACATAGAAAGTCATCTTTTAACGAGTTTCAAATCCTGCATCATCTAGTGACAAATCCAGTACACGGAGAGAAACTCGTGAAGGGGGTAAGGCATAGTTGGCAGATTATCACAGACCTTCATGTTGTCTCCCAACATGTGGTAGGGGTTATGGATCCAAAATTGACAACCAAAAGTTGAGATTCATCCATTCCCATTGGATGCATGTAACTTAGTGGCCAAACCTTAGGGCATCTTTCCCTATAGTTTGAGGCGTAGGAGCACTTAGAGTTGAGGTGATCTTGGTCAAGAAACTTGAAGCGTCGCTAGCTCTTTTAGGACATAGCCCTCGTACGTTTGGCCACTATAACTATTTCCCTACCTTGGTTGTTTTTTTGGTTGTTGGAAGCATCGCTAGTGACATTTATGATGTGGCCCGAGTGCCCTATTCTAAAATATTCACAAGGCACAATTACTACTTGAGTAGAAGGGCGTTAGGTATTTTTAGGAATTTTTCTCATATGAAAAACCTTAGATAAACCTTATTTGTTGAGTTTTTCACACATTCGAATTGAAGGGAAAATTAACCATTTAAATTTTCCTTTGTCTTATGTATGTGATTCATTTGGTTTTCCTGAATAAAATGTATGTGTTCAGTTGTGCTTACAAATACAACAATATTAGGTGTTGTTGATTTATTTCCTATCTTGCTAACTAATTTATTTCTCACAATATAATTCTTGTAATTAGTTACATGTTTCATAGGGATTATATCATCTTTAGGTGCCTCCTACATACAATTGACATTATCATGAAAATTCTTTTAGCCTTCATACATGTTGAAGCTTTTACCTTTCATTATATTATGAATCACCCTTTTTGTTGACATACAGATCGATACTTTTACTAGCCTTCTGTCTTCTTTGATCCATCTTTCCCTAAGCTCAAAATCCTTTTCTTTTCATGTTTCAACTTATAACCCTTGGTCCATGTGACTAGAACCCTAGGGTTTCCAAATTGATTTTTATTGAGTGAGGAGTAATTCTTTTACCTTTCATCATATTCTAAATCACCCTTTTTGTTGACATACGGAACAATACCTTTACTGGTGCGTTCTTCTTCGACCCATATTTCGCTGAGCTTAAAACCATTTTATTTATATATTTCAACTGATAATCCCCGTACATGTCAACTTATGCTACATAGTTTCCAATTGTCAACTTATTTTTCATTTAACTTTTCCTTAGGGTTTCCAAATTGATTTTTATTGACTGGGGATGAGTGCCTTTATCTTTCATCATATTTTGCATCTCCCTTTTTGTTGACATAGGGACTGATACCTTTGCTGGGGCACTCTTCTTCGACCCATATTTCCCTGTGCTCAAAACCCTTTTATTTCCATGTTTCAACTTGTAACCCTTAGTCCATGTCAATTTTTTATACCTAGTTACCAACTCTCAACTTTTTTTTCATTTAACTTTTCCCTAGGGTTTCCAAATTGATTTTTATTGATTGAGGATGAATGATTTTATACTTCCTCATATTCTTCATCACCCTTTTTGTTGACACGGGGACCAATACCTTTACTGGTGTGCTCTTTTTCGACCCATGATTCCCTCAGCTCGAAACCCTTTTATTTCCATGTTTCAACTTATAACCCTTGGTCCATGTCAACTTCTACTACCTAGTTTCCAACTTTCAACTTGTTTCTCATTTAACTTTTCCCTAGGGATTGTGAATAGAGCCCTAGGATTTCCAAATTGATTTTTGTCGACTGAGGAGGAATGATTTTACCTTTCATCATATTTTGAATCACCTTTTATGTTGACACAGGGATCGATAACTTTACTAGTGCGCTCTTCTTCAACCCATCTTTCCTTGTTCTCGAAACCATTTTATTTTCATGTTTTAACTTATAACCCTTGGTCCATGTCAACTTCTGCTACCTAGATTCCTACTATCAAATCATATCATGACCTTCCACCTATGGTGATTTATTAAATAAACATGTGTAGATTTACTAATCACTTGTCTTATGATGATAGTTGACTTGACTTAGAAGTATATTTTATATTCCACTATGCAGGAATGGAAATTGAAAAACCACATGAGGAAGAAGATGTGCCTCTTCAAGCTGATCAAACAATGGAAGAAGTAAATGTTTCCTCTCAAGTTGATATGATAACAAGGAGTTGTAGTGGTTTGGAAAGGGGTGGACCATTTGCATAAAATTTGGATGCAAGCATAATAGAGAACCATGGAGGGCATATCCCTGCTCACACTATTATATACCATTTCAATAACATCATTCGACAACATTTTGAGAAACATTTAGTTGTTGGACAAGCTCATATACTACATGGGTTGATCAAACATAAGAAACTAAAACATGCCACAAAGCTTTTGGGTGTCCAAGATGCTAAAAGCAAGAAGACACATATGAATGTCACTGAAAATATATCAAAGGAATTCAATATGTTTGGAAAATCTATAAAACTTGATGTTCAAGCTGAGCGCAGGCCAATTCGAACTGCTATTTTTGCATCAAGTACATCAAGACAACAAAATTTGGCAACAATGTCAAAATTGCTCCATGTCTCGAGAAAAACCTTGCACAAGCATACCAAATTCAAGGTTTGAGTGAATGAAAATGATGAATCTACTTGTTGGGCTCTTATCACCATCCAACCATACCAAGACAAGCTTACATCAAGTATCAAAGCATTTGTGGTAGAGTTTTGGGAGAGTCATTCTCATTCTATTCTAGATAGAAACCATGTCATATGACATCGCATAGCTAAAGGTGAGTATGTGGAACACATTAAGCACATTTTATAAATGACAAAAGTTGCATTGTTGAAGGAATTTCATGAAAGAAATCACCATGTGAATATATCCATAAGGATTTTTTAGAAATTGAACCCATGGTTTATTATGCCTAATACAATCCATGACACATGTTGTCGATATCATGTTGAATTTCAGCTCCACAATGACACTTTTTGAGGATTTTACAGGAAGAGCTATCATGATGACCCTCTCATACAGTACATGATTATGTTTCATTAATATTGTGCAGAAGGGAGACAAAAGAGTTGTATTAGAAGAAAATATGTATAAGTGGGAGAAGATGCACTGAATGTGGTGATTTGGCATTGTTCCATAAGAACTTTCTTATTGATCCCAACCAGTCTAGGATGTCAGATGTCATCATCACATGGAATAATTATGAGTATTTCATGGTAAATCAACCATCTTCTTCAACTCTGATGCCTAAGGGGATTATTTTTGTTGAGGATGAGATTCCTTTTTCACAATTAATGGGGGTGTTTTAAAACAAGATCTATAAATATATAAAAAACTTGCATAGGTACCAGTGGAAAGTGTCTGAATTTAAGCATTCTCATGAAGTATTTTAGCCATGCACAATCTTAAGAGTGGTGGACTTTGTTGATACTACACATTTTCTCCTCAGGAAGAGATATAGAGTGAGTATTATCACTCAAACCAAGTGTCCATATTAGTACATGCTTTGTACATACATGTACAATTGAATATTGATGGTAGTGATAACATTGACGAGTCACGTGATGTGATTAAGGAATATCACTTTTACATCAGTGATGATAGTGAGCATGACACATTGTTTGTGCAACATTTCTTTGACCATATTTATGAATCATTAAAAGAAATGGCATATCATTTAGGAAGCATTGTATATGGTCAGATGGTTATGCATGATAGTTCAAGTCAACACACACTTTTTATTGGTTGAGCTAACTACACAAGAAGAAGAAAATTCAACATATTTGGAGCTACTGTGAAAGAGGACATTTAAAGGGTGAACATGATGGTGCAGGTGTTTGTATGGATCAAGCTCTTAGGAGGTACCAAATGAGTCATGATGAAAATAAAATCAA